>CM060915.1:490127576-491377576 GCA_030737875.1 Allium sativum
TAAGGTGCGCTAATCCCGACTAGTATGGATAAACCTTAATTTTGTTTGAATTGATATCTAAAGGAAAATTAAAGAATAAATTTAAATAAATTTTCTTTGATAAAATTTATGGGAACCTTTCCTAAAGGATATGAATATTTGAATAAAAGAATATTCAGAATTGTAATGAGGTGTATGTTGTGTTTTTATAGCACTTGATTATAAGATACGTGAATTATTCAGAAAGTCCAAGTTTATACCCATTCTGAATAATTGATTCGATGATAAGTCGACGATTAAGACGGTGGTAGAAGGATGGAGTTCTTCACATCGTTTGGATGATTATTGATGTCTTGATTGGGCTGTACACCCAAGACAAGGTAATAAGTGGTGATCGTCCAGACGTACTTGAAGATCGACCAGATATGCGAGGACCTCTCTCCTGTATTGGACATATGGAACGAGGAATAAGGTGCCTCTTGTTTCGTTCAGACCCAGAATGAACTAGTAAATGGATGTGTGTCGGACATTGGATTTTATTCTATGTTGATTGATTTCTATTAAATATATATCTGTTTGGTGGCGGAGAATTTATTCCCTTGCTTAACACCCTTCTCTAAGACGTACGAGCTTAGGGGTTATATATCGATAGACATCAGTCGTATGGCGTGAATTATCAGTGTGGCATGCTGATATGCAAATGATCAAGGCTTTTGTTGGAAAGCAAAGTCTTGTAGTTGATGATCAAAGCACAGCTTTAAATAGCATAACTTTGTGTAGAGCGTTAATTCGCGAGCCTCACACCTCAGTATGAGTCCAAACCGGGATAAGGGACAGCAGGGAGTGCATGACGTTTCTCTCTAGCTATTGGTGGTGTCATGGTATGGAGCCCAGACATTTATTTATATTTTCCTATGTGGATGATGGATTGTGAGGCGCCTCGGATATATCGGTCACTAAGGGGCCGATGGATAGGTCCGATAGGACCGGAATGTGTGTGTTTAGGAATAGTCAATCCACTAACGTAAGTGTGGACCGGCCCTGAGAGATCCAAGGGTTCACTACGGGGGATCCTGAGGCGTTTGCTAGAGTGTCTCGAAACCGGCGAGGAGTATATCCCTTGCCTCTACTCATGACGGAATTCCAATTTCCAATACATGACATTTCGGTTTAAATTGCAGAACTAGTATAGAGACATAGAAGCATGGGATACTATGTCGTTTACGATTGATACATTTATATTTGAAGTTGTTTTGACACTATACACTTATAATAGTATCAAATGATTTTTGTTTTGAACGTACCAAGCATGTTTGGCTATTATAAGGGAAAACTCTATCCTCCGGCTTGTGTTGCATTGTGTGATGGGACCTGAGTCTTATAATAGCTTCATTTTTCCAAACAACATTACGCTATTTGTTTTATGCACTGGTATTCATGGGAGAAATCCCGTTCTATGTTAAACGACGTGGTCCCTTGATTTACTTTATTTTTAAATTAAAGATTTAGTAACTATTTTAGTTCTCACGCCAGTCCCATGACTGACCTGGAGTTTATTGTTTTAACCAAAACTCTGGGTGCCCATATTTTCCACATGGGCAAATTGTTGTTTTGGTTTTGAAGATTATTTCTTTTCCCAGGATCGTGGTTTATAGCTGGAGCTATATTGGGAAAGCTTTGTATCCGTGTATCTCTTTCAGTTGTGTTATGTATTATTTTTCCGCTGCTTTGTAAATTAAATCTCTGATATTTTTCGGATGTATATTATTTATTCATACTCTATTATGTTCTTGTACTCTAATGTAATTGTTTTAACAAGCAATGAAACGTTCTATTGTTTGCGTTCATATTTGTTGTGTTCTCAACTCAATCCGGGATTTCCCTTACGGGCGAGTTTGGGTCGTAACATCTATTGAAGCTATAAGTAGATAATCCTTTAAAATTAGACGGTGTAACTGAAGGTTTTATTCGTATATCATATGCGAGAATATTGATGGAAGTTAATTATAAGTTTAATTTTCCTAAATACATATTCAGTGATGTAATGGAGAAATAGTTTGGCAAAGAGTCGCTTGTGAATGGATTCCATCAAAGTGCTTTAACTACAAGATTTTTGGACATACAAACAAGGCTACTAAATTGGTTTAAGTTTGGACTCCCAAAGTTATTTTAAGTCTAAGCAATAGGATGGACATAGATGTTAGTTTGGATCATGAGGGTAAGACCAATGGTGATTTTTTAGATAAAGGTATGATTCCCAATAATGTCAATACATCAAAGAAAGGGGATAAAGAAAAAAATAAAGCTTTAGGGACAGCTAGAGTAATTACAGAGAATAATAATGTGAGTAATTCTAATCCTTTTATTGTCCTAAATGATTCAAATATACGTATGCATGATAATTGTGAAATGGAAAATGAAATTAGCAAAGAAGATGATTTAAATACTAACGTAATTAATAAGAAATAGAGGGATGAACATGTGCTCTTGTCTGTTGAAGATGATGATGAGGGTAGGATCAGTAAGCAGCCACATATAGTCTTAGTTGATTATGATGGTAAATATGGGCAAATTGAGTTCAATAACTCTTTTAAGAATGACCGGGTAATGAAATGTGAAGAAGGTATAGGTCAGATTAAGGCTAGTAACCCTCTTGCTTCTTTGTTACATGATATAGATAAGAGTAATCATCAGTACTTTTCATAGAAGATTCAGACAGTTCTTCCAATAGTTAAAAGAGGAGAAGAAACAAATTTAAGGTAATAAAATGAAGGGAGATATGTTAGAATTAATTTGTAAGCATTGGTTGAGTCGAACCTTAAATGGAATAAATTAATATCACAGATCAAAACAAGGTCTAAATTCAAAAAAATCTAAAGGTGAAAATGGTGTTCATAGCACTGCTATAACTGGGGGTATGTCTAAGAAATAACATTTCCAGGTTTTCGGTAATTTCTGGTGAGGTTTGCTGTCTGGTATCTGCAGTTTTGATGTCTTCTTATTTTGGTTTAATTCTCATTATGTTTGCTTGGTTATTTTGGTGTTGCTCCTTCATTTTTTCGAGTCTGGTTCTTTGGTTTCTTGCTTTGGACTATGGGTTTTAGTGTTGCTATCTGGAATTGAGATTTGGTTTGGGAATAAGTTAGTAGTTGACTTTGGCAGTTTCCGTTTGGTCTGAGAGTTGCTTATTTTTGGTTTGTTGGATTCTTATCAATGTTTCTTTGCTGTGGATATCTGAATCTAGGTTTCTCTAGCTTTTGAAGTTTGCCTTTATGAGAGTTTGGTTTGTTGGGCCTTAGTTGTTTATGTATTCTGTTGTGTCTTGTAATGTTGTTTTGATGTAGATCTGGAAACCTTGGCAGTTAGTTTCTTTGTACAGTATTTATTTTGTTGTAAGGTTTTATTTTTCGGCCAAGCTTTCCTTTATGTTGTAATCTTTCCTTGTAAATAAAGAACCGTGTTATACAATTTTTTTTGTTTAGGTTGTTTTCTAAGATTTTTTTATTTGACAGACCTAAAATAGATATGAAAATAAAAGCATAATTCTGTCTTTTTTAAAATTCCCTGCATTTGGACTTGATATTAATTTAGCCATATCTTATTCATTTTACATCGGAATTTGATAAATCTTGATGTTCCGAAAAGCTTAAAACATTTGCTACAAGGTTCACGTTTTGAGTTTTTTTTATAATTTTGATGTTTACTTTCACAAAATCCACTTTTTCTACTATCATCCCGAGACCAATACACATATTGTTCTATTGTTGAAACTGAAAACATTTTTTATTATAACTTTTGAAAGGCTATTTGGAATTTAATGATTTTGGAGTTTTCGAAATGCTTAGAACTAAGGTACAACTTTTATTTTATACATTTTGCTAGATTTTGATGTTTACTATGCAAAAATCATGATTTTTTGTTGCTGCCCTGACGGCTACGTTGGATACAGACTGAGTTTGAGTCATTTAGTAAAACGTCCATAACTTTTGAACCGCTGATCAGAAATCGATGATCTTGGACATTCCGAAAATCCTAAGTCGTATTCCACAACTTATATTTATATAGTTTTACAAAACTTTTTTGTTTACTAGGATAAAACATAGATATTAGCCATTATCTTGTGTTAAATATTGGAAAACCTAAGGTGAAAACTTTTTCTAATTTCACCTAAACTTTTTATTGTTGTATCTGATTTGCATGATTTTACCTATTCTGGAAAGCCCAGGACATAATCTATAATTTTATTCTTAGATTTGAAATTATTAATCCTGTGTGATTGATTTAGTTCATCTCAAAATTTACATTTGTTCTAGTAATTTTGAATAAACAGTTTTGTTTTTTATCATTAATATATGTTAATCTTGATGTAAACTTTCTGAATTTTTCTGATGTGCTTGTCAGAAATAATTTGAATTTTTTTTTTGAAAAATGGTCTTTGGAACTCACTGTGTTTTCATGATTATTTAATTTAAATATTTGTTTGTTTAAAATCATTTGAAACTATTGATTTCTTGAATCTCACACATATCTTGAATTTGAAATTTATAATCCGGTGTGACTGATTCATTGAATCCTGATATTTTCATATTCTTTCAAATGATTTCAAATAAACTATATATTTTAATCTTGAATCATGAAACAACTTTTTGTGACCATCAGAAATATCTCTAAAACGGTCTGCTTAGAAATTGTCCATTATGCTGCTCTGATAAAAGGAATCACTTTTGAAAATGTTTTGAAGTTTCTTGTTTTGGACAAAACTGCTTACTGCTCTGATAAATGAAATTTGTGTGCTTAATTTGTCTGTTTGGGCTTTGTGATTAAAATTTTGTTGTCTGTAATATCCTTGTTCGTCTCCAATGTCATGTTAAAATCATCGTAAATAGAGACATTAAGTGGTATCAGTTTTGAAGTGTTGTATTTTATATATATATATTTAGTCCCTCTTGCCTTGTATAAATTCTTTTGTTTTCATCTTGTAATTGTTTTTCAATTTTAAAATTATTTATTGATTATTCATTCGGAAATTGAAATCAATAAACAAATTGAACTGCATTTTTAATTCATCAAAATTATTATCAGATTTTGAAATTGTGATGAATTGTAACAATAGCATATTTCACAACAAGAGGAGATTTAATTTATATTCTCATGATGGTTGAATAGTTATTATAATATATTTGAATTGGCGATTATTTCATGAACATCTTCATTATCTATCATCAATCTGCCATCCATCATGATTTTATATTAATGTGGAGAGTTTAATAATTAAAAAAAATCATCTTGAATAAACAGTGGAAATATTTGCAATAGAAATGAGACTATGTTATTTTTTCAGAATTAGTGATAATCGAAAATTTTCAATGACCCCGGTACAGTTGAGCATATTTCATAATATGATTAATTTAGAAATTTATTTCACAAACCATTTCTGTACCTACCACATTTCTATCATCCATATTGGTTTTATATACCGAGAAATTTCTCTTTTGTGCTAAAAATGATAAATATAATTAATATATAAGTGTTTCTCTAACCTCATTTAAAAATCCAAGCTCTGGTCATGCATGGTTAAGAGATTACTTATAATTTAAGCTGTGACTAACCTCATTTAAAAATCCAAGCTCTGGTTATGCGTGGTCAGTGTGCTCTTAAATAAAAAGAAAAAGAACTAAATTGCTAAATAAATTTGCATTTGAAATTCTCCTTGGTTTGTAAAAACCAGCCTATCAATCCATTTTCAAATTTGTCAAATGTGTTAATATATTATGATATATTATGATTTGTTGATTGACAGCTATTGGGATTTGATAATATTTGATTGCGTCACTTAAATTGAATCCATAATTATAGTCCAAATCCATCACTGTTTTTGTGCTCAATTTATAAAATTCTCATTTGAAAATAATTGGAAATCATTGATTTTAAAAATCTCTCCATTTATATAAATTTCATCGCAAATCTGTCATTCTCTACAATGTGAAATATGCCACTAGTTTTTAGAATATTATGATTTTTGTTTGACAGATTGTTATTTATGATGACATTTTTTCCTCTTAAGCTGATATTATATTTTTAGTCAATTTTCATCCATATTTTAAATTCTGTAACCTTTTGATGATAACAAAAGAGGGAGAATGGGTTGAGATTTTGATTTATGAGTGAATATTTTGTAAATATTTTATTATTGAAAATTCATTCATTCAATTCATTCTATTCACTCATGTACATTTATAGGGGGAGTTCTGTTGTAGGAGGAGCATTCAAATAGGGGGAGTTCTGTTCTTCACTATCAAACACATTTATTACATTCAAAATCTTAATATTTGTTTGTCATCATCAAAAGGGGGAGATTGTTGTATATAACGTTGTTGTATAGACAATTATTCGATTTTTGTTTGATGATAACAACCAAATATATATATATATATATATATATATCATTTTAAATGTGTTTGTTATTGTACTATTTCATATATACATCACAGACAGGAATATAATATTTATATTTAAATGGAATATAATTATACAAAAATTTAAATATTCACATAGTATTTTATTTAAATATAATATATTTTTTCAACATTCAAACTGTACAACTTTTACAACTCAACTACTTATACAAATTCACTATTATTCAATTTCATACACAGTTCCTCACTACAAAAACACTCAATCACTCAGTTTACAAACTCATATTCATATATAGAAGCATTTATTGACACTGACACACTATCTTTAATCTTCTGTCTTCTGCCTTCACAACTTTTAGTCAGTCCAATCATCCACACCTGTCACATACAGAAACACACAAAGAGTATCCGGAACATTAATAATATTTTAAATTCTAGCAGATATAATTTATATTTTAAAAATTTATCTGCCTCAGAATTTTTGTGTGTTTCTCATCATTTTACATGACTTGGTCTGATTTATTTGTGACTAGACTACTTGTGATATTCACAGTGTTTCACTGTAAATACCATTAGGAGTCCGTAGCATACAAATATATTTTTTTAGGGATAGGAAAAACATTCTGAGTGACTACATATACACACGTGTATAAATATAAACGCGTGCACTGCCACGCCAATCAAAATGTAGTAGCGAGCATCTGAGGAGCAGCCACGTGGACCAACTCGACTCAGCACTCAAGTGAATATTGTAACACCCCACATCCATTAATGTCACGCACAAAGGGAATGCATTAACTTCTATGGAGCGTTTTAAGTAAGTATAGAACAGAAACTTAACAACAAGACAGATATAAACAGTATTCAAAGATTTAAAACTTTATTTCTTGCAGCAGAAGGTAAATATGTTTGGTTACATCATCAAAAACCATAAACCAAAGTCAAGTACATAATATCCATCTTGATAAAACAAAGTACATAAACTGAAAGACATAATCCCCAACATCAAAATAGCCATAAATAAAAGAGAAGTTGAACTTTACTTCAGCGATCCAAGCAATCTTCTAAAAGCAGTCCAAAATCAAGCTCTACTGGTGCTAGTTCGAACCTGAGCACCTGGGGGGGGAAGGGAGAAAAGAGGAGGAAACAAAGGGGGGTCAGACAAAAAGTCTGGCGAGTGCGATAACTTTAACAATATAATTAACAAAGTAATTAGGCTAAGGCATAAGTTGGAAAATAAGGAAATGATCATGAACCATTGAGTATGGCAGAGTAAACAAGGAAACAAGATGAACAACGATATCGTTTAAGCGCACCTAAAACACTATAGGATAATTACTAAACTACACCAACACTATAGGATAATTGCTATACTGCACCACCACTAGTTACTCTAAAGTTGATCCCACCTACAGACTTAAATAATCATAATGGTAGTTTCGTGCACCCCTAGTTGCCTTCATAGGTGCCGCCTACCCCTATCTCCACTAGGTGTACCCACTACCCCCAAGCGATCGGCTCCATAACTCGTAGATACCTGTGCTGGCCCCACAGTGGGGTGTATCACTCCCCAAAGTGGCAACCTGATACAACTAACAATGCACGGCTTATACCTACACGATGCAACAACGTCTTACCTACCAGCCCGGGTCCACACACGCATATGAACCCGTTGGACTTGCGTTGCCACCGCTAACCCGGTTTGGCCTCTTACAGTCAAGCCCAGTATGCGTGTCCCGTCCTCGACTTGGGTCGAGCCCACAAAGATACGTATGGTTTACTGGTTGAAACGGGCCCCCATTACTTGACACAAGCTATTCACCTAAGCTTGGTCCCCTCTAGTACATCCCACTTAACCCACTTCTTATTCATGTTTCAATTACATGTTTCAATTTTGGTTAAGTGTTTCTAATCGTATTTCGAAATGCCACCCAAGGCACCCACTTAACCCCCTCATGTCCCACTACATGTTTATCTGGTTAAGTGTTTCTTAATTCATTAAGACCGTAACCTCATAAAGACCTCTCACATTAGACTGGCATTTGTGGCAGCTAGATTTGCCGGGCGGGTCCGGGCAGTCTTACACCACAAAAGAGCCTAACCTCGTGTCTTTACAATTGTTACATATTTAGTTTATGCCTAAGACCTCTCACATTAGACTGGCATTTGTGGCAGCTGGATTTGTCGGGCGGGTCTGGGCAGTCTTACACCACAAAAGAGCCTAACCTCGTGTCTTAGACGATTAATTACACGTAATTAATCATTCCCCAATTTGAATTACTTTCCCTATTAAAATTATAAATCAATTCCAAATTTAACGATGTCCATAATTGACTCAATTATATCCATCCATTTATGGTATGTAAAATCATACCAATTTTGTAACACCCCACCTCCGTTAAGGACACTCACAAAGGAAATGCCTTAACTTTGGTGGTGCATTTTAGTAAGCAGAACAGAAACTTACAAGACAGATAAAAACAGTACTTGAAATTTTTTAACTTTATTACAGCGGAAACAGAAGTCAATATGGTTACATCCTTTCAAATCTCAGAATTCAAGTACAAAATATCAGTCTTGTACAAAAGCCTTCAAAATGCATGGTTTAAAATCATAATCCCCATAGAACGGAAGCTATACAGAGCCAAGCCATACTTTAAGCACTTCAAGCAGAGAGAAATCCGGATCAAGCTGAAGTATTCCCTCCTTGGATAACCTGGGGGAAACGGAAGAAAGGAGGCGAAACAACAAGGGTCAGACAAAAAGTCTGGCAAGTCCAGTGATTTTCAGTTATGAACAGATAATAATAACATGACATGAACATAAAACTGGATGAGAGATAACTGTAACAGGTGTAGCAGATATAACAGAAGAACAGAATGATATAAGCTATTGCTTTACACTTCTCTGCACAAATACTAGTATAACAGAATTAGGTGTCACCCTAATGTCTAAACTGAAACAGAAACGGGTACAGAATAATTTAACAGAAACAGAATGCTAATAATGGGCCTTTACTACCCGATCAGAAACAGACAGAAGCAGAAACAGATTAATCCCTACGGAAACAGAATGTAGAATTAGGTGTACACTAGTAATGGGCCTTTACCACCCGAACAGACGGTACCACGCAGAAACAGACAGGTGTTACCACCCAACAGAAATAGACGGAACCAACAGAAACAGACAGAACTAAGTGTACCCTAAAACCCTACCCCAAGCGATCGGCTCCTTAATACATAATTATCCTGTGTCGGCCCCACAGTAGGGTGTATCACTCCCTAAAGTGACAACCAATTGGCACAGACCTATTTACAGATGTCACGACGTCTTACATCCTCAGAGGCAGACCGGGATCCATGCACGCACATGACCCGGTTGGAACGCACCATCAACACCCCTCGCCATTATCAGAATGAACCGCTTATAATTAGTTCAGTAAGCATGCCCGGACCCTACTTACTGTTGGGTCAAAGTTTTGATACCAGAAAGGGTTACTGACTAATATGGGTCCCAAATAGCAGATGACACAAGTGATTCCCCTCCTAACCTTGTGTCCCCAAACTAACAGATTTCCACAAGTTTCAGACATACAAAATTTAGATTAACTAGTTCACAGATCAGACAATCAAGTTAACAGGTTTTCAGACTAACGGATCAGATGTTCGGATTAACAGGCTTACAGATTATCTGGCTACAGATTAACAGACTTACAGATTAACTGGTTACAGATTACCTAACTTTGTATTGGGCCTACGGATTCACGAAACGGGTTTATCAGATTCATTGTTCCAATTGGTTTAACCTTACCCAACACGTTTTAGACATCATAATTATCTCAGATTTTCATTAATTAAATATTAATGCCCAAACCTCTCACATTAGACTGACAGTTTGCGGCTACTGGTTAGGCCGGTTGGTTCCGGGCAGGTTTCTGTCGCAAACTGAGTCTAACCTCAGGTTTCAAGCATGTTATGACTAACTTCCCACATTAGAACCTATTGTTTGCGACCACTGGAATATGCCGGGCGGTTCCGGGCAGAATTACGCCGCAAACTCATTCTAACCTCGAGTTAGCCATGTTTATCTTTGCGACCAATTAATTAATGATTCACCATTTATACCCTCGCCTAATATACATGTCAATTATTCATAACTATAGCCAATTCAGATTATGTCAATAGCGGACTAATTATACCAACTCAACAGATATAGCAGATAACAGATGTTTCAGATTAGGCGACTTAACGAATTTAGCAGATTAAGCAAACTAGCAGATTTAGCACTTTCAACAGACTTAGCAGATGACAGATTTGGCAGATGAACAAATCTAACAGACTAGGCAGTAGAGCAGAACTAGTAGATTAAGCAATACAATAGAACTAGCAGATTAGGCAATGTAACAAAACTAGCAAATTAGGTAAATATAACAGATTTAATCATTTCTTAAAGTTTCACAAACATATCTTGCCTAATTATAAATCTTGCCTAAATTCACATGCATAAATAATTGTCATGATTCACAATATGATTATATACCAAATATAGTCATTTATTACTATACATGTCATATATCCCAAAGATCCCTACTTAGGTGTTTATTTACATTAATAGATGCCCTACTCTCATGTAAATCTTTATACCTAAGCCATATTCTTTTTATCACAAATCATATGTTCAATACCCATTTATGTTATAAATATAACATGTCCAGTCATATATCTCAGATTTTGTTCTAGCTACAGTCCATGTTCTTTCCTCAAATCAGTCACCTATTGGTCATGCCCAATTTATGCATCATTCATTTTACTGTCCCAAATATTTTAGCGTAGGTTAATCTCTTATGAGATTGGCTCAGGCTCGTGGTAGCCTGGCTATAGAACAGAAAGAGGAAAAAGATACAAAATAAGATAGATCCAAACAGAGCAGAACAGATATAACCTCAGATTTAGATTTATAATTCATGTCACAATCAAAATTAACGTTTATATCGTAAAATAACTGCACTTGCCTTGATTGGATTAAAGAAAGAACTTTAGTTGTTACAGAATTGTTGCAGAAGCTTTAATCTCTAATTTGAATTGAGTTGCTTAGGTTGATGTTGATTAGCTTCTAGTTTTGATTCCAGCAGAGTAGCGACGCCATTTTTCTTTTTATTTAGAACAGAGGCAGAGAAGAAGAAGAATAGAATTGTGTGTAGAGGAGGCTAGGTCTAAGGGTGTATTTATAGGTGTAGGAACTCATTTCAGCCATCAGATTAACCCTAAAACCAATCCGGACCATCAAAAATCATCCCAGGGCTTCAAAAACGTGTTCTGGACCGAAACAGGCTGACCAGGTCAACCTGCAGGTGGGGGGGTCGACACTATAGTCGACCCCCATGGGGGAGGTCGACTCCCAGGTCGACCCCCTGGTCGACCTGGCCCCAGGTCGACCTGCCCAGCTCTGTGCTGACCGAAACCTTCTGAATCTTCTACAGGCCATAACTTCTTCATCCGGACTCCGATTTTCGAAAACTCGGACTCTATTTCATGTAAAATTTCGAGAGGAACGCAATGGTGATGTCCATTTTACCTAATTCCTGATTCTTAAATCAATTATCCTCATTTTACTATCTTTTCTGTTACACACACCATTATCGAACTAATTTTTCTTCTCTTTCATTTATTAACTAATTCTTCTTATGCATCACCATTATTTACCTATCATAAGCATATTTTCATATATTTTATTTCATTTTTAATTATACTTAAAAATGCGGGGTGTTACAAATTTTCACCACAACTATATTTTATGCCTTTTAAGGCATTTATGCCAATTAAATCTTTTTAATATTATCCCCTTTACCCCACATTGTACGTTTGTTCGTTTAACGTAAAATATACGTTAGACTCAAATAGTCTAACTCATGGAATAAAGAGAAAACATCACAATATACACATAATTAAAACATAGATCTAACATAGGGGTGAACTTGCATATGTGAATGATGTTCTACATCTAAAACTTGCATAGACCAAAGTTACAACTTGCATAAACAACATATGTCATGGATCCATATCTAAAGGTGTGAACTTGATGAGATAATGGCCACAAACTTGCATAAATCATGTATTGTCATAGATCTATATCTAAAGGAGTAAACTTGCATAGGTAATAACCCTAAACTTGCATAACATGATTCATATCCAACTAATAAACTTACATATGTGATTTATACATCGCAACAATGGTGTAAACTAGTATCTAACATGTAAAGTATCATGTAGAATTTAGCATATAACTCACACATGTCATAGCCTAACTTTCAATTAAATTTTCACATAAACTAGGTGTCATAACCATCTAAGGTCACATATAATTCTACCCAACTTGTATATGATTCATGTTTGAATCAAAATCTAAACTTGCCTACATATGATTTATCATATGAATCAACATAACCAAACTAGCATATGAAACATGATGATTTGATCGTATATAAAGTTACAACATGGATGATAGCAACATAACTTTACATCATAAATGATAGCATCACAACATAACGTCATAGAGATTTCAATCACAATCATACAACATAATTACAACATGCAATCAATACTTCACATCACATCCATACAATCCGCATTATAACTTAATCCAATTAAATTACTAATTATTTTATTAAAACTATCGAACTCACAACTCAAAAGTAGTCTTGAGTTCTGAATTCTGTTTTCTGGAGTTGAATTAGCTCTCCTTTGAAGAAGTTTCATTGTTAGGGTTGAGTAGAACTGATTTGATTTGCTGTTCTTCCTCTTTAATTTGGTGGCTGCTGCTCTAGGGTTCAAGACAACAGCATGACGGGCATAGTTTCAGTTTTAATTCTGATTTAGGGTTTGAGTCTATGGGTCTTTTTATAGAGTTTTGAATTAATTTAAGCCGTCGGATGATCTTAGGGTTAATCGAAACCATTCAGTCAGGATAGGGTGACACCTCAGCCCTAATGACTCAGCAAGGAGTTAGAAAGGACTCAACAACATGGGTCAGCCTGAACCAGAAAGCTGTGCAGGCTTGCTGCCTCGGCCTGGGTGAACTTGGCAGGTGCGCCAGTGCAAATTTGTACTGGTGCACTTCCCAAGTGCACCAGTGCAATTTTTTTTTCTTTTTTCCACCAATCTTCGTTCGTCCATAACTCCTTCATCCGGTACCCGTTTCCCGCAAACTCGGACTCTATTTCAACCAGAATTCTGAGACGAACACAATGGCGCAACCCCATTCCCATAATTCTCACGTCTGAGATTAATTATTCTTTATTTTAGTTAATTCGATTATTCAAAAATCCGGGGTGTTACAAATATGGTCGAGCCATAAGCATGGTTCATGGTTCAGGTGAACTGAAATGTACAAGGCAGAGAGGAAAAATGACATAACAACAAGGCAGGCATATATACATACATGCGTGTACAATGTATGGTTCAGCAAAATGAAGCTCATGTTTACAAATGCAAAGAAGTGCATGGTGCAGCAAGCATATGGTGGCATATAACATGGTTATACATGCAACAGCAATGGGGCAAGTTTCTAGCATGCATGAACATACTCAAATTCATACAGTCATGGCACAGCAAGTGTTCAAGCATTGCCAGTACTGCACGTGCATCGTGTGTGCACAAAACAGTGCACAAGGCAACATGAATGATGTAGAAGACCGTGTCGAGCACAACATAGAAATCCACAAGGAGAATTGGCTATAATCAAGTGAAGCATGGAACGAAACAGCATATATGAACCCAAGTCTCAAGGCAGCAACATACAAATTCAAGGATATACATGATGCTAGTAGGTGTGCAATTGTATATGGCATGTTCAACCAGAATGGTGCACCAGGGAGAGTATCAAAGTTGAGCAAGTGCACGCTCATGTGTGCGTACACAAATGAATGGTTCAAGTTCAGGATCATGAGCAAGAATGGTGAATGGTGATACAAGCACAAATATACAAGTAGTACAAGAACAAAGCAACTGTTCAAATCAGCATGGTCACCACAAAGGAGCAGCAGCTACTATACATGGTTCAACAAAATTAATGGTGGATAAAATTATTTCTGATCAATCATTTTTGGTAAGCAATACAATCATGCATGGGTTTAAATCAAGCTGCGGTTTTGGCAATAATGTTTTTCTCAAGTGTCAAATGTGGATTTTCGAATGCAATTCAAGCCAAGAAAATGTTTCCAGTTTTTTAATTGCAGAAATGAATGGGATCAGATAAACAACATAATTTAAGCATTGAATTTGCTCATATATGGGAAGTGTTACACAAATCAATTCGACATATTTCCAGGTTTACAATGTAGAAATTCATGGCAACAGTTTTAATGGTGAACCCATTTATTTGATAAAGACAAAATCAGCACAGGTGTAAACAACGGCAGAAATCGCATTTCCAGTTTTTGGCAAGATGTGAATTCATGGTTTCCAGAATTTCACAAAGGTGTTATAAGGAAACAATTCAAATGTTCCAGAAATTTAGGTGTCCAGATTCGTTTGAAGATATCAATCACAAATACGATTTAATCAAGGCGAACAAAATTGGAAACACATAAAATCAGACAAATCATAATCGAGGAAATCCGTGAATTAAGGATTTTAAAATCCTATAAATACAACATTACATCACAAGCACAAACCATAGACTCCACAAGCGACAAATTTATGCACAGAATAAAATCAGAAAGCACACATTTTTTCTTTGGTTTCGATCGAGCAATTCCCAAATGGTAAACAAAGCAAGACCAAAGAATTCGAGCATCAGAGACCTTCTTTCAGAAGCAACCAATTGAAGTCATGAGTGGGGATTTCATAAAACACTAACAACATTTGAGCCGCCGCCATTTTTCTTCAGAGAACAAAAAAGAATCGGGCTTAGTAATTGAAAAGAGGCCGACAATGTTTTATTAAAGGGACTAGGGTTTTTGAATTGCTTTTTATATTGTTTTATACATTTTTATTTGTAAACCATCTCAATAGTTTCTAGAGTCTGTAAAATTCTAGGAATCCAGTTAGGGGTTTAATTGGTAGTTTACTAGAGTCTGTAAAAACTAGGGTTACTGGCAACGGGGTTGTAGCTAAAGGAGATCTGATCTAGGGTATATAGATCAGTCTAGGGTTTGAGCCTAGGATTGGAATAGGAGCGAAGGTTCGCGAGTTTACATGGTCTTGTAAGCGGGATCTGTTCTATTACCTAGTAGAAACCTTAGGAATGTAGCAGTAGGTAGGATTTTGCCGAAGCTAGGTATATCTGTATGTCATTTACTTTCTGCATTTTTATTTCTGCTGCATTTTATGATATGATATTTTTTATATCTCGCTAAAAGTTAATAAACCCTATTCACCCCCTCTAGGGTTAATCTGGATCTAAAATTTTTGTTGAGGTTTATGAAGGATTTTGGAATTGCAATCGTCTCCAATAAGGATTTGCTAATAATAGCTTTGATTCGAGTATCGAATCTATGTTGTTTTGGATGAAATTTCACTGTTAAGTTATTTAATTTACTATTGTTTACATGCACGTTTATAACCAGTTTTCCATCAAACGTTTTCAATTGATTTCCTAACTCAATGACCTATTTATTATATACTGTTTAAATTTTTACAATGATAAAATCTATATTAACCCCACTATAAAGGGAATATTTAAAAAAAATGTTTTCTAATATTTTCGGAAAACCGACTTAAAACCGTTTAGTAAACCAAGTATTTTCCTTATATGAATATACAATTTGCACCATTCTAGAAGGTGTGTTATTGATTGAATATTATAGTATACCCCGCAATATGGGACGTGGCGTAAAATAGTATCATTCAAACGTAGATCCATTCAGTCAAAGCAACGAAACCCAATGATTTTCTATGCTTTAGTGATTTCTGTGATTTAATGAATCTCAATGATTCTCTGTTTTTTAGTGATCTTCTGTGATCCTCTGAGATATTTAGTAGTTTCTGTGATTTCTTGTGAATTTTTGTGTTTTCCTATGTAGAGTTAACTTGCAGTGTTTAAACCGTTAAGTGAGAACGTGTGGTATGGGACGCACGAATACCACTTTTCGGGTCACTATTAGAGGGTCTCAGATATATTCATATGTGACTCCTAGTACTAGACCTATGACTCAATCCTATGTGAACTCTGTGTGAACCTTCGGGTCAATCCTGTATGAACTCTGATGACCTTTGTAGCCTTCTATATGATATAGTACTGGCTATGGCTTTAAGCCGCCTTATGTGATAGCACGTGTAGGCATGGCTTCGGCTTGCCACCCTAGGTTGGATCCAAACTCTTTTTTATTTATTTTGTGTTTATCACTAATTTCACCATAGTAAATATTATTATTTATGGTGATTTCATAGTGGTTTTTAACTCTAAATAGAGTTCCAGTGATTTCGTGATATGGTGTTTCGGTGATTCTGTGATTTAGTGTTTAGGCGATTTTATGATCTAGTGATTTAGTGAATTACATGGTTTTGTGAGTTCACCTTGTGATTTCTGTTCACATCTAAGTCTTTAATTTGCGTTATGTGATTCCAAGTGTTGGTTATCCTAACCGTGGTGTTCGGGTAATTCATGTTAAAGTAATGTTCAATCTATGTTCTTGTTTCTCGCTCTCATAGCCAATATCAATCTTATGTAATTATGAATGATGTGCTTTGTTTACCTATCTGTGACATTCCTTTCTAATGGAAAGGAAATTATTGTATCAGTTTTTTCATATAAATTTCTATCTTCAGATTCCTTTTTCTTATGGCAAGGAATTAGTATCCAGCTGATACTTTATTTCACCTTTTATCAAAAATGATTTGTAAAATAGATTGATTCGTGTATGTAATACTCGGGTTAGACAGAGTTGTTTCAGGCTCAGTCTTCTATTGATTTGTAGTTTGCTAATATAGCTTGAACGATCCTTTGAAGAAACTTCCTAGTTGTTTATTCATGTATTTTAGTTGATGTCTATTGACACGACCCGAACTTCCCCGTGAAGGAAAGCACGGATGGCGTTGAGAACAACACACATCGGAACGCAAACAGAAGAACATTTCATTGTTTATTACAACAATTCCATCAGAATACAAGAATATACAGAGTATGAATAAATATTATACAACAGAGAATATCAGAGATTTAAATACATTATTGCAGCGGAAAATTAATACAAAGCATAAGTGAAAGAAATACACGGATACAGAGCTTTCCGAATATCACTTCAGCTATAAACCAGGATCCTGTGAATATAAATCTGCAAAACCAAAACTACTAGCTGCCCGTGCGGAAATATAAGGGCACCCAGAGTTTAGGTTAAAACAATAAACTCCAGGTCAGTCATGTGCCTGGTGTGAGAACTAAAACAGTTATTAATCTTTATTTTTAAAGTTAGGTAAATCAAGGGACCACGCCGTATAACACGGAACGGGTTTCCTCCCAAGAATACCAGTGCATAAAACAAACAGCGCAATGCTAAATAAAGAAAAATGAAGCTATTATAAGACCCAGGTCCCATCACACAATGCAACGCAAGCCGGAGTATAGGGTTTTTACCTTATAATAGCCAAAGAATGCTTGATACGTGAAATTTCATATTTTATTATTACTATAAGTGAAGAAAACAACTTCAATCATAATGTATAAATCATAGACGACATAAGTGACCCATACCACTATGTCGCCATACTAGGCTCTACAAATAAAACCGAAATATCACGTATTGGAAATTGGATTCCATCATGAGCTGAGGCAAGGGGCAAGCTCCTCTCCGCTTCGAGACACTCTAGAAAATGTCTCAGGACTAGACACTCTGGGTAACCCCTGGAATCGGCTGGGCCGGTCCTCTCTTACGTTTGAGGATTGGCAATTCCTGAACACACGTTTCCCGGTCTTTACAGACCTATAATAAAGGCGCCTAGCAATCCAACATACACATAGGTATAATGATCGACGATGTCAGGGCTAGTAAAACGCTGACACCACCCATAACTAGAAAGAAACGTCGTGTTCTCCAAGCGGCCCGTCTCCCGTTTTTAACTCATACCGAGGTGTGAGGCTCGCGAATTCACGCTATACACAAAGCTATGCCACGTAGGCCGTGCTTTGATCATCAACGACATGACTTTGCTTTTCAACAGAAGCCTTGATCATTTGCCACTTAGGCATGCCACACAGGCAATTCACTCCATGCGACTGATGTCCATCGATATACAACCTCTGAGCTCGTACGTCTCAGAGAAGGGCGTTAAGCAAGAGAATAAATTCTCCGCCGCCAAACAGATGTATATTTAATAGAGATAAATCAACACATAATAAAATCCAATGTCAGACACAAGTCCATTTACAAGTTCGTTTTGGGTCTGAACGAAACCGGAGGCACTTTCCTCGCATATCCAGCGATCTCCAAGTATGTCTAGACGATCACCAACTGATTACCTCCTCTTGGGTGTACAGCCCAATCAAGATCATCAGTAATCACCCAAACGATGTGAAGACTTCCAGTCTTTAACCACCGTCTTCTTCTTCGACTTATCGTCGAATCGGTTATTCAGAATGGGTATAAACCCGGCCTTTCCGAATAACCCGCGTATATAATAAACAAATGTTACACAAACACAACATATGCCTCATTCCAATTCAGAATATTCTTTTATTCAAAATTTCACATTCTTAGGGAAAGGTTCCAATTACTTTTATCAAAGATAACTTCTTCTAAATTTATTCTTTAATCTTCCTTTGGATATCATTTCAAACCGTGTTAAGGTCTTCCAAACTAGTCGGGATTAGCGAACCATACCGAAGTAATTATTTATTTTATTTCCCAATCCCAACCTATTCATCCCATGGAGCAAAACTGGTAATACTCCATATCTAACACCACGGTGTTATTAGTAAAATTAATTACCATATCACGTTCAAATCTAATTAAAGATTTAACTATCGCTTTGGAGCAAAACTGGTGATACTCCATTCTCGATCATTTCAATCTAATTAAAGATTCATTAAAAATCCACTTAGTTTTAATCTTCCCCAAAATCAATATCCTCTCTTTAACAAGGTTAAAGAACCAATGTCACCTAAAACACGATTCACGATAAACCCAAAATCACTTTCTATTGTTAATCGGGTTAAAGAACAGGTGTTATTCAAAACACTGCTCACAATAAACCCAAAAACCAATTTAAATTCAATTCCAATTAAACATTAACTAACTGGATAATTTCACTAAATCTTAATTAAAAGATTTATTCTTTCCTAAACGGGGTCCAAAAACAGTGTTATTTAAGACACCATTCACGACGAACCCAAAATCCCATTAGATATTAAATACAAGGCTCTGAATAGAAAATATACCGGCTTATATTCAATATCAAATTCTGAAACCAACAAATATCGTATTGGAAATAACGATATAAAATATATCTTTCAAATTTCCACAACCATATCTGTATAATCACGAAATCCAACATCGAAATATTCCAAAGACAATTTCGATTCAAATCCATTCCAATTCAATTATTGGAAATCCTGATTATTTTTAAAACCACTTTCAAATTCAATTTATTTATTTCAAAAATAAATTGATTTTGATTCTAGCTCAAAACTAGTTCATTTCGATAAAAATCAATTTTTATCTTTTCAAATATGGAGTTTTTCATCCCAATTCTTCCCAAATCATTTCCTATGATTTTACACAAATTATTAATATTTTAAATAATTTTATCAAGGACCGTACAGTCGGTTTACAATAACGGCCACCGAACTGCACTTACAGCGACCTTTTCCAAATTATATTTGGACATAATTCCAAATCCAATCGTTAGATTTCAAATTTCTAACATTCATTGGAAACTCTTTTCGATACAAACCCAGCGGTTCCGGTTTCAGGAGAATCCGACGGTCGGATCTCCCGTAATGTCCATTCGAAGTCAATGGTCGAAATTCACGAATTGCAGCGGCGCGGCGCGCTCTATTTAGGCCATTATATATATAATATAAATATATTATATATATTTCGTCGATTTCCTTTTAAAACGTATTTTATGAATCGTTTTAAATTCGTTTTCGAAACGATTTCAACTTTATATTCAATTTTGAATCAAAATTGAATATTCCACCTCATCGATATACAAATGACAATATTTTCAAAACGTTATATTTTGAAATCACTTCCTTTTCTATAATCATTATAAAAACGAATATAATAGATATAAATATCGTTCGCGTCAAAATAATGCATCTCTAATCAACACGGCTTTATATTTTTCAATAACTTCGTTATTCCATTCAACAAATGAATATTTATTCTATTCAACACATGAATCTATATTTCTTTCAACACATGACTATTCTCAACACATGAGTACTGTCAACACATGACTATTTTTGTTATTTAATATATTTTATAAAATTATGATTTCTATCGTTTAATTTTTATTTTCAGACTCCAAACGTAAATTAGTAAGAGAACGATTCCTTAAATATTAACCCCGAAGGCCGAAACCAACATCATATCAATACCCAGGAGACCACTCATCTTATCTATTTCCCAGTTAGTTTCTAATTTTATATATGATAAAGATGTAAATTTTATTGTTAAAATATTTCGTTCAACACATGATAAGTTTCAACACATGAATATTCTCAACACATGAGCATTGTCAACACATGACTATTTATTCTATTCAACACATGAATCTTTATTTTATAATATTCTTTATTTTCCCAATTGGAATGAGGCCCAATCAATTACCATATAATGTTAATTATATGGATTCCATACAACACATGTATATAATAGCTGTAACAACCCGCAAATTCTGAACCAATTTAAAAAAATTTATTTTAGAAAATTTTAATGAATTTGGAGAATATAAAATAATTTAATTTAAATATTAAGGGCTAAAAATTTATTTTAATTGAAGTTGAAACGAATAAATTTAATTTAATTATAAAACGAGCCTGAAATAGCGGGGTAGTTTGAAATTTTAATTTTTAAACTTTGACTGAATGTACAGGATTCAAAATAAATCAGAATTGAGCGAAACAAGAAATATTTAAATCTGTTTAATCATATCTTTCCAACGAATCTGAAAAATTGAAATTTCGTTTTAAAATTCAAGAGTTATGGCCAATTCAATTTTTAGAAAAGTCGCTGTAGAATTTAATTATATTTAATATATATGGCCCAAAAGGCTACTTTTCACATACGAAGGAATTTGGACTCGAAACCACTTCCATTGAGTTCGAAATGATGTTTCTACATTGAAAAACAGTAAACACTTATATATTTTGAGTTTCGGAAATTACATGTTTAAAAATGTATTTTTAATATTAAATATATAGCCCTTGAAAATAGGAAATTTTCAAACGACCTCCGTTTTCGACGAAGCCACTTTTGTTGAATCCGGAATGTCAAAATATTGTTAATTTTAATTTTTCATAATTTTTGAAGTTAATTTGTGGCCGTGGCAAAAAGATTTCAGTTTCGTCAATTTCAGTAAAAATTAAACGACTTGAAAAAGGCCATTTTTCAAACAGCCTCAGAATTCGACGAAATTAGTCTCATTAGAACCGTATCGTCATAAGAAAGCTAAAAATATTTTTTTTGGAATTTTCGGAGTCCGTATGTGGCCCCGGTATATTTAAATGTACGGTAGAAATTAAAATATTTATTTAATATTGTATTTTTAAATTAAAACCGAAAATAAAACATTACAAGCATCAGAATTGGAGCCCGGGACATAGCCCATTGCGTTCAGAAGGCCTCAAAACCTTAAGAACGACAGTAAGCAGACCCAAATCGGAGAAAGTCCGAAAAACCCACTTTATTTCACATAAAAAGAGATTAAGGATTAAAATATTATATAAAAATTCGGGCTGAAACCCTAGCCAACCGCCACCCAGATTTTTCTATGGCTGAAATTGTCCGATTTTCAAATGCTTATAACTTTTGATCCGCTCAACGAAAATCGACGCATAATATATCAAATCGAAGAGAATTCAAAGACCTTTCAATTCATACGGTCAAGATCGTGTTTTGGTGCACGGTTTTCACGAATTCTGGCCGAGAACAGGCTGTGTTTTTGGTGGATTTCGAGGTGATTGGGGAGGCCGAGCTTCAGGGGGTTGGTGGAGCGAGTTGGTGGTGGTGCGGGCTTCGGACTGGTGGCGGTTGATCGGTGAATGGAGGTCCCAAGGGGGGTGCGACATGAAGGAGGGAGAAGCAAGATGGGTTCGGCCAAGACAACGTGAGGAGGAAGGAAGAAAGGTCCGAACATTTTTTAAATATTATTTTATTTATTTTATATTTAATTTGTCCGATCTTTAAAAATTCATAACTTGATCATACGAGGTCCGTTTTACAAACCGTAAGTTGCGTTGGACTCGTCTTTCCGAGAGCTTCGCGATGGCGCAGACCGCAGCTGAAACGGAGACAGTCAAATTTTGGCCAAAATTCAATGTGAGAATTCTAATTAATTATCTTATTAATTATTAATTATTTTCTTGCGTTAAAAATAACTGTATTATCACATAAATTCAGATCTGAAATGTTCTGTGATGTTTGAATGGTTAATTGTTCGCTTGTTGTATGTGTTGTGGTTCATGTTATGATAAATCTGCATTGGAATTTTATACATTTTGTTGAATTTATTTGCAGTTAGAAAATTGGATCTAAAATTAGATCTAAAACATATTTTATTTAATTCATATTTATTCAGATCTAGTGGAAATAATTTAATTTATGATATCAAAATATTATTTTCATTATTCTGAAATGAATGATAGAATTAGATCAACAAATAATAACTCATTTTTATTTGACATTACAATATAAATTTAAACGACAAATAAATACTCATTTTTATTTGTTGATTGAACAATAGAAATTGACCGACAAATAAAACTTATTTTCATTGTTAATTCTACAAAAGAAATTGAACGCAAATAAAACTAATTTTTATTTGTGTATTTACAATAGAAATCGAACAACAAATAAAAATCTTATTTTTATTTGTATATATAATATTAGAATTCGAACGAAAAATAAAAATCTTATTTTTATTTGTTTATATAACAACAGAATATGGGTCAACAAAAAAAATTCTTAAATGTGAATTTGCTTACATTAAAAAGAATGATAAAAACAACATATATTTTTGATAGGAAATTGTTTCATTAAAAAGATGAAATTAAAAGATTACATTTTTATGTAAAAATAGTGATCTCAATAAAAAGTCATATTTTATTTATCACTTTGATTTCAATAAAAGTTATAACATTGGAAAATCTCATTTTTAATGTAATATTGGTTTCGATAAAAGAAGTAACATTAAGACTTCATTTTCAATGTAATAGTGATTTCAACAAAAAGAAGCAACGTAAAAGATTCTATTTTTATGTGTTCATTGTTTTCAATAGAAAGATTTTTCATTAAAAATTACATTTTTAATGTGATTTAGATTTCGTCGTAAAGATTAAAATAAAAAGATTATATCTTTATTTTCTTTTTGTTGAAATGAAGAGTTTATAAAATAAGATTGCATTTTTATTGAAATTTTGTTCATTGAAATATAATTTGTTCTTTTTATTTGTATTCACATATACAAACAAAACATTGAACAATAATTTGTTCTTTTTATTTGTATTCACAAATACAAGTAAATATAGAAATAAAGTTTGTTCCTTTTATTTGTACTTACATATACAAATCAAGCATTAAAATGAAATATGTCATTTTATTTGTATCCTCAAATACAAATAAAACATTGAAACAAAAGTTCATTTTTTCTTCATTTGTATTCCCAAATACAAATATGCACTGAAAATAAATTTTCTCTTTTAATTGCACTCACAAATGCAATTATGCATTAAAACAAAATTGTTCTTTATTTTGCATTCACTAATGCAAATCTAACATAGAAAATAAGTTAACTTTTTATTATGTTCTTCAATGCGAATGTAATATGAAATAAATAAATTTGGCCTTTTTGTTTACATTCACAATGCAAACAAAACATAAAAAAAAATATAAAATTAACATTTTTTGTTCACATTCACAATGCGAACAAAACATAAAAAAATAAGATTTACATTTTTGTTGCATTCACAATGCGAACAAAACCTTTAAAAAATAAGATTTGTATTTTGTTCGCATTCACAATGCGAACGAAACATTAAAAATAAGATTTACGTTTTTTGTTCGCATTCACAATGTGAGCAAACCATTAAAAATACAATTTTGTTTACATTCCACAATGTAAACAATACATGAAAATAAAAATTATATTTTTGTTTGCATTCTACAATGCAAACGAAGCGTAGGAAATAAAAAATACATTTTTGCATCCTTCCATGCAAATAAAAGATGAAAGAAGAAAAAAAAATTACATTTTTTTTACAACTTTTGTTGCAAGCAAACAAGAAAATAAAATTTGCATTTTTGGTTTGCAAATTTAGATGCAAACTAATTTACATTTTTTTTTTATTATTTGCATTCCATCATGCAAATAAAACAAAGAGATAAAATTTCATTTGTTGTTTGCAACCTTAGTTGCAAACAAACAAGAGAATAAAAATTACATTTACATTTTGTTTGCAAATTTAGATGCAAACAAATTTATTCAAAGCAAATGTTTCATTTTTGTTGCATGTCTTAAATGCGAACAAAACTTTAAAATAAAGGTTACATTTTTTTTTTTATTTATTTACTTCACTTGATGTAAATAAACATAAAATAAGAAGTTGTTCTTTTATTTACATTTCTTGATGTAAATAAAACTAGAAAATTAATAGTACATTTTTATTTGCATTACTCAACGCAAATAAAACATGAGAATAAAAGATACATCTTCATTTGCAATCATTAATGCAAATAAATTATGAAATGAAAGTTACAATTTTTTTTATTTACATTCCTTTATGTAAATAAACATCAAATTAAAAAGTTGGAATCTTTATTTGCATTCTCTATTGCAAATGAAGCATGAAATGAAAAGTTATATTTTTTTTATTAATTGTATTCCCTATTACAAATGGGATTAAAGATTATATTTTTCTTTTCATTTATTTACAATGAAAGGAATAGAAATGAAGATTATATTTTTATCGTCATTTTAGATACGATAAAAGAATAGAAATAAAGATTACGTTTTTATTGGCATTTTACATGCGATAGAGAATAGAAATAAAAGAGACATTTTTATTGTTGTATTATATATTGTGTATTACACTGCCATAGACAAGTTAACTGACTTGTTTATGTGATTGGGTCGATAATTTTTATACATCGCCCAAGTGCACGAATAATTTATTATTTGTCTGAATGGATGAAACCCCACACGGGTGTTGGGATGAAAATTAACATACACTAATCCCAATATTTAGTTGTATGTTGATCGTTAGATCGACAGGCTGCAATGAGCGTTGTTATTTAATTTTAACGCTTACACAGTTAGAATTTACACTTTGGATGTAAATGGATGACTTGATGATTATGCTGTTATTGACATGTGTGAAATCCATATAATCCAAATTATATGGTAAATGATTGAGTCGCATCACGATTCAGATGTTCTTTTAAATAAGAATATTTTTACATTGGAAATTCTTTTTATTTAAATTTTTTTTATTAAGTATATGTTATAACAAAGAATATTTGAAAAAGGTAAAAATCTTTTATATAAAGAATATTTTTAATGATTATTTCTAAAATATGTTTTTCTTATAATAATAAATATTTAAAGAGGAATCCTTTAATTAAGGTTATTAGAATTTGCAATCTTATTTTATGATATGAAGTAAATTGAGATGTGAAGTGGATTTATCGTGGACGGTGTTTTAAACGACATTTGTCCTTTAATCCAATTTACATTGAAATTATTTTTTTTTTTGCAAATTTATAAATCTATTGTATAGATTTAAAAAGAGTATTTCCTAAAAATCAAGTTTTCCAATATTAATATATTAAATTGGAATTAAGTGGAAATTCGAATGGTAATAATCGAGATGGGCTTCTGTAATAGAAGACCGATATTATATATGGAATTTAAGAGGCTCTGCCGTTATTCCATGTATATTGTTATTCCGATACAGAAATTCACATCGAGTATGTATTGATTGATTTCTGTGGAATTCCATATTTTGGAAATTGATTTGTGGGTTTATCGTGAACAGTGTTTTAAATAACACGAGTTCTTTAACCCGTTTAAAACAAGATTTATTCCTTAAAATAAATGATCTTGTAATAATGATTTTTGATATCAAATCAAATATAGAATTTTTAATAAATCTTTTAAGGAAGATTTAAGAGTTAATTTATTAATTTATCTTTGATAAAATTAATGAGAATCTTTTAATATGAATATCTTATTAAAAGAATATTCTGAGTTGGAATGTGGCGTAATGTGTGATGTTCCAATATTTGATTTTTAATCACAAAATACGCGAGTTATTCAGAAAGACCGGGTTTTAACCCATTCTGAATAATCATCACAATGATCAAGAGTCGAAGATGAAGACGGCGATTGAAGGCTGAAGGTTTTCACATCGTTGGGATGATGATGACTGGTATCTTGAATTGGGACTGGCCTCCCAAGGCAAGGTATTTGGTAATGATCGTCCAAACGCATTTGGAGATCAACGGATACGTTGTTTCGCTCAGACCCAGAGCGGACTTGTAAATGGATTGTGTGTCTGACATTGTATTCTTTTCTACTGTATTTGTTGAACGCTACTGATTATATATTTCTGTTTGGTGGTGAAGAATCTATTCTTCACTTAATGCCCTTCTCTAAGACGTATGAGCTTGGAGGTTATATATATATATATATTGGTAGATGGTCAATGATATGGTAGAGTCTGACAATATGGCATGCTAAGATGCAAATGATCAAGGCTTTGTTGAAAAGCAGGCCTTGTGGTTGATGATCAAAGCACAGTCTATTTAGGCATAGCTTTGTGTATATCGTGACTTCGCGAGCCTCACACACCGGTAGAGTCTAAAACGGGAGAAGGGAACGCAGGGAGTGCACACGTTTCTTTCTAGATAGAAGTGATGTCAGGGACCTACCAGCGCTGACATTTACTCATGTGGTTGTTGTATTTTTCGAGGCCTCGGTTTTATGCGGTCACCACTATCCGTATTATAGGTCCAAAAGGACTGGGAAGCGTGTGTTCAGGCATAACTAATCCACAAAAGTAAGTGTGGACCGACCCTGCAGGATCCAAGGGTTGGACAGAGTACCAATCCTGGGGCATTGCTAGAGTGTCTCGAATCGGTAAGGATCTCCTCCCTAGCCTTGACTCAGATGGAAACCCAAATTTCCAATACGACATCATTCGGTTTTGATTGTATACCTATATATGGCGACATAGTGGGATGGGGCACTCATGCCGTCTAGGATTAATACATTTACTTTGATGCATTTCAAATTGGCTGCACACTATTATTATATAATATCCGTTTTATGCGTATCTTGCATCTTTTGACCATTATAAGGTAAAACTCTATCCTCCGGCGTGCGTTGCATTGTGTGATGGGACCTGAGTCTTATAATGGTTTCATTTTTCAGAAAGACATTGCGTTAGTCTACGATTTACTTTACTTTATGCACTGGCAATCCATAGGAGAAAACCCGTTCTGCGAAAGTGGCGTGGTCCTGTGATTAGCCTTATTATATTACATAGGTTAAGTAGAATTCTCACACCAGTCCCATGACTGACCTGTAGTTTGTCCACTGGCAAACTCGGGTGCCCATATTTTCCACACGGGCAGTCGAGTAGCTATTTTTGCAGATATATTAAGCAGGATTCTGGGTTGAAGCTTAAAGCTGTGTCCAGAGATAGAGAGTCTTCCGCTGTGTTTCTTCCGCTACAATATATTTCAATTATTGTAACTTATTCTTCCGCTGTATTTTTATTCAATGTACTCTGATATTCTGTACTCTGATGTAACATTATATGATATGTTATAAAAGTCTTCGGTTGTTGTTTTAATATGTTGTATTCCCAAAGTTAAAGTATCCGAAGATTTCCAACTTTTGGTTCAGACCTGTGTGGTTTATGGTCGATTCAAAGGGTGGGAATTTGCGGGTCTTTATAGTTGGTATCAGAGCTCAGGTTAGCTCAAATCTTTGGGGTACAACTCGTTAGAATTGAACAGAAGACTCATCAGAGGTAGGATTAGTAATGTCCTATAAAACAGAATACTTATTAGAGATAGGATCAGTAGTATCCTAGAATGAGTAAACTCATTAGAGATGGGGTTAGTAATGCCCTAGAATGAGTCAGAGTGAGAAGTCTATAATTAACGTACTTGTAATTATATATATAATTCGATGTTAGAAAATATGATTTTTGAATATATAAAAGTTATATATTTTGACAATTTAATCAACTAATTGATTGATAATTATGTTGTGTGATTAATAAATTCAACTAATAAATTATTTAACAATAATAGAATGAAAATTAAATTAGTTGAATAAACAACTTTTAGCTCATTTCCTTTTCGAGGACGAAAAGATTTTAAGTGGGGGAGATTGTAACAACCCGCAAATTCTGAACCAATTTAAAAAAAATTATTTTAGAAAATTTTAATGAATTTGGAGAATATAAAATAATTTAATTACATATTAAGGGCTAAAAATTTATTTTAATTGAAGTTGAAACGAATAAATTTAATTTAATTATAAAACGAGCCTGAAATAGCGCGGTAGTTTGAAATTTTAATTTTTAAACTTTGACTGAATCTACAGGATTCAAAATAAATCAGAATTGAGCGAAACAAGAAATATTTAAATCTGTTTAATCATATCTTTCCAACGAATCTGAAAAATTGATATTTCGTTTTAAAATTCAAGAGTTATGGCCAATTCAATTTTTAGAAAAGTCGCTGTAGAATTTAATTATATTTAATATATATGGCCCAAAAGGCTACTTTTCACATACGAAGGAATTTGGACTCGAAACCACTTCCATTGAGTTCGAAATGATGTTTCTGCATTGAAAAACAGTAAACACTTATATATTTTGAGTTTCAGAAATTATATGTTTAAAAATGTATTTTTAATATTAAATATATAGCCCTTGAAAATAGGAAATTTTCAAACGACCTCCGTTTTGGACGAAACCACTTTTGTTGGATCCGGAATGTCAAAATATTGTTAAGTTTAATTTTTCATAATTTTTGAAATTAATTTGTGGCCGTGGCAAAAAGATTTCAGTTTTGTCAATTTTAGTAAAAATTAAACGACTTGAAAAAGGCCATTTTTCAAACAGCCTCAGAATTCGACGAAATTAGTCTCATTAGAACCGTATCGTCATAAGAAAGCTAAAAATATTTTTTTTGGAATTTTCGGAGTCCGTATGTGGCCCCGGTATATTTAAATGTACGGTAGAAATTAAAATATTTATTTAATATTGTATTTTTAAATTAAAACCGAAAATAAAACATTACAGGCATCAGAATTGGAGCCCGGGACATAGCCCATTGCGTTCATAAGGCCTCAAAACCTTAAGAACGGCAGTAATCAGGCCCAAATCGGAGAAAGTCCGAAAAACCCACTTTATTTCACGTAAAAAGAGATTAAGGATTAAAATATTATATAAAAATTCGGGCTGAAACCCTAGCCAGCCGCCACCCAGATTTTTCTATTGCTGAAATTGTCCGATTTTCAAATGCTTATAACTTTTGATCCGCTCAACGAAAATCGACGCATAATATATCAAATCGAAGAGAATTCAAAGACCTTTCAGTCCATACGGTCAAGATCGGGTTTTGGTGCACGGTTTTCGCGAATTCTGGCCGAGAACAGGCTGCGTTTTTGGTGGATTTCGAGGTGATTGGGGAGGCCGAGCTTCAGGGGGTTGGTGGAGCGAGTTGGTGGTGGTGCGGGCTTCGGACTGGTGGCGGTTGATCGGTGAATGGAGGTCCCAAGGGGGGTGCGACATGAAGGAGGGAGAAGCAAGATGGGTTCGGCCAAGACAACGTGAGGAGGAAAGAAGAAAGGTCCGAACATTTTTTAAATATTATTTTATTTATTTTATATTTAATTTGTTCGATCTTTAAAAATTCATAACTTGATCATACGAGGTCCGTTTTACAAACCGTAAGTTGCGTTGGACTCGTCTTTCCGAGAGCTTCGCGATGACGTAGACCGCAGCTGAAATGGAGACAGACAAATTTTGGCCAAAATTCAATGTAAGAATTCTAATTAATTATCTTATTAATTATTGATTATTTTCTTGCATTAAAAATAACTGTATTATCACATAAATTCAGATCTGAAATGTTCTGTGATGTTTGAATGGTTGATTGTTCGCTTGTTGTATGTGTTGTGGTTCATGTTATGATAAATCTGCATTGGAATTTTATACATTTTGTTGAATTTATTTGCAGTTAGAAAATTGGATCTAAAATTAGATCTAAAACGTATTTTATTTAAATCATATTTATTCAGATCTAGTGGAAATAATTTAATTTATGATATCAAAATATTATTTTCATTATTCTGAAATGAATGATAGAATTAGATCAACAAATAAAAACTCATTTTTATTTGACATTACAATATAAATTTGAACGACAAATAAATACTCATTTTTATTTGTTGATTGAACAATAGAAATTGACCGACAAATAAAACTTATTTTCATTGTTAATTCTACAAAAGAAATTGAACGCAAATAAAACTAATTTTTATTTGTGTATTTACAATAGAAATCGAACAACAAATAAAAATCTTATTTTTATTTGTTTATATAATATTAGAATTCGAACGACAAATAAAAATCTTATTTTTATTTGTTTATATAACAACAGAATATGGGTCAACAAAAAAAAATCTTAAATGTGAATTTGCTTACATTAAAAAGAATGATAAAAACAACATATATTTTTGATAGGAAATTGTTTCATTAAAAAGATGAAATTAAAAGATTACATTTTTATGTAAAAATAGTGATCTCAATAAAAAGTCATATTTTATTTGTCACTTTGATTTCAATAAAAGTTATAACATTGGAAATTCTCATTTTTAATGTAATATTGGTTTCGATAAAAGAAGTAACATTAAGACTTCATTTTCAATGTAATAGTGATGTCAACAAAAAGAAGCAACGTAAAAGATTCTATTTTTATGTGTTCATTGTTTTCAATAGAAAGATTTTTCATTAAAAATTACATTTTTAATGTGATTTAGATTTCATCGTAAAGATTAAAATAAAAAGATTATATCTTTATTTTCTTTTTGTTGAAATGAAGAGTTTATAAAATAAGATTGCATTTTTATTGAAATTTTGTTCATTGAAATATAATTTGTTCTTTTTATTTGTATTCACATATACAAACAGAACATTGAACAATAATTTGTTCTTTTTATTTGTATTCACAAATACAAGTAAATATAGAAATAAAGTTTGTTCCTTTTATTTGTACTTACATATACAAATCAAGCATTAAAATGAAATATGTCATTTTATTTGTATCCTCAAATACAAATAAAACATTGAAACAAAAGTTCATTTTTTCTTCATTTGTATTCCCAAATACAAATATGCACTGAAAATAAATTTTCTCTTTTAATTGCACTCACAAATGCAATTATGCATTAAAACAAAATTGTTCTTTATTTTGCATTCACTAATGCAAATCTAACATAGGAAATAAGTTAACTTTTTATTATGTTCTTCAATGCGAATGTAATATGGAATAAATAAAATTGGCCTTTTTGTTTACATTCACAATGCAAACAAAACATAAAAAAAAATATAAAATTAACATTTTTTGTTCACATTCACAATGCGAACAAAACATAAAAAAATAAGATTTACATTTTTGTTGCATTCACAATGCGAACAAAACCTTTAAAAAATAAGATTTGTATTTTGTTCGCATTCACAATGCGAACGAAACATTAAAAATAAGATTTACGTTTTTTGTTCGCATTCACAATGTGAGCAAACCATTAAAAATGCATTTTTGTTTACATTCCACAATGTAAACAATACATGAAAATAAAAATTATATTTTTGTTTGCATTCTACAATGCAAACGAAGCGTAGGAAATAAAAAATACATTTTTGCATCCTTCCATGCAAATAAAAGATGAAAGAAGAAAAAAAAATTACATTTTTGTTTACAACTTTTGTTGCAAGAAAACAAGAAAATAAAATTTGCATTTTTGGTTTGCAAATTTAGATGCAAACTAATTTACATTTTTTTTATTATTTGCATTCCATCATGCAAATAAAACAAAGAGATAAAATTTCATTTGTTGTTTGCAACCTTAGTTGCAAACAAACAAGAGAATAAAAATTACATTTACATTTTGTTTGCAAATTTAGATGCAAACAAATTTATTAAAAGCAAATGTTTCATTTTTGTTGCATGTCTTAAATGCGAACAAAACTTTAAAATAAAGGTTACATTTTTTTTATTTACTTCACTTGATGTAAATAAACATAAAATAAGAAGTTGTTCTTTTATTTACATTTCTTGATGTAAATAAAACTAGAAAATTAATAGTACATTTTTATTTGCATTACTCAACGCAAATAAAACATGAGAATAAAAGATACATCTTCATTCGCAATCATTAATGCAAATAAATTACGAAATGAAAGTTACAATTTTTTTTATTTACATTCCTTTATGTAAATAAACATCAAATTAAAAAGTTGGAATCTTTATTTGCATTCTCTATTGCAAATGAAGCATGAAATGAAAAGTTATTTTTTTGTTATTAATTGTATTCCCTATTACAAATGGGATTAAAGATTATATTTTTCTTTTCATTTATTTACAATGAAAGGAATAGAAATGAAGATTATATTTTTATCGTCATTTTAGATACGATAAAAGAATAGAAATAAAGATTACATTTTTATTGGCATTTTACATGCGATAGAGAATAGAAATAAAAGAGACATTTTTATTGTTGTATTATATATTGTGTATTACACTGCCATAGACAAGTTAACTGACTTGTTTATGTGATTGGGTCGATAATTTTTACACATCGCCCAAGTGCACGAATAATTTATTATTTGTCTGAATGGATGAAACCCCACACGGGTGTTGGGATGAAAATTAACATACACTAATCCCAATATTTAGTTGTATGTTGATCGTTAGATCGACAGGCTGCGATGAGCGTTGTTATTTAATTTTAACGCTTACACAGTTAGAATTTACACTTTGGATGTAAATGGATGACTTGATGATTATGCTGTTATTGACATGTGTGAAATCCATATAATCCAAATTATATGGTAAATGATTGAGTCGCATCTCGATTCAGATGTTCTTTTAAATAAGAATATTTTTACATTGGAAATTCTTTTTATTTAATTTTTTTTATTAAGTATATGTTATAACAAAGAATATTTGAAAAAGGTAAAAATCTTTTATATAAAGAATATTTTTAATGATTATTTCTAAAATATGTTTTTCTTATAATAATAAATATTTAAAGAGGAATCCTTTAATTAAGGTTATTAGAATTTGCAATCTTATTTTATGATATGAAGTAAATTGAGATGTGAAGTGGATTTATCGTGGACGGTGTTTTAAACGACATTTGTCCTTTAATCCAATTTACATTGAAATTGTTTTTTTTGCAAATTTATAAATCTATTGTATAGATTTAAAAAGAGTATTTCCTAAAAATCAAGTTTTCCAATATTAATATATTAAATTGGAATTAAGTGGAAATTCGAATGGTAATAATCGAGATGGGCTTCTGTAATTGAAGACCGATATTATATATGGAATTTAAGAGGCTCTGCCGTTATTCCATGTATATTGTTAGTCCGATACAGAAATTCACATCGAGTATGTATTGATTGATTTATGTGGAATTCCATATTTTGGAAATTGATTTGTGGGTTTTTCGTGAACAGTGTTTTAAATAACACGAGTTCTTTAACCCGTTTAAAACAAGATTTATTCCTTAAAATAAATGATCTTGTAATAATGATTTTTGATATTAAATCAAATATAGAATTTTTAATAAATCTTTTAAGGAAGATTTAAGAGTTAATTTATTAATTTATCTTTGATAAAATTAATGAGAATCTTTTAATATGAATATCTTATTAAAAGAATATTCTGAGTTGGAATGTGGCGTAATGTGTGATGTTCCCATATTTGATTTTTAATCACAAAATACGCGAGTTATTCAGAAAGACCGGGTTTTAACCCATTCTGAATAATCATCACGATGATCAAGAGTCGAAGATGAAGACGGCGATTGAAAACCGAAGGTTTTCACATCGTTGGGATGATGATGACTGGTATCTTGAATTGGGACTGGCCTCCCAAGGCAAGGTATTTGGTAATGATCGTCCAAACACATTTGGAGATCAACGGATACGTTGTTTCGCTCAGACCCAGAGCGGACTTGTAAATGGATTGTGTGTCTGACATTGTATTCTTTTCTACTGTATTTGTTGAACGCTACTGATTATATATTTCTGTTTGGTGGTGAAGAATCTATTCTTCACTTAGCACCCTTCTCTAAGACGTATGAGCTTGGAGGTTATATATATATTGGTAGATGGTCAATGATATGGTAGAGTCTGACAATGTGGCATGCTAAGATGCAAATGATCAAGGCTTTGTTGAAAAGCAGGCCTTGTGGTTGATGATCAAAGCACAGTCTATTTAGGCATAGCTTTGTGTATATCGTGACTTCGCGAGCCTCACACACCGGTAGAGTCTAAAACGGGAGAAGGGAACGCAGGGAGTGCACACGTTTCTTTCTAGATAGAAGTGATGTCAGGGACCTACCAGCGCTGACATTTACTCATGTGGTTGTTGGTTTTTTCGAGGCCTCGGTTTTATGCGGTCGCCACTATCCGTATTATAGGTCCAAAAGGACCGGGAAGCGTGTGTTCAGGCATAACTAATCCACAAAAGTAAGTGTGGACCGACCCTGCAGGATCCAAGGGTTGGACAGAGTACCAATCCTGGGGCATTGCAAGAGTGTCTCGAATCGGTAAGGATCTCCTCCCTAGCCTTGACTCAGATGGAAACCCAAATTTCCAATACGACATCATTCGGTTTTGATTGTATACCTATATATGGCGACATAGTGGGATGGGGCACTCATGCCGTCTAGGATTAATACATTTACTTTGATGTATGTCAAATTGGCTGCACACTATTATTATATAATATCCGTTTTATGCGTATCTTGCATCTTTTGACCATTATAAGGTAAAACTCTATCCTCCGGCGTGCGTTGCATTGTGTGATGGGACCTGAGTCTTGTAATGGTTTCATTTTTCAGAAAGACATTGCGTTAGTCTACGATTTACTTTACTTTATGCACTGGCAATCCATAGGAGAAAACCCGTTCCACGAAAGTGGCGTGGTCCTGTGATTAGCCTTATTATATTACATAGGTTAAGTAGAATTCTCACACCAGTCCCATGACTGACCTGTAGTTTGTCCACTGGCAAACTCGGGTGCCCATATTTTCCATACGGGCAGTCGAGTAGCTATTTTTGCAGATATATTAAGCAGGATTATGGGTTGAAGCTTAAAGCTGTGTCCAGAGATAGAGAATCTTCCGCTGTGTTTCTTCCGCTGCAATATATTCCAATTATTGTAACTTATTCTTCCGCTGTATTTTTATTCAATGTACTCTGATATTCTGTACTCTGATGTAACATTATATGATATGTTATAAAAGTCTTCGGTTGTAGTTTTAATATGTTGTATTCCCAAAGTTAAAGTATCCGAAGATTTCCAACTTTTGGTTCAGACCTGTGTGGTTTATGGTCGATTCAAAGGGTGGGAATTTGCGGGTCTTTACAGTTGGTATCAGAGCTCAGGTTAGCTCAAATCTTTGGGGTACAACTCGTTAGAATTGAACAGAAGACTCATCAGAGGTAGGATTAGTAATGTCCTATAAAACATAATACTCATTAGAGATAGGATCAGTAGTATCCTAGAATGAGTAAACTCATTAGAGATGGGGTTCGTAATGCCCTAGAATGAGTCAGAGTGAGAAGTCTATAATTAACGTACTTGTAATTATATATATAATTCGATGTTAGAAAATATGATTTTTGAATATATAAAAGTTATATATTTTGACAATTTAATCAACTAATTGATTGATAATTATGTTGTGTGATTATTAAATTCAACTAATAAATTATTTAACAATAATAGAATGAAAATTAAATTAGTTGAATAAACAACTTTTAGCTCATTTCCTTTTCGAGGACGAAAAGATTTTAAGCGGGGGAGATTGTAACAACCCGCAAATTCTGAACCAATTTAAAAAAAATTATTTTAGAAAATTTTAATGAATTTGGAGAATATAAAATAATTTAATTTAAATATTAAGGGCTAAAAATTTATTTTAATTGAAGTTGAAATGAATAAATTTAATTTAATTATAAAACAGCCTGAAATAGCGCGGTAGTTTGAAATTTTAATTTTTAAACTTTGACTGAATGTACAGGAATCAAAATAAATTAGAATTGAGCGAAACAAGAAATATTTAAATCTGTTTAATCATATCTTTCCAACGAATCTAAAAAATTGAAATTTCGTTTTAAAATTCAAGAGTTATGGCCAATTCAATTTTTAGAAAAGTCGCTGTAGAATTTAATTATATTTAATATATATGGCCCAAAATGCTACTTTTCACATACGAAGGAATTTGGACTCGAAACCACTTCCATTGAGTTCGAAATGATGTTTCTGCATTGAAAAACAGTAAACACTTATATATTTTGAGTTTCGGAAATTATATGTTTAAAAATGTATTTTTAATATTAAATATATAGCCCTTGAAAATAGGAAATTTTCAAACGACCTCCGTTTTCGACGAAACCACTTTTGTTGGATCCGGAATGTCAAAATATTGTTAAGTTTAGTTTTTCATAATTTTTGAAATTAATTTGTGGCCGTGGCAAAAAGATTTCAGTTTTGTCAATTTTAGTAAAAATTAAACGACTTGAAAAAGGCCATTTTTCAAACAGCCTCAGAATTCGACGAAATTAGTCTCATTAGAACCGTATCGTCATAAGAAAGCTAAAAATATTTTAGAAAATTTCCTCAATAAAACGATATTTTATTTTTCTAACATATTTTAGAAAATTTCGGCGGCATAACGGCACGATACTAGAAACGGGACAAGGCCTAGCCTAATCCCCGGTCTAGTGAAGGCCCACGCCATTCACACATCAATCATATCAATTTTATTATGCAAACCACAAAATTTGGAGTAAGAGTCTAACCTAGCCTTACTCCTTCGCCTTATAACGGCGCACGTCTAATCCTAACCAATTTATCGATTCGATTTTTCACACCACAAACCACATTCAAACAAATATCACAATCAATAACCAAACAGCCAAACAAACAAGTCCATGGTCTGTGGACGATTGTGTCGGGTGATACTAAACACCGTCTGCATCCTAGTATATATATATAACTAGAAAATAAATTTGAAAGGTGAGAAATTCTCACCAATAGCTATCCTAGCTCCACGGCTCTTCTTTGGTAGAAATCTTCATCGCTATCGCATCTTCGTCGTCTTCGTTGCCCATAGCCACTACATATGTAAAAATCGAATTTTTACTTCGTTATTCAATTTATAAAAATCGAATTTTGACTTCGCTTTCAATGTATAAAGATTATATTTTTATTATTCCCATGATGTAAAAATTATATTTTTATTGCTTTAAAAATATAAGAATCATACCTTGCTCTTTCTTCTCTTTAAATAAAATGATATTTTTATTTTTAAAAAATATGATCTTTATTTTCAAGTTCAAATCTTTTTCTATTAAAAAGATCAAACCTTTTCCTATTTTAAAGTTCAAAATAAAATCAGTTTTATAATTCCTTTCAAAAATTCTGTTTTTACATTCATTTATAAAAATGCAGTTTTTATCTTTTATAAAAATGCAGTTTTTATTTTATAACTAAAAATCAGTTTTTATTTTCTTTTTTTTTTAAAAATGCAGTTTTTCTTTTAAATTTCTGTTTTTACATCCTAAAAAAAAAAAAAGACAGTTTTAAAACTTTATAAAAAAAACAGTTTTTATAACTTAAAATAAAAATTCAGTTTTATTCTTTTCAAAACAGTTTTTAAATTATATTTATTTAAGAATTCAGTTTTCAGTTTCTTTCTAAAAAAAACAGTTTTTAAAATCTTTTATAAAAATTCAGTTTATAAAACTAAAAAAAAACAGAAATTAGTTTTTAAATCGGTTTTATAAAACAAAAATAAAAATAAATATAAAATAACTAAATCACTCACCGCTGGATGCGAAGGGGGGGGCTCGATGGTGTTGTTCGTCGGCGGCAAGGGTTCAGGGGGCGTCGCGATGATGTGTTCGAGGTGGAGGCTCCGATTGCGTCGCGACTGGGAAGGGTGCTCGAGGGGTCTCGAGGTGAAGGCGGCTTCGAGGTGGGGCGGCAGCGTCGAGGGTTCGTCGGCGGCAAAGGTAAGGCGGCGACGATTAGGTTTTAGGTTTTCTTTTTTTTTTTATTTCGTTCTGTATAATGAAACGGGGGGGGGGGGCAACGAAGAAGAAAAGGAGGGAGTTAGGTTTTTTTTTAATTATTTAATTATTTATTTTTGCCAAAGGGTTGACTTTTATATCCGACCTCGAAACGAGGTCCACCGCCTGTCGTCCCTAGCGTTTTACCCCCATTCCGAACACAATGGGATATGTATCGCAAGCTGGTTTGATCGTTACAATCAGTTTCCGTTGAATCTACAATTTAAATCTTTATATTGAATTTTAAACGTACATTTCAAATTACCGGGGTCACATACTAACTAGAAAAATTCCCGAAAAATATTTTCTAGCTTCGTATTGACGATACGGTCCTAACAAAACTAGTTTCGTCGAATTCTGAGACCGTTTGATAAATGGCCAATTTCCAGTCGATTAAAATCAACTGAAACCGGTCAAACGCGTTTTCCTTTGCCACGCTCACATATTGATTCGAAAAATTATGAAATTTGGAATCTAGCAATAACTTGACACCACGGACCCAACAAAACTGGTTTCGTCGAAATCCGAGGTCGTTTGCAAAATGTCCATTTTTAAGGGCCTGAATTCCATAGCGACTATTCAGAATTTTCAACTGGACATATCTTTTGATTCCCGCTACGAACTTTTGATTTTTCGGATTCGTTGGAAAGATATTCACTATTAGATTCCATTATTTTTGGTTTCACTAAAATCCGGATTGTTTTGCACCCGGTACATTCAATTAAAGTTTGAAATCGAATTATCGAACTACCGCGCCAATTTCAATTCTATTAATAATTATATATAAATATTTATATTCTAACGACGACACGTATAATATATACGTTCGAATTATATTCAAAATAAATTTCTCGTCGATATTATTTAAAATAATCTATTTTAAATATTCAAAATCCGCTAAAATTGCCAAAATAAAAATTTCAAACTGGCTCGCATTTTACGGGTTGTTACAATCTCCCCCACTTAAAACTTTTCATCCCCGAAAAGGAACAAAGTCGAAAGTGGTTTGATTATTCAGCTCTACGATCGGTCAGGCTTCCGTCCTCCAACTTTTCAGTTTCTGAGAATTTTCAAAATTTCAAAAATTTGGCTAACACCCTAAATTTTTGAAAAATTTCGCCATAACCTCCCCTGCAATGGGAGCATCGGGGAATTTCAAATAGCTTCCCCGGTCCTTCAGATCTCAAAAAGAAAAAGAAAAAGCCAAGCGGCTAGCCAATAGGCTCACAAAATCATCATCACCCAAACAAAACAAGAAATTATGTAGTAAACATGTACCTATTTGTCGGGCAAACAAATTTTATTCTCTGCTCTAGTCTCCTTGCTATGACCTGTTCAATGATATATATGTATATGCAAGCAAATGCGACCTATTTTCAATACAGTTCAATATTTGATCAAATTAGGCATAATGGTTCAAAATTATCAAACAATTAAACAAACAACACAATCATCAATCAATTAGTTGATTAGCTTTTCAAATGCATAACTTTGATATATAGTCAAAAATCAGATTTTTGATGCCAAATCACAACAATGTATTCTAGCTATATTAGTTTTGGTTCTCACACCAGCCTAATGGAAATATATAGAAAATCACACCTTTGAAACTCGAATACCAATTCTGATGATGTCTAGACTATCATCAGAATCGTCTCCGGGCGACTAGAGTGTGACTCTATATCTATCCAATATATTAAAACTTCAAATACACGTGGATCAGACGTATACGCAAAATCCATATATACTGGACTGTCCAACTCAATATAAATAGATAATCAAATACGAATAATTGATTTAAATTTTCAAAACAAAAATTTGTTTTCACTTTCAAAAATCTACTCTTCACACTCGTCCTAGGATACTACTGATCCCATCTCTAACGAGTCATTCTAATTGGATATTACTAACCCAATATCTGATGAATTCTTTCGTATGGTTCTAATGTGCCTTGTTCTCTGCTTTGTAAACCAAAGCTCTGATACCAACTGTGACGGCACGGAATTTCGCTCGGTCCGAACCAGTCGCTAAACCGACCCAAACCGTTCGAAACGCCCTATCGTTTGAGAACACGACAAATCAGAATGCATACAGAAGAACATTTCATTGTATATTACAACAATGCATCAGATTACAAGAATATACAGAGTATGAAACAATATTACACAGAAATAACAGAGATTTAAATTACATTTAAATACATAGCAGCGGAAAATAATACAATAAACAACTAGAAGAGATATACGGATACAAAGCTTTCCGGATATCGTTCCAGCTGTAAACAAGGATCCTGTGAATATAAATCTGCAAAACCAAAACTACTAGCTGCCCGTGTCAAAATAGGGGCACCCAGAGTTTAGGTTAAAACAATAAACTCCAGGTCAGTCATGGGACTGGTGTGAGAACTAAAACAGTTAATCTTTATTTTCAAAGCTATGACCACGCCGTATAACACGGAACGGGTTTCCTCCCAAGAATACCAGTGCATAAAACAAACAGCGCAATGCTAAATAAAGAAAAATGAAGCTGTTATAAGACCCAGGTCCCATCACACAATGCAACGCAGCCGAGGATAGGGTTTTCCCTTATAACAGCCAAAGAATGCTTAGTACGTTTAAAACAAATCATTTGATACTACTATAAGTGCATAGTGTATAAAACAACTTCAAATCATAAGTATCAATCATAGGCGGCATAAGCGCCCCATCCCACTATGTCACCATACTAGGTTCTACAAATAAAACCGCAAATGTCACGTATTTGGAAATTGGATTTCCGTCTATGAACCGAGGCAAAAGATAGTCCTCAACCGATTCGAGACGCTCTAGCCCGTGTCTCAGGATCAGAGCTCGAGTGACCCTTGGAGCGACAGGGCCGGTCCACCGATGTGGATTAAAATGCCTGAACACTACGTTTCCCCACCCTTTGGGGTGTCAACGAGCCAACAAATGACTCCATCGGACCCGGATCGTCCGATCAAACCGAGGCGCCTCGCAACAGCAACAACCACACAGGTGAAAAGTATATAAATGTCAGGGCTGGTAGGTCACTGACACCACCCTAGCTAGAAGGAAACGCATGCCCTCCCTGAGGTCCTCTCCCGTTTTTGGTTCACAACCGGGGTGCGAAACTCGCGAAGTAAACGTTACACAAAGCCGTGCCACACAGGCTGTGCTTTGATCATCACCACAAGACTTTGCTTTTCAACAGAAGCCTCGATCAATTGCCACTTAGGCATGCCACACAGGCAATCCACTCCATGCGTTTGATATCCATCAATATATAACCCCTGAGCTCATACGTCTCAGAGAAGGGCGTTAAGCAAGAGAATAAATTCTCCGCCGCCAAACAGATATATATTTAATAGAGATCAATCACACGGACTAAAATCCAATGTCAGACACACAGTCCATTTACAAGTCTGTTCTGGGTCTGAACGAAACCGGAGGCACCTAGTACCCCGCATATCCATCGATCTCCAAGTACGTCTGGACGATCACCAACTGTTTCCATCTTCTTGGGTGTACAGCCCAATCAAGATTATCAGTAATCACCCAAACGACGTGAAGACTTCTGGTCTTCGACCACCGTCTTCATCTTCGACACCACGTCGAATCAGTTATTCAGAATGGGATAAACCCGGTCTTTCTGAATAACTCGCGTATATATTATAAAAGTGTTACACAAACACAACATACGCCTCATTCCAATTCAGAATATTCTTTTATTCAAATATCCCTATACTTTGGGAAAAGTTCCCATTAATTTTATCCAAGATAAATTCTTGAAATTTATTCTTTAATCTCCTTTGAATATCAATTCAAACTAGTCGGGATTAGCGAACCACACCGAAGTAATCATTTATTTTATTTCCCAATCCCAACCTATTCATCCCATGAAGTAAAACTGGTGATACTTCATATCTAACACCACAGTGTTATCGGTAAATTCAATTACCATTTCACGTTCAAATCTAATTAAAGATTTAACTATCGCCTGGAGCAAAACTGGTGGTACTCCATTCTCGACCATTTCAATCTAATTAAAGATTCATTAAAACTCCACTTAGTTTTAATCTTTAACTGGGTTACAGAATCCGTGTCATTTAAAACACAGTTCACGATAAACCCAAAGTCACATTCATTAATTATCGGGTTAAAGAACGAGTGTTATTTAAAACACTGTTCACGATAAACCCAAAAATCAATATCAATTCAATTCCAATTAAATATTACTTAATTGGCACACTTCATTAAATCTAAATAAAAAGATTTAATCATTTCTCAACTGGGTTCAAGAACAGTGTTAGTGAAGACACCATTCACGACAAACCCACATCACATTCGATATTCAATACAAGGCTCTGAATAGAAAATATATCGGCTTATATTCAATATCGAATTCTACGACTAACAAATGCCGTATTGGAAATAACGATATAAATATATATATCTTTCAAATTTCCATAACAACACCTATATATCACGAATTCCAACATCGAAATATTCCGAAGACAATTTCGATTCAAATCCACTCCAATGCAATCATTGGAAATTTTGGTTATTTTCAAAACCCTTTTCAAATTCAATTTATTTATTTAAAAATAAATAGAATTATAATTCTAGTTCAAAACTAGTTCATTTCGATAAAAACCTATTTTTATCTTTTCAAATATGGAGTTTTTCACCCCAATCCTTTCTAAATCATTTCTTATGATTTTACACAAATTATTACTATTTTTAATAATTTTATCAAGGCCCGTACAGTCGATTTCCATCAACGGCCATCGAACTGCACTTACAGCGACCTTTTTCAAATTTGATTTGGACGTAACTCCAAATCCAACCGTTAGATTTCAAATTTCTAATATTCGTTAGAAAGCTCTTTTCGATACAAACCCAACGGTTCCGGTTTTAGGAGAATCCGACGGTCGGATCTCCCGTAATGTCCGTTTGAAATAAATGGTCGAAATTCGCGAACTGCCGCGGCGCGGCGCGTTCTATTCAGGCCATTATATTATATATATAATATATATAATATATATTTCGTCGATTTCTATTTAAAACGAATTATATAAATAGTTTCAACATTCGTTTCAAAAGCAATTTCAACTTCCATTTCAATTCAAATCAAAATTGAATTCTTCTTTATAAATTCGTTTTAAAATTCATTTCTATTCAATTCAAATTTCAATTCAATTTGAATTCATTTCAATTCGCTTTCAATTCCATTTGAATTCGTTTTCAATTCAATTCATTTCGAAATCACTTTCAATTCAATTCATTTCGAAATCACTTTCAATTCAATTCATTTCGAAATCACTTTCAATTCAATTCATTTCGAAATCACTTTCAATTCAATTCATTTCGAAATCACTTTCAATTCAATTCATTTCGAAATCACTTTCAATTCAATTCTTTTCGAAATCACTTTCAATTCAATTCATTTCGAAATCACTTTCAATTCAATTCATTTCGAAATCACTTTCAATTCAATTCTTTTCGAAATCACTTTCAATTCAATTCTTTTCGAAATCACTTTCAATTCAATTCTTTTCGAAATGAATAAAACCGATATAAATATCGTTCACGTCAAAATGGCGTCAATCTAATCAACACGGCTTCATATATTCCTTTATTTTCAAATATTCTATTTCAAATATTTCTTTTTCAAATATTTCTTTTTCAAAACTGGAATGAGGCCCAATCAATTACCATATAAAATTAATTATATGGATTTTCATACAACACATGTATATAATAGCATTGAAAATAATCAACCATCAACCAAAGTGCACTACACTGTATAAGCATCAAACATAGATATTCAACGCTTATAACAGCCTGTCAATCAATCGATCGACATATTTAATCAATCAGGATGAGTGAACTTCAAATTTCATCCCAACACCCGTGTGGGGTTTCAAACAATCAAACACAGATTTTATTTGTGCAATTGGGCGATGTGTAAAATTTATCGACCCAATCAATGTCCTTCAAATAGGTGTACATAAACAAACCGTCCGGTTTGTAAATGAATATTTATTTATTCACATTCACGTCAAAAATTATATTTTAACGATAAAACATTTTATTTCAACACATGAATTTCTATTCAGTTCATTTCCTCAATAAAACGATATTTTATTTTTCTAACATATTTTAGAAAATTTCGGCGGCATAACGGCACGATACTAGAAACGGGACAAGGCCTAGCCTAATCCCCGGTCTAGTGAAGGCCCACGCCATTCACACATCAATCATATCAATTTTATTATGCAAACCACAAATTTGGAGTAAGAGTCTAACCTAGCCTTACTCCTTCGCCTTATAACGGCGCACGTCTAATCCTAACCAATTTATCGATTCGATTTTTCACACCACAAACCACATTCAAACCAATATCACAATCAATAACCAAACAGCCAAACAAACAAGTCCATGGTCTGTGGACGATTGTGTCGGGTGTTACTAAACACCGTCTGCATCCTAGTATATATATAAAACTAGAAAATAAATTTGAAAGGTGAGAAATTCTCACCAATAGCTATCCTAGCTCCACGGCTCTTCTTTGGTAGAAATCTTCATCGCTATCGCATCTTCGTCGTCTTTGTTGCCCATAGCCACTACATATGTAAAAATCGAATTTTTACTTCGTTATTCAATTTATAAAAATCGAATTTTGACTTCGCTTTCAATGTATAAAGATTATATTTTTATTATTCCCATGATGTAAAAATTATATTTTTATTGCTTTAAAAATATAAGAATCATACCTTGCTCTTTCTTCTCTTTAAATAAAATGATATTTTTATTTTTAAAAAATATGATCTTTATTTTCAAGTTCAAATCTTTTTCTATTAAAAAGATCAAACCTTTTCCTATTTTAAAGTCCAAAATAAAATCAGTTTTATAATTCCTTTCAAAAATTCTGTTTTTACATTCATTTATAAAAATGCAGTTTTTATCTTTTATAAAAATGCAGTTTTTATTTTATAACTAAAAATCAGTTTTTTTTTTTTTTTTTTTTTTTTAAAATGCAGTTTTTCTTTTAAATTTCTGTTTTTACATCCTAAAAAAAAAAAAGACAGTTTTAAAACTTTATAAAAAAACAGATTTTATAACTTAAAATAAAAATTCAGTTTTATTCTTTTCAAAACAGTTTTTAAATTATATTTATTTAAGAATTCAGTTTTCAGTTTCTTTCTAAAAAAAACAGTTTTTAAAATCTTTTATAAAAATTCAGTTTATAAAACTAAAAAAAAAACAGAAATTAGTTTTTAAATCGGTTTTATAAAACAAAAATAAAAATAAATATAAAATAACTAAATCACTCACCGCTGGATGCGAAGGGGGGGGGGCTCGATGGTGTTGTTCGTCGGCGGCAAGAGTTCAGGGGGCGTCGCGATGATGTGTTCGAGGTGGAGGCTCCGATTGCGTCGCGACTGGGAAGGGTGCTCGAGGGGTCTCGAGGTGAAGGCGGCTTCGAGGTGGGGCGGCAGCGTCGAGGGTTCGTCGGCGGCAAAGGTAAGGCGGCGGCGATTAGGTTTTAGGTTTTCTTTTTTTTTTTTTTTTTTTCGTTCTGTATAATGAAACGGGGGGGGGGGGCAACGAAGAAGAAAAGGAGGGAGTTAGGTTTTTTTTTTAATTATTTAATTATTTATTTTTGCCAAAGGGTTGACTTTTATATCCGACCTCGAAACGAGGTCCACCGCCTGTCGTCCCTAGCGTTTTACCCCCATTCCGAACACAATGGGATATGTATCGCAAGCTGGTTTGATCGTTACAATCAGTTTCCGTTGAATCTACAATTTAAATCTTTATATTGAATTTTAAACGTACATTTCAAATTACCGGGGTCACATACTAACTAGAAAAATTCCCGAAAAATATTTTCTAGCTTCGTATTGACGATACGGTCCTAACAAAACTAGTTTCGTCGAATTCTGAGACCGTTTGATAAATGGCCAATTTCCAGTCGATTAAAATCAAATGAAACCGGTCAAACGCGTTTTCCTTTGCCACGCTCACATATTGATTCGAAAAATTATGAAATTTGGAATCTAGCAATAACTTGACACCACGGACCCAACAAAACTGGTTTCGTCGAAATCCGAGGTCGTTTGCAAAATGTCCATTTTTAAGGGCCTGAATTCCATAGCGACTATTCAGAATTTTCAACTGGACATATCTTTTGATTCCCGCTACGAACTTTTGATTTTTCGGATTCGTTGGAAAGATATTCACTATTAGATTCCATTATTTTTGGTTTCACTAAAATCCGGATTGTTTTGCACCCGGTACATTCAATTGAAGTTTGAAATCGAATTATCGAACTACCGCGCCAATTTCAATTCTATTTATAATTATATATAAATATTTATATTCTAACGACGACGCGTATAATATATACGTTCGAATTATATTCAAAATAAATTTCTCGTCGATATTATTTAAAATAATCTATTTTAAATATTCAAAATCCGCTAAAATTGCCAAAATAAAAATTTCAAACTGGCTCGCATTTTACGGGTTGTTACAATCTCCCCCACTTAAAACTTTTCGTCCCCGAAAAGGAACAAAGTCGAAAGTGGTTTGATTATTCAGCTCTACGATCGGTCAGGCTTCCGTCCTCCAACTTTTCAGTTTCTGAGAATTTTCAAAATTTCAAAAATTTGGCTAACACCCTAAATTTTTGAAAAATTTCGCCATAACCTCCCCTGCAATGGGAGCATCGGGGAATTTCAAATAGCTTCCCCGGTCCTTCAGATCTCAAAAAGAAAAAGAAAAAGCCAAGCGGCTAGCCAATAGGCTCACAAAATCATCATCACCCAAACAAAACAGGAAATTATGTAGTAAACATGTACCTATTTGTCGGGCAAACAAATTTTATTCTCTGCTCTAGTCTCCTTGCTATGACCTGTTCAATGATATATATGTATATGCAAGCAAATGCGACCTATTTTCAATACAATTCAATATTTGATCAAATTAGGCATAATGGTTCAAAATTATCAAACAATTAAACAAACAACACAATCATCAATCAATTAGTTGATTAGCTTTTCAAATGCATAACTTTGATATATAGTCAAAAATCAGATTTTTGATGCCAAATCACAACAATGTATTCTAGCTATATTAGTTTTGGTTCTCACACCAGCCTAATGGAAATATATAGAAAATCACACCTTTGAAACTCGAATACCAATTCTGATGATGTCTAGACTATCATCAGAATCGTCTCCGGGCGACTAGAGTGTGACTCTATATCTATCCAATATATTAAAACTTCAAATACACGTGGATCAGACGTATACGCAAAATCCATATATACTGGACTGTCCAACTCAATATAAATAGATAATCAAATACGAATAATTGATTTAAATTTTCAAAACAAAAATTTGTTTTCACTTTCAAAAATCTACTCTTCACACTCGTCCTAGGATACTACTGATCCCATCTCTAACGAGTCATTCTAATTGGATATTACTAACCCAATATCTGATGAATTCTTTCGTATGGTTCTAATGTGCCTTGTTCTCTGCTTTGTAAACCAAAGCTCTGATACCAACTGTGACGGCACGGAATTTCGCTCGGTCCGAACCAGTCGCTAAACCGACCCAAACCGTTCGAAACGCCCTATCGTTTGAGAACACGACAAATCAGAATGCATACAGAAGAACATTTCATTGTATATTACAACAATGCATCAGATTACAAGAATATACAGAGTATGAAACAATATTACACAGAAATAACAGAGATTTAAATTACATTTAAATACATAGCAGCGGAAAATAATACAATAAACAACTAGAAGAGATATACGGATACAAAGCTTTCCGGATATCGTTCCAGCTGTAAACCAGGATCCTGTGAATATAAATCTGCAAAACCAAAACTACTAGCTGCCCATGTCAAAATAGGGGCACCCAGAGTTTAGGTTAAAACAATAAACTCCAGGTCAGTCATGGGACTGGTGTGAGAACTAAAACAGTTAATCTTTATTTTCAAAGCTAGGTAAATCAAGGGACCACGCCGTATAACACGGAACGGGTTTCCTCCCAAGAATACCAGTGCATAAAACAAACAGCGCAATGCTAAATAAAGAAAAATGAAGCTGTTATAAGACCCAGGTCCCATCACATAATGCAACGCAGCCGAGGATAGGGTTTTCCCTTATAACAGCCAAAGAACGCTTAGTACGTTTAAAACAAATCATTTGATACTACTATAAGTGCATAGTGTATAAAACAACTTCAAATCATAAGTATCAATCATAGGCGGCATAAGCGCCCCATCCCACTATGTCACCATACTAGGTTCTACAAATAAAACCGCAAATGTCACGTATTTGGAAATTGGATTTCCGTCTATGAACCGAGGCAAAAGATAGTCCTCAACCGATTCGAGACGCTCTAGCCCGTGTCTCAGGATCAGAGCTCGAGTGACCCTTGGAGCGACAGGGCCGGTCCACCGATGTGGATTAAAATGCCTGAACACTACGTTTCCCCACCCTTTGGGGTGTCAACGAGCCAACAAATGACTCCATCGGACCCGGATCGTCCGATCAAACCGAGGCGCCTCGCAACAGCAACAACCACACAGGTGAAAAGTATATAAATGTCAGGGCTGGTAGGTCACTGACACCACCCTAGCTAGAAGGAAACGCATGCCCTCCCTGAGGTCCTCTCCCGTTTTTGGTTCACAACCGGGGTGCGAAACTCGCGAAGTAAACGTTACACAAAGCCGTGCCACACAGGCTGTGCTTTGATCATCACCACAAGACTTTGCTTTTCAACAGAAGCCTCGATCAATTGCCACTTAGGCATGCCACACAGGCAATCCACTCCATGCGTTTGATATCCATCAATATATAACCCCTGAGCTCATACGTCTCAGAGAAGGGCGTTAAGCAAGAGAATAAATTCTCCGCCGCCAAACAGATATATATTTAATAGAGGTCAATCACACGGACTAAAATCCAATGTCAGACACACAGTCCATTTACAAGTCCGTTCTGGGTCTGAACGAAACCGGAGGCACCTAGTACCCCGCATATCCATCGATCTCCAAGTACGTCTGGACGATCACCAACTGTTTCCATCTTCTTGGGTGTACAGCCCAATCAAGATTATCAGTAATCACCCAAACGACGTGAAGACTTCTGGTCTTCGACCACCGTCTTCATCTTCGACACCACGTCGAATCAGTTATTCAGAATGGGATAAACCCGGTCTTTCTGAATAACTCGCGTATATATTATAAAAGTGTTACACAAACACAACATACGCCTAATTCCAATTCAGAATATTCTTTTATTCAAATATCCCTATACTTTGGGAAAAGTTCCCATTAATTTTATCCAAGATAAATTCTTGAAATTTATTCTTTAATCTCCTTTGAATATCAATTCAAACTAGTCGGGATTAGCGAACCACACCGAAGTAATCATTTATTTTATTTCCCAATCCCAACCTATTCATCCCATGAAGTAAAACTGGTGATACTTCATATCTAACACCACAGTGTTATCGGTAAATTCAATTACCATTTCACGTTCAAATCTAATTAAAGATTTAACTATCGCCTGGAGCAAAACTGGTGGTACTCCATTCTCGACCATTTCAATCTAATTAAAGATTCATTAAAACTCCACTTAGTTTTAATCTTTAACTGGGTTACAGAATCCGTGTCATTTAAAACACAGTTCACGATAAACCAAAAGTCACATTCATTAATTATCGGGTTAAAGAACGAGTGTTATTTAAAACACTGTTCACGATAAACCCAAAAATCAATATCAATTCAATTCCAATTAAATATTACTTAATTGGCACACTTCATTAAATCTAAATAAAAAGATTTAATCATTTCTCAACTGGGTTCAAGAACAGTGTTAGTGAAGACACCATTCACGACAAACCCAAATCACATTCGATATTCAATACAAGGCTCTGAATAGAAAATATATCGGCTTATATTCAATATCGAATTCTACGACTAACAAATGCCGTATTGGAAATAACGATATAAATATATATATCTTTCAAATTTCCATAACAACACCTATATATCACGAATTCCAACATCGAAATATTCCGAAGACAATTTCGATTTAAATCCACTCCAATGCAATCATTGGAAATTTTGGTTATTTTCAAAACCCTTTTCAAATTCAATTTATTTATTTAAAAATAAATAGAATTATAATTCTAGTTCAAAACTAGTTCATTTCGATAAAAACCTATTTTTATCTTTTCAAATATGGAGTTTTTCACCCCAATCCTTTCTAAATCATTTCTTATGATTTTACACAAATTATTACTATTTTTAATAATTTTATCAAGGCCCGTACAGTCGATTTCCATCAACGGCCATCGAACTGCACTTACAGCGACCTTTTTCAAATTTGATTTGGACGTAACTCCAAATCCAACCGTTAGATTTCAAATTTCTAATATTCGTTAGAAAGCTCTTTTCGATACGAACCCAACGGTTCCGGTTTTAGGAGAATCCGACGGTCGGATCTCCCGTAATGTCCGTTTGAAATAAATGGTCGAAATTCGCGAACTGCCGCGGCGCGGCGCGTTCTATTCAGGCCATTATATTATATATATAATATATATAATATATATTTCGTCGATTTCTATTTAAAACGAATTATATAAATAGTTTCAACATTCGTTTCAAAAGCAATTTCAACTTCCATTTCAATTCAAATCAAAATTGAATTCTTCTTTATAAATTCGTTTTAAAATTCATTTCTATTCAATTCAAATTTCAATTCAATTTGAATTCATTTCAATTCGCTTTCAATTCCATTTGAATTCGTTTTCAATTCAATTCATTTCGAAATCACTTTCAATTCAATTCATTTCGAAATCACTTTCAATTCAATTCATTTCGAAATCACTTTCAATTCAATTCATTTCGAAATCACTTTCAATTCAATTCATTTCGAAATCACTTTCAATTCAATTCATTTCGAAATCACTTTCAATTCAATTCTTTTCGAAATCACTTTCAATTCATTTCGAAATCACTTTCAATTCAATTCATTTCGAAATCACTTTCAATTCAATTCTTTTCGAAATCACTTTCAATTCAATTCTTTTCGAAATCACTTTCAATTCAATTCTTTTCGAAATGAATAAAACCGATATAAATATCGTTCACGTCAAAATGGCGTCAATCTAATCAACACGGCTTCATATATTCCTTTATTTTCAAATATTCTATTTCAAATATTTCTTTTTCAAATATTTCTTTTTCAAAACTGGAATGAGGCCCAATCAATTACCATATAAAATTAATTATATGGATTTTCATACAACACATGTATATAATAGCATTGAAAATAATCAACCATCAACCAAAGTGCACTACACTGTATAAGCATCAAACATAGATATTCAACGCTTATAACAGCCTGTCAATCAATCGATCGACATATATAATCAATCAGGATGAGTGAACTTCAAATTTCATCCCAACACCCGTGTGGGGTTTCAAACAATCAAACACAGATTTTATTTGTGCAATTGGGCGATGTGTAAAATTTATCGACCCAATCAATGTCCTTCAAATAGGTGTACATAAACAAACCGTCCGGTTTGTAAATGAATATTTATTTATTCACATTCACGTCAAAAATTATATTTTAACGATAAAACATTTTATTTCAACACATGAATTTCTATTCAGTTCATTTCCTCAATAAAACGATATTTTATTTTTCTAACATATTTTAGAAAATTTCGGCGGCATAACGGCACGATACTAGAAACGGGACAAGGCCTAGCCTAATCCCCGGTCTAGTGAAGGCCCACGCCATTCACACATCAATCATATCAATTTTATTATGCAAACCACAAAATTTGGAGTAAGAGTCTAACCTAGCCTTACTCCTTCGCCTTATAACGGCGCACGTCTAATCCTAACCAATTTATCGATTCGATTTTTCACACCACAAACCACATTCAAACCAATATCACAATCAATAACCAAACAGCCAAACAAACAAGTCCATGGTCTGTGGACGATTGTGTCGGGTGTTACTAAACACCGTCTGCATCCTAGTATATATATATAACTAGAAAATAAATTTGAAAGGTGAGAAATTCTCACCAATAGCTATCCTAGCTCCACGGCTCTTCTTTGGTAGAAATCTTCATCGCTATCGCATCTTCGTCGTCTTCGTTGCCCATAGCCACTACATATGTAAAAATCGAATTTTTACTTCGTTATTCAATTTATAAAAATCGAATTTTGACTTCGCTTTCAATGTATAAAGATTATATTTTTATTATTCCCATGATGTAAAAATTATATTTTTATTGCTTTAAAAATATAAGAATCATACCTTGCTCTTTCTTCTCTTTAAATAAAATGATATTTTTATTTTTAAAAAATATGATCTTTATTTTCAAGTTCAAATCTTTTTCTATTAAAAAGATCAAACCTTTTCCTATTTTAAAGTTCAAAATAAAATCAGTTTTATAATTCCTTTCAAAAATTCTGTTTTTACATTCATTTATAAAAATGCAGTTTTTATCTTTTATAAAAATGCAGTTTTTATTTTATAACTAAAAATCAGTTTTTATTTTCTTTTTTTTTTTAAAAATGCAGTTTTTCTTTTAAATTTCTGTTTTTACATCCTAAAAAAAAAAAGACAGTTTTAAAACTTTATAAAAAAAACAGTTTTTATAACTTAAAATAAAAATTCAGTTTTATTCTTTTCAAAACAGTTTTTAAATTATATTTATTTAAGAATTCAGTTTTCAGTTTCTTTCTAAAAAAAACAGTTTTTAAAATCTTTTATAAAAATTCAGTTTATAAAACTAAAAAAAAAACAGAAATTAGTTTTTAAATCGGTTTTATAAAACAAAAATAAAAATAAATATAAAATAACTAAATCACTCACCGCTGGATGCGAAGGGGGGGCTCGATGGTGTTGTTCGTCGGCGGCAAGGGTTCAGGGGGCGTCGCGATGATGTGTTCGAGGTGGAGGCTCCGATTGCGTCGCGACTGGGAAGGGTGCTCGAGGGGTCTCGAGGTGAAGGCGGCTTCGAGGTGGGGCGGCAGCGTCGAGGGTTCGTCGGCGGCAAAGGTAAGGCGGCGGCGATTAGGTTTTAGGTTTTCTTCTTTTTTTTTTTTATTTCGTTCTGTATAATGAAACGGGGGGGGGGGGGCAACGAAGAAGAAAAGGAGGGAGTTAGGTTTTTTTTTAATTATTTAATTATTTATTTTTGCCAAAGGGTTGACTTTTATATCCGACCTCGAAACGAGGTCCACCGCCTGTCGTCCCTAGCGTTTTACCCCCATTCCGAACACAATGGGATATGTATCGCAAGCTGGTTTGATCGTTACAATCAGTTTCCGTTGAATCTACAATTTAAATCTTTATATTGAATTTTAAACGTACATTTCAAATTACCGGGGTCACATACTAACTAGAAAAATTCCCGAAAAATATTTTCTAGCTTCGTATTGACGATACGGTCCTAACAAAACTAGTTTCGTCGAATTCTGAGACCGTTTGATAAATGGCCAATTTCCAGTCGATTAAAATCAACTTAAACCGGTCAAACGCGTTTTCCTTTGCCACGCTCACATATTGATTCGAAAAATTATGAAATTTGGAATCTAGCAATAACTTGACACCACGGACCCAACAAAACTGGTTTCGTCGAAATCCGAGGTCGTTTGCAAAATGTCCATTTTTAAGGGCCTGAATTCCATAGCGACTATTCAGAATTTTCAACTGGACATATCTTTTGATTCCCGCTACGAACTTTTGATTTTTCGGATTCGTTGGAAAGATATTCACTATTAGATTCCATTATTTTTGGTTTCACTAAAATCCGGATTGTTTTGCACCCGGTACATTCAATTGAAGTTTGAAATCGAATTATCGAACTACCGCGCCAATTTCAATTCTATTTATAATTATATATAAATATTTATATTCTAACGACGACGCGTATAATATATACGTTCGAATTATATTCAAAATAAATTTCTCGTCGATATTATTTAAAATAATCTATTTTAAATATTCAAAATCCGCTAAAATTGCCAAAATAAAAATTTCAAACTGGCTCGCATTTTACGGGTTGTTACAGGAAGCGTGTGTTCAGGCATAACTAATCCACAAAAGTAAGTGTGGACCGACCCTGCAGGATCCAAGGGTTGGACAGAGTACCAATCCTGGGGCATTGCAAGAGTGTCTCGAATCGGTAAGGATCTCCTCCCTAGCCTTGACTCAGATGGAAACCCAAATTTCCAATACGACATCATTCGGTTTTGATTGTATACCTATATATGGCGACATAGTGGGATGGGGCACTCATGCCGTCTAGGATTAATACATTTACTTTGATGTATTTCAAATTGGCTGCACACTATTATTATATAATATCTGTTTTATGCGTATCTTGCATCTTTTGACCATTATAAGGTAAAACTCTATCCTCCGGCGTGCGTTGCATTGTGTGATGGGACCTGAGTCTTGTAATGGTTTCATTTTTCAGAAAGACATTGCGTTAGTCTACGATTTACTTTACTTTATGCACTGGCAATCCATAGGAGAAAACCCGTTCCACGAAAGTGGCGTGGTCCTGTGATTAGCCTTATTATATTACATAGGTTAAGTAGAATTCTCACACCAGTCCCATGACTGACCTGTAGTTTGTCCACTGGCAAACTCGGGTGCCCATATTTTCCATACGGGCAGTCGAGTAGCTATTTTTGCAGATATATTAAGCAGGATTATGGGTTGAAGCTTAAAGCTGTGTCCAGAGATAGAGAATCTTCCGCTGTGTTTCTTCCGCTGCAATATATTCCAATTATTGTAACTTATTCTTCCGCTGTATTTTTATTCAATGTACTCTGATATTCTGTACTCTGATGTAACATTATATGATATGTTATAAAAGTCTTCGGTTGTAGTTTTAATATGTTGTATTCCCAAAGTTAAAGTATCCGAAGATTTCCAACTTTTGGTTCAGACCTGTGTGGTTTATGGTCGATTCAAAGGGTGGGAATTTGCGGGTCTTTACAGTTGGTATCAGAGCTCAGGTTAGCTCAAATCTTTGGGGTACAACTCGTTAGAATTGAACAGAAGACTCATCAGAGGTAGGATTAGTAATGTCCTATAAAACATAATACTCATTAGAGATAGGATCAGTAGTATCCTAGAATGAGTAAACTCATTAGAGATGGGGTTCGTAATGCCCTAGAATGAGTCAGAGTGAGAAGTCTATAATTAACGTACTTGTAATTATATATATAATTCGATGTTAGAAAATATGATTTTTGAATATATAAAAGTTATATATTTTGACAATTTAATCAACTAATTGATTGATAATTATGTTGTGTGATTATTAAATTCAACTAATAAATTATTTAACAATAATAGAATGAAAATTAAATTAGTTGAATAAACAACTTTTAGCTCATTTCCTTTTCGAGGACGAAAAGATTTTAAGCGGGGGAGATTGTAACAACCCGCAAATTCTGAACCAATTTAAAAAAAATTATTTTAGAAAATTTTAATGAATTTGGAGAATATAAAATAATTTAATTTAAATATTAAGGGCTAAAAATTTATTTTAATTGAAGTTGAAATGAATAAATTTAATTTAATTATAAAACAGCCTGAAATAGCGCGGTAGTTTGAAATTTTAATTTTTAAACTTTGACTGAATGTACAGGAATCAAAATAAATTAGAATTGAGCGAAACAAGAAATATTTAAATCTGTTTAATCATATCTTTCCAACGAATCTAAAAAATTGAAATTTCGTTTTAAAATTCAAGAGTTATGGCCAATTCAATTTTTAGAAAAGTCGCTGTAGAATTTAATTATATTTAATATATATGGCCCAAAATGCTACTTTTCACATACGAAGGAATTTGGACTCGAAACCACTTCCATTGAGTTCGAAATGATGTTTCTGCATTGAAAAACAGTAAACACTTATATATTTTGAGTTTCGGAAATTATATGTTTAAAAATGTATTTTTAATATTAAATATATAGCCCTTGAAAATAGGAAATTTTCAAACCACCTCCGTTTTCGACGAAACCACTTTTGTTGGATCCGGAATGTCAAAATATTGTTAAGTTTAGTTTTTCATAATTTTTGAAATTAATTTGTGGCCGTGGCAAAAAGATTTCAGTTTTGTCAATTTTAGTAAAAATTAAACGACTTGAAAAAGGCCATTTTTCAAACAGCCTCAGAATTCGACGAAATTAGTCTCATTAGAACCGTATCGTCATAAGAAAGCTAAAAATATTTTTTTTGGAATTTTCGGAGTCCGTATGTGGCCCCGGTATATTTAAATGTACGGTAGAAATTAAAATATTTATTTAATATTGTATTTTTAAATTAAAACCGAAAATAAAACATTACAGGCATCAGAATTGGAGCCCGGGACATAGCCCATTGCGTTCAGAAGGCCTCAAAACCTTAAGAACGACAGTAAGCAGGCCCAAATCGGAGAAAGTCCGAAAAACCCACTTTATTTCACATAAAAAGAGATTAAGGATTAAAATATTATATAAAAATTCGGGCTGAAACCCTAGCCAGCCGCCACCCAGATTTTTCTATGGCTGAAATTGTCCGATTTTCAAATGCTTATAACTTTTGATCCGCTCAACGAAAATCGACGCATAATATATCAATTCGAAGAGAATTCAAAGACCTTTCAATCCATACGGTCAAGATCGGGTTTTGGTGCACGGTTTTCGCGAATTCTGGCCGAGAACAGGCTGCGTTTTTGGTGGATTTCGAGGTGATTGGGGAGGCCGATCTTCAGGGGGTTGGTGGAGCGAGTTAGTGGTGGTGCGGGCTTCGGACTGGTGGCGGTTGATCGGTGAATGGAGGTCCCAAGGGGGGTGCGACATGAAGGAGGGAGAAGCAAGATGGGTTCGGCCAAGACAACGTGAGGAGGAAAGAAGAAAGGTCCGAACATTTTTTAAATATTATTTTATTTATTTTATATTTAATTTGTCCGATCTTTAAAAATTCATAACTTGATCATACGAGGTCCGTTTTACAAACCGTATGTTGCGCTGGACTCGTCTTTCCGAGAGCTTCGCGATGGCGCAGACCGCAGCTGAAACGGAGACAGTCAAATTTTGGCCAAAATTCAATGTGAGAATTCTAATTAATTATCTTATTAATTATTAATTATTTTCTTGCGTTAAAAATAACTGTATTATCACATAAATTCAGATCTGAAATGTTCTGTGATGTTTGAATGGTTGATTGTTCGCTTGTTGTATGTGTTGTGGTTCATGTTATGATAAATCTGCATTGGAATTTTATACATTTTGTTGAATTTATTTGCAGTTAGAAAATTGGATCTAAAATTAGATCTAAAACATATTTTATTTAAATCATATTTATTCAGATCTAGTGGAAATAATTTAATTTATGATATCAAAATATTATTTTCATTATTCTGAAATGAATGATAGAATTAGATCAACAAATAAAAACTCATATTTATTTGACATTACAATATAAATTTGAACGACAAATAAATACTTATTTTTATTTGTTGATTGAACAATAGAAATTGACCGACAAATAAAACTTATTTTCATTGTTAATTCTACAAAAGAAATTGAACGCAAATAAAACTAATTTTTATTTGTGTATTTACAATAGAAATCGAACAACAAATAAAAATCTTATTTTTATTTGTTTATATAATATTAGAATTCGAACGACAAATAAAAATCTTATTTTTATTTGTTTATATAACAGCAGAATATGAGTCAACAAAAAAAATATATCTTAAATGTGAATTTGCTTACATTAAAAAGAATGATAAAAACAACATATATTTTTGATAGGAAATTGTTTCATTAAAAAGATGAAATTAAAAGATTACATTTTTATGTAAAAATAGTGATCTCAATAAAAAGTCATATTTTATTTGTCACTTTGATTTCGATAAAAGTTATAACATTGGAAAATCTCATTTTTAATGTAATATTGGTTTCGATAAAAGAAGTAACATTAAGACTTCATTTTCAATGTAATAGTGATGTCAACAAAAAGAAGCAACGTAAAAGATTCTATTTTTATGTGTTCATTGTTTTCAATAGAAAGATTTTTCATTAAAAATTACATTTTTAATGTGATTTAGATTTCATCGCAAAGATTAAAATAAAAAGATTATATCTTTATTTTCTTTTTGTTGAAATGAAGAGTTTATAAAATAAGATTGCATTTTTATTGAAATTTTGTTCATTGAAATATAATTTGTTCTTTTTATTTGTATTCACATATACAAACAAAACATTGAACAATAATTTGTTCTTTTTATTTGTATTCACAAATACAAGTAAATATAGAAATAAAGTTTGTTCCTTTTATTTGTACTTACATATACAAATCAAGCATTAAAATGAAATATGTCATTTTATTTGTATCCTCAAATACAAATAAAACATTGAAACAAAAGTTCATTTTTTCTTCATTTGTATTCCCAAATACAAATATGCACGGAAAATAAATTTGCTCTTTTAATTGCACTCACAAATGCAATTATGCATTAAAACAAAATTGTTCTTTATTTTGCATTCACTAATGCAAATCTAACATAGGAAATAAGTTAACTTTTTATTATGTTCTTCAATGCGAATGTAATATGAAATAAATAAAATTTGCCTTTTTGTTTACATTCACAATGCAAACAAAACATAAAAAAAAAAATTAACATTTTTTGTTCACATTCACAATGCGAACAAAACATAAAAAAATAAGATTTACATTTTTGTTGCATTCACAATGCGAACAAAACCTTTAAAAAATAAGATTTGTATTTTGTTCGCATTCACAATGCGAACGAAACATTAAAAATAAGATTTACGTTTTTTGTTCGCATTCACAATGTGAGCAAACCATTAAAAATACATTTTTGTTTACATTCCACAATGTAAACAATACATGAAAATAAAAATTACATTTTTGTTTGCATTCTACAATGCAAACGAAGCGTAGGAAATAAAAAAAATACATTTTTGCATCCTTCCATGCAAATAAAAGATGAAAGAAGAAAAAAATATTACATTTTAGTTTACAACTTTTGTTGCAAGCAAACAAGAAAATAAAATTTGCATTTTTGGTTTGTAAATTTAGATGCAAACTAATTTACATTTTTTTTTTATTATTTGCATTCCATCATGCAAATAAAACAAAGAGATAAAATTTCATTTGTTGTTTGCAACCTTAGTTGCAAACAAACAAGAGAATAAAAATTACATTTACATTTTGTTTGCAAATTTAGATGCAAACAAATTTATTAAAAGCAAATGTTTCATTTTTGTTGCATGTCTTAAATGCGAACAAAACTTTAAAATAAAGGTTACATTTTTTTTATTTATTTATTTACTTCACTTGATGTAAATAAACATAAAATAAGAAGTTGTTCTTTTATTTACATTTCTTGATGTAAATAAAACTAGAAAATTAATAGTACATTTTTATTTGCATTACTCAACGCAAATAAAACATGAGAATAAAAGATACATCTTCATTCGCAATCATTAATGCAAATAAATTATGAAATGAAAGTTACAATTTTTTTTATTTACATTCCTTTATGTAAATAAACATCAAATTAAAAAGTTGGAATCTTTATTTGCATTCTCTGTTGCAAATGAAGCATGAAATAAAAAGTTATATTTTTGTTATTAATTGTATTCCCTTTTACAAATGGGATTAAAGATTATATTTTTCTTTTCATTTATTTACAATGAAAGGAATAGAAATGAAGATTATATTTTTATCGTCATTTTAGATACGATAAAAGAATAGAAATAAAGATTACATTTTTATTGGCATTTTACATGCGATAGAGAATAGAAATAAAAGAGACATTTTTATTGTTGTATTATATATTGTGTATTACACTGCCATAGACAAGTTAACTGACTTGTTTATGTGATTGGGTCGATAATTTTTACACATCGCCCAAGTGCACGAATAATTTATTATTTGTCTGAATGGATGAAACCCCACACGGGTGTTGGGATGAAAATTAACATACACTAATCCCAATATTTAGTTGTATGTTGATCGTTAGATCGACAGGCTGCAATGAGCGTTGTTATTTAATTTTAACGCTTACACAGTTAGAATTTACACTTTGGATGTAAATGGATGACTTGATGATTATGCTGTTATTGACATGTGTGAAATCCATATAATCCAAATTATATGGTAAATGATTGAGTCGCATATCGATTCAGATGTTCTTTTAAATAAGAATATTTTTACATTGGAAATTCTTTTTATTTAAATTTTTTTTATTAAGTATATGTTATAACAAAGAATATTTGAAAAAGGTAAAAATCTTTTATATAAAGAATATTTTTAATGATTATTTCTAAAATATGTTTTTCTTATAATAATAAATATTTAAAGAGGAATCCTTTAATTAAGGTTATTAGAATTTGCAATCTTATTTTATGATATGAAGTAAATTGAGATGTGAAGTGGATTTATCGTGAACGGTGTTTTAAACGACATTTGTCCTTTAATCCAATTTACATTGAAATTATTATTTTTTGCAAATTTATAAATCTATTGTATAGATTTAAAAAGAGTATTTCCTAAAAATCAAGTTTTCCAATATTAATATATTAAATTGGAATTAAGTGGAAATTCAAATGGTAATAATCGAGATGGGCTTCTGTAATAGAAGACCGATATTATATATGGAATTTAAGAGGCTCTGCCGTTATTCCATGTATATTGTTAGTCCGATACATAAATTCACATCGAGTATGTATTGATTGATTTCTGTGGAATTCCATATTTTGGAAATTGATTTGTGGGTTTATCGTGAACAGTGTTTTAAATAACACGAGTTCTTTAACCCATTTAAAACAAGATTTATTCCTAAAAATAAATGATCTTGTAATAATGATTTTTGATATTAAATCAAATATAGAATTTTTAATAAATCTTTTAAGGAAGATTTAAGAGTTAATTTATTAATTTATCTTTGATAAAATTAATGAGAATCTTTTAATATGAATATCTTATTAAAAGAATATTCTGAGTTGGAATGTGGTGTAATGTGTGATGTTCCAATATTTGATTTTTAATCACAAAATACGCGAGTTATTCAGAAAGACCGGGTTTTAACCCATTCTGAATAATCATCACGATGATCAAGAGTCGAAGATGAAGACGGCGATTGAAGACCGAAGGTTTTCACATCGTTGGGATGATGATGACTGGTATCTTGAATTGGGACTGGCCTCCCAAGGCAAGGTATTTGGTAATGATCGTCCAAACGCATTTGGAGATCGACGGATACGTTGTTTCGCTCAGACCCAGAGCGGACTAGTAAATGGATTGTGTGTCTGACATTGTATTCTTTTCTACTGTATTTGTTGAACGCTACTGATTATATATTTCTGTTTGGTGGTGAAGAATCTATTCTTCACTTAACACCCTTCTCTAAGACGTATGAGCTTGGAGGTTATATATATATTGGTAGATGGTCAATGATATGGTAGAGTCTGACAATGTGGCATGCTAAGATGCAAATGATCAAGGCTTTGTTGAAAAGCAGGCCTTGTGGTTGATGATCAAAGCACAGTCTATTTAGGCATAGCTTTGTGTATATCGTGACTTCGCGAGCCTCACACACCGGTATAGTCTAAAACGGGAGAAGGGAACGCAGGGAGTGCACACGTTTCTTTCTAGATAGAAGTGATGTCAGGGACCTACCAGCGCTGACATTTACTCATGTGGTTGTTGGATTTTTCGAGGCCTCGGTTTTATGCGGTCGCCACACTGGCCGTATTATAGGTCCAAAAGGACTGGGAAGCGTGCGTTCAGGCATAACTAATCCACAAAAGTAAGTGTGGATCGACCCTGCAGGATCCAAGGGTTGGACAGAGTACCAATCCTGGGGCATTGCTAGAGTGTCTCGAATCGGTAAGGATCTCCTCCCTAGCCTTGACTCAGATGGAAACCCAAATTTCCAATACGACATCATTCGGTTTTGATTGTATACCTATATATGGCGACATAGTGGGATGGGGCACTCATGCCGTCTAGGATTAATACATTTACTTTGATGTATTTCAAATTGGCTGCACACTATTATTATATAATATCTGTTTTATGCGTATCTTGCATCTTTTGACCATTATAAGGTAAAACTCTATCCTCCGGCGTGCGTTGCATTGTGTGATGGGACCTGAGTCTTATAATGGTTTCATTTTTCAGAAAGACGTTGCGTTAGTCTACGATTTACTTTACTTTATGCACTGGCAATCCATAGGAGAAAACCCGTTCCGCGAAAGTGGCGTGGTCCTGTGATTAGCCTTATTATATTACATAGGTTAAGTAGAATTCTCACACCAGTCCCATGACTGACCTGTAGTTTGTCCACTGGCAAACTCGGGTGCCCATATTTTCCACACGGGCAGTCGAGTAGCTATTTTTGCAGATATATTAAGCAGGATTCTGGGTTGAAGCTTAAAGCTGTGTCCAGAGATAGAGAGTCTTCCGCTGTGTTTCGTCCGCTGCAATATATTTCAATTATTGTAACTTATTCTTCCGCTGTATTTTTATTCAATGTACTCTGATATTCTGTACTCTGATGTAACATTATTTGATATGTTATAAAAGTCTTCGGTTGTTGTTTTAATATGTTGTATTCCCAAAGTTAAAGTATCCGAAGATTTCCAACCTTTGGTTCAGACCTGTGTGGTTTATGGTCGATTCAAAGGGTGGGAATTTGCTTTCTATGGCTGAAATTGTCCGATTTTCAAATGCTTATAACTTTTGATCCGCTCAACGAAAATCGACGCATAATATATCAAATCGAAGAGAATTCAAAGACCTTTCGATCCATACGGTCAAGATCGGGTTTTGGTGCACGGTTTTCGCGAATTCTGGCCGAGAACAGGCTGCGTTTTTGGTGGATTTCGAGGTGATTGGGGAGGCCGAGCTTCAGGGGGTTGGTGGAGCGAGTTGGTGGTGGTGCGAGCTTCGGACTGGTGGCGGTTGATCGGTGAATGGAGGTCCCAAGGGGGGTGCGACATGAAGGAGGGAGAAGCAAGATGGGTTCGGCCAAGACAACGTGAGGAGGAAAGAAGAAAGGTCCGAACATTTTTTAAATATTATTTTATTTATTTTATATTTAATTTGTCCGATCTTTAAAAATTCATAACTTGATCATACGAGGTCCGTTTTACAAACCGTAAGTTGCGTTGGACTCGTCTTTCCGAGAGCTTCGCGATGGCGTAGACCGCAGCTGAAACGGAGACAATCAAATTTTGGCCAAAATTCAATGTGAGAATTCTAATTAATTATCTTATTAATTATTAATTATTTTCTTGCGTTAAAAATAACTGTATTATCACATAAATTCAGATCTGAAATGTTCTGTGATGTTTGAATGGTTGATTGTTCGCTTGTTGTATGTGTTGTGGTTCATGTTATGATAAATCTGCATTGGAATTTTATACATTTTGTTGAATTTATTTGCAGTTAAAAAATTGGATCTAAAATTAGATCTAAAATTAGATCTAAAACATATTTTATTTAAATCATATTTATTCAGATCTAGTGGAAATAATTTAATTTATGATATCAAAATATTATTTTCATTATTCTGAAATGAATGATAGAATTAGATCAACAAATAAAAACTCATTTTTATTTGACATTACAATATAAATTTGAACGACAAATAAATACTCATTTTTATTTGTTGATTGAACAATAGAAATTGACCGACAAATAAAACTTATTTTCATTGTTAATTCTACAAAAGAAATTGAACGCAAATAAAACTAATTTTTATTTGTGTATTTACAATAGAAATCGAACAACAAATAAAAATCTTATTTTTATTTGTTTATATAATATTAGAATTCGAACGACAAATAAAAATCTTATTTTTATTTGTTTATATAACAATAGAATATGGGTCAACAAAAAAAATATATCTTAAATGTGAATTTGCTTACATTAAAAAGAATGATAAAAACAACATATATTTTTGATAGGAAATTGTTTCATTAAAAAGATGAAATTAAAAGATTACATTTTTATGTAAAAATAGTGATCTCGATAAAAAGTCATATTTTATTTGTCACTTTGATTTCAGTAAAAGTTATAACATTGGAAAATCTCATTTTTAATGTAATATTGGTTTCGATAAAAGAAGTAACATTAAGACTTCATTTTCAATGTAATAGTGATGTCAACAAAAAGAAGCAACATAAAAGATTCTATTTTTATGTGTTCATTGTTTTCAATAGAAAGATTTTTCATTAAAAATTACATTTTTAATGTGATTTAGATTTCATCGCAAAGATTAAAATAAAAAGATTATATCTTTATTTTCTTTTTGTTGAAATGAAGAGTTTATAAAATAAGATTGCATTTTTATTGAAATTTTGTTCATTGAAATATAATTTGTTCTTTTTATTTGTATTCACATATACAAACAAAACATTGAACAATAATTTGTTCTTTTTATTTGTATTCACAAATACAAGTAAATATAGAAATAAAGTTTGTTCCTTTTATTTGTACTTACATATACAAATCAAGCATTAAAATGAAATATGTCATTTTATTTGTATCCTCAAATACAAATAAAACATTGAAACAAAAGTTCATTTTTTCTTCATTTGTATTCCCAAATACAAATATGCATTGAAAATAAATTTGCTCTTTTAATTGCACTCACAAATGCAATTATGCATTAAAACAAAATTGTTCTTTATTTTGCATTCACTAATGCAAATCTAACATAGGAAATAAGTTAACTTTTTATTATGTTCTTCAATGCGAATGTAATATGAAATAAACAAAATTGGCCTTTTTGTTTACATTCACAATGCAAACAAAACATTAAAAAAAAAATTAACATTTTTTGTTCACATTCACAATGCGAACAAAACATAAAAAAATAAGATTTACATTTTTGTTGCATTCACAATGCGAACAAAACCTTTAAAAAATAAGATTTGTATTTTGTTCGCATTCACAATGCGAACGAAACATTAAAAATAAGATTTACGTTTTTTGTTCGCATTCACAATGTGAGCAAACCATTAAAAATACATTTTTGTTTACATTCCACAATGTAAACAATACTTGAAAATAAAAATTATATTTTTGTTTGCATTCTACAATGCAAACGAAGCGTAGGAAATAAAAAATACATTTTTGCATCCTTCCATGCAAATAAAAGATGAAAGAAGAAAAAAAAATTACATTTTTGTTTACAACTTTTGTTGCAAGCAAACAAGAAAATAAAATTTGCATTTTTGGTTTGCAAATTTAGATGCAAACTAATTTACATTTTTTTTTATTATTTGCATTCCATCATGCAAATAAAACAAAGAGATAAAATTTCATTTGTTGTTTGCAACCTTAGTTGCAAACAAACTAGAGAATAAAAATTACATTTACATTTTGTTTGCAAATTTAGATGCAAACAAATTTATTAAAAGCAAATGTTTCATTTTTGTTGCATGTCTTAAATGCGAACAAAACTTTAAAATAAAGGTTATATTTTTTATTTATTTATTTATTTACTTCACTTGATGTAAATAAACATAAAATAAGAAGTTGTTCTTTTATTTACATTTCTTGATGTAAATAAAACTAGCAAATTAATAGTACATTTTTATTTGCATTACTCAACGCAAATAAAACATGAGAATAAAAGATACATCTTCATTCGCAATCATTAATGCAAATAAATTATGAAATGAAAGTTACAATTTTTTTTATTTACATTCCTTTATGTAAATAAACATCAAATTAAAAAGTTGGAATCCTTATTTGCATTCTCTATTGCAAATGAAGCATGAAATGAAAAGTTATATTTTTGTTATTAATGGTATTCCCTATTACAAATGGGATTAAAGATTATATTTTTCTTTTCATTTATTTACAATGAAAGGAATAGAAATGAAGATTATATTTTTATCGTCATTTTAGATACGATAAAAGAATAGAAATAAAGATTACATTTTTATTGGCATTTTACATGCGATAGAGAATAGAAATAAAAGAGACATTTTTATTGTTGTATTATATATTGTGTATTACACTACCATAGACAAGTTAACTGACTTGTTTTTGTGATTGGGTCGATAATTTTTACACATCGCCCAAGTGCACGAATAATTTATTATTTGTCTGAATGGATGAAACCCCACACGGGTGTTGGGATGAAAATTAACATACACTAATCCCAATATTTAGTTGTATGTTGATCGTTAGGTCGACAGGCTGCAATGAGCGTTGTTATTTAATTTTAACGCTTACACAGTTAGAATTTACACTTTGGATGTAAATGGATGACTTGATGATTATGCTGTTATTGACATGTGTGAAATCCATATAATCCAAATTATATGGTAAATGATTGAGTCGCATCTCGATTCAGATGTTCTTTTAAATAAGAATATTTTTACATTGGAAATTCTTTTTATTTAAATTTTTTTTATTAAGTATATGTTATAACAAAGAATATTTGAAAAAGGTAAAAATCTTTTATATAAAGAATATTTTTAATGATTATTTCTAAAATATGTTTTTCTTATAATAATAAATATTTAAAGAGGAATCCTTTAATTAAGGTTATTAGAATTTGCAATCTTATTTTATGATATGAAGTAAATTGAGATGTGAAGTGGATTTATCGTGGACGGTGTTTTAAACGACATTTGTCCTTTAATCCAATTTACATTGAAATTATTATTTTTTTGCAAATTTATAAATCTATTGTATAGATTTAAAAAGAGTATTTCCTAAAAATCAAGTTTTCCAATATTAATATATTAAATTGGAATTAAGTGGAAATTCGAATGGTAATAATCGAGATGGGCTTCTGTAATAGAAGACCGATATTATATATGGAATTTAAGAAGCTCTGCCGTTATTCCATGTATATTGTTAGTCCGATACAGAAATTCACATCGAGTATGTATTGATTGATTTCTGTGGAATTCCATATTTTGGAAATTGATTTGTGGGTTTATCGTGAACAGTGTTTTAAATAACACGAGTTCTTTAACCCGTTTAAAACAAGATTTATTCCTTAAAATAAATGATCTTGTAATAATGATTTTTGATATTAAATCAAATATAGAATTTTTAATAAATCTTTTAAGGAAGATTTAAGAGTTAATTTATTAATTTATCTTTGATAAAATTAATGAGAATCTTTTAATATGAATATCTTATTAAAAGAATATTCTGAGTTGGAATGTGGCGTAATGTGTGATGTTCCAATATTTGATTTTTAATCACAAAATACGCGAGTTATTCAGAAAGACCGGGTTTTAACCCATTCTGAATAATCATCACGATGATCAAGAGTCGAAGATGAAGACGGCGATTGAAGACCGAAGGTTTTCACATCGTTGGGATGATGATTACTGGTATCTTGAATTGGGACTGGCCTCCCAAGGCAAGGTATTTGGTAATGATCGTCCAAACGCATTTGGAGATCGACGGATACGTTGTTTCGCTCAGACCCAGAGCGGACTTGTAAATGGATTGTGTGTCTGACATTGTATTCTTTTCTACTGTATTTGTTGAACGCTACTGATTATACATTTCTGTTTGGTGGTGAAGAATCTATTCTTCACTTAACACCCTTCTCTAAGACGTATGAGCTTGGAGGTTATATATATATATTGGTAGATGGTCAATGATATGGTAGAGTCTGACAATGTGGCATGCTAAGATGCAAATGATCAAGGCTTTGTTGAAAAGCAGGCCTTGTGGTTGATGATCAAAGAACAGTCTATTTAGGCATAGCTTTGTGTATATCGTGACTTCGCGAGCCTCACACACCGGTAGAGTCTAAAACGGGAGACGGGAACGCAGGGAGTGCACACGTTTCTTTCTAGATAGAAGTGATGTCAGGGACCTACCAGCGGTGACATTTACTCATGTGGTTGTTGGATTTTTCGAGGCCTCGGTTTTATGCGGTCGCCACTTGCCGTATTATAGGTCCAAAAGGACCGGGAAGCGTGTGTTCAGGCATAACTAATCCACAAAAGTAAGTGTGGACCGACCCTGCAGGATCCAAGGGTTGGACAGAGTACCAATCCTGGGGCATTGCTAGAGTGTCTCGAATCGGTAAGGATCTCCTCCCTAGCCTTGACTCGGATGGAAACCCAAATTTCCAATACGACATCATTCGGTTTTGATTGTATAGCTATATATGGCGACATAGTGGAATGGGGCACTCATGCCGTCTAGGATTAATACATTTACTTTGATGTATTTCAAATTGGCTGCACACTATTATTATATAATATCTGTTTTATGCGTATCTTGCATCTTTTGACCATTATAAGGTAAAACTCTATCCTCCGGCGTGCGTTGCATTGTGTGATAGGACCTGAGTCTTATAATGGTTTCATTTTTCAGAAAGACATTGCGTTAGTCTACGATTTACTTTACTTTATGCACTGGCAATCCATAGGAGAAAACCCGTTCCGCGAAAGTGGCGTGGTCCTGTGATTAGCCTTATTATATTACATAGGTTAAGTAGAATTCTCACACCAGTCCCATGACTGACCTGTAGTTTGACCACTGGCAAACTCGGGTGCCCATATTTTCCACACGGGCAGTCGAGTAGCTATTTTTGCAGATATATTAAGCAGGATTCTGGGTTGAAGCTTAAAGCTGTGTCCAGAGATAGAGAGTCTTCCGCTGTGTTTCTTCCGCTGCAATATATTTCAATTATTGTAACTTATTCTTCCGCTGTATTTTTATTCAATGTACTCTGATATTCTGTACTCTGATGTAACATTATATGATATGTTATAAAAGTCTTCGGTTTTTGTTTTAATATGTTGTATTCCCAAATTTAAAGTATCCGAAGATTTCCAACTTTTGGTTCAGACCTGTGTGGTTTATGATCGATTCAAAGGGTGGGAATTTGCGGGTCTTTACAGTTGGTATCAGAGCCAATACCCAGCCGGAATTGTGGCTCCTGTGTGGACCGCAGCGCCTGGGTGAGGTGTTTGTGAGCCAACGGGGACGTTGGGCTCTGTAGGAGGGGAGAATGTAACACTCCTAAGTCCCACATCGTGGAAGCCTGTGTGAAGTGGGTACTTATATAGTAGATCCCATCTCTTACTAACGCCGAGGCCTTTTGAGGAACAAAACCTCACACCTATACGGTGGCTAAGTTGGGGACAATATCTTGCGTGAACGGAGGTGCGGGCTGTTACAATAGCGACGATAAATAATCAACCATCATCCAAAGTGCACCACACAACTATATAAGCATTAAATATAAATAATTAACGCTTACACAGTCTGTCGACCAATCGATCGACATACAACTAAATAATTGGGGTTAGTGTACGCCAAATATCATCCCAACACCCGTGTGGGGTTTCAATCCACAAACACCGAATATTATTTGTGCAGTTGGGCAACGTGTAAAATTTATCGTCCCAATCAATATCCTTCAAATTGGTGTACATAAACAAATCGTCTGATTTGTAAATGAATATTTGTTTATTCACATTCACATTAAGAATTATATTTTTAACGATAATTAATTTATTTCTACACATGAATATTTATTATCCATTTCACATCAACATCACAAACAAATTTCACAACACATCAAACAAGCATACAAGTCGTCCATGGTCTGTGGACGACGGGTGTCTGGTGCTGCTAAGCACCGTCTGCATCCTAGTATATATTTTAACTAGAAAACAAGATTTAAAGTGAGGAGTTCTCACCGACTAGCTTAACCAATACACCGCGACTCTTCATATGTAGAAATCTTCATCGTTCTCACCTTTTGTCAATTTCGTTGCCCGTATTTATTACATATATAAAAATCACATTTTTATATTATTGCTATGTATATAAAAATCACATTTTTATAACTACGCTACATGGATAAAAATTCTATTTTTATACCGCAACTATATAAATAAAAATTCTATTTTTACACCGCTACTACATAGATAAAAATTCTATTTTTATAATGGTGTTCATACAATAAAGATTATATTTTTATCACGCTATTCTCTATATAAAAATTATATTTTTATATCTACTTCTAATATAAAGATCGAATTTTTATATACTCTATCTTATAAAAATCATATTTTTGAAAACAATAATTTCTTCATCTAATTCTCCATATTTATATAGACTAAACTGAATAATAAACAAAATAATATTAAACAACGTTATTTAAAAACAAAACAAAAAGGAATAGAACTTACAGCTCTCGATTTTTACTGAGGAGGGGGGGGGGGTTGGTCTGCGGCCGAAGGAGATCGAGGAAGGGGTGATGCGGGTCTCGATTTGGTGGCCAGGGGGGTACTGGTTTCCACTGACGCGAGGCAAGGGAATGGGGGGATGTCGCGGTGGAGAGAGGAGGGCTAGGGGAGGAGGGTCGGGCGATTGGGTGGACGGTGGCGCAGCCTAGGGTGGCGCGACGGACGGTGGGGTGGCGCTCCTCTCCGATTCGTTCTTTCTCTTTTTTTTAATCGATTTTTGACTGGAGTAAAGGAAGAGAGAGAAGAGGGAGGGTAGGGTGAGTGTATATATATTATAAAATAATATTATTTTACTTTATTCTCAAAGAAAAGAGTTGACTTTACATTTGAACTCGAAATAAGACCCAATGACTGCGTCCCTAGCTAATTACCCCCATTCCGAACACAATAGGATATGTCACGTAGGCCAATTCGATCGTTTCGATCAATTTTCGTCAAAATCAAAATATAACTCTATATATATTCTATTTTAAATGTACATTTCAATTTACTGAGGTCACATACAGACTCTAAAAATTTCAAAAAAATATTTTCTAGCTTCGTATTGACGATACGGTCCTAACAAAACTAATTTCGTCTAATTCCGAGACCGTTTGAAAAATGGCCATTTTCCAGTCGATTAAATTCAACTGAAATCTACCGAACACGTTTTCTTTTTCCACGCTCACATATTAGCTTCAAAAATTATTGAATTTGAAACTTAGCAATATTTTGACATCTCAGATCCAACAAAAGTGGTTTCGTCGAATTCCGAGGTCGTTTGCAAAATTTCTATTTTTAAGGGCCAGAATTCCATAGCGACTATTCTGAATTTTCAACTGGGCATAACTTTTTATCCCCGCTATGAAATTTCAATTTTTCGGATTCGTTGGAAAGATAATTTTAATTAGATTATAATATTTTTGGTTTCGCTAAAATCTGGTTTATTTTGAATCCTGTATACTCATTTGAACTTTGAAATCGAAATTTCAAACTACCGCGCCATTTTCAATTCCTTTTATAATTAAAACAAAATATTTAAATTCTAACGACGATCTAAATATATATATACGTTCTAATTCTATTCGAAATAAATTTTTCATTGATATTATTTAAAATAAATCATTTTAAATATTCAAAATTCGTTAATGTTGCCAAAATAAATTTTTTAAATTGGCTCAGAATTTCCGGGTTATTACAATCTCCCCCACTTAAAACTTTTCGTCCCCGAAAAGGAACGAAGCTGTAAGTTGTTTTACTAACCAACTCAACTTCCATTATTTTCTTTACGGCTTAAGTTCTTCAACTTTTTAGTTTCTAAGAAGTTTTCAAATTCTTCAAAAATTTGGCTAACACCCCAAATTTTCGAAATTTTTTGCCATAACCTCCCCTGCACCGGGGACTTCGGGATATTTCAAATAGCCTCCCATGGCGCTCATCAATCCAAAAGAAAAGGAAAAAGCCAAGCGGCTAGCCAATCGGCTCATAAAATCATCCAAACCCAATAAATTTGTAAACATGTACCTATTTGTCGGGCAAACAATTTTATTCTTCTGCTCTAGCCTCCTTGCTATGACCTGTTCAATGTAAGCACATGTATATGCATGCAATTTCAAACAATTTTCAATACAGTTAAATATTTGTTTCCATTAGGCTAAACGGTTCAAAATTTTAATTAATCAAGACAATAATCAAACAACACAATCAGCAATCAATTAGTTGATTATCATTTCAAATTCATAACTTTGATATATATACAAAAAATCATGTTTTTGATGCCAAATCACAACAATAAACCTATCTAGTTTTGGTTCTCACACCAGTCTAATGGAAATATATAGAACTCCCACTTTCGAAACACGAAAATAATACTGGTGATGGTATACTTCATCATCAGGATCATGTCCGGGCGACTAGAGTGTGATTCTATATCTATCCAGTATATTAAAACTTCGAATATACGTTCATGACGCGTATATGCAAAATCTTTATATATTGGATTGTCCAAATTCAATACAAATAAAATATTCAAATACGTATACTTGAATTTAATTTTCAAAACAAGATTTGTTTTCAATTTTTATTTGAAAAATTTACTCTTCACACTCGTTCTAGGATACTACTGATCCCATCTTTAACGAGTCATTCTTATTGGATATTGCTAATCCAATTTCTGATGAATTCTTTCGTTTGGTTCTAATGTGTCTTGTTCTCGAGCTCTGTAAACCAAAGCTCTGATACCAAACTGACACGAACCGAACTTCCCCGTGAAGGAAAGCACGGGTGGCGTTGAGAACAACACACATCGGAACGCAAACAGAAGAACATTTCATTGTTTATTACAACAATTCCATCAGAATACAAGAATATACTGAGTATGAATAAATATTATACAACAGAGAATATCAGAGACTTAAATACATTACTACAGCGGAAAAATAATAAAAAGCATAACCGGAAGAAATACACGGATACAGAGCTTTCCGAATATCACTTCAGCTATAAACCAGGATCCTGTGAATATAAATCTGCAAAACCAAAACCACTAGCTGCCCATGCGGAAATATAAGGGCACCTAGAGTTTAGGTTAAAACAATAAACTCCAGGTCAGTTATGTGACTGGTGTGAGAACTAAAACAGTTATTAATCTTTATTTTTAAAGTTAGGTAAATCAAGGGACCACGTCGTATAACACGGAACGGGTTTCCTCCCAAGAATACCAGTGCATAAAACAAACAGTGCAATGCTAAATAAAGAAAAATGAAGCTATTATAAGACCCAGGTCCCATCACACAATGCAACACAAGCCAGAGGATAGGGTTTTTACCTTATAATAGCCAAAGGATGCTTGATACGTGAAATTTTATATTTTATTATTACTATAAGTGAAGAAAACAACTTCAATCATAATGTATAAATCATAGATGGCATAAGTGACCCATACCACTATGTCGTCGTACTAGGCTCTACAAATAAAACCGAAATATCACGTATTGGAAATTGGATTCCATCATGAGTCGAGGCAAGGGGCAAGCTCCTCTCCGCTTCGAGACACTCTAGCAAATGTCTCGGGACTACACACTCTGGGTAACCCCTGGAATCGGCTGGGCCGGTCCTCTCTTACGTTTGAGGATTGGCAATTCCTGAACACACGTTTCCCTGTCCTTATAGACCTATAATCGAGGCGCCTCGCAATCCAACATCCACATAGGTATAATAATCGACGATGTCAGGGCTAGTAAAACGTTGACACCACCCATAACTAGAAAGAAACATCATGTTCTCCCAGCGGTCCGTCTCCCATTTTTAACTCATACCGAGGTGTGAGACTCGCGAATTCACGCTATACACAAAGCTATGCCACGTAGGCCGTGCTTTGATCATCAACCACAAGACTTTGCTTTTCAACATAAGCCTTGATCATTTTCCACTTAGGCATGCCACATAGGCAATTCACTCCATGCGACTGATGTCCATCGATATACAACCTCTGAGCTCGTACGTCTCAGAGAAGGGAGTTAAGCAAGAGAATAAATTCTCCGCCACCAAACAGATGTATATTAAATAGAGATCAATCAACACAGAATAAAATCCAATGTCAGACACACAGTCCATTTACAAGTTCGTTCTGGGTCTGAACGAAACCGGAGGCACTTTCCTCGCATATCCATTGATCTCCAAGTACGTCTGGACGATCACCAACTGATTCCCTCCTCTTGGGTGTACAGCCCAATCAAGATCATCAGTAATCACCCAAACGATGTGAAGACTTCCGGTCTTCAACCACCGTCTTCATCTTCGACTTATCGTAGAATCGATTATTCAGAATGGGTATAAACCCGGCCTTTCCGAATAACCCGCGTATATAATAAACAAATGTTACACAAACACAACATACGCCTCATTCCAATTCAGAATATTCTTTTATTCAAAATTTCACATTCTTAGGGAAAGGTTCCCATGAATTTTATCAAAAATAAATTTTGTCAAAGATAAATTCTTCAAAATTTATTCTTTAATCTTCCTTTGGATATCATTTCAAACCGTGTTAAGGTCTTCCAAACTAGTCGGGATTAGCGAACCACACCGAAGTAATTATTTATTTTATTTCCCAATCCCAACCTATTCATCCCATGGAGCAAAGCTGGTAATACTCCATATCTAACACCACGGTGTTATCGGTAAAATTATGTAAAGACCCGTAACTTCCCCGTAAAGGAAAGCGGCGGATAGTTCGAGAACAAGCCACAAAATAGAACGCATACAAAAGAACATTTCATTGTATATTACAACAATGCATCAGATTACAAGAATATACAGAGTATAAACAAATAAAAAAATACACAGAAATATCAGAGATTTAAATTACATTTAAATACATAGCAGCGGAAAATAATACAATACACAACTAGAAGAGATATACGGATACAAAGCTTTCCGGATATCATTCCAGCTGTAAACCAGGATCCTGTGAATATAAATCTGCAAAACCAAAACTACTAGCTGCCCGTGTCAAAATAGGGGCACCCAGAGTTTAGGTTAAAACAATAAACTCCAGGTCAGTCATGTGACTGGTGTGAGAACTAAAACAGTTATTAATCTTTATTTTTAAAGTTAGGTAAATCAAGGGACCACGCCGTATAACACGGAATGGGTTTCCTCCCAAGAATACCAGTGCATAAAACAAACAGCGCAATGCTAAATAAAGAAAAATGAAGCTGTTATAAGACCCAGGTCCCATCACACAATGCAACGCAGCCGAGGATATGGTTTTCCCTTATAACAGCCAAAGAATGCTTGATACGGTTAAAACAAATCGTTTGATACTATTATAAGTGCATAGTGTATAAAACAACTTCAAATCATAAGTATCAATCATACGCGGCATGAGTACCATATATCATGTCGCCATACTAGTTCTACAATTAAAAACGCAAATGTCACGTATTTGGAAATTGGATTTCCATCTATGAACCGAGGCAAAAGATAGTCCTCAACCGATTCGAGACGCTCTAGTCTGTGTCTCAGGCAAGTACTCAGTCAAGCCTTTGGATCGTCAGGGCCGGTCCACCGATGTGGATTAAAATGCCTGAACACTACGTTTCCCCGCCCTTTGGGGCGTAAATGGGCCAACTAAATGACTCCATCGGTTCGAGAACGACCGATCAATCCGAGGCGCCTCGCAACAGCAACAACCACATAAGTCAAACTCGTCAGGGCGTGTAAAACCACTGACGCCACTTCTAACTAGAAAGAAACGCATGCCCTCCCTGAGGTCCTCTCCCGTTTTTGGTTCACAACCGGGGTGCGAAACTCGCGAAGCAAACGTTACACAAAGCTACGCCACGAAGGCCATGCTTCGATCATCAACCACAAGACTTTGCTTTTCAGCAGAAGCCTCGATCAATTGCCACTTAGGCATGCCACACAGGCAATTCACTCCATGCGTTTGATATCCATCCATATATAACTAGAAAAATAAATTGAAAGGTGAGAAATTCTCACAGATGGCTATCCAATCATCTTGACTCTTCTTTGATAGAAATCTTCATCGTTCTCGCCTTTTTGTCACCTTCGTTGACCGTAGCCACTACATATGTAAAAATCGAATTTTTACTTCGCTATACAATATATAAAAATCGAATTTTTACTATGCCATTCAATATATAAAAATCGAATTTTTACTAAATTAATTACCATTTCACGTTTAAATCTAATTAAAGATTTAACTATCGCTTTGGAGCAAAACTAGTGATACTTCATTCTCGATCATTTCAATCTAATTAAAGATTCATTAAAACTCCACTTAGTTTTAATCTTCCCCAAAATCAATATCCTGTCTTTAACTGGGTTAAAGAACCAATGTCACCTAAAACACGATTCACGATAAACCCAAAATCACTTTCTATTGTTAATCGGGTTAAAGAACAGGTGTTATTCAAAACACCACTCACGATATACCCAAAAACCAATTTAAATTCAATTCCAATTAAACACTAATTAACTGGATAATTTCATTAAATCTTAATTAAAAGATTTAATCTTTTCTAAACGGGGTCCAAAAACAGTGTTATTTAAAACACCATTCACGACGAACCCAAAATCCCATTTGATATTAAATACAAGGCTCTGAATAGAAAATATACCGGCTTGTATTCAATATCAAATTCTGAAACCAACAAATATCGTATTGGAAATAACGATATAATATATATCTTTCAAATTTCCACAACCATATCTATATAATCACGAAATCCAACATCGAAATACTCCAAAGACAATAACGATTCAAATCCATTCCAATTCAATTATTGGAAATCCTGATTATTTTTAAAACCACTTTCAAATTCAATTTATTTATTTCAAAAATAAATTGATTTTAATTCTTTTTCAGAACTAGTTCATTTCGATAAAAATCTATTTTTATCTTTTCAAATATGGAGTTTTTCATCCCAATTCTTCCCAAATCATTTCTTATGATTTTACACAAATTATTGATATTTTGAATAATTTTATCAAGGCCCGTACAATCGGTTTTCAATAACGTCCAACGAACTGCACTTACAGCGACCTTTTCCAAATTTGATTTGGACATAATTCCAAATCCAACCGTTAGATTTCAAATTTCTAATATTCATTGGAAAGCTCTTTTCGATACGAACCCAACGGTTCTCGTTTCAGAAGAATCCGACGGTCGGATCTCCCGTAATGTCCAATCAAAGTCAATGGTCGAAATTCACGAATTGCAGCGTCGCGGCGCGTCCTATTCAGGCCATTATATATATAATATATATACATATTATATATTTCGTAGATTTCCTTTTAAAGTGTATTTTATGAATCGTTTTAAATTCGCTTTCGAAACGATTTCAACTTCATATTCAATTTCGAATCAAAATTGAATATTCCACCACATCGATATACAAATGACAATATTTTCAAAACGTTATATTTTGAAATCACTTCCTTTTCTATAATCATTATAAAAACTAATATAATCGATATAAATATCGTTCGCGTTAAAATAGCGCATCTCTAATCAACACGGCTTTATATTTTTCAATAACTTCGTTATTCCATTCAACAAATGAATATTTATTCTATTAAACACATGAATCTATATTTCTTTCAACACATGACTATTCTCAACACATGAGTATTGTCAACACATGACTATTTTTGTTATTTAATATATTTTATAAAATTATGATTTGTATCGTTTAATTTTTCTTTTTCAGAATCCAACCGTAAATTAGTAAGAGAACGATTCCCTAAATATTAACCCTGAAGGTCGAAACCAACATCAGATCAACACCCAGGAGACCACTCATCTTATCTATTTTCCAGTTAGTTTCTAATTTTATATATGATAAAGATGTAAATTTTATTGTTAAAATATTTCGTTCAACACATGATAAGTTTCAACACATGAATATTCTCAACACATGAGCATCGTCAACACATGACTATTTATTCTATTCTCATATGAATCTTTATTTTATAATATTCTTTATTTTCCCAATTGGAATGAGGCCCAATCAATTACCATATAATGTTAATTATATGGGTTCCATACAACACATGATATAATAGCAACGATAAATAATCAACCATCATCCAAAGTGCACCACACATCTGCATAAGCATTAAATATAAATAATTAACGCTTACACAGTCTGTCGACCAATCGATCGATATACAACTAAATAATTGGGATTAGTGTACGCCAAATATAATCCCAACACCCATGTGGGGTTTCAATCCACAAACACTGAATATTATTTATGCTGTTGGGCGACATGTAAAATTTATCGTCCCAATCAATATCCTTCAAATAGGTGTTCATAAACAAATCGTCTGATTTGTAAATGAATATTTGTTTATTCACATTCACGTTAAGAATTATATTTTTAACGATAATTAATTTATTTAAACACATGAATATTTATTATCCATTTCACATCAACATCACAAACAAACTTCACAACACATCAAACAAGCATACAAGTCGTCCATGGTCTGTGGACGACGGGTGTCGGGTGCTGCTAAGCACCGTCTGCATCCTAGTATATATTTTAACTAGAAAACAAGATTTAAAGTGAGGAGTTCTCACCGACTAGATAAACCAATACACCGCGACTCTTCATATGTAGAAATCTTCGTCGTTCTCGCCTTTTGTCAATTTCGTTGCTCGTATTCACTACATATATAAAAATCACATTTTTATATTCTTGCTATGTATATAAAAATCACATTTTTATAACTACGTTACATGGATAAAAATTCTATTTTTATACCGCTACTATATAAATAAAAATTCTATTTTTACACCGCTACTATATAGATAAAAATTCTATTTTTATAATGGTGTTCATACAATAAAGATTATATTTTTATCACGCTATTTTCTATATAAAATTATATTTTTATATCTACTTCTAATATAAAGATCGAATTTTTATATACTCTATCTTATAAAAATCATATTTTTGAAAACAATAATTTCTTCATCTATTTCTCTTGATTTATATAGACTAAACTGAATAATAAACAAAATGATAATAAACAACGTTATTTAAAAACAAAACAAAAAGGAATAGAACTTACAGCTCTCGATTTTTACTAAGGAGGGGAGTTTGGTCTGCGGCCTGAGGAGATCGAGGATGGGTTGATGCGGGTCTCGATTTGGTGGCCAGGGGGGTGCGGGTTTCCACTATCGCGAGGCAAGGGAAAGGGGAGGATGTCACGGTGGAGAGAGGAGGGCTAGGGGAGGAGGGTCGGGCGATTGGGTGGACGGTGGCGCAGCCTAGGGTGGCGCGACGGACGGTGGGGTGGCGCTCCTCTCCGATTCGTTCTTTCTCTTTTTTTATCGGTTTTTGACTGGAGTAAAGGAAGAGAAAGAAGAGGGAGGGTAGGGTGAGTGTATATATATTATAAAATAATATTATTTCACTTTATTCTCAAAGAAAAGAGTTGACTTTACATTTGAACTCGAAATAAGATCCAACGACTACCGTCCCTAGCTAATTACCCCCATTTCGAACACAATAGGATATGTCACGTAGGCCAATTCGATCATTTCGATTAGTTTTCTTCAAAATCAAAATATAACTCTATATATATTCTATTTTAAACGTACATTTCAATTTACTAGGGTCACATACGGACTCTAAAAATTTCAGAAAAATATTTTCTAGCTTCGTATTGACGATACGGTCCTAACAAAACTAATTTCGTCTAATTCCGAGACCGTTTGAAAAATGGTCATTTTCCAGTCGATTAAATTCAATTGAAATCTACAAAACACGTTTTCTTTTGGCACGCTCACATATTAGCTTCAAAAATTATGGAATTTGTAACTTAGCAATAATTTGACATCCCGGATCCAACAAAAGTGGTTTCGTCGAATTCCGAGGTCGTTTGCAAAATGTCTATTTTTATGAGCCAGAATTCCATAGCAACTATTCTGAATTTTCAACTGGGCATAACTTTTTATCCCCTCTATGAAATTTCGATTTTTCGGATTCGTTGGAAAGATATTTTCAATTAGATTCTAATATTTTTGGTTTAGCTAAAATCTGGTTTATTTTGAATCCTGTACGCTCATTTGAACTTTGAAATCGAAATTTCAAACTACCGCGCCATTTTCAATTCCTTTTATAACTAAAATAAAATATTTATATTCTAACGACGATCTAAATATATATATATATACACGTTCTAATTCTATTTGAAATAAATTTCTCATTGATATTATTTAAACTAAATCATTTTAAATATTCAAAATTTGTTAAAATTTCCAAAATAAATTTTTTTAATTGGCTTAGAATTTCCGGGTTATTACATCTATTTTCTTCATTAGACATAGTTGTATTCATTATTGTATATTTTTTGAGATGTAGCATATGTATATGTTATATTCAGTGATTGTACTAGTATGTATCTTTTTTTTGATTTGTTAAATATGATGTGTTGTCTATCATTCTGAAACAATCATTAACCTTGTTGTTTCTTATTACCAGTGTTGTGTATGTCAATCCACCTAAGAAACGGAAAGAAAATTTATGCATGCAATCGACGTAGTCAGTACTCTGCTAATACGAAATTAAGGATGGTCTCCCCTAACCAACCTTATTCTCTGCTCTAATAGATGGCAATACTTGTTAATGCTCTTTATTAAGTGGGTCTCGGGGTGGGATGTCATGCCCTGCTAGTGGAAATAAACATAGTTCTGTTGTTGTGTTATTTTAGCACATTTATCTATAAATAGATGTTGTGATATTATATTGTCAATTGATAGTATAAATTTTATTTACATAACTATGTTTATGTAAAGTGTGTTCACGACTTGAGTGTCATCAAAATAAAAGAATTGCTAAGTGCTATTGGGATCGCTAAGTTTCAATTTTCTATAAAGTAAATCAGAACTTAACTTAATTGTTAATAGTTTGAGACAATTGTTTATAAGAAACAATTAAATGTGATTAATTAAATTAATTATATTATTAATTTATTTAAAAGGGAGGACTAATTATAATCAGTCAGTCAAGCTAACCATTTTTCAAGTTGATTAAATCAAATGTTTTTAATTAAAACTGGTTATTAAATTAATTTTTTTTCAATTAATTTAATGGAAATTGTTTTTAACGAATAGTTGTTTAAAATTAAAAATGTTATATTAAAGTTAATTAATCTTTTATATGTTTAAAGATAATTATGAAGTTGATGATTATTTATAATTATAATAACTTTGTTAAAAGAGATTAACTATTTTATTTTTAGTCGATCATGAAGTTAACTACTTTTATTCTAGTTAAAGTTAATTATTATTTTATTTAATAATAATTAAAGAGATTACCTTTTTAATAGTAATCATTTAAGCTAATCATTTTCGTAAATGAATTGTGGGAAGTTAATTAATGTTTTAATTAACAGATTTTAGTAAATTAGTTGTGTTGTTAAATAGTAATCTAAAGTTGGACGAATTATCCAAGAAGGATGTTTTAAACTTAATTAATCCTTTAATTAAGAAAGTGTTAAAGATAATTATATTATCTACGGATAAGGAATCGAGTTGATTAATTGAATTAAATTTCTTGATTTAATAATTAAGTTAACCAAGTTAACTTAAGTGTATGGTTCAAAACAACGATGTTGTTTTGAGATTTAAAATCTTTTAGATTTAAAAATCCATGTTTAGTGAATGTTTTGAATAGTGAACTTCTGCGAATCATAAAGATAAGAACGATCTTGACTCAAGGTTTGAGAGGTAATAAGAATACCCCAACTTGAATGTTTTCACTATTATCTGATAGATAGTATGAGTTTTTGTTCGAAGTGACTGCTAAAACCGAATATAGCTTTCGGCTATGAAACTGGTATTCATGAGCAAAGTTATCATGTAAGATTGATAATAAGAACTTTTTGAGTTAAGTAAAACTTATATTTCCAAATAATTATGTGTATAAGTGTGTTGTGAATTTAAATAAATCAAAGATTATTTAAATGAGGCTTAGCAGGTCCAATGGAAATAAATATGTTATTTGTGTGTGTATTTGATAGTTAAATAATCGAATTTCGAATCTGGACCTTTTACTCTGAGATATTGGTGATAAGGATAAGGTAATCCATTCGGTAATAGTTAAGGAATAAATCCCACTTTTATATAATGTCTATTATGTCTAGAGTTTTGTTGATTATCGTTTTGAAGAGACCGAGATCAGATCAATTGTCTGAAAACCATTTCGATTTGGCTGAGCATACAATTGGATCATGTGTAGATGTTGAATCAAAGATAGAGCTGAAGTGCAAGGGTTACTTGCTACTAATCCAAAGGATGTGGTAAAGTGATGCCTTCGGTTCTTCTGTTCCTAAATGACTTGTAAGGATGAATGTTATAGAATGTTTCCCCTAGAGGGAAATAGAAATTCAAAGTGGAAATGCCTTTGAAAGATAAAAGCGTAGCTTGAAAGCTTCATCAACTGAAATGACAAAAATCAAGGGAGATGCAGCAGGGCTAAGTGGGTCGCACCCAAGTAGGTTATGTTTGTCACTCTTCTAGATACATATATTTATCTTACTTGTTGTGTGTGAGAGATCTCCACGAAAAAAGGTTGCAAAGCAATCTGGGTGATGACATATTCGATACTATCAAGTTAGTCGTAGGTCAGTCCTGTGTTGGTAGGGGATTTTGGTCTGGTCCTCGATATTTTTTCTAGACGCATACTGTGATGGGTGGTACCTAGTACCCAATTATTGTATGTAATCAAAATTCCAATACGAGCCTTGCGCGTTTTTAGTTGTATAGCTATTATGCTGGAATTTAATTAATATAACAAAATCGACTAAGATTCATAAGTAATTGTATCTAGGCATTATTATAATATCATTGGATTTGTTATAAAAGTCTTTTTGTTATCGTAAGGTAAAAATATTTGCATGTTTATGTATGGCATGGTCTTACAAGATACCTTTTGTTTAAAAGGTTTTGCAAGCTAATAATGAAATAAACTATCTGTGATTTGAGATTCTCACGCTGGTTTACTAGCCTAATCCGGGTGTTATTGTATTATGATGTTTGGGATAGACTGAGCATGTTTTCCAGAATTCTTGGATACTTGGAGCTTCAAGAGTGTAGCATAAGACCAGATGTATTTTAGCAGTAGTTATTCTTCCATTGTTTTATGTGTATTATGTACATATAGTTAGTGTAGCATCTCGAGAATTTCGACCCTCGAGTTTCGACATTAACACATCCAATGTCCAAACTCAAGTGTCGAAAACCCAGAAAGCTAAAGGAAAGAATATTAGAGGGTGAGGACAAGACAAGGAAGAAATATTAGAATAGAAGAAGAAGAAGAACACAATAGAATCAGAGTCTTACGTCGTAACGGATAGTGTATATCTCGAGAGGAATACACTGGGTTCAACAAGAACATCTTGCAAACCGGCCACACATGACCGACCACTCATTTCTCTTGAGCGTATCGAACATATTATCACCAACGATTGAGCCTACATAACCGTTATCCGAATAAATGAATTTTCTCTAGATGGTGACAATACACTCTAATGGGAGTGATCCACATAGCTATATGCCTGTCCTATTTTTGTCATTTCTAGGTTAATGAGGCTTGAGGTTATATTTACCCTTTTAGAACATCTGGCCACCATTCACTTTGAATGTCATATCGTCCGATCCGCTAGGTATCACTAATTGACGTCCGTAAAAACACCCTAGGTGTTAAGCTAAGAGAAGGCGTCTTCTTCGCCACCAACAAAAATACGTTTGTAAAAATCAATGTACGTGACTCTTCTGGAAATATTTTATCAGACACTCGTCCATACAAGTTGTCCTGGGACTGGAAAAACCGAAGGCACTCTCCTACCATTTCCTAGGAAATACCATATGGATCAGTCGCGAGTAGTCCTTGCAATCGTGGATTTCACTCACGATGGAATCATTGCCAGATATATGTCTAGGGATCAGCTAGCGTTGTCTTTCCATACCAATAACTTTTTATGCAAGATTTTGATAGTCGATTGTTTAATTATAAAAATAAACAACCATAAAAATAAACTTGATCCACTATAGTACACAGCGTCACTTGGTCTTTCTAAATTTCAATTCGCTATTCAAAACCTTTAAATCTTCCAATATTTGGAACATTGCTTTTTACATTTATTTTGAAAATAATATTATACTCAAACCCCTTCTATTCAACTTATAAACTTTTTGAATAATAGTTTATAATATCATTCTTGGAAATACAAATTTTATTTCCCTTAACTACTCTTGTTTCTGATCTAATATCATCCTTGGATAATCATGAAGTCGTTCAAGTTTGGGTATTTTATTTACCTCTCAGCCTTGGGTCAACAACATTCTTATCTTCAAAATAGATAGGAGTTTATCAACAAAACCATATCCTAGTATCTATCCCAAATATTCCATTTACAATTTGATTTAAACCATTGTTTTAACACCATACTTTCTCTTTTGAAAACTTATTTCAAATCTTAACACATTTACTTAATTTAAGTATTAAGTAATATTATTTAAAATCTTTTACATTAAGTTTTAACCAACTTTAAAATCAATATATAAGAGCCTTGATAGGAACAGTCTTCTTGCTCCTTTCAATGTGGATGATTTGGCCTTCCGTTTCTGGTCCTATAAGCGTATAATGACACCTAACACTGGCACCTTTTATGAGGATGACTCGGAGGTTAAGTAGCATAGCTTACCTTTAGTTTAGTTTTGTACCCTGTCTAAGTAATTTTCTTGCTACTTTCCTATATTGACAGTGATCGGACACTTTAAACCAGACATATTACTCTGTGCATGTGCCGAGTACCAGTGCTTTTCTCGATAATAAAAGTGTTACTCCCACTATAAAAACCGCTGCCTTGCCAAAAAAAATTAAAAAATAGGAGCCTAAATTCTATTTTAAATGGAATTCTTTAAAACTTCTTATAAGATTATTTCAAACTTGTTTTATTTTAATTCTGATAAAACCATATTTCTTTCTCAAAATATGTGAATTTAGATCGAATTTTTATAACTTAATTCGCCTAACCACTTTAACTCAAATTTGGGTTCCTGTTTTAATTTCCACTTCATACCTTCATCAGTCCCAGACCGTAAATCAGTAAGAGAATAATCCTTTAAGTATCAACCCCGAAGGCTAAAACAAACATCAGATCAACACTCAAAAAATCATTTAACTTAACCGGTCTCTATTTAGGTTATAATTTTTTAATTTCATATCCTGAGCTTTTATATCATTCATAATCCATTTTAAATTTTATAACTTTAATAATTCATTTCAGTAGTTGAAATCATTTACATTACATTTAATAAAACTTGGTTTCTAATAACTTCGACAAATCTTGGAATTTATAAAATTCAATTAAATAGGATTCCAATAAGAACTCAATTTAAACTTAACTTATAATATTATTTTCAAATCGCTTAAAAATTCATTAAATTATAACCAGGGCTTTACGACTTCAAAAACCTCCACTGATAAATTTTAAATTTCTAGATAACCACTTTGATTATTATTAAATAAGTAATAATCAAATTCCAATATTTATTAAACTAAAAATGGTTTACTTCACCATTAATTATTTCCACTAAACTACTTTAATAATTAATTTCAATAATGCAGTTGACTTGGTCAACTCTTAACATGATTAACTCGTTAATCAATTTCAATTAATCTTTTCATTTAAATTAACTAATAATATAATTAATTTAAATAATCCCATTTAATCATCCATTAGAAACAATTAATCCAACTCTTAACCCTTAGAATAATTTCAGCTCATTTGCTTATAAATCTTATTAATATAAGAATTAGCTTTATAAAATCATTTAATAATTACTTATAAACTTAAATAATAAATAATTATTTCCTTTTTATAAACTTCCACTCAAAATAATAGATTTCAAATTCTGTATTCAGTTAAAAAATAATTTTTATAACTTCATTTCTCTTGATTTACTTGATGGTATAAAACGATGTATTTTTATACCATCTACTACCAATTTATCAACCAATACTCCCCATTGGTTAATAACAAAACAAATGTTGAATTTAGATTCAACAATCAATAATCAGATCAATCGTCCAATCAGATTGGTTAAATAGTTCATGTAATATAACATGAAAATTATCAACAAATTTGAGGAATCTAGTCGAATCCCTCTACCATATTTTTCCCTCCATCAAAATAAGTTACCTCAAATGTAATCATCCATTAAATATGAAAATATATTATCTTCTATAATAAACATGAATAATTAGTTTAATTGATAATGATCAAGTAGTAACAATAATTTAAGCATCCAATTTAATTAAATACATTTATATTATTATAAACGTAACCAATAAGGTAAGTTACCTCAATAGGAAATATTCATAAAAAATAACAATTCGTTTCAATTAAATTAAACGAACGTTTAACTTAAATCGGTTATATAAAAATATTTAGTATATATTCAAACAATCATCAAATCAGCCAACAATTAGTAAACATAGCATACAAATATTACGTAACAACCTGGATTTTTGGGTCAATTTGAAATATGAATTTAAATAAGATTAGTGGACTTTTTAAAGTAATTAAAAAGAAAATGTATTAAAATTTGATATCTTAATATATTTCGATAGCCTATAAAATGGACATTTTGCAAACGACCTTGGATTTCGATGAAACCACATTTATCATATCCGGAGTAGTAAATTACTATTAGGTTTAAATTTTCAAGTCAATTGGAGTAGCAATATAAATGTGTATTGAAAAAAAAAGTTAGAATTCAATAAGAGCTAGAAATAAGGTCATTTTACAAATGGTCTCTAAATTCAAAAAAAAAAAACAATTTAATCAGATCTGGAACGTCAAATAATGGTAAGCTTTCAAATTTCATAAATTTTGGAGTTAGCATGGGAGTGTAAGAAAAATAAACGCATACTAGGTCAACTGGTCAAAATTAAGTGATAACATAATAAAATAATAAGACGGATGGTCAAACTGATTCTAATTCGACGAGACCTATTTCATTAAATCCGTGATTAATAAATATGTTAGGTTCAAACTTTCATATCAATCGGATTTACTGTTTGATCGTACGAGCGATAAACGCATGAAAAAGTTTAAACAAGCTTCACTTTAAAACAAGCAAAGAAACACATGTGCAAAAGCACAAATGAGGTGTCAAGCCAGGAATACCTTGGTTGTGTTTTATCCCCTCTCTATATGTTGCGACAACTCAGCGATCCACGCCTCTCCATCTCCTATAAAACTCAGGTTCCTTTTTCCTTTTTTTCATGCTCTTTTTAACTTAATTTTCCTTCTTCCTCCTTGCTCCAACGGCCTCCACCTCCCAACTCCTCCACTCCAGCCCCACTTACGCCCACTCCTTCCCACATACGAAGTCCACTCCATCCTTTCCCCTTGCGCCATAGCACCATCTCCTCTCCAAAATTCAAAACCTTCCTTTTTCTAAACCCTAAATCATTACTAAGGCCTAAATTCCACCCAAATCTCAACTCTTCTACACCCACTAGCCCCATGCCTGGCCCAACCAGCCCCATTTCAACCCCACTCCAGTCATTCAACGTGGTGAACCCCACCTTCCCAAGCTGTGGGCCCCATTAAGCCTCCAAGCCCTTAAAACACTTAAAAATTTAATTTTTTTCCCCTTACGATTACAAGAACAAGTGTGTGTGTGTATATATATATAATATGAGTGAGTGGTTATTTGGAGTGAGAAAGGTGTAATCTTGGGTACATGGAAGTTAGAGAAGTCCTACCTTAAAGACTGGAGTAGTGGATCCCTCGGTGTGAACTCCTCACTCAAGTTTTGTTAAAAAGTTTAGTTAATGTAACTAGTTTTACTATGTGTAACAACCCGGAAAATCCGAACCAATTTAAATTTTTTATTTTGGCAATTTTAATGAATTTTGAATATTTAAAATTATTTATTTTAAATAATAATGGTGAGAAATTTATTTTGAATAGAATTAGAATGTATATATTTATTTGAATTGTCGTTAGAAAACGAATATTTATTTTTAATTATAAAAGGAATTGAAAATGGCGCAGTAGTTTGAAAATTCGATTTCAAATTTCAAATAAATGTACAGGATTCAAAATGAATTGGATTTTAGCGAAACCAAAAATATTTGAATCTATTTGAAAATATCTTTCCAACGAATCCGAAAAATTGAAATTTCATAGCGGGGATAAAAAGTTATGCCCAGTTGAAAATTTAGAATAGTCGCTATGGAATTTTGGCCCTTAAAAATGGAAATTTTGCAAACGATCTCCGTTTTCGACGAAACCACATTTTTTGGATCCTGGATGTCAAGTTATTGCTAGATTCCAAAATTGATAATTTTTGAAATCAATATGTGAGCGTGGCGAAGTAAAACATGTTTTGATAGTTTCAATCAATTTGGATCGACCTGAAAATGGCCATTTTTCAAATGGTCTCCAAATTTGACGAAATTAGTTATGTTAGAACCGTATTGTCAATACGAAGCTAAAAAATATTTTTCTGGAATTTTTAGAGTCCGTATGTGGTCCCGGTAAATTGAAATGTGCGTTCAAATTCAATATATAGATTTATATTTTGATTTTAAGGGAAACTGATCGAAACAACCGAACTGGCTTACAATACATATCGCATTGCGTTCGGAATAAGGGTAATTAGCTAGGGAGGACAGTCGTTGGGTGTGATATGGAGATCGAACAAAAAATTAACTTTTTAGAGAATAAATAAAATAAAATAAAATAATAACCTTTTCTTTGCAAATGCCCCTCCCCTTTTCATTTTCGTTCGAAACCCCTTTCTTCCGAAATCAAATAAAAAATGGCCGATGCCAGTCGACCACCGCTCGACAGCGCGTCGCGCCGCCCCCTCCAACTCACCACGCCACCATCCCACCTTCCATCGATCAACTCCTCCTCCCCGTTCTCCCTCCTCTTCTATCCTCCGGGCGACGTGGAAGCCCCCCTTTCACGATTAAAACCCCCTCCACAACCCAAGCACCGCAGCTGCCTTGACGGAGCCGCCTCCGACAGTTCCGCGCCCTCCTCCTCCTCCACTACACGCAGCAGGAACCCCCCCTCATTGAAACCTATAAGTGATTTTATATATTAAAAACATTGTTTTTTATGATAATTCTTTATATGAAATGTCTAAATTAAAAATAGGATATATATATATATGTAATGGCTAAGAAAGTTTAAATTTTAAAATATATAAAGTTTGAATTTTTATTTAAAGAAAGTTAAGGTGTGTATTTGAATAATAAAAATTGGGTTTTCTATATGAAGTATCAATATAAAAATATGATTTTTTGGAATGTATAAAAATATAATTTTTTAAATGTATAAAAATATGATTTTATATTATAGATAAAATAAAGATGTGAATTTTATATATTCTATAGTGATAGTAAAATATGTGATTTTTACCGATGTAGCGTTGTTATAACATAGGTATACTACATAGATCGACAATCAAAGCACAGCGGAGTGGATCCCAAAGGTGAGAACTTCTCAGTCTAATTTTATTTTTAGTTAAAAATATATACTAGGATGTAGACGGTGCTTAGCAGCACCCGACACCCGTCTTCCATAGACCATGGACGACTTGTTTGTTTGTTTGATATTGTTGTGAAAGTTGATTGTGTGATGTGGAATGGAATAAAATATTTTATAGTTAAAAATATTTTATTGTTAAAAATATAATTTTTAACGTGTATAGTATATATGAATAAAATAAATATCCATAAACAAATTAGACGATTTGTTTATGTACACACATTGGACTGATATTGATTGGGACGATAAATTTTACACATCGCCCAACTGCACAAATAAAATTCATTATTTGTTGATTGAAACCCCGCACGGTTATTAGGATGATATATGACATACACTAATCCCAATAATTAGTTGTATGTCGATTGATTGATAAATAACATTATATGGTAATTGACTGTGTCTGATTCCAGTTCGGAAAAGAATGAAGATTTTAAAATAATGAATATTTTAAAATAATGAATATTTTAAAATAATGAATATTTTAAAATAATATTTAGTACTAGATCAAAATATGATTTTGATGTCCGATTTGGGATGAACACGAATATATTTAAATATATAAAGCCATGTTGATTAGATTGACGCCATTTTAACGTGAATGATGTTTATATCGATTTTATTCATTTCTGTAATGAATATCGAAAAGGAATTGATTTCAAAATCTAATGTTTTAAAAAAACTATCATTTATATATCAATGATATGGAATATTCAATTTTGATTTGAAATTGAATATGAAGTTGAAATCGTTTTGAAATCGAATTTAAAATGATTTATAAAATACATTTTAAATGGAAATCGACAAAATATATATTATATATATATTATATAATGGCCTGAACAGAATGCGCCGCGCTGCGGCAGTTCACGAATTTCGACCATTGACTTCAAATGGACATTACGGGAGATCCGACCATCAGATTTGAAACACCCCACCTCCGTTAAGGTCACTCACAAAGGGAATGCCTTAATTTTGGTGGAGGTTTATAGGTAAAAGTCAAAGATAAAAACATAAGACAGATATAAACACATATGTATAAGCAACGGAAAACAACAGACTTTTATTTCATAAAATAAATGTTTACACAAACATCTCCATAATTGTCTCAAAATACTCTTCTAAGTATTACAACCATAATACTGTCTTGATTTCATAACTTAAAGAAGCATAAAAACATAAGTAAACTGCATAAGTCCCCATAATTGCTATCCAAAGCCATAGTTCAAAACGAAAGAGATCCAAGCAATACATTCTCTCTCTTCAAGCTGGATGTGAAACTGGTCAAGCTACGGTATTCCCTCCCTGCGGACCTGGGGTGGGGGGAAACGAAAGAAAAGAAGACGAAAGAAAAGTAGAGTCAGACATAAAGCCTGAGTAAGTCTAGGACTATTCAGTCTATGAATAAGAAAAAGAGCATGATAAGTACAAACTGGAAATGGGAAAGCACCATAAGCTAAGTTAAGTTGTCTAGAGTCGAATACACTATCGTACCCCATATTAATCTCTGCACCCCCTATAAACTAGTTCCCAACTGGCGCCCCATAATCAGGGTGAAGTGATCCTTTTTAATGATCGGCTCCTACTCGCATAGTTACATGTGTCTCATGGCCCCCGATGTTGTAGCTACCTATGCTGGTCCCACAATGGGGTGTATCAAGTCCCATGGTGGTGGCCCGACACAGTTCTAGAATGCACAGGTTTACTACTTGTGCCCAGTGCCTAATTTTTCTGCGCCGGAGTGTGTGCACGCCCGCACCTCGTTAGAACCTACACTGCTGCACCACCGCCGTCGATTTGACCTCTTACAGTCAGCCCAGTAATCATGCCCCACCCTGCCTAGTTCAGGGTATCCTGATACACCTTGTAGGGTTACTGCTGAAAAGGGTCCCCCGCTACTAGGTTTTCTATTTCTAGCCAACATGTTAAGTTGGTTAAGTGTTCTGTATAAACCTAACCCCCAATCAGTCTGTATAGTTTAGCATGTTGTATTTGATTAAGTATTAATTCAATTTACTTAATCCTATCAATCCTGACTTAGCCTTAATTGTCTTATTAAAGCTCCAACCACTCACATTAGACAGGTATTGTTGTGACTGCCTGTTGCCGGTTCGGTCCGGGCAGTCTTACGTCACAACTCAGTCTAACCTCGGGTCTTTATGGGGCTCAATGCTTAACCACCCACATTGGATAGGTATTGTTGTGACTACTGGACAGCCGGGCAGGTTCGGGCAGGTTAATGTCACAACGCAATCCAACCTCGGGTTAAACATGTCGTATTTTCTAAGTTTACATATTTTGTCTCTTTTTCTCTTATATGTAATTATTTGCGGCCCATTATTCAAATTCGTTATTCTTCGGTATAATAATTTGTACCATTTAAAATGTCATGAATCGTTGGCATGTGCCAAACATGCCAACACATATACTTTAATTAACCCCAACGTATTCCCCCGTTTGTACGTAATAATATAACATATGTTGGGCTTCAACATTTTAGCCCAACTTAGCCACATAAAAATGGGAGGCTTAGAACATGATATATATATATATATATTCTAAGTAACATCAAAAAGGGGTGTGTAAACGCATGAACTTGCAACATAGCGATCTAATTAACATAAATTAGGCACTTGTGAACTTGCATTGTAATAGCATATAATCTTGACATAAAACATACCTAAACATGAATCATGGTTTTAATCTAATCATGTAAACTTTTATTTAAAGTATGAATCTAACTTAATTATGTGCCACATATATTATCATATGTTTTTTAACAACAACCTAAGCCTAAAACATATTTTGTTTGGGCATAAAGTTAAACATAAACTAGCCATGTTCATAAAGTCAACACAAGTTCACAAAGATGCTTACTTTTGTCACTAATACAAAAGTATGGTTTTCACATGAATCATGATGCCTATTCCAACATAAATTCATATGAATCATAATACCCAATTGGATCCACTTTCATGTTAATTTCTCTACCACATCCCAAATCCATTCATAGCAAATCATAGCAACATACAATTATGAATTAACATTATTTTAATTAAAGTACAATCCCATTTCTCATTCTACACAGATCAAGTCTCAATTATTCATTCACATCGGAATAGCACTCTACTTACAACGTATGACGAATCTTGTATTCAGGACTCTGAATTCTGAATTTGGTGATGCTATCCTTTGTTGTAGGCGTTGTTTTGATTTAATTGTCGTGGCTTTAAGCTTTTGAATCAACTCCTAATCGTCTCTCGATTTGATGGCTACTCCTAGTCTTCCTTCAGCAGCATGACAGCTCCATACTCATTTTATTTGTGTGAATTAGGTGGAGTCTTAGGTCCTTTTTATAGAGTTTGTGAATTGATTAGAGCCGTCGATGGAGCCAAGATTAATATAAGCCGTTCGTTTTAAAGAGAAACCAATCAAGAGTTGACACATATGCCGTAGTGATAAGACCAAGTCCAAAAATTCGGCCAAGCACAGACCAGGCCAGCCAGGAGGGGCTGGGTTCGACCTGGCTCAGGGGCCAGGTCGACTACCCAGTCGACACCCAGGTCGACTGCCCCCAGGTCGACTGCCCAGTCGACCTGGGTCTTGGGCGGGAAAATTCCCGCCCAGCCCAATCTGGGTCCTATTTTGAATTTGAATTCTTTTTTCTGAATTGTTTCTGCCTGTTTGAATTTTTAAACTGAATTCTGAAACTTCCGGAGGTCATATCTCCCTCATACGGAGTCCGTTTTACGCAAACTCTATCTCAAGCAGAATTCCGAGACGAACGAAATGGCGTATCCCGTTTCCCTTAATTCTTTGATTTGAAATTAATTATACTTTAATTTATGAATTTCACTGTTATAGAATATACGGGGTGTTACATTCTCCCCCACTTAAAAGGATTTCGTCCCCGAAATTTTCAAGTTTAGGAAGAATGTATATCATAACATCCAAACGTCCATCTACTCATCCATCAAACACGAGCGTCCATTGTCCTTAAAAGACTTCTAATGCTTCATGATCATATGTGAAGTGTGTGTACATGTACTTATCTAATGCAAAATCAGTCGGTCTACTGATTCAGTTGACCTCCTTAATGCAAATTATGTAAGTGTCATGAATCCATTGTGTATGCAAACCTTCCTGTTCATGATTCTACATGAGTGCACAATCATTCATATAAATGCAACATCCATATGACAACACCTTAAACTTCAACCACATAAGAATGTAAATACATATATGCATATGCAATATGAAGTGACTGAGCCGGTCCAAAACCTAGATTGTGTATGTATATGAAACCACGAGCAACCACTAGCAATCACTTGCAGCCACTTGCAACCATCATCCATAACATGTTTCAATTACATGTTTTCATCCAAAGGGTTTCTACCTAAAAGATAAAGTCGAGGAGATATACCCTAAAAGATAGATAAAAGCACAACTTAAGGAAAAAGAAAGATCAAAGATGTACCCTCAAAAAGAAAAGGGTAGGCTGCGCGTATTCTAGCCTCAGTTTCCCAAGTCGCGTCTTCCTCAGCGTCGCTCCACTGAACTTTGACGAGCTTGACTTCGCGGTTGCGTAGATTTTTCACTTCAGTTCCTAAGATGCGTGTTGGAACTCTTCTCACAGTTGCTTCACGTTCTACTTCGGCTTCTTCTAGAATGCTAGGCTCTACTATTTCAGCAGACTCGTGTAAACACTTCCAGAGGTGAGAAACATGAAAGAGGTTGTGAACTCCGGCCAGGTTTTCGGGTAGCTCTAATCTATAGGCCATCTTCCCAACCTTCTCGATGATAGGAAATGGTCCTACAAATCTCGGTGCTGGCTTTCCAGTGGATCCAAAACGAACAACGTTCCTTAGAGGAGATACCTTAAAAAAAACATTGTCCCTAACCTCAAACTCAAGGTCGGTCCTTCTCTTGTCGGCGTAGGATTTCTGTCTATCTTGGGCCGTCTTCATCCTTCTTCGTATCAAGTCCACTTTTTCTGAAGTTTCTCTGATCATGTCTGGAGCAAGAATAACCTTATCTGTAGACTCCCACCAACAAGTTGGTGACTTGCACGGTCTTCCATACAACGCTTCGAAGGGTGCCATGCCTATGGTAGCTTGGAAGCTATTTTGTAAGCAAACTCCACTAAGGGAAGGTGATCCTCCCATGTCCCTCCAAAGTCTAGAACGCAAAGTCTCAAAAGATCCTCTGAAACTCTATTCACCCTTTCTGTCTGTCCATCGGTCTGGGGGTGATAGGCCGTGCTCAAACATAACTGTGTGCCTACAGCTTCTTGCAAACTTCGCCAAAACTCGCTTGTGAAGATAGGGTCTCGGTCACTAACAATGCTGGAGGGTATTCCATGGAGTCGACCAATTTCCTTGAGATAAAGAGATGCTAGAGATGAGGCAGTCCTTCTACTCTTGACAGGTAAAAAGTGGGCGCTTTTAGTAAGCCTATCCACTATTACCCAAATGCTAGTGTTGCCTCTTCTGGACCTAGACAGCCCATCAACGAAGTCCATTGAAATGCTATCCCACTTCCACTGTGGGACCTCTAGGGGATGAAGCAGTCCTCCAGGCTTTTTCTGTTCCGCTTTAACTTGTTGGCATACCATACACTTAGAAACGAAATCTGCCACGTCCTTCTTCATGCCGTTCCAAAAGAAAACTCTTTTCATGTCCTTGTACATTTTGTCTCCGCTTGGATGTATCGTCATCTTGGAGTGATGTGCTTCCTCGAGAACCATCTTTACTAAATCTCTTGTCCGTGGGACGCTTCCGTCTCGCCTTAGCCAACCCTTATCGTCGATGGAGTATCTGTTGAGGTGACCTAAAGTCTCACCCCTAATTAGCCTATCAATCGTCTCCACAAGCTGAGGGTCTTTGCGTTGTGCTGTCCCTATTGAGTCCAAAAGAGTAGGGCGCACCTCAAGAGATGCTAATAAACCAGGTACGAAATCAGAGGAGGGCCTAAAGTTAAAACTGGCTATATACTCTAGGCTTTGCCTTTCAACAAATAGCGGGCTTAATGCTAGATTCTTTCTGCTCAAAGCATCTGCGACTACGTTGCCTTTGCCCGGGGTGTAGGAGATCTCGAAATCGTACGAGGCAAGAAACTCCATCCACCTTTGTTGCCTCAAGTTAAGGTCCTTCTGTGAGAAAAGATATTTCAACGATTTATGGTCAGTGTAAAGTTCGAACTTCTCACCTAGGAGATAATGTCGCCAAGACTTAAGTGCAAAGACGATGGCGGCTAACTCAAGATCGTGGGTCGGGTAGTTCTTTTCATGAACTTTCAATTGCCTTCCCCCATAAGCTACTACCCTCCATTCTTGCATCAAGACAGTGCCTAGCCCTGTCCCACATGCATCTGTATAAACTGTGAACATCTTGCTTCCGTCTGGCAGAGTCAGGACTGGGGCTGTTGTAAGAGCCCTTTTTAGGCGTTGGAAAGCCAACTCGCAATCCATGTCCCAATTGAACACTAGATTCTTCTTTGTCAATCTAGTGAGCGGAGCTGATATTTTTGCGAAGTCTCTGATGAATTTCCGATAGAAGCCTACTAGCCCGAGAAAGCTTCAGACTTCTGTTGCATTCCTTGGTGTCTTCCAATCCCGTACCGCTACAACCTTAGCAGGGTCCACAGCTAACCCTTCTTTGGATACTACATGCCCAAGAAACCTTACTTCCTCTCTCCAAAAGTGACACTTGGAGAATTTGGCTTTTAGCTGATGGACTCGCAGAGTTTCCATGATTGCCCTTAGGTGCTGAGCATGTTCTTCTTCACTCTTTGAGAAGATCAAGATATCATCTACAAAGACTACTACGAACTTGTTGAGGAGTTCTCTGAACACCCTACTCATCAGGTCCACGAAGTAAGAGGGTGCGTTTGTCAAGCCGAAAGGCATGACAAGCCATTCAAAGAAGCCGTCTGGGGTTCTGAATGCTGTCTTATCGATGCTATCTTCAGCCACCCTTAGCTGATGAAATCCGGTCGCCAAATCGAGTTGGGAGAAAACTGACGCTCCTACTAGCTGATCAAACAGATTGTCAATTCTGGGGAGAGGGTGCCTATTATTTTTCGTTAGCTTGTTGAGCTCCCTATAGTCAACACATAGACGGAGTGAACCATCCGCCTTTGTAGAGAACACCACTGGAGCACCCTATTCTGAAATGCTCCTTCTAATGAACCCCTTCTCTAGAAGCTCTTTAACCTGTTTACCGAGCTCTTCCCTTTCTCGTGGAGCCATGTGTCTAATGGGCAATGCAACGGGCATTGCATTATCTACAAGATATATGCAGAAGTCTATCTCCCGCTTCGGAGGTAAGCCCTTCACCTCTTCGAAGACATCCGGATATTCACGGACCACTCTAACCGATTGCAAACTCTCAACAGAAGCATCTAGCAATTCAAGATAACTAAGCATAACCGCATACGAGGGATTACAAGTAATTTCCAGAGTGTTACCGAGTTGGGACAGAAGCCTAACCACTCTTTTCACACAATCAAGGATGGCACCATTACTGGATAGCCAATCCATGCCCAAAATCGAACCTTATCCCGAGAAACCAAAAACAAAGGCACTACATCTAAATTCTACGCTTAGAATAGAAATTTCAATCCCACACAGATCATAGACAAATGAGCTGGGCCCCCGATTGGATTTGAAACACTTAAGGGGTCCTCTACCATACTAGTTTCTAGGTGCAGAGATTATACTAAAGCAGATGAAATAAAGGAGTGTTGTAACACCCCGTGTATTCTATAACGGTGAAATTCACAAATTAAAGTATAATTAATTTCAAATCAAAGAATTATGGGAAACGGGATAGGCCATTGCGTTCGTCTCGGAATTCTGCTTGAGATAGAGTCTGAGTTTGCATAAAACGGACTCCGTATGAAGAAGATATGGCCTCCGGAAGTTTCAGAATTCAGTTTAAAATTCAAACAGACCAAAACAGCTCAGAAAAACCAATTTAAAATTCAAAATCGGGCCCAATTGGCTAGGGCGGGAATTTTCCCGCCCAAGGCACGCAGGTCGACTGGGTAGTCGACCTGGGGCAACCCAGGTCGACTGGGCAGTCGACCTGGGTCACCCGTATCGACTGCCAAGTTGACACGGTGTCGACTGGCATGTCGACCTGGCCACTAAGCCAGTTGAACCCAGCCCCCCCTGGCTGGCCTGGTCTGTGTTTGGTCGATTTTCTGAGCCTTGCCTTGTTACTAGGGCTAGGTGTCAGCTCCTGGTTGGTCTCTCCTTCAAACGAACGGCTATTATTAAACCAAGCTCCATCGACGGTCCAAATCAACTCACAAACTCTATAAAAAGGACCTAAGACTCACCCTAATACACACAAACAAAAATGGAGATGAGACCGTCATGCTGTTGAGGAGAGACTAGGAATAGCCATCAGAAATTGAGAGACAATTAGGAGATAATTCGAAAGCTTAAAGCAACATCAATTAAAATCAAAGATTTGCCTACAACAAAGGATAGCATCTCCAAATTCAGAATTCAGATTCCTGAATTGAAGATTCGTCATACGTTGTAAGTAGAGTGCTATTCCGATGTGAATAAATAATTGTGTTGATTTGTGTAAAGTGAGAAATGGAATTGTGGCGATAATAATCTATATTTGTATGTTGCTTTGATTCTAAACGGTTTGGAAATGTTATGGTATACGATTGGATATTTGCAAGTATGTGGTTTATGTTGACAACCATATGTTATGGTATTTTTTTTGGGGATTCATGCAAGTATATGATTCACTATTATGCCAATATGATGTACATACTTTTATGATCACTTTTAGTGTGTAATTGGACTCGACTAAGTACTATGGTTTATATGAATCTATGTTGGAATTGGCAAATCATACTTTTGTATTAGAAACAAAAGTAAGCATTTTTATGAACATGATCAAACTATGTTTGGTGTTATGCCTAGTTGAAACCATATCAAACTATGTTTGGTGTTATGCCTAGTTGAAACCATGTTTAGGCCTATGTTGTTATAAAAATCATATGGTGGTATAGGTAGCGCATAAATTAAGTTAGATTTATATTCCAATTGCAAGTTTACATGAATAGATTAAAAACCATGATTCACGTCTAGGTATGTTTATGCTATGATCATATAAATAGAATGATTCATGTTTAAGTATGTTTATGCTATGATTATATGCTGCTACCATGCAAGTTCACATATGCCTAATTCATGTTAATTAGATCTTTATGTTGCAAGTTCATGCGTTCACACTCCCCTTTTTATGTCACGTAGAATATATAAACACCATGTTATAAGCCTCCTTTTCCATGTGGCTAAGTTGGGTTTAAATGTTAAACCCAACATATGTTATATTTTAGTGAACGTATAAAAACAGGGGTAATGACGACGGGGTTAAAACATAGAACATATGTGTGGCATGTTTGACGCATGCCAACAACCTTGAAAAATAATTAAGTGGCATAAATAAATTTTAAACCAATAAAGATGGATTTGAATAATGGGCCGTAAATATTTACATATAAAAAGGAAAGAGACAAAATGTGTAAATGTAGAAAATACGATGTGTTTAACCCGAGGTTGGATTGAGTTTTGATGTAAACCTACCCGGAACCGCCCGGCTGTCCAGTAGTCACAACAAAACCTATCCAATGTGGGTGGTTAAACACGGAGCCCAATAAGGACCCGAGGTTAGACTGAGTTGTGGCGTAAGACTGCCCGGACCCAACTGGCAACAGGCAGCCACAACAATACCTGTCTAATGTGAGAGGTCAAGGCTTTAATAAGACAATTAAGGCTGAGTCAGGATTGATAGGATTAAGTAAATTGAATTAATACTTAATCAAAATGGAACATGCTAAACTATACAGACTGATTTGGGGTTTGGTTTAAAAAACACTTAACCAACTTAGCATGTTGGCTAGAAATAGAAAACCTAGTAGCGGGGGACCCTTTTCAGCAGTAACCCTACAAGGTGTATCAGGATACCCTGAACTAGATAGGGTGGGGCACGATTACTGGGCTGATTGTAAGAGGTCAAATCGACGGCGGTGGTGCAGTAGTGTAGATTGTAATGGGGTGAGGGCGTGCACACACTCCGGCGTAGAAAAATAAGGCACTGGCACCAGTAGCATACCTGTGCATTCTAGAATTGTGTCGGGCCGCCACCATGGGACTTGATACACCCCATGGTGGGACCAACATGGGTAACTACAACAACGGGGGCCGTAAGACACATGTAACTATGCGAGTAGGAGCCGATCATCAGAAATGGTCACTTCACCCTGATTATGGGGTGCCTGTTGGGAACTAGTTTATATGGGTACAGAGATTAATATGGGGTACGATAGTGTATTCGACTCTAGACAACTTAACTTAGTTTATGGTGCTTTCCCATTTCCAGTTTATATTTACCATACCCAGTTCTTTATTCATAGACTGAATAGTCCTAGACTTACTCAGGCTTTATGTATGACTCTACTTTTCTTTCGTCTTCTTTTCTTCCGTTTCCCCCCCAGGTCCATATGGAGGGAATACCGCAGCTTGACCAGTTTTCACATCCAGCTTGTAGAGAAAGAATGTATTGCATGGATCTTTTTCGTTTTGGACCGTGGCTTTGGATATCAATTTGGGACTTATGCAGTTTATTTATGTTTTCTTTATGCTTCTTTAAATAACGTAATCAAGACAGTTATGAAGATGTTATGTTTTTGGAAGAATTGTGAGACAATTGTAGCATGGTTTGTGTAACACGTATTTTGTTGAAATAAAAGTTGTTGTTGTTTTCCGCTGTTCAAAAATATGTGTTCTTATATTTGTCTTGTATATCTGTGACTTATACTTATAAACCTCCACCAAAATTAGGGCATTCCCTTTGAGAGTGACCCTAACGGAGGTGGGGTGTTTCACTTGGTATCAGAGCATAGGTTTACCAGATAAGATAAAAGTTTTGAAAATTTATTTTCAAAGGAAAATTTAAAGAAGCATTTTTAAAAGATAAAATATTATATTTTAAAAAGGCAAAGTCCCCCAAAGCCATAGGTACTATCTTTTATCCTTCGTTTTGAATCTATCCTTTTTGTTTCAGCATGTCCGAAGAACTTAACTTGCCAGAGGGTATACCAATACCTGGTTGGTTTAGACGATTCTTAGAAGCAAGGGCCACTCAACCAGGTCCTACCGTTCCTCCTCCCCCAGCTGCAGGAAATCATCCAGCTGCAGCAGCACCTCTTCCTCCACCTCCTCCACGGGGAAATACTTTTGCTAAGATATGTAAAGATTTTAAAGCTATGGGAGGAAAGGACTTTCATGAAACTGAGTCCTTCGTGGCAGCTAGGAATTGGCTAAAGGAAACCGAGGACTTATTCGTCATCTTTGAGGTAGAAGATAGGCAGAAGGTACAACTGGCAGTGTGGCTACTAAAAGGTGAGGCTTCCTACTGGTGGGAAGTCCCTAATGCAGAAAGACCAGTGGAAACATGTGAGGACTTTAGGGCAAGGTTTGAGGCTAAATTTCTCTCAGACGCTGAAAGGAGTTTGCAGTTGGAAAAATTCTTATTTCTTAAGCAAGGGAATATGACAGTCAAAGAGTATGTTAATCATTTCGATGAGCTGGCTAGATTCGGACTGGACCTAATCAACACCCCGCATAAGAAGGCTCTCCATTTTGTCAAAGGGTTGAATGAGCCATTACACAGTTTGGCCATGACCCATATACCCATAGGAGCTACGTATGAAAGATTGGTACAGATGGCATTGCTGAACGAAGAGGATAAGGGCAAGAAGGAGACAAAGGCAGAAAACTCTCAAGGAAAGAAAGAGGGTTTGCAGCCTAAGAAGATAGACTTTAAGAAGGGCGGGAAAGACAACAAAGAGAAGAGGAAGTGTAATTTCTGTGGCAAAGTGGGGCACTTAGTGAAAGATTGCTGGAAAAAGAAGGCCAAGATGAATGGCGGGTGCTTTTCTTGCGGTGAGACAGGCCACCTGGCTAAGGATTGCCCGAAGAAAAGAGGACAGGGGCAGAGGGATGGATCCACCTCAGGGGCACAGGTTCATGTGCTAGAGGCGCCACCTCTGCAACAACGAGGTATAAATACTTCTGTAGAAAGTGTAGTTTATCTTTATGATCACCCAGTTCGCACTTTATTTGATTCTGGCGCATCACACTCCTTTATCTCGTCTGCTTTAGTAGAATCTCTGCACCTAGAAACTAGTATGGTAGAGGACCCCTTAATTGTTTCAAACCCAATTGGGGGCCCAGCTCATTTGTCTATGATCTGTGTGGGATTGAAAATTTCTATTCTAAGCGTAGAATTTAGGTGTAGTGCCTTTGTTTTTGGCTTCTCGGGATATGGTTTGATTTTGGGCATGGATTGGCTATCCAGTAATGGGGCCATCCTTGATTGTGAGAAAAAGGTGGTTAGGCTCCTGACCCAACTCGGTAATACTTTGGAAATTACTTGTAATCCCTCGTATGCGGTTATGCTTAGTTATCTTGAATCGCTAGATGCCTCTGTTGAAAGTTTGCAATCGGTTAGAGTGGTCCGGGAATATCCGGATGTCTTCGAAGAGGTGAAGGGCTTGCCTCCGAAGCGGGAGATAGACTTCCGCATATATCTTGTAGATAATGCAAAGCCCGTTGCGTTGCCCGTTAGACACATGTCTCCACGGGAAAGAAATGAGCTCAGTAAACAGATTAAAGAGCTTCTAGAGAAGGGGTTCATTAGAAGGAGCATTTCAGAATGGGGCGCTCCAGTGGTGTTCGCCACAAAGGCGGATGGTTCACTCCGTCTGTCTGTTGACTATAGGGTGCTCAACAAGCTAACGAAAAAGAATAGGCACCCTCTCCACAGAATTGACGATCTGTTTGATCAGCCTATAGGAGCGTTTGTTTTCTCATAACTCGATTTAGCGACCGGTTTTCATCAACTAAGGGTGGCTGAAGATAGCATCGATAAAACGGCATTCAGAACCTCAGACGGCTTCTTTGAATGGCTTGTCATGCCTTTCGGCTTGACAAACGCACCTGCTTACTTCGTGGACTTGATGAGTAGGGTGTTCAGAGAATTCCTCAACAAGTTCGTAGTGGTCTTCGTAGACGATATCCTTATCTTCTCAAAGAGTGAAGAGGAACATGCTCAACACTTAAGGGCAATCATGGAAACTCTGCGAGTCCATTAGCTAAAAGCCAAATTCTCCAAATGCCACTTTTGGAGAGAGGAAGTGAGGTTCCTTGGGAACATAGTATCCAAAGAAGGGTTAGCAGTAGACCCGGCTAAGGTAGTAGCGGTGCAGGATTGGAAGACACCAAAGAACGCAACAGAGGTCCGAAGCTTTCTCGGGCTAGCAGGCTTCTATCGGAAATTCATCAGAGACTTTGCAAAGATATCAGCCCCGCTCACAAAGTTGACCAAGAAGAATCTAGTGTTCAATTGGGACTTGGATTGCGAGTTTGCTTTCCAACGACTGAAAAGGGCTCTTACAACAGCCCCAGTTTTAACGTTGCCAGATGGAAGTAAGATGTTCACAGTTTATACAGATGCATGTGGGACAGGGCTAGGCGCCATCGTAATGCAAGAAGGAAGGGTAGTAGCTTATGGCGGGAGACAATTGAAAGTGCATGAAAAGAACTACCCGACCCACGATCTTGAGTTAGCCGCCATCGTCTTTGCACTCAAGTCTTGGCGACACTATCTCCTAGGTGAGAAGTTCGAACTTTACACTGACCATAAATCATTGAAATATCTTTTCTCGCAGAAAGATCTTAACTTGAGGCAACAGAGATGGATGGAGTTTCTTGCCTCGTATGATTTCGAGATCTCCTACACTCCGGGCAAAGGCAACGTAGTGGTAGACGCGTTGAGCCAAAAGAAACTAACCCTAAGCCTGCTGTTTGTTGAAAGACAAAGCCTAGAATTTATAGCCAGTTTTGACTTTAGACCCTCCTCCGATTTTGTACCGGGCTTGCTAGCATCTCTCGAAGTACGCCCGACTTTAGCGGACTCAATAGGGACAGCACAACGCGAAGACCCTCAGCTTGTGGAGACGATTGATAGGTTAATTAGGGGTGAGACTTCAAGTCACCTGAACAGATACTCCATCGATGATAAGGGTTGGCTAAGGCGAGACGGAAGACTATGCATCCCACAGACAAGGGATTTAGTAAAGAAGGTTCTCGAGGAAGCACACCACTCCAAGATGACGATACATCCGGGCGGGGATAAAATGTACAAGGACATAAAGAGAACTTTCTTTTGGAATGGCATGAAGAAGGACGTGGCAGATTTCGTTTCTAAGTGTATGGTGTGCCAACAGGTTAAGGTGGAACAGAAAAAGCCTGGCGGTCTGCTCCATCCTCTAGAGGTCCCGCAGTGGAAGTGGGATAGCATCTCAATGGACTTCATTGATGGGCTGCCTAGGTCTAGGAGAGGCAACACTAGCATTTGGGTAATAGTGGACAGGTTTACTAAAAGCGCCCACTTTTTACCTGTCAAAAGTAAAAGAACTGCCTCATCCCTAGCATCTCTTTACCTTAAGGAAATTGTTCGACTCCATGGAATACCATCCAGCATTGTTAGTGACCGAGACCCTATCTTCACAAGTGAGAATTGGCGGAGTCTGCAAGAAGCGGTAGGCACACAGTTATGCTTGAGCACAGCCTATCATCCCCAAACCGACGACCAAACAGAAAGAGTGAACAGGGTTTTGGAGGACCTTTTAAGACTGTGCGTCCTTGACTTCGGAGGGACGTGGGAAGACCATCTTCCTTTGGTGGAATTTTCCTACAACAACAGCTACCAAGCAACCATCGGAATGGCGCCCTTCGAAGCTTTATATGGAAGACTGTGCCGATCGCCCACTTGTTGGTGGGAGTCTACTGATAAGCTCATTCTTGGACCAGATATGATCCTAGAGACTTCAGAGAAAGTAGACTTAATACGAAGAAGGATGAAGACGGCCCAAGACAGGCAAAAGTCCTATGCCGACAAGAGGAGGACCGACCTTGAATTTGAGGTTGGGGACAGAGTTTTTCTTAAGGTATCTCCACTAAGGAACGTTGTTCATTTTGGAACCACAGGAAAGCTTGCACCAAGGTTCGTAGGGCCATTTCCTATCATTGAGAAAATTGGGAAAATGGCCTATAGGTTAGAGCTACCCGAGAAATTGGCCGGAGTTCACAACGTCTTTCATGTTTCACATCTCCGAAAATGTCTACATGAATATGCTGAAGTGGTAGAGCCAAACATCCTAGAAGAAGCTGAAGTGGAACGCGAAGCAACCATGAGGAAAGTTCCAACCCGCATATTAGGAACAGAAGTGAAGAAGCTACGCAACCGCGAAGTCAAGCTCGTCAAAGTTCAGTGGAGCGACGCCGAGGGAGACGCAACTTGGGAAACTTAAGCTAGAATACGCGCAGCCTACCCTTTTCTTTTCGAGGGTACATCTTTGATCTTTCTTTTTCCTTAAGTTGTGCTTTAATCTATCTTTTTAGGTATATCTCCTCGACCTTATCTTTTAGGAAGAAACCCTTTGGATGAAAACATGTAATTGAAACATGTTATGGATGATGGTTGCAAGTGGTTGCAAGTGATTGCTAGTTGTTGCTCGTGGTTGCATATACACACACAACCTAGGTTTTAGATCAGCTCAGTCACTTCATATTGCATATGCATAAATGTATTTATATTCGTATATGGTTGAGGTTTAATGTGTTGTCATACGGATGTTGCATTGGTATGAATGATTGTGCACTCATGTAGAATCATGAATAGGAGAATTTGCATATATAATGGATTCATGGCACTTACATAATTTGCATTAAGGAGGTCAACTGAATCAGTAGACCGCCTGATTTTGCATTAGATAAGTACATGTACACACACACACTTCGCATATGATCATGAAGCATTAGAAGTCTTTTAAGGACAATGGATGCTCGTGTTTGATGGATGAGTAGATGGATGTTTGGATGTTAGGATGTACATTCTTCCTGAACTTGAAGATTTCGGGGACGAAATCTTTTTAAGTGGGGGAGAATGTAACACCCCGTGTATTCTATAACGGTGAAATTCACAAATTAAAGTATAATTAATTTCAAATCAAAGAATTATGGGAAACGGGATACGCCATTGCGTTCATCTCGGAATTCTGCTTGAGATAGAGTCCGAGTTTGCGTAAAACGGACTCCGTATGAAGAAGATATGGCCTCCGGAAGTTTCAGAATTCAGTTTAAAATTCAAACAGACCAAAACAGCTCAGAAAAACCAATTTAAAATTCAAAATCGGGCCCAATTGGCCAGGGCAGGAATTTTCCCGCCCAAGGCACCCAGGTCGACTGGGTAGTCGACCTGGGTCACCCGTATCGACTGCCAAGTCGACACGGTGTCGACTGGCATGTCGACCTGGCCACTGAGCCAGGTCGAACCCAGCCCCCCCTGGCTGGCCTGGTCTGTTCTTGGTCGATTTTCTGAGCCTTGCCTTGTCACTAGGGCTAGGTGTCAGCTCCTGGTTGGTCTCTCCTTCAAACGAACGGCTATTATTAAACCAAACTCCATCGACGGTCCAAATCAACTCACAAACTCTATAAAAAGGACCTAAGACTCACCCTAATACACACAAACAAAAATGGAGATGAGACCGTCATGCTGCTGAGGTGAGACTAGGAATAGCCGTCAGAAATTGAGAGACAATTAGGAGATAATTCGAAAGCTTAAAGCAATGTCAATTAAAATAAAAGCAACGCCTACAACAAAGGATAGCATCTCCAAATTCAGAATTCAGATTCCTGAATTGAAGATTCGTCATACGTTGTAAGTAGAGTGCTATTCCGATGTGAATAAATAATTGTGTTGATTTGTGTAAAGTGAGAAATGGAATTGTGGCGATAATAATCTATATTTGTATGTTGCTTTGATTCTAAACGATTTGGAAATGTTATGGTATACGATTGGATATTTGCAAGTATGTGGTTTATGTTGACAACCATATGTTATGGTATTTTATTTGGGGATTCATGCAAGTATATGATTCACTATTATGCCAATATGATGTACATACTTTTATGATCACTTTTAGTGTGTAATTGGACTCGACTAAGTACTATGGTTTATATGAATCTATGTTGGAATTGGCAATTCATACTTTTGTATTAGAAACAAAAGTAAGCATTTTTATGAACATGATCAAACTATGTTTGGTGTTATGCCTAGTTGAAACCATATCAAACTATGTTTGGTGTTATGCCTAGTTGAAACCATGTTTAGGCCTATGTTGTTATAAAAATCATATGGTGGTATAGGTAGCGCATAAATTAAGTTAGATTTATATTCCAATTGCAAGTTTACATGAATAGATTAAAAACCATGATTCATGTCTAGGTATGTTTATGCTATGATCATATAAATAGAATGATTCATGTTTAAGTATGTTTATGCTATGATTATATGTTGCTACCATGCAAGTTCACATATGCCTAATTCATGTTAATTAGATCGTTATGTTGCAAGTTCATGCGTTCACACTCCCCTTTTTATGTCACGTAGAATATATAAACACCATGTTATAAGCCTCCTTTTCCATGTGGCTAAGTTGGGTTTAAATGTTAAACCCAACATATGTTATATTTTAGTGAACGTATAAAAACGGGGGTAATGACGACGGGGTTAAAACATAGAACATATGTGTGGCATGTTTGACGCATGCCAACAACCTTGAAAAATAATTAAGTGGCATAAATAAATTTTAAACCAATAAAGATGGATTTGAATAATGGGCTGCAAATATTTACATATAAAAAGGAAAGAGACAAAATATGTAAATGTAGAAAATACGATGTGTTTAACCCGAGGTTGAATTGAGTTGTGATGTAAACCTGCCCGGAACCGCCCGGCTGTCCAGTAGTCACAACAATACCTATCCAATGTGGGTGGTTAAACACGGAGCCCAATAAGGACCCGAGGTTAGACTGAGTTGTGGCGTAAGACTGCTCGGACCCAACTGGCAACAGGCAGCCACAACAATACCTGTCTAATGTGAGAGGTCAAGGCTTTAATAAGACAATTAAGGCTGAGTCAGGATTGATAGGATTAAGTAAATTGAATTAATACTTAATCAAAATGGAACATGCTAAACTATACAGACTGATTTGGGGTTAGGTTCACAAAACACTTAACCAACTTAGCATGTTGGCTAGAAATAGAAAACCTAGTAGCGGGGGACCCTTTTCAGCAGTAAACCTACAAGGTGTATCAGGATACCCTGAACTAGGCAGGGTGGGGCACGATTACTGGGCTGATTGAAAGAGGTCAAATCGACGGCGGTGGTGCAGCAGTGTAGGTTGTAACGGGGTGAGGGCGTGCACACACTCCGGCGCAGAAAAATAAGGCACTGGGCACCAGTAGCATACTTGTGCATTCTAGAATTGTGTCGAACCGCCACCATGGGACTTGATACACCCCATGGTGGGACCAGCATGGGTAACTACAACAACGGGGGCCGTAAGACACATGTAACTATGCGAGTAGGAGTCGATTATCAGAAATGGATCACTTCACCCTGATTATGGGGTGCCTGTTGGGAACTAGTTTATATGGGTACAGAGATTAATATGGGGTACGATAGTGTATTCGACTCTAGACAACTTAACTTAGTTTATGGTGCTTTCCCATTTCTAGTTTATACTTACCATACCCAATTCTTTATTCATAGACTGAATAGTCCTAGACTTACTCAGGCTTTATGTCTGACTCTACTTTTCTTTCGTCTTCTTTTCTTCCGTTTCCCCCCCCCCCCAAGGTCCACAGGGAGGGAATACCGCAGCTTGACCAGTTTTCACATCCAGCTTGAAGAGAAAGAATGTATTGCTTGGATCTTTTTCGTTTTGGACTATGGCTTTGGACAGCAATTATGGGACTTATGCAGTTTATTTATGTTTTCTTTATGCTTCTTTAAATAACGTAATCAAGACAGTTATGAAGATGTTATGTTTTTGGAAGAATTGTGAGACAATTGTGGCATGGTTTGTGTAACACGTATTTTGTTGAAATAAAAGTTGTTGTTGTTTTCCACTGTTCAAAAATATGTGTTCTTATATCTGTCTTGTATATATGTGACTTATACTTATAAACCTCCACCAAAATTAGGGCATTCCCTTTGAGAGTGACCCTAACGGAGGTGGGGTGTTTCAAGTGTGATGCGCCAGAATCAAATAAAGTGTGAACTGGGTGATCATAAAGATAAACTACACTTTCTACAGAAGTACTTATACCTCGCTGTTGCAGAGGCGGTGCTTCTAGCGCATGAACCTGTGCCCCTAAGGTGGATCCAGCCTTCTGCCCCTGCCCTCGCTTCTTTGGGCAATCCTTAGCTATATGGCATGTCTCACCACAAGAAAAGCACCCACCATTCAACTTGGCCTTCTTCTTCCGGCAGTCTTTCACTAAGTGCCCCACTTTGCCACAGAAATTACGCTTCCTCTTCTCTTGGGACTTGTTGTCTTTCTCGCCCTTCTTAAAGTCTGTCTTCTTAGGCTGTAAACCTTCTTTCTTCCCTTGAGACCCTTCTGCCTTTGTCTCCTTCTTGCCCTTATCCTCTTCGTTCAGCAATGCCATCTGCACCAACCTTTCATACGTAGCTCCCATAGGTATATGGGTCATGGCCAAGATGTGTAATGGCTCATTCAATCCTTTGACAAAGCGGAGAGCCTTCTTGTGCGGAGTGTTGACTAGGTCCAGTCCGAACCTAGCCAGCTGATCGAACTGATTCACGTACTCTTTGACTGTCATATTCCCTTGCTTAAGAAATAATAATTTTTCCAATTGAAGGCTCCTTTCAGCTTCTGAGATAAATTTAGCCTCAAACCTCGCCCTAAAGTCCTCCCATGTTTCCACTTGTCTTTCTGAATTGGTAACTTCCCACCAGTAGGAAGCATCGCCTTTAAGTAGCCATACTGCCTGTTGTACCTTCTGCCTATCTTCTACCTCAAAGATGACGAATAAGTCCTCGGTTTCCTTCAGCCAGTTCCTGGCTGCCACGAAGGACTCGGTTCCATGAAAGTCCTTCCCTCCCATAGTTTTGAAATCTTTACATGTCTTAGCAAAAGCATTACCACGCGGAGGAGGTGGAGGAGGAGGTGCTGTTGCAGCTAGGGGAGGAGGATGATTTTCGGCAGCTGGGGGAGGAGGAATAGCGGGACCTGGCTGATTGGCCCTTGCTTCTAAGAATCGTCTGAACCAACCAGGTATTGGTACACCTTCTGGCAAGTTAAGTTCTTCGGACATGCTGAAACAAAAAGGACATATTCAAAACGAAGGATAAAAGATAGTACCTATGGCTTTGGGGGACTATGCCTTTTTAAAATAAAATAACATTTTATATTTAAAAATGCTTCTTTAAATTTTCTTTTGAAAATAAATTTTCAAAACTTTTTATCTGATCTGGTTAACCTTGCTCTGATACCAAGTGAAACACCCCACCTCCGTTAAGGTCACTCACAAAGGGAATGCCTTAATTTTGGTGGAGGTTTATAGGTAAAAGTCAAAGATAAAAACATAAGACAGATATAAACACATATGTATAAGCAACGGAAAACAACAGACTTTTATTTCATAAAATAAATGTTTACACAAACATCTCCATAATTGTCTCAAAATACTCTTCTAAGTATTACAACCATAATACTGTCTTGATTTCATAACTTAAAGAAGCGTAAAAACATAAGTAAACTGCATAAGTCCCCATAATTGCTATCCAAAGCCATAGTTCAAAACGAAAGAGATCCAAGCAATACATTCTCTCTCTTCAAGCTGGATGTGAAACTGGTCAAGCTGCGGTATTCACTCCCTGCGGACTTGGGGGGGAAACGAAAGAAAAGAAGACGAAAGAAAAGTAGAGTCAGACATAAAGCCCGAGTAAGTCTAGGATTGTTCAGTCTATGAATAAGAAAAAGAGCATGATAAGTACAAACTGGAAATGGGAAAGCACCATAAGCTAAGTTAAGCTCTCTAGAGTCGAATACACTATCGTACCCCATATTAATCTCTGCACCCCGTATAAACTAGTTCCCAACTGGCGCCCCACAATCAGGGTGAAGTGATCCTTTTTAATGATCGGCTCCTACTCGCATAGTTACATGTGTCTCACGGCCCCCGATGTTGTAGCTACCTATGCTGGTCCCACCATGGGGTGTATCAAGTCCCATGGTGGTGGCCCGACATAGTTCTAGAATGCACAGGTATACTACTGGTGCCCAGTGCCTAATTTTTCTGCGCTGGAGTGTGTGCACGCCTGCACCCCGTTAGAACCTACACTGCTGCACCACCGCCGTCGATTTGACATCTTACAGTCAGCCCAGTAATCGTGCCCCACCCTGCCTAGTTCATGGTATCCTGATACACCTTGTAGGGTTACTGCTGAAAAGGGTCCCCCGATACTAGGTTTTCTATTTCTAGCCAACATGCTAAGTTGGTTAAGTGTTCTGTATAAACCTAACCCCTAATCAGTCTGTATAGTTTAGCATGTTGTATTTGATTAAGTATTAATTCAATTTACTTAATCCTATCAATCCTGACTTAGCCTTAATTGTCTTATTAAAGCTCCAACTACTCACATTAGACAGGTATTGTTGTGACTGCCTATTGCCGGTTGGGTCCGGGCAGTCTTACGTCACAACTCAGTCTAACCTCGGGTCTTTATAGGGCTCAATGCTTAACCACCCACATTGGATAGGTATTGTTGTGACTACTGGACAGTCGGGCGGGTCCGGGCCGGTTTATGTCACAACGCAATCCAACCTCGGGTTAAACATGTCGTATTTTCTAAGTTTACATATTTTGTCTCTTTTTCTCTTATATGTAAATATTTGCGGCCCATTATTCAAATTCATTATTCTTGGGTATAATAATTTGTACCATTTAAAATGTCATGAATCGTTGGCATGTGCCAAACATGCCAACACATATACTTTAATTAACCCCAACGTATTCCCCCGTTTGTACGTAATAATATAACATATGTTGGGCTTCAACATTTTAGCCCAACTTAGCCTAACAAAAAGGGGAGGCTTACAACATGATATATATATATATTCTAAGTAACATCAAAAAGGGGTGTGTAAACGCATGAACTTGCCACATAGCAATCTAATTAACATAAATTAGGCACTTGTGAACTTGCGTTGTAATAGCATATAATATTGACATAAAACATATCTAAACATGAATCATGGTTTTAATCTAATCATGTAAACTTTTATTTAAAGTATGAATCTAACTTAATTATGTGCCACATATATTATCATATGTTTTTTGACAACAACCTAAGCCTAAAACTTATTTTGTTTGGGCATAAAGTTAAACATAAACTAGCCATGTTCAAAAAGTCAACACAAGTTCACAAAGATGCTTACTTTTGTCACTAATACAAAAGTATGGTTTTCACTTGAATCATGATGCCTATTCCAACATAAATTCATATGAATCATAATACCCAATTGGATCCACTTTCATGTTAATTTCACTACCACATCCCAAATCCATTCATAGCAAATCATAGCAACATACAATTATGAATTAACATTATTATAATTAAAGTACAATCCCATTTCTCATTCTACACAGATCAAGTCTCAATTATTCATTCACATCGGAATAGCACTCTACTTACAACGTATGACGAATCTTGTATTCAGGACTCTGAATTCTGAATTTGGTGATGTTATCCTTTGTTGTAGGCATTGTTTTGATTTAATTGTCGTGGCTTTAAGCTTTTGAATCAACTCCTAATCGTCTCTCGATTTGATGGCTACTCCTAGTCTTTCTTCAGCAGCATGACAGCTCCATACTCATTTTATTTGTGTGAATTAGGTGGAGTCTTAGGTCCTTTTTATAGAGTTTGTGAATTGATTAGAGCCGTCGATGGAGCCAAGATTAATATAAGCCGTTCGTTTTAAAGAGAAACCAATCAAGAGTTGACACATAAGTCGTAGTGACAAGACCAAGTCCAGAATTTCGGCCAAGCACAGACCACGCCAGCCAGGAGGGGCTGGGTTCGACCTGGCTCAGGGGCCAAGTCGACTACCCAGTCGACACCCAGGTCGACTGCCCAGTCGACCTGGGTACCCCAGGTCGACTACCCAGTAGACCTGGGTCTTGGGCGGTAAAATTCCCGCCCAGCCCAATATGGGTCCGATTTTGAATTTGAATTCGTTTTTCTGAACTGTTTCTGCCTGTTTGAATTTTTAAACTGAATTCTGAAACTTCCGGAGGTCATATCTCCCTCATACGGAGTCCGTTTTACGCAAACTCAGACTCTATCTCAAGCAGAATTCCGAGGCGAACGAAATGGCGTATCCCGTTTCCCTTAATTCCTTGATTTGAAATTAATTATACTTTAATTTATGAATTTCACTGTTATAGAATATACGGGGTGTTACAGGATTCTCCTAAAACCGGAACCGTTGGGTTCGTATCGAAAAGAGCTTTCTAATGAATATTAGAGATTTGAAATCTAACGGTTGGATTTGGAATTAGGTCCAAATCAGATTTGGAAAAGGTCGCTGTAAGTGCTGTTCGATGGCCGCTTATGGAAATCGACTGTACGGGCCTTGATAAAATTATTAAAAATATCAATGATTTGTGTAAAATCATAATAAATGATTTAAAAAGAATTAGGATGAAAACTCCATATTTGAAAAGATAAGAATATAGTTTTATCAAAATGAACTAGTTATGAACTAGAATTATAATCTAATATTTTTAAAATAAATAAATTGGATTTGAAATGGTTTTAAAAATAACTAGGATTTCCAATATATAAATTGGAATGGATTTGAATCGAAATTGTCTTCGGAATATTTCGATATTGGATTCCGTGATTATACGGATATTGTAGAGGAATTTGGAAGATATATATATATATATCATTACTCCAATACGGTATTTGTTGATTCCAGAATTTGATATTGAATATAAGCTGATTTATTTTCTATTTAGAGCCTCGTATTTAATATTTAATGTGATTTTGGGTTTGTCGTGAATAGCGTCTTCATTAACACTGTTCTTGAACCCAGTTGAGAAAAGATTAAATCTTTTTATTTAGATTTAATGAAGTATACCAATTAATTGATATTTAATTGGAATGGAATTGAAATTGGTCTTTGGATTTATCGTGAATGGTGTTTTAAATAACACGTGTTCTTTAACCTGATTAACAAATAAGATTTTAGGTTGTCGTGAATGGTATCTTTAATAATACTGTTCTTAGACCCAATGGAGTTAAGAAAATCAGAAACTAACTGGAGATTAGTTAAGTTGAATGGTTTCCTGGGTATTGATCTGATGTTGGTTTTGGCCTTCGGGGTTAATACTTAGGGAATTGTTCACTTGCTAATTTACAGTTAAAGTTTGATGGAATGGAATGTGATTTTGGGTTTATCGTGAACCCTGTTTTAAAGGACATTAGTTCTTTAACCCAGTTAAAGATAGGAAAAGAATTTTGGGTTGTCGTGAATGGTATCTTTAATAATATTGTTCTTAGACCCAATGGAGTTAAGAAAATCAGAAACTAAATGGAGATTAGTTAAGTTGAATAGTTTCCTGGGTATTGATCTGATGTTGGTTTCGGCCTTTGGGGTTAATACTTAGGGAATTATTCACTTGCTAATTTACGGTTAAAGGCTGATGGAATGGAATGTGATTTTGGGATTATCGTGAACCGTGTTTTAAATGACATTGGTTCTTTAACCAGTTAAAGACAGGATATGATTTCCCAAGTTAAACAATCGTTAATATTTATTTTTGGGAAGATTAAAACCAAGTGGAGTTTTAATGCATCTTTAATTAGATTGAAATGATATCCAAAGGAAGATTAAAGAATAAATTTAAAGAATGTATCTTTGATAAAATTAATGGGAACCTTCCCCAAAGTATAAGAATATTTGAATAAAGGAATATTCTAGATTGGAATGAGACGTATGTTGTGTTTTTATAGCACTTGTTTATTATATACGCGAGTTATTCAGAAAGACCGGGTTTATCCCATTCTGAAAAACTGATTTGACGAAGTGTCGAGGATGAAGACGGTGTTTTAAGACCGAAGGTCTTCACATCGTTTGGATGATTACTGATGTCTTGATTGGGCTGTACACCCAAGACAAGGTAATAAGTGGTGATCATCCAGACGTACTTGGAGATCGACCGGATATGCGAGGACCTCTCCCCTGTATTGGACATATGAGGGAGGAATAAGGTGCCTTCGGTTTCGTTCAGACCCAGAACGAACATGTAAATAGATGTGTGTCTGACATCAGATTTCATTCTGTGTGATTGAAAGACATCGGTTGCATAGCGTGAACTGCCTGTGTGGCATGCTGAGATGCAAATGATCAAGGCTTCTGTTGAAAAGCAGGGTCTTGTGGTTGATGATCAAAGCACGGCCTTAATATAGCGCAGCTTTGTGTAGCGTTAATTCGCGAGCCTCACACCCCGGTGTAAACAAAAAATGGGAGAGGACTTCAGGAAGGACATGCGTTTCCTTCAAGCTAGGAGTGGTGTCATCTTTTGAACATCCTGGCATTTTACTTATATGGATGATGGATTGCGAGGTGCCCCTGTTATCGGTCGATCCAGGGCCGATGGAGTCATTTGGCTCATTTACGCCCCATAGGGCGGGGAGACGCAGTGTTTAGGCATTTTAATCCACATCGAGTCGACCGGCCCTGACGATCCAAGGTACAGTTGCGGCTGTTCCTTGGACATGGGCTAGATTGTCTTGAAGCGGTAAGGATGATCCCTTGCCTTAGTTCACAAATGGAAATCCAACTTCCAATACGTGACATTTGCGATTTTGAATGTAGAGCCTATTATTGGTGACATGATATATGGTACCCATGCCGTCTAGGATTGATACATTTATATTTGAAGTTGTTTTATACACTATGCACTTATAATAGTATCAAATGATTTGTTTTATCGTACCAAGCATGTTTGGCTATTATAAGGGAAAACCCTATCCCCCGGCTTGCGTTGCATTGTGTGATAGGACCTGGGTCTTATAATAGCTCCATTTTTTCAAAAAGCATTGCGCTGTTTTGATATACGCACTGGTATTCTTAGGAGGAAACCCATTCCGTGGTATATGGCGTGGTCCCTTGATATATCTGATTTAAAGCAAAGTTTAAAATAACTATTTTAGTTCTCACACCAGTCACATGACTGACCTGGAGTTTATTGTTTTAACCTAAACTCTGGGTGCCCCTATTTTCTACATGGGCGGCTAGTAGTTTTGGTTTTGCTGATTTATATTCACAGGATCCTGGTTTACAGCAGGAATGGTATTCGTAAAGCTCTGTATCTGCATATCACCATCAGTTGTGTTTTGTATTATTTTCCGCTGCTATGTAATGTATTTTAATCTCTGATATTTTTTTGATGTGTAATATTTATTCATACTCTATATATTCTTGTATTCTAATGGAATTGTTGTAATTAACAATGAAATGTTATTCTGTTTGTGTTCTGATTCGTCCTGTCCTCAAAGTCAATTCGGGCTTTCCTTTACGGGGAAGTTTAGGTCGTTTCGGTTTGGTATCAGAGCTCTGGTTTACAGAGCCCGAGAACAAGACACGTTATAACCGAAAGAAAGAATTCATCAAAGATTGGATTAGTAATATCCAATGAGAATGACTCGTTAGAGGTAGGATCAACAGTATCATAGAATGAGTCCGAAGAGTGTTGTTTTCAAAAATTAAAGTGAAAACAAATTTTTGTTTTGAAAATTTAAACTATTTCATAAGTATTTGAATATTTATTTGTATTGAATTTGGACAATCCAATATATAAAGATTTTGCATATACGCCTTGCAAACGTACGTTCGAAGTTTTAATATACTGGATAGACATAGAATCACAATCTAGTCGCCCAGAGATGATTCTGATGATAGTCTAGACATCATCAGTATTTGTGTTCGAGTTTCGAAAGTGGGATATCTATATGATTCCAATTGACTGGTGTGAGAACCAAAATATAGTTAGAATACATTGTTGTGAATTGGCATCAAAAACATGATTTTTTGTATATATATATAAAAATTTTGAATTTGAAACGTTAAGTCGCTAATTGATTGAAGATTGTGTTGTATGATTATTCATTTAAACAAAAATATAGATGTATGGTAAATTTAGGCCAAATTGTATCAAACATCGAATTGTATTGAAAATTGCTTAGAGATGCATGCATGTACATATATATGTGTGAACAGGTCACTGCAAAGAGGCTAGAGCAGAAGAATAAAATTGTTTTCCTGACGAATAGGTACATGTTTATTGTATTTCTTGGGGGTTTTGATGATTTTATGAGCCGATTGGCTAGCCGTTTGGCTGTTTCTTTTTCTTTTGGGAATGGAGAGGCCTGTATGGCAATTTCGGGATTTTCCCGGTGCTCCCGAAAAGGAGTTAAGAACATACCCTCGAAAAGAAAAGGGTACGAAGCACGAATCTTGTCTTCTGTCTCCCAAGTTGCATCTTCTGGGTTATCTCCCCACTAAACCTTCACCGACTTGATTTCTTTATTGCGTAGCTTCTTAACTTTTGATCCAAAAATACGGAAAGGAACTCCTCTGACTGTCGCCTCCCGTTCCATCTCTACTTCTTCCAATACACTCGGCTCAACTACTTCCGCGGTATCATGCAAACACATCCATAAGTGGGAAACATGGAAAACATCATGAACGTCGGATAGTCTCTCTGGTAGCTTTACTCTTTAGGCCATTTTGCCAATTCTTTCTATTATAGGAAATGGCCCTACGAATCTTAATGCCAATTTCCCGATAGATCCGAAGTGAACCATATTCCCCAAAGGTGACACTTTAATGAAAACCATATCTTCTACTTCAAATTCAATGTCAGTCCTCCTTTTTTCTGCATAGGATTTCTATCTATCTTGAGCGTTCTTCATTCGTCGTCTAATAAGATCAATCTTCTCGGACGTTTCTCTAATCATATCTGGTCCAAGCAATAGCCTTTCTGTAGATTCCCACCAACAAGTTGGTGATCTACAGGGTCGTCCGTACAATGACTCGAAGGGTGTCATGCCAATGCTAGCTTGATAACTGTTGTTATAGGAAAACTCTACTAAGCGAAGATGCTCTTCCCAAGTGTAACGATATGGAATTCGCCCGAACCTAATCGATCGCAAAATCGAACAAGACCGTTTGAATCCCGCATATGCTAACTATGGGTATACAACACATCAGAACAAATAATAGAAGACTTTTATAAACATCATAACAATGTTACATAAGAGTACAGAATATATCAGAGTACATTGAAAAATAATACTACAACGGAAGACTAATTTACAATAAATTTAATATAATGCAGCGAACCAATAAACTAACACAGCAGAAGCCTATCAATGCTATGGACACAACATTCAGCTTCAATCCAGAATCCTGCTCAATAAATAAATATCTGCAAATCAACACACTCGACTGCCCGTGTGGAAAATAGGGGCACCCGAGTTTGCAAGTGAAACAAACTACGAGTCAGTCATGGGACTGTTTTGAGAAATCTTACTTAACTTATTTAATAATAAGGCAAATCACTAGACCACGCCGCTAATGCGGAACGGGTTTACTTCATTGGATTGCCAGTGCATAAGATTAGTAAATCTTTTAAACAACGCATGAAACCATTATAAGACTCAAGTCCCATCACACAATGCAACGCAAACCGAAGGATAGAGTTTTACCTTATAATGGTCAAACATGATTGATACGTATAAAAAAATAATCGATTGATATTATTACTAGTATCTAATCAGTTTAAAACACTTTCAATATAAATGAATCAATCCTAGACGGCATAACTACTATATACTATGTCGCCATATATAGGTTTACAATCAAATTTGTAATGTCGTATTGGAGATTGGGTTTCCATCATGAGTCAAGGCTAGGGATGGTCTCCTTACCAATTTGGGACATTCTAGAAAATGCCTCAGGGCTGGAACGCTGGCGAACCCATGGATCCTGTAGGGCCGGCCCACATATACTTCAGTGGATTGGCAATTCCTTAACACACGTTTCCTGGTCTTATCAGACATATCACTTGGCTAGTAGCGACCAATATATCGAGGTACCTCGCAATCCATCATCCACATAAGTAAAAATGTCTGGGCTCCATACCATGACACCACTTCTGGCTAGAAAGAAACGTCGTGCACTCCATGTGTTCCCTTATCCCGTTTCTGACTCTTACCGGGGTGTAAGGCTCGCGAATTTACGTTATACATAAAGCTATGCTAATTAAAGCTGTGCTTTGATCATCAACCACAAGGCCCTTCTTTTCAACAAAAGCCTTGATCATTTGCATCTTAGCATGCTGCATTGACAACCCATGACATGCAACTGATGTCTATCAATATATAACCTCTAAGCTCGTACATCCCAGAGAAGGGTGTTAAGTAAGAGAATAAATTCTCCACCACCAAACAGATATACATTTAATAGAAATTAATCAACACAGAACGAAATCCAATGTCAGACACACATCCATTTACAAGTCCGTTCTGGGTCTGAACGGAACCGAAGACACCTTATTCCTCGTTCCGTATATCGTATACGGAAGAGAGGTTCTCGCATATCCGGACAGTCAACAAGTACGTCCGGACAACTACCATTTAACCCTTTACTGGGAGCTACCCAATTCAGGGTATCTGTAGTCGTCCATTCGATGTGAAGATCACCAGTTTTCAACCACCGTCTTCAATGTCTTCGACTTTTAGTCATTGTATAATTATTTGAAATGAGATTTAACTCGGCCATTTCAAATAATTCTCGAATATATATAATTAAAATCATTTCTTTCTTTGGTTAAATTTAATTCAATTCTATAGATTAATGTCAAATAAATCTAACCATCCTTATTACTTTATAAACCAAGGGAAATTGGTTTATTTCCATTCCATATCGTTAATAATATTTTATAACGATTTAGCGCTATTTTTATATATATAAAAATAGCCCATTTAATTTAAACGATGTTTCAGGTCATTATGCGGCCCTGGCGTTGTTTTTATTCAAATTTGAGTTACACATTCCTCGAAATCTTACCGTTGGATCTTAACAAATTTAATATCGTTGGAAAGATCTTTCCAAAGCGAACCCAATGGTTCCATTTTTGGGAAAATCCAGCGATCGGATCTCTCGGTATAATTGTTTAAAGCTACGATTCCGAAACGCGAACTACAATGCGCGATTCGTTTTTATTTTAATATATATATATATATAATTCGTTCGGCAATTTCAAAATCATTTATTTTATTTCATGTAAATTTTGTACCATTCATATTCATGTTAAAAATTATATTTTTAACATACAAACATATATTTCAAGATATGTAAATTTTGGTACAATTCCTATTTATGTTAAAAAATATATTTTTAACATACAAACATATATTTCAAGATATGACTATTTAATTCCCTTCCTTAACATGTTAGAACTAATGTTTTTTTGTAACAAAAATATTTTAACGTTTGATACTTTTATAGTACTTCACTAACATGTTAAAAATAATGTTTTTAACTAACCAAAATCATATTCTAACATATGATCCTTTTTATATTAGCATCGCTAACATGTTTAACAAATGATTCTTTTTATATTAACATCGCTAACATGTAAATGACATTATTCTTAATCTATCAAAGCATATTTAACAAATGACCATTTTATTAACATCGCTAACTTTCTTATCTAAACTAACATGTTAAAAGTGAATTTTTTGTCAAACCAAACATATATTAACATGTAATCTTTTTAATCTAAACTAACATGTTAAAAGTGACATTTTTGTCAAACCAAACATATATTAACATGTAATCTTTTTAATCTAAACTAACATGTTGAAAGTGGCATTTTCAATGAACAAATCATTTTTTTTACCTATGATCATTTTTAATGAATTAATAATACAATAAAAATATAATTTTCATTATCCAATCATTTTATTTAAAACATGATTCTTTTTAATGAATCAAACTTACAATAGAAATGTAATTTTTAATGTTTAAACATTTTATTTAAAACATGAGTCTTTTTAATGAATCAAACATACAGTAAAAATGTAATTTTTAATGTTTAAACATTTTATTTAAAACATGATTCTTTTTAATGAATCAAACATACAATAAAAATGTAATTTTTAATGTTAAACATTTTATTTAAAACATGATTCTTTTTAATGAATCAAACATATAATAATAATGTAATTTTTAATGTTTAGACATTATATTTAAAACACGATTCTTTTTAATTAATCAAACATACAATAAAAATGTAATTTTTAATGTTTAAACATTTTATTTAAAACATGATCCTTTTTAATTAATCAAACATACAATAAAAATGTAATTTTTAATGTTTAAACATTTTATTTAAAACATGATTCTTTTTAATGAATCTAATATACAATAAAGATGTAATTTTAAATGTTTGAACATTTTATTTAAAACATGACAAATTTTGTGATTCATACATAAAATTTAAAAAAAAATTGTAATTTTTATTGTATAATCATTATATTTCCAACATGAAAATTTTTTTGATTCATACATACAATAAAAAAATGTAATTTATATTGTATAAATATTTTATTTCCAACATGACAAATTTTGTGATTCATACATACAATAAAAAAATGTAATTTTTATTGTATAAACATTTTAGTCATTCATAAACAATAAAAATATAATTTTTATTGTTAATATGTTTTATTCCTAACATGAACATTTTAGTCATTCATAAACAATAAAAATATAATTTTTATTGTTAATATGTTTTATTCCTAACATGAACATTTTAGTCATTCATAAACAATAAAAATATAATTTTTATTGTTAATATGTGAACCTTTTAGTCATTCATAATCATGAATCGACAAATGATCGTTTTATTTTCACTACACAATTCAATCGAACAATTCATCGTAACCATAATTAATCATAATTCCAATTTCATACAACAAATATATGAATTTCATATAGCGAATATATATAAATTTATCATCTCAATCACAACCAATTTTATTTTAATTTTAGAAATAACACTGATGTTTTCCACTATGCCAAAAATTGAGACGAGCTCCAAATCAATCCAAATTAGTTTTCTTGCAAAGCTCTCGTCGATATGGTTCCAATGGATGTTGTTTCGCTGAATTCCGAGTTCGTATGAAAATGTTATGCTTTTTACAAGATTCATGTACATATATATGTAATTAACATAGGTAATTAATTAAATCCTTAACCTTAATCACTCCACTCATCATCATTTCCCCAAACACACAACACGCACCAGCCACTCCAAATGCACGCTGTTCCATTTTCATCTAGACACTTTTTGTCTTCTAATCCTCTCAAATTTTGCATACGAGCCTCAAACCTCACCACAAACTCAAATATAAGCTTGAATTCGACAAGCAATGCACCAATTTCTCCAAAATCCAACCCTAGCCGCATGACATTACGCTGTAAAAATGGCAGCGACCAAAACATCATCAAACAGCCTCAAAACTCATACCAAATCGAAGAGCAACTCATGAGAATCACATATATATTTATTTCATGATTTTTAGTGGAGTATTTTGGTTTCTATGATTTTTGAAAGATTGAAAAGCTCTCATTTTTAGGGTTAGAAGAAGAAGAGAAAGAGGTTGCCGTTGTTTTGTGATTAGGAATTGGTTTTGAGAAGTTTAGGATGTTATATAGTGGAGCCAATTTATTTTTTAATTGATTTTATTTTTAACTATACTCAAATATCGCTCATTTTTATCATTTAAAAATCCGTATGGTCACATACGTGTTCCATTTTCGATAAAAATTGACATACAGCAAATCTTCGACATTACGGATCCAAGGAAACTAGTTTCGTCGAATTCCGAGTCCGTATGTACAAACAGCGATTTTTTAAAGTCAAAATATTGTATGTTTTTCACTTTGAAAATCACGCCCGGTCACATACTAATTCTAAAAATCATGAACTTTGGAATCTTACCATTATTCGACGCTCCGGATTCAATAAAAAAAGCCTGGTCGAATTCTGAGGTCGTCTCAATAACGTTCCTTTGTAAAATTGCTCAAATTAGCTTCAAAAATGTGATTTCATCGTACCTTTTCTTCTTGCACGCTGTAATGACCCTGGATTTCGGTCAACTAATTTTTAAATATTTAACATGGATTTAAATATTTAGTTGATAAGATAAATGAATTTTTATATTTATGATATCGATTTAAATATCGATTTTGATTTAATATCGTATATATTAATTTATCAAAATAAGGAATCAGCGAATAACTGAATTCGAAGTTAAAACTGATTTGAAAACAGTTCAGATAATCAATACAAACTTTTGTTTGAATTAGAATACTAATATTAAATTATTATCGAAGAATTTAAATGGTTTGAAATTTAATTTATATCAATTTAAATTAATATCTGTTCCGTATGATCGAACTGGACTTCGATACTTATCCCAATGGGTTCAGAGTGGTTGTTTAACCCTAGTAAGGCCTTTTGTTGGGCTCAAATAGGAGTTCGAAGTCAGTGGGGTAATTTTATTGATTTAATCATATTGGTTAATTCAAAACTAGAATAAATAAAATAAATTAATTAAAAAGGGGTTTCCTCCTACCCTAAGTTAAATTATAACAGTACACACGCGGACCTCCATGTACCACAACTAAATTCCTTTGTTCCTAAGTATCCTTGGTCTATAAAACTTCGATACACTTTCCATTCTTCCTTCTGAAATTTGAATCGAGCTTCAGAAAATTTAAAGATGGCCTCCTTCTTCAAATAACAACCCTGAATTTTCTTCTCGAAAATCCAATACCAATCCATATGAAATCAAAGTAAAAAGGGAGCCTTCGTTATTTCATTTCAAAGACCAACACTCGGGAAAATTTAATCGCACCCCTCTTCCCATTTTACAAACATTGAAAGCTTCGAATCAAAACTGATAATAGCCACACTCATAAATCAGTTCAACATCGCTCAAAAGGAAATCGAATCAAGCGTTCTGCACTCAAAGTCACTGCGGATTTGGGGATGTCAGTGCGCAACAGTTGGGATCTCAGCTTCGAACATCGACGAGGGCTAGAGTTCGAGGAGGGATCATCGCAAGCTCAGGAAGAGGGATCGATTTTCGTATAACAGAAAGCAGGTGGAGGATTTTGTATCGACTTAGGGGTTAGGCACATGAGGTTGTGATTTGGAAATAGAGGAGGTGGATGACGGGTTCGGAACTGAGAGGCTCAGATCTGGGTTCGAGTTTGAATTCACGGTGATGGGAGGATCGTTAGTAGGTGCAGTACTCGTTTCTGGCTGAGTTAGGGGATCGAATTGGAGAGAGAGAGGGAATGGAGAAAGGGGAGTTAAGTTGTGTGAAAATGGTACTGGAAAATACTATGCGTGTTTGTGAAGGTCCAGATGGAAAATGGCAAAGGAGTTGCGAGCTTATCCGAAGAGAATCCGAGGTTGTTGAAGGGTGCAGAAGAGTGTTTCTGCAACTCGAGATTTGGGCAGTAAAGATTTAAAAATGGTGATTAAGTTGATTTTCTTAATCTAAAAATAAAAGTTGATTTTTAGTTTATTTGGATTAGTCAGTGACTTGTAAAACAAACTCTAATTCAATTGAAAATAGATCTGAACGTCGTCAACTTCTTTGAGCTCGTAAGGACGTGCCTACTGGTTAGAATGGGTTTGGGATTTTTCAGGACCAACGATGAATTTAAATTAAATCGAACATCGTTCGGTTTAATTTAAAATTTGATTGAGCTGCAATAGAAATCACGGTGAGTATATCTCACTCACCTTTTAGTTTGAATTATTTTTATATCATTAAAAATAATTGTTTGGTGCTTGTTGAATGCTTTCTGATTGTTTGAAATATATTATTTATTTAGGGTTGACTATTATATATACATATGTATTGGGTTGATGATTGGATTGATTCCCGCAGTACCATTAGCGGATGCCCGTAGTATCATTAGCGGATGACCCTATACGCCCCACGCTATGATAGTGGATGACCTTCATACCGCGATATCCTGCCTCGAAGCAGGATGGGTATTACTATGTTGACTAACGTCTGTGGATGCAGGAAAACAGGTTGGAGGAATCCGACTGGATTCCTCAAAAATATATTATCTGTTTGTTTGTTTGTTTGGTTTCATATGTATATTCATATATGATGTGTTAAATAAAATCAAACGATTTAAATTGGTTGATTTGATTGTTTAAAATATCCCTGGGGCTGGAATATATTTATAAAAATATCCTGAATGGGGTATTTGAAATTTGAAAAGAGAAATTCAAATGGGATTTATGGTATATAGAATTTGAATTTTTAAATAGATTTGAAATATTAACTTGTTTTAAAAGAAATAAAACAAGTAGTTCCTTTATAAATGAAGTTTATAAATAGTTCTTTTATAAACGAAGTTATAAATGAAGTGAAAAGAATTATCATTGGATAATTCAGAAATAAAAATACAAGTGTGAAATTGAAAAGGAAAAACTATTTTTCCAAAAGTAGAAATATCAATTTCAAAAGGAATTGAAATCGAGTCTTGTTTAAAGAATGAATAAAGAAATTTTGAGAATAGAAATTGAATATAGAAATTCAAAGGAAATTCAAATATAGAATTTGAATATAGAAAATATAAGGGAAATACAAGTAGAATTTGAATATAGAAAGTGAAATAGAATTTGAATAGAATTTGAATATAATAGGATTTGAATATAGAAATTCAAATGGGATTTAAATATAGAATTTGAATATAGAAATTCGAATGGAAGTTGAATATGGAATTTGAATATAGAAATTCATATAGAATTCAAATAGAGTTAAAATGGAGTTTGAATATTAGAATTCAAACAGAAATGAAATGGAGTTTGAATATTAGAATTCAAATAGAAAAGAAATTGGAATTTAAATATAGAATTCAAATAAAAGTGAAATTGGAATATAAATATAGAATTCAAATAAAAGTGAAATTGGAATATAAATATAGAATTCAAATAAAAGTGAAATAGGCGAAGGAGTTAATTAGCAACTAAATTAACGAATTGAGTTAAAACGATCGGGTATAGTTGAAATAAATTGGACAAGTATAAATATACAGGAGACAGGTTTGGAATAAAGTATAGAAGTGATATAGATAGAATGCCCGACAAAAGGTACGTATTTAATTCATATATGAGATTTTATTCGCCGTATCGGCAAGCCGCTTGGCTTTTTATTTTTATTTTGGATTGGTGAGGGCCATGGGAGGCTATTTGAAATATTCCGATGCTCCCGGTACAAAGGAGGTTATGGCGAATATTTCGGGGAATTTAAGGAGTTAGAATATTTTGAAGAAGTTTGATAACTAGAAATCTATATATCAATATATATGGAAGTCGATAAGCAAACGAACTTAGAAATAGAACAGTAAAATAAAAAAGGAAGACTAGGAATAAAATCTAGTAAGAATAGAAAGAGAAAGTCTATACGTGTTTAAAAGTGAATAAGTAGTTGTATGGTATTGATTATTCGAGTAAGTAGTCTTATCTGTTTTGACGTTATAAATGTTATTCAGTCAAGGTCTGAAAGGTAGTTATACACCAACTTGATTGATTTCATTATTAACAAATAAATAGTAAGATTTCAGGCTCGAAGATCAATGTTGGATAAGAGTTAGTTGAATATAGTATTTGGGTTGTCGTAACGATGTTTTACACAACATCCGTTTTAACCCAAATAAGTATAAGCTTGGAAATAGAATAATGAATACTTCCTAAGTACAGAAATAAACGAGATCGGAAAATAGATAAGTAATTGGAATATTTTCCAATTATACATAGCATATATTTTCTAAAGTTTAGAAAATAAAGGAAGGCGATATTCAGAAATGTTTTCCAAATAACGTAAAAGGCCAATATGGTTATTGAAAATATTTGGTTAACAAATATTGATAAAGAAATGGAAAAGTGATTTAATTAATGGAATATTAATTAAGGGCTCAGTGATTGTTTGATAATTAGATGAACACTTGTTTTCTTCGACAGTTAAATCATCGACTATCGAAACACTTGTTTTTATTCGATAGTTAAATCACAGACTATCGAAGTTTTTGACCATCGTTGTCAATATGGAGAGACCGGTTGGATTATTATCCAAAGAACCACACTGTATTGTCATACGCGTTGCGAATCATATATGCCAAAGAAAATTGAAGACGGAGTAAAGTGCAAGGGCTATTGTATAAGTCTTAGATAACAGTACCTAAGATGGATGTACTGAATAGTGCCTTTGGTTCATCCTGTTCCTGGATGACTTGTATGGATGAATGTATGATAGAGTATTTCCAGAAAGGTCACGTACATTGATTTCTTCAACCGTACCAAGAGTGGAAGCGGAGAAGGAAACTTCTTTAGCTAACACGTAATGTACTGTTGTAGACGTCAATTTGTAATGACCGGGAATTTCGCTCGATCCGAATCAGTCGCTAAACCGACCAAGACCGTTCGAAACGCCTAATTGTTTTGAGAACACGACAAATTAGAACGCAGACAGAAGAACATTTCATTGTATATAACAATTCCATCAGATTACAAGAATATACAGAGTATAAATCAATATTTCACATTCGATAAATATTAGAGATTACAATACATTACATAGCAGCGGAAAATAATACAATACACAACTAGAAGTAATACGCGGATACAAAGCTTTCCGAGTATCGTTCCAGCTGTAAATCAGGATCCTGTGAATATAAATCTGCAAAGTAAAAACTACTAGCTGCCCATGTTAAAATAAGGGCACCCAGAGTTTAGGTTAAAACAATAAACTCCAGATCAGTCATGGGACTGGTGTGAGAACTAAAACAGTTATTAATCTTTATTTTAAAGTTCGGTAAATCAAGGGACCACGCCGTATAACACGGAACGGGTTTCCTCCCAAGAATACCAGTGCATATAACAAAACAGCGCAATGCTAAATAAAGAAAAATGAAGCTATTATAAGACCCAGGTCCCATCACACAATGCAACGCAAGCCGGAGGATAAGGTTTTTACCTTATAATAGCCATGAATGCTTGATATGTTTAAAACAAATCTTTTATTATTACTATAAGTGTATAGTGTATAAAACAACTTCAAATCATAAGTATCAATCATAGACGGCATAAGCGCCCCATCCCACTATGTCGCCAAACTAGGCTCTACAAATAAAACCGCAAAGTCTCGTATTGGAAGTTGGATTTCCATCTGTGAACCGAGGCAAAAGATAGTCCTCTACCGAATTCGAGACAATCTAGCCTACCATGTCTCAGTATACAGAGCTCGAGTGCACCTTGGATCGTCAGGGCCGGTCCACTCGATGTGGATTAAACTTAAACCCTGGACAATACGTCTCCCCGCCCTATGGGGCGCAAATGAGCCAACGAATGACTCCATCGGTTCGAGAACGACCGATATATCCGAGGCGCCTCGCAACAACAACAACCACATAAGTCAAACTTGTCAGGGCGTGTAAAACCACTGACGCCACTTCTAGCTAGAAAGAAACGCATGCCCTCCCTGAGGTCCTCTCCAGTTTTTGGTTCACCACCGGGGTGTGAGGCTCGCGAATCAACGCTACACAAAGCTACGCCACAAAGGCCGTGCTTTGATCATCACCACAAGACTTTGCTTTTCAACAGAAGCCTTGATCAACTGCCACTTAGGCATGCCACACAGGCAATTCACTCCATGCGTTTGATATCCATCAATATATAACCTCTGAGCTCGTACGTCTCGGAGAAGGGCGTTAAGCAAGAGAATAAATTCTCCGCCGCCAAACAGATATATATTTAATAGAAATCAATCGCACGGACTAAAATCCAATGTCAGACACACAGTCCATTTACAAGTTCGTTCTGGGTCTGAACGAAACCGGAGGCACCTAGTACCCCGCATATCCATCGATCTCCAAGTACGTCTGGACGATCACCAACTGTTTCTCTCCTCTTGGGTGTACAACCCAATCGAGATCATCAGCAATCACCCAAACGATGTGAAGACTTCCGGTCTTCGACCACCGTCTTCATCTTCGACACCACCTCGAATCAGTTATTCAGAATTGGATAAACCCAGTCTTTCTGAATAACTCGCGTATATAATAAACAAGTGTTACACAAACACAACATACGCCTCATTCCATTTCAGAATATTCTTTTGTTCAAATATTCTTATACTTTGGGAAAGGTTCCCATTAATTTTATCAAAGATAAATTCTTTAAATTTATTCTTTAATCTTCTTTGAATATCAATTCAAACTAGTCGGGATTAGCGAACTACACCGGAGTAATCATTTATTTTATTTCCCAATCCCCACCTATTCATCCCATGAAGTAAAACTGGTAATACTTCATATCTAACACCACGGTGTTATCGGTAAATTCAATTACCATCTCACGTTCAAATCTCATTAAAGATTTAATTATCGCCTGAAGCAAAATTGGTGATACTCCATTCTCGATCTTTTCAATCTAATTAAAGATTCATTAAAATTCCACTTATTTTTAATCTTTAACTGGGTTAAAGAAACAGTGTCATTTAAAACACGGTTCACGATAAACCCAAAATCACATTCCATTAATTATCGGGTTAAGGAACAAGTGTTATTTAAAACACTGCTCACGATAAACCCAAAAATCAATACCAATTCAATTCCAATTAAATATTATTTAATTGGTACACTTCATTAAATCTAAATAAAAATATTTAATCTTTTTCTCAACTGGGTTTAAGAATAGTGTTAATGAAGACACCATCCACGACAGACCCAAATCCCATTTAATATTAAATACAAGGCTTTGAATTGAAAATATACCGGCTTATATTCAATATCAAACCTACGACCAACAAATATCGTATTGGAAATAACGATATTAATATATCTTTCAAATTCCCATAACAATATCTGTATCATCACAAAATCCAACATCGAAATATTCCGAAGACAATTTCTATTCAAATCCCTTCTAATTCAATTATTGGAAATTCTGGTTATATTTCAAAACCATTTCAAATTCACTTTATTTCTTTCAAAAATAAATGAATTATAATTCTAGTTCAAAACTAGTTCATTTCGATAAAAATATATTTTTATCTTTTCAAATATGGAGTTTTTCATCCCAATTCTTCACAAATCATTTCTTATGATTTCACACAAATTATTGATATTTTTAATAAATTTATCAAGGCCCGTACAGTCGATTTCCATCAACGGCCATCGAACTGTACTTACAACGACCTTTTCTAAATTTGATTTGGACATAATTCCAAATCCAACCGTTAGATTTCTAATTTCTAAAATTCGTTAGAAAGCTCTTTTCGATACGAACCCAACGGTTCCGGTTTTAGGAGAATCCGACGGTCGGATATCCCGCAATATCCATTCGAAGTCAATGGTCGAAGTTCACGAACTACCGCGGCGTGGTGCGTTCTATTCAGGCCATTATATTATATATATAATATATATAATATGTGACGGCCCGCCCTGCACTAGCCGACATTTCCTTCGAAAGTGCGTTGTACACATGTCTAACTAGCGCGAAACGGTCGTCGGAAGGAAAGAAAGAAGATGAAGAACTAACACAGAACCTGTAGAATGTCTCACAGCGCATGGAATAAAATATAATAATAACATAACTTTGACATAAAACAGGCGAGACAGTGCATAAGCTGAAAAACTAAATCATGTCTAACATGGCAGCGGAAATCCAAAATACAGCTTATTATCCAACATCCTTATTACAACTTCAAAAATACTGTCTTTAAGCAAAAGAAAGGAAAAAGTACACTACTAATGCCCAAGCAGTGACCATCGATAACACAGGGAGATAATACATAAATATCATACGTGGAAGCCTCCTGCTCGTCTCCAGTACAGCTACCCGTGCATCCACCTAACCTGTCTCTAGTCTGCTCGTGTGAGCACCCAGAGTAATAAGAAGAGACATAAAACTCTGGGTCAGACAAAAAGTCCGGTGTGAGCGATAAGCAGCTAAACAAAACAGAACAATAACAGGTATAATCCAATCATACCTGAACCTGGACCTGCAACCAAAGAGTTAGCACTACATACCATACAATACTCTAAGGTGCCACTAACATATGGTGTAAAGAATACGGGGGTGGGGGTGTGTATGTCATAGTGATGTCAAAAAATCAAGCATAGCAACCATCCTCACACCTCTCACTCAGTGCGTAAAGCATACGATACACATTACTCTGTTCACCTAATCCTTTGGGCCATGACGGAGTCCAACCCCGTATAACTGCGCTACGAGCCCCTAATCCATTTATCAGTGGTAAACCAAAGTGATAGGCATCGATAACCCCTTTGCACACGTCCCGCAGCAAAGCCCGATCGTGAAGTGAACTCATTGGTTCCCATCTGGATCCTGAGCTCTAACTTCCAACTTGGACTACCTTTGAGTCTCGGGTTATTGGTCTTCACCGGATCAGTCTTCATTCAGTTCTTCTCCTCGGATCGTGCTCCCCTGTTCGGTTCGTGGTCCTCACTTCAAGTCCAGCATCTCGATTCGGATCGGTCGTTCTACCTCCATCGGATCGAGTCGCGCCATACGGATCGGGTCATGCTCCTTCTAGCTCGTGGCGCTCCAGCTCCATCGGATCAGGTCGCACCATCGGTTCGTGGCTTCCGAAGTGGATCGGGTCGGAGCGTGCAAGAATCTTTCATTCTGGTCGGTTTCCATCATCTCTACCCTGGTTGGTCGGTATTGCCCCCTGGTCGGTCGAACACTTCACCATTCCTGGTCGGTCGTATTTCACCATCTCTGGTCGGTCGGTATTGCCCCCTGGTCGGTCGAACACTTCACCATTCCTGGTCGGTCGTACTTCACCATCCCTGGTCGGTCGGTATTGCCCCCTGGTCGGTCGAACACTTCGCCATTCCTGGTCGGTCGTACTTCACCATCCCTGCTCGGTCGTACTTCATCATCGTATGGGGTCGGTCGAACATCGCATAGTGGTCGGCCTTTCCTAACCTGATCGGTCTCCCCTGGTCGGTCTAACTCGACCCAAAGAAAACCTGCACCATTCCAGCAAGCTATTTTCGCCTCTCGACGGCGTTTTCAACCATTCCAACTATTCTAAACAATCATAAAGCATACCATACAGTCATAGCAACATGTATAAACATCCACAAACAGCAAAACAACAATTTAGTATGTTAAAACGGATCAAACATAGCCAAAAACCCCATATTTTCCCTTAATCCCTCTTAATCACGTTTAAGCAAATCTAATAATAGGATTAACAAAACTTAACCAAATCAGCCAAATTTTCTAACAGAGGCCTAAAATAATATTTAGCAATTTATAAATATTTTTCCAGATTTTTAACATGCATAAATTCGCTAATTTTCACTAATCACCCCTTAATCCCCCAAATTCCGGGATTTGCAAAATTAGTCGAAATTAACCCAAATTCATATCAGAGGCATAAAATGATGTTTTAGAATTTTAGGAATTTTTCTAGATTTTTCTGAGCCATAACTTCGCTAATCTTCGCTAATTACCATAATTAGCCGTAATTAGTGAAAAACAATGCAAATCACTCACCTTTGCCACAAAGGAAACTATAGATCTGAAATAATTCTCTGTTTGGGTTGAATTCCAATGCTTAGCAGTAGCTCCAACTCTGATTTGATGTTGATTAGCCTTGGTTTGATGCTAATTAGCTTAATCTTCAATTAGAAAGTGATTAGAGGTGATTTGGGATGATTCTAGATGTTGGAGGCCATGACTAGGGTTGAAGAAAATAAGTGGCGGCTGGAAAAATGAGTCTAAAACCGAAATCCTAACCCTAGCAGCCCTAAAATACCACTAATCCCGAAACCCCCCTTTGGGCCTAGCTGCTAATTACCCGGTTAAGCCCAATTAGCTGAAAATAACCCTTTAAACCTTAATTCAGCCATATCTCCCAAACGGTAAGTCCGTTTGGCTATTATGACCACTCTATGGAAAGAGAAACCATCATCCGGAGCTAATGGAAGTGGTTTCAGGTCAAAATTTCTTTCCAGTCAAAAGTTATGGACGAAACAAGATCAACTAGGGGCAAAACAGTCATTTAAAAATTGGCAAAAATCATGAACATGGGAAATGACCCCACTAGTCGTTTCCCAAAAGTACACGACCATACGACTTACCTAGAAAAAGAAATAAATATTCTACGATCCTAGATGCGTAGAATGAGGGTTGTTACATTCTCCCCCCCTTAAGAAATTTCGCCCCCGAAATTCCTTAACTAAGAAACAACAATGGGTCCCGCATGCCTATCAACCAATTTCAAACAATCAAACATACATGATAGTACAACAAGCATATCCTAGCATGCGGTTTTCTAACGAAGGAAGAATCATCGCCGCTAAGATCTTACCAGACAAAGAGCTTCAAATACGACCTACTTATGTCATCCTCTACTTCCCAAGTACAGTCGTCCTCTCGCCATCGATTCCCATCTTTATCCTAGAGGCGATTTCCAATAGGTTAGGATCGTTCCTCTGACTGGAACTGTTCCACTCAATCCAGATCGATCTAATCGTCAAGCTTACTAGCGTTTCTGAATCCAATTCACACTTAGGTCTGAAGTCATGCCCCATGAGATACTCTAGTAGCTTCCATTCCAGAAACATAGCCTCTAAACTGGCATGTCTCCTACCCAATGCATCAGCTATCGCACCTAGTCCGGTACTACGGCATCCGTCCGTACTGTCATCTTCTTAGGTAATCCAACCATATACGTCAAATTACCATCTACATTCCAAATGTCCTTTCGAGTCTAACCCGAATCTTGCCTACATCCATAATGCACGTCCAACGTATTTTCACCTCCTAGAGGCAACTAGATCCATCCAATGGCCCTAGGCACTACATCCATATCCGTACTGTATGTCTAACGTACATTCACCTTCTAAAGGTGATCTAGACTCATCTAATGAATCTAGGTACCTTACCCATATCTGTACTGCACGTCCAACGTACATTCACCTTCTAAAGGTGAACTAGACTCATCCAATGAATCTAGGTACCCTACCTATGAGTCCATGTAATAACCCGAAAATCTGGGCCAGTTTAAAATTTTTATTTTGGCAATTTTAGCGAATTTTGAATATTTAAAATGAATTATTTTAAATAAAATCGACGAGAAATTTATTTTGAATAGAATTCGAACGTATATATTTATACGCGTCGTCGTTAGAATATAAATAATTATATATAATTATAAATAGAATTGAAAATGGCGCGGTAGTTCGATAATTCGATTTAGAACTTCAATTGAATGTACCGGGTGCAAAACAAACCGGATTTTAGTGAAACCAGAAACATTAGGATCTAATTGATGATATCTTTCTAACGGATGTAAGAAACTGAGATTTCACTTTAAAAATTGAGAGATATGTCCAGTTGAAAATTCTGAATAGTCGCTATGGAATTCAGGCCCTTAAAAATGGACATTTTGCAAATGACCTCGGATTTCGACGAAACCAGTTTTGTTGGGTCCGTGATGTCAAGTTATTGCTAGGTTTCAAATTTCGTAATTTTTCGAATCAATATGTGAGCGTGGCAAAGGAAAACGTGTTTTGACCATTTCAGTTGATTTTAATCGACTGGAAATTGGCCATTTTTCATACAGTCTCAGAATTCGACGAAACTAGTTTTGTTAGGACCGTATCGTCAATACGAAGTTAGAAAATATTTTTCTGCAATTTATAGAGTTAGTATGTGACCCCGGTAATTTGAAAAGTACGTTTAAAATTCAATATAGTGATTTAAATGCAAATTAAAAGGAAACTGATCGAAACAGTCGAATCAGCTTACGATACATATCCCATTGTGTTCGGAATGGGGGTTAAACGCTATGGGCGACAGGCGGTGGACCTCTTTTAGAGGTCGATTGAAAAAGTTGACTTTTTGAATTAAAAGAAAAATAATTAATTAATTAAATTAATAAAAAAATTCTATCTCCTCTTTCCCTTAACCAGGCCCCCCCCCCGTAGAAATCAAATCAGAAAATTTAAAAAGAAAAAAAAAAAAAAATCGAAGGCGACGGGGGGGAAGAGAGCCGCCGCCGCCACCTCGCGCGCCCCCCCCCCCCCCAGAGCTGCCGCCGCCTCTTCCTCTTCTTCCCCTCCCCTTCTCCTTCTCCTCCCGCTCCCTCTTCCCACCGCGACAGCCCCTCAACCCAATCGCGCCACCAGAGATGACCGCAACCGCCTTTCTCCCCCCCCCCCCCCCGACGCGAGCCCCTGCCTGAAGACCTCCGACGCCCAGTACCTCCACCTCCTCAGCCTTGCGCCTCCCCTCAGACGGTCCTTCACCCTCCAACCGAAAACTGTCTGTAAGTTTTTTTTATTTTATTTTATTATTTATGTTATTTATTTTATTAGTATATACAGAGTTTTAGAAAAAGAAAGATAAAACTGTTTTTATTTTTATAGTTTAAAACTGATTTTTATTTATTTTTAAAACTGAATTTTCTTTATTTTAAAAACTGTTTTTTTCTTGTAAGAAATAAAGAAAACTGATTTTATTTTAAAGGGTTTAAACTTTAAAATAGAAAAGGTATGATCTTTATATTTTTAAAGTGATAAAAATATGATTTTTATATTTTTAAAGTATTAAAAATATAATCTTTACTATATAGGAATATTAAAAATAGGATTTTTTATATTTTTAAAGTATTAAAAATATAATCTTTATAGAATAGAGAATATAAAGATATCATCTTTGTGTATGTAATGAAATAAAAATCTGATTTTTATTTTATATACGTTAAAGTAAAGTGATGATTTTTATAATGATGAAATCTTTAAATTTAAAAAGGTGAAATCTTTAAATTTAAAAAGGTGAAATCTTTAAATTTAAAAAGGTGAAATCTTTAAATTTAAAAAGGTGAAATCTTTAAATTTGAAAGGGCGAAATCTTTATATGGAAAATAGCGTGATAAAAATATAATTTTTATCTTTGAACAACGAAGTAAAAATATAATTTTTATCTATGAACTTCGAAATAAAAAGGTGATTTTTATATATTGAACTTCGAACTAAAAATTCGATTTTTATATATAGAACTTTGAACTCAAAATTCGATTTTTATATATTGAATAGCGAAGTCAAAATTCGATTTTTACATATGTAGTGGCTACGGGCAACGAAGATGGCGAAGATGCGATAGCGATGAAGATTTCTATCAATGAAGTGCCGTGGAGCTAGGATAGCTATATGTGAGAACTTCTCACTCTTAATTCTATTTTTCTAGTTATATATATATATACTAGGATGCAGACGGTGCTTATTAGAAGCACCCGACACCCGTCCACAGACCATGGACTTGATTGTTTGATTGTGTAGTTGGTTAGGTTATTGGTTTGGATTGAAATTGAATTGTTGGGTGTATTGAAATTGATTTGATTGATGTGTGAATGGCGTGGGCCTTCACTAGACCGGGGATAAGGCTAGGCCTTGTCCCGTTTCTAGTATCGTGCCGTTATGCCGCCGAAATTTTCTAAAATATGTTAGAAAAATAAAAATATCATTTTTATTGTGTAAATGAAATGAATAGAAATTCAAGTGTTGAAATAGAATATTTTATCGTTAAAAATATAATTTTTAACGTGAAAGTGAATAAATAAAATATTTATAAACAAATCGGCCGATTTGTTTATATACACTGATTTGACTGATATTGATTGGGTTGATAAATTTTACACATCGCCCAACTGCACAAATAAAATCTGTGTTTGATTGTTTGAAACCCCACACGGGTGTTGGGATGAAATTTGAAGTTCACTCATCCTGATTGATTGAATATGTCGATCGATTGATTGACAGGCTGTTGTAAGCGTCAGATATCTATATTTGATGCTTATACAGTGTAGTGCACTTTGGTTGATGATTGATTATTTTTCCATGCTATTATATACATGTGTTGTATGGAATCCATATAATTAACATTATATGGTGATTGATTGGGCCTCATTCCAATTGGGAAAATAAGGAATATTATAAAAGAAAATTCATGTGTTGAATATAAAAATAGTCATGTGTTGACGATGTACATGTGTTGAGTGAAATATTTTATATAATCAAAATTACATCTTTATCACATTTAAAATTAGAACTACTTCCCAGTGGAAGTCTAATTGAAAATCAAACGATAGATACCATAGTTTTATAAAATATTTCACATAATAAAAATAGTGATGTGTTGACAGTACTCATGTGTTGAGATTAGTCGTGTGTTGAAAGAAATATAGGTTCATGTGTTGAATTGAATAGAAGTTTTTGAAATATATAAAGCCGTGTGGATTAGAGATGCGCTATTTTGACGTGAACGATATTTATATCGATTTTATTCGTTTTACAACGAATATTGAAAAGTGATTTCAAAACTAAATATTTTGAAATGAAATTCAATTGAATTAGATTAAAATTCGAATTGAATAGGAAGTGAATTTGAATTTAAATAAAATAGGAATGAATTGAATTGAAAACGATTTCGAAATGAATTGAATTGAAAACGATTTCGAAATGAATTGAATTGAAAACGATTTCGAAATGAATTGAATTGAAAACGATTTCGAAATGAATGGAATTGAAAACGAATTCAAATTGAATTGAAAGTGAATTGAAATGAATTCAAATTGAATTGAAATTTGAATTGAATAGAAATGAATTTTAAAACGAATTTATAGAGAAGAATTCAATTTTGATTTGAATTGAAATGGAAGTTGAAATTGCTTTTGAAACGAATTCAAAACTATTTTTAAAATTCGTTTTAAAAGGAAATCGACGAAATATATATTATATATATTATATATATAATATAATGGCCTGAATAGAACGCGCCGCGCCGCGGCAGTTCGTGAATTTCGACCATTTATTTCAAACGGACATTGCGGGAGATCCGACCGTCGGATTCTCCTAAAACCGGAACCGTTGGGTTCGTATCGAAAAGAGCTTTCCAATGAATATTAGAAATTTGAAATCTAACGGTTGGATTTGGAATTATGTCCAAATCAAATTCGAAAAAGGTCGCTATAAGTGCAGTTCGATGGCCGTTGTTGGAAATCGACTGTACGGGCCTTGATAAAATTATTAAAAATATCTATAATTTGTGTAAAATTATAATATGTGAATTGGAAAGAACTGGGGTGAAAAATTCCACATTTGAAAAGATAAAAATAGATTTTTATCGAAATGAACTAGTTTTGAACTAGAATTGAAATCAATTTATTTTTAAAATAAATAAATTGAATTTGATAGTGGTTTTGAAAATAATCGATAATTCCCAATACGTGGATTGGACTGGAGCTGAATCGAAATTATCTTCGGGATATTTCGATGTTGGATTTGGTGACTATACAAATATTGTTAGGGGGATTTGAAAGATATTTTATATCGTTATTTCCAATACGATATTTGTTGGTTTCAGAATTTGATATTGAATATAAGTCGATATATTTTCTATTCAGAGCCTTGTATTTAATATCAAATGTGATTTGGGTTTGTCGTGAATCGTGTTTTGATGACATTGGTTCTTTAACCCAGTTAAAGGCAGGATATTGATTTTTGAAAAGATTAAAACTAAGTGGAGTATTAATGAATCTTTAATTAGATTAAAATGTGAATTGATGATTTAAATTATCAAATCTGAAAAGTGATCGAGAGTGGAGTACCACCAGTTTTGCTCCAAAGCGATAGTTAAATCTTTAATTAGATTTGAACGTGAAATGGTAATTAATTTTACCGATAACACAGTGGTGTTAGATGTGGAGTATTACCAGTTTTCTCCAGGGGATATATAGGTTGGGATTGGGAAATAAACTAAATAATTACTTCGGTGTGGTTCGTTAATCCCGACTAGTTTGAAGTGATATCCAAAGGAGGATTAAAGAATAAATTTAGAAGAATTTATCTTGGATAAAATTAATGGGAACATTTCCCTAAGAATGTGATTTTGTGAATAAAAGAATATTCTGAATTGGAATGAGGCGTTTGTTGTGTTTGTGTAACATTTGTTTATCATATACGTGGGTTATTCAGAAAGGCCGGGTTTATACCCATTCTGAATAACCGTTTCGACGAGATGTCGAAGATGAAGACGGTGGTTGAAGACCGGAAGTCTTCACATCGTTTGGGTGATTACTGATGATCTTGATTGGGCTGTACACCCAAGATGAGGGAAACAGTCGGTGATCGTCCAGACGTACTTGGAGATCGATGGATATGCGAGGAAAGTGCCTCCGGTTTCGTTCAGACCCAGAACGGACTTGTAAATGGACTGTGTGTCTGACATTGGATTTTAGTCCGTGTGATTGATCTCTATTAAATATATATCTGTTTGGCGGCGGAGAATTTATTCTCTTGCTTAACGCCCTTCTCTGAGACGTACGAGCTCAGGGGTTATATATTGATGGATATCAAACGCATGGAGTGAATTGCCTGTGTGGCATGCGTAAGTGGCAATTGATCAAGGCTTCTGTTGAAAAGCAAAGTCTTGTGGTTGATGATCAAAGCACGGCCTGTGTGGCATAGCTTTGTGTATAACGTGAATTCGCGAGCCTCACACCTCGGTATGAGTCAAAAACGGGAGATGGACCGCTGGGAGAGCACGACGTTTCTTTCTAGCTAGGGTGGTGTCAGTGACCTACCAGCCCTGACATTTATATACTTTTCACCTGTGTGGTTGTTGGAATGCGAGGCGCCTCGGATATAGGTCTGTAAGGACCGGGAAACGTGTGTTCAGGAATAACTAATCCTCAAAAGCAAGAGAGGACCGGCCCAGCCGATTCCAAGGATCAAAGTGGGGTCCTGGGACATTTGCTAGAGTGTCTCGAACGCGGAGAGGAGCTTGCCCCTTGCCTCGGCTCATGACGGAATCCAATTTCCAATACGTGTATTTCGGCTTTATTTGTAGAGCCTAGTATGGCGACATAGTGGGATGGGGCACTCATGCCGCCTATGATTGATATTTATGATGTGAATTGTTTTGACACTATACACTTATAGTAATATCAAAATAATGTGTTTTAAACGTATCAAGCATGCTTTGGCTGTTATAAGGTAAAAACCCTATCCTCCGGCTTGCGTTGCATTGTGTGATGGGACCTGGGTCTTATAACAGCTTCATCTTTCTTTATTTAGCATTGCGCTGTTGTTTCATGCACTGGTATCCTTGGGAGGAAACCCGTTCCGTGTTATACGGCGTGGTCCCTTGATTTACCGAACTTTAAAATAAAGAATTATAACTGTTTTAGTTCTCACACCAGTCACATGACTGACCTGGAGTTTATTGTTTTAACCTAAACTCTGGGTGCCCCTATTTTCCACACGGGCAGCTAGTAGTTTTGGTTTTGCAGATTTATATTCACAGGGTCCTGATTTACAGCTGGAACGATGCTCGGAAAGCTCTGTATCCGTGTATCACTTCTAGTTGTGTTTTGTATATTTTTCCGCTGCTATGTAATTTATTGTAATCTCTGATATTTATCGAATGTAATTTATTCATTTATACTCGGTATATTCTTATATTCTGATGGAATTGTTGTAATAGCAATGAAATGTTCTTCCGTCTGCGTTCTATTTTGTCTTGTACTCAATTCTATCCGTGCTTTCCTTCATGGGGAAGTTCGGGTCGTCTCAGTTTGGTATCAGAGCTTTGGTTTACAGAGCTCGAGAACAAGACACATTAGAACCATACGAAAGAATTCATCAGATATTGGATTAGTAATATCCAATTAAAATGACTCGTTAGAGATAGGATCAGTAGTATCCTAGAACGAGTGTGAAGAGTATATTTTTCAAATGAAAACAATTTTGTTTTGCAAATTTTAAATCGTTTTATACGTATTTTGAATATTTATTTATTTTGAATATGGACAATCCAATATATAAGGTTTTGCATATACGCGTCATGAACGTATATTCGAAGTTTTAATATACTGGGTAGATATAGAATCACATTCTAGACACCCGGAGATGGTTCTGATGATTGATATATCATCATCAGAATTTATATTCGTGTTTCGAAGGTGTGATTTCTATATATTTCCATTAGACTGGTGTGAGAACCAAAACTAATATAGCTAGAACACATTGTTGTGAATTGGCATCAAAAACATGATTTTCTGTATATATATCAAAATTATGAATTTGAAACTCTAATTCACTAATTGATTGATGTTTGTGTTGTTTGTTTAATTGTTTGCTAATTTTAACCATTTATGCCTAATTGTACCAAATATTGAATTATATTGAAAATTGGTTGTATTTGCTTGCATATACATATATATCTTTGAACAGGTCATAGCAAGGAGGCTAGAGCAGAGAATAAAATTTGTTTGCCCGACAAATAGGTACATGTTTACTACATAATTTCCTGTTTTGTTTGGGTGATGATGATTTTGTGAGCCTATTGGCTAGCCGCTTGGCTTTTTCTTTTTCTTTTTGAGATCTGAAGGACCGGGGAAGCTATTTGAAATTCCCCGATGCTCCCGGTGCAGGGGAGGTTATGGCGAAATTTTTCGGAAATTTAGGGTGTTAGCCAAATTTTTGAAATTTTGAAAATTCTCAGAAACTGAAAAGTTGGAAAATGGAAGCCAGATCGAGTGTAGAGCTGAATAATCAAACCACTTTCGACTTTGTTCCTTTTCGGGGACGAAAAGTTTTAAGTGGGGGAGATTGTAATAACCCGAAAATCTGGGCCAGTTTAAAATTTTTATTTTGGCAATTTTAGCGAATTTTGAATATTTAAAATGAATTATTTTAAATAAAATTGACGAGAAATTTATTTTGAATAGAATTCGAACGTATATATTTATACGCGTCGTCGTTAGAATATAAATAATTATATATAATTATAAATAGAATTGAAAATGGCGCGGTAGTTCGATAATTCGATTTAGAACTTCAATTGAATGTACCGGGTGCAAAACAAACCGGATTTTAGTGAAACCAGAAACATTAGGATCTAATTGATGATATCTTTCTAACGGATGTAAGAAACTGAGATTTCACTTTAAAAATTGAGAGATATGTCCAGTTGAAAATTCTGAATAGTCGCTATGGAATTCAGGCCCTTAAAAATGGACATTTTGCAAATGACCTCGGATTTCGACGAAACCAGTTTTGTTGGGTCCGTGATGTCAAGTTATTGCTAGGTTTCAAATTTCGTAATTTTTCGAATCAATATGTGAGCGTGGCAAAGGAAAACGTGTTTTGACCATTTCAGTTGATTTTAATCGACTGGAAATTGGCCATTTTTCATACAGTCTCAGAATTCGACGAAACTAGTTTTGTTAGGACCGTATCGTCAATACGAAGTTAGAAAATATTTTTCTGCAATTTATAGAGTTAGTATGTGACCCCGGTAATTTGAAAAGTACGTTTAAAATTCAATATAGTGATTTAAATGCAAATTAAAAGGAAACTGATCGAAACAGTCGAATCAGCTTACGATACATATCCCATTGTGTTCGGAATGGGGGTTAAACGCTATGGGCGACAGGCGGTGGACCTCTTTTAGAGGTCGATTGAAAAAGTTGACTTTTTGAATTAAAAGAAAAATAATTAATTAATTAAATTAATAAAAAAATTCTATCTCCTCTTTCCCTTAACCAGGCCCCCCCCCCGTAGAAATCAAATCAGAAAATTTAAAAAGAAAAAAAAAAAAATCGAAGGCGACGGGGGGGAAGAGAGCCGCCGCCGCCACCTCGCGCGCCCCCCCCCAGAGCTGCCGCCGCCTCTTCCTCTTCTTCCCCTCCCCTTCTCCTTCTCCTCCCGCTCCCTCTTCCCACCGCGACAGCCCCTCAACCCAATCGCGCCACCAGAGATGACCGCAACCGCCTTTCTCCCCCCCCCCCCCCCCGACGCGAGCCCCTGCCTGAAGACCTCCGACGCCCAGTACCTCCACCTCCTCAGCCTTGCGCCTCCCCTCAGACGGTCCTTCACCCTCCAACCGAAAACTGTCTGTAAGTTTTTTTTATTTTATTTTATTATTTATGTTATTTATTTTATTAGTATATACAGAGTTTTAGAAAAAGAAAGATAAAACTGTTTTTATTTTTATAGTTTAAAACTGATTTTTATTTATTTTTAAAACTGAATTTTCTTTATTTTAAAAACTGTTTTTTTCTTGTAAGAAATAAAGAAAACTGATTTTATTTTAAAGGGTTTAAACTTTAAAATAGAAAAGGTATGATCTTTATATTTTTAAAGTGATAAAAATATGATTTTTATATTTTTAAAGTATTAAAAATATAATCTTTACTATATAGGAATATTAAAAATAGGATTTTTTATATTTTTAAAGTATTAAAAATATAATCTTTATAGAATAGAGAATATAAAGATATCATCTTTGTGTATGTAATGAAATAAAAATCTGATTTTTATTTTATATACGTTAAAGTAAAGTGATGATTTTTATAATGATGAAATCTTTAAATTTAAAAAGGTGAAATCTTTAAATTTAAAAAGGTGAAATCTTTAAATTTAAAAAGGTGAAATCTTTAAATTTAAAAAGGTGAAATCTTTAAATTTGAAAGGGCGAAATCTTTATATGGAAAATAGCGTGATAAAAATATAATTTTTATCTTTGAACAACGAAGTAAAAATATAATTTTTATCTATGAACTTCGAAATAAAAAGGTGATTTTTATATATTGAACTTCGAACTAAAAATTCGATTTTTATATATAGAACTTTGAACTCAAAATTCGATTTTTATATATTGAATAGCGAAGTCAAAATTCGATTTTTACATATGTAGTGGCTACGGGCAACGAAGATGGCGAAGATGCGATAGCGATGAAGATTTCTATCAATGAAGTGCCGTGGAGCTAGGATAGCTATATGTGAGAACTTCTCACTCTTAATTCTATTTTTCTAGTTATATATATATACTAGGATGCAGACGGTGCTTATTAGAAGCACCCGACACCCGTCCACAGACCATGGACTTGATTGTTTGATTGTGTAGTTGGTTAGGTTATTGGTTTGGATTGAAATTGAATTGTTGGGTGTATTGAAATTGATTTGATTGATGTGTGAATGGCGTGGGCCTTCACTAGACCGGGGATAAGGCTAGGCCTTGTCCCGTTTCTAGTATCGTGCCGTTATGCCGCCGAAATTTTCTAAAATATGTTAGAAAAATAAAAATATCATTTTTATTGTGTAAATGAAATGAATAGAAATTCAAGTGTTGAAATAGAATATTTTATCGTTAAAAATATAATTTTTAACGTGAAAGTGAATAAATAAAATATTTATAAACAAATCGGCCGATTTGTTTATATACACTGATTTGACTGATATTGATTGGGTTGATAAATTTTACACATCGCCCAACTGCACAAATAAAATCTGTGTTTGATTGTTTGAAACCCCACACGGGTGTTGGGATGAAATTTGAAGTTCACTCATCCTGATTGATTGAATATGTCGATCGATTGATTGACAGGCTGTTGTAAGCGTCAGATATCTATATTTGATGCTTATACAGTGTAGTGCACTTTGGTTGATGATTGATTATTTTTCCATGCTATTATATACATGTGTTGTATGGAATCCATATAATTAACATTATATGGTGATTGATTGGGCCTCATTCCAATTGGGAAAATAAGGAATATTATAAAAGAAAATTCATGTGTTGAATATAAAAATAGTCATGTGTTGACGATGTACATGTGTTGAGTGAAATATTTTATATAATCAAAATTACATCTTTATCACATTTAAAATTAGAACTACTTCCCAGTGGAAGTCTAATTGAAAATCAAACGATAGATACCATAGTTTTATAAAATATTTCACATAATAAAAATAGTGATGTGTTGACAGTACTCATGTGTTGAGATTAGTCGTGTGTTGAAAGAAATATAGGTTCATGTGTTGAATTGAATAGAAGTTTTTGAAATATATAAAGCCGTGTGGATTAGAGATGCGCTATTTTGACGTGAACGATATTTATATCGATTTTATTCGTTTTACAACGAATATTGAAAAGTGATTTCAAAACTAAATATTTTGAAATGAAATTCAATTGAATTAGATTAAAATTCGAATTGAATAGGAAGTGAATTTGAATTTAAATAAAATAGGAATGAATTGAATTGAAAACGATTTCGAAATGAATTGAATTGAAAACGATTTCGAAATGAATTGAATTGAAAACGATTTCGAAATGAATTGAATTGAAAACGATTTCGAAATGAATGGAATTGAAAACGAATTCAAATTGAATTGAAAGTGAATTGAAATGAATTCAAATTGAATTGAAATTTGAATTGAATAGAAATGAATTTTAAAACGAATTTATAGAGAAGAATTCAATTTTGATTTGAATTGAAATGGAAGTTGAAATTGCTTTTGAAACGAATTCAAAACTATTTTTAAAATTCGTTTTAAAAGGAAATCGACGAAATATGTATTATATATATTATATATATAATATAATGGCCTGAATAGAACGCGCCGCGCCGCGGCAGTTCGTGAATTTCGACCATTTATTTCAAACGGACATTGCGGGAGATCCGACCGTCGGATTCTCCTAAAACCGGAACCGTTGGGTTCATATCGAAAAGAGCTTTCCAATGAATATTAGAAATTTGAAATCTAACGGTTGGATTTGGAATTATGTCCAAATCAAATTCGAAAAAGGTCGCTATAAGTGCAGTTCGATGGCCGTTGTTGGAAATCGACTGTACGGGCCTTGATAAAATTATTAAAAATATCTATAATTTGTGTAAAATTATAATATGTGAATTGGAAAGAACTGGGGTGAAAAATTCCACATTTGAAAAGATAAAAATAGATTTTTATCGAAATGAACTAGTTTTGAACTAGAATTGAAATCAATTTATTTTTAAAATAAATAAATTGAATTTGATAGTGGTTTTGAAAATAATCGATAATTCCCAATACGTGGATTGGACTGGAGCTGAATCGAAATTATCTTCGGGATATTTCGATGTTGGATTTGGTGACTATACAAATATTGTTAGGGGGATTTGAAAGATATTTTATATCGTTATTTCCAATACGATATTTGTTGGTTTCAGAATTTGATATTGAATATAAGTCGATATATTTTCTATTCAGAGCCTTGTATTTAATATCAAATGTGATTTGGGTTTGTCGTGAATCGTGTTTTGATGACATTGGTTCTTTAACCCAGTTAAAGGCAGGATATTGATTTTTGAAAAGATTAAAACTAAGTGGAGTATTAATGAATCTTTAATTAGATTAAAATGTGAATTGATGATTTAAATTATCAAATCTGAAAAGTGATCGAGAGTGGAGTACCACCAGTTTTGCTCCAAAGCGATAGTTAAATCTTTAATTAGATTTGAACGTGAAATGGTAATTAATTTTACCGATAACACAGTGGTGTTAGATGTGGAGTATTACCAGTTTTCTCCAGGGGATATATAGGTTGGGATTGGGAAATAAACTAAATAATTACTTCGGTGTGGTTCGTTAATCCCGACTAGTTTGAAGTGATATCCAAAGGAGGATTAAAGAATAAATTTAGAAGAATTTATCTTGGATAAAATTAATGGGAACATTTCCCTAAGAATGTGATTTTGTGAATAAAAGAATATTCTGAATTGGAATGAGGCGTTTGTTGTGTTTGTGTAACATTTGTTTATCATATACGTGGGTTATTCAGAAAGGCCGGGTTTATACCCATTCTGAATAACCGATTCGACGAGATGTCGAAGATGAAGACGGTGGTTGAAGACCGGAAGTCTTCACATCGTTTGGGTGATTACTGATGATCTTGATTGGGCTGTACACCCAAGATGAGGGAAACAGTCGGTGATCGTCCAGACGTACTTGGAGATCGATGGATATGCGAGGAAAGTGCCTCCGGTTTCGTTCAGACCCAGAACGGACTTGTAAATGGACTGTGTGTCTGACATTGGATTTTAGTCCGTGTGATTGATCTCTATTAAATATAAATCTGTTTGGCGGCGGAGAATTTATTCTCTTGCTTAACGCCCTTCTCTGAGACGTACGAGCTCAGGGGTTATATATTGATGGATATCAAACGCATGGAGTGAATTGCCTGTGTGGCATGCGTAAGTGGCAATTGATCAAGGCTTCTGTTGAAAAGCAAAGTCTTGTGGTTGATGATCAAAGCACGGCCTGTGTGGCATAGCTTTGTGTATAACGTGAATTCGCGAGCCTCACACCTCGGTATGAGTCAAAAACGGGAGATGGACCGCTGGGAGAGCACGACGTTTCTTTCTAGCTAGGGTGGTGTCAGTGACCTACCAGCCCTGACATTTATATACTTTTCACCTGTGTGGTTGTTGGAATGCGAGGCGCCTCGGATATAGGTCTGTAAGGACCGGGAAACGTGTGTTCAGGAATAACTAATCCTCAAAAGCAAGAGAGGACCGGCCCAGCTGATTCCAAGGATCAAAGTGGGGTCCTGGGACATTTGCTAGAGTGTCTCGAACGCGGAGAGGAGCTTGCCCCTTGCCTCGGCTCATGACGGAATCCAATTTCCAATACGTGTATTTCGGCTTTATTTGTAGAGCCTAGTATGGCGACATAGTGGGATGGGGCACTCATGCCGCCTATGATTGATATTTATGATGTGAATTGTTTTGACACTATACACTTATAGTAATATCAAAATAATGTGTTTTAAACGTATCAAGCATGCTTTGGCTGTTATAAGGTAAAAACCCTATCCTCCGGCTTGCGTTGCATTGTGTGATGGGACCTGGGTCTTATAACAGCTTCATCTTTCTTTATTTAGCATTGCGCTGTTGTTTCATGCACTGGTATCCTTGGGAGGAAACCCGTTCCGTGTTATACGGCGTGGTCCCTTGATTTACCGAACTTTAAAATAAAGAATTATAACTGTTTTAGTTCTCACACCAGTCACATGACTGACCTGGAGTTTATTGTTTTAACCTAAACTCTGGGTGCCCCTATTTTCCACACGGGCAGCTAGTAGTTTTGGTTTTGCAGATTTATATTCACAGGGTCCTGATTTACAGCTGGAACGATGCTCGGAAAGCTCTGTATCCGTGTATCACTTCTAGTTGTGTTTTGTATATTTTTCCGCTGCTATGTAATTTATTGTAATCTCTGATATTTATCGAATGTAATTTATTCATTTATACTCGGTATATTCTTATATTCTGATGGAATTGTTGTAATAGCAATGAAATGTTCTTCCGTCTGCGTTCTATTTTGTCTTGTACTCAATTCTATCCGTGCTTTCCTTCATGGGGAAGTTCGGGTCGTCTCAGTCCAAGTCCAACTTGAATCTCCTATATCCGCTGAATCTCCAAGATCAACGGACGCTCCACAATGCCCAAACATACTTCAAGTCTAACGTAAAGTATCATACACCCATCATCTCACTATGATCAACAAACCTATCCTATTTCCATTCAACAGGATCCTTACAGGTGATAGTCTAATCAAGAGAAGAAAGGTAGGAACAAACATAGCAACCATAGCATCCATCAAACAAATCCTATCTATCACCTGCTAAATCCTTGAATACATCAACACCTATATGTCTGGTCCAACCAACATCAATAACTAATGGAAGCCCAGCCTCCAAACGGACTACCGTACGTCCAACGCACGTTTATCCTCCAAGGATAACTAGATCACGTCCAACGGATCCAAGGTAACGGGTGTCCCCGGATACCCCTGCTTTTAGTCCGCCTGAAACACTCGAGTCCCACCCAAGTCTATCCATTATCCCGCTGCCCTCTCGAGTCTAACTCGAGCCAATCCAATTCCTCGCAGCCTCCTCGAGTCCAACTCGAGTCAATCTATTACCCATAACTCAGACCCAGTCTTGAGTATCCATTACCTACAAACTCTAGTCCAACGTGAGTCGTCTCCCTATTCGTTGCATCTCTAAGATCAATCGAACATCTATTTTATTTTACGAGTTCAAGTCCAACTTGAATCGTCCTAACCTTCGTTGCACCTTCCTTGACCAATGAACACATCCTATTCTTTCAAAAAGAACATCAACATATGGTCCTAAACAATTCATTACTTTGCATCTTTCTTGAGTCCCACTCGAGTCATCTCATAACCCTATCGAGTCTAACTCTAGGCAGTCCATACCATCGAATAGTCTTATCCTGTCACAACTGCCCATCACTCTTCGAGCAAACCAAGATATCATCCAATGAAAATCGCAAAACTACCTATCTCTCATGCAGACCATCCTAGTCGACCTCGACATTCCCCGAGCACAAGTCCCAAAGGCCTAAACCAATATCAGACAAGCACCCAAGGAACATCTCCTCCGAGTTCAGACGATCTACGTGAGATGACATGAGCAAAACATCTAAACACTCAAGCATCCATAACTGACTCTGGCTATCCTCGCCAATCTTTCTTGAAATTATCATCGATCGCATGACCAAGTCCTGACCAACTACTGTACATCCAATGTACATTTGCTTCTCTAACTCCCGTTATCATCTTCGTCATAAGGTATGCAATCCAATACCACCCTTCGCCCATCATCCACTCTAACGGTCATCAAAGGCTCTTCACAATCTACTATCACTCTATACTTTTGGAGTCAATCAGCTCCCAAAATCAAGCCAAACCTAGTAAAGCTCAAAATAAAGCAATCACAACAAACATACATCCATGACTCGATAAGACCAAATTACGACAAATCCTACAAAGGCTAGTCAAACCACCTATCGGGTTTGTCACTACTAAAGGTCTATCGACTATCTCGGGTTCCAATTCCAACCTATCTACCAGGTCACTAGGTACGAAGGAATGGGAAACCTTGTTATTAAAACAAAATTTGAACAGAAACATCTTAAATAGAAAGCATACCTCGAATAACGACACCTTTTTCCTTCTGCGCCGCAGTTGGGGCATTCGACGAAGAATGAATAGCGTTGATAGCATATGCTTTCACGATCTGCTTCTCCCTAGGAGATTGTGGACATTCATTCTTGTGATGTCCTGCTTGGCCGCAATTAAAGCACTTCCTTTCCCCAGGCTTTTCTCGACAATCTCTGGCATAGTGGCCCTTCTTGCCACAGCTAAAGCACTCGCCATCTTTCTTATTCTTTTTACTCTGACCATCCATGGTTTGGTCTTGTTTCCTCTTAGTCTGGGAATTATTCTTGCCTCCGCCTCCTGCTTGCAGCTTTGGCTCCTTTGCAGATGCAGTAGCGACCTCAGTCTTAGGCTTAGGGTAAAGACTTTCTGACCTTAATGCCTTTCCTACAATCGATTCAAACGTCTCATCGATGTGGTTTATAAGCCTTTCCCCCAAGTACCCATCTAAACCAGTTATGACCTTCTTGTTCTTCTTCTCGGCAGTGTCGATAAGAGATAACCCATATTTCGATAAAGTATCGAACTCAGCAACATACTCTGAAACTGCCCTTCCGTTCTGCTTAAGCTCCAGAAACTTTCTAAACAATTCTGACTTCTGAGCAGCTGGTATAAACTTATCGCAAAAACGAGCCTTAAACTGATCCCATGTAATCTGATCCTCTGGAGTTGCTGCCTTAATAGCATTCCACCAATTCATTGCTCGTCCTTGAAGCTGACGGGATGCTAGCTTCCTCTTCATGGCATCTTCAATACCCAAGTCTTCGAAGATACGCTCACAGCTATCCAACCAATCCTGAACAACCGTAGCCGACTCCGTTCCGTGTAACGGCTTCCCACCAAGACTAGCATAATCCTTGTTAAGCTTGGCGAAATCGGTCCTAGGCGCCTGCACCGCTGCACCACCACCGTTAGCAACATTAGGAGCCGCTCTATGGACATCCCTAAGCATCTCCCTCATGAAGTCAGTGAACATAGTCCTCATCTCAGTAGCATTCCCATTATTGGCTCCTCTGCCAGTACCCCTCGCATATCGTCTCATCGTTCAATCTGTATAGAGCAAACGATTAACCATCTCCTTTGTGGTGTCAGTGCAGTGCAACTTCATCCTTAACTATACTAATAGTATATATATATATATAGCTTTTGAAAACCAAAGTAATCACAAATACGCGCTCTCATATACGTACTATCTCTCCCTAGTGTCTTTCCCTAGGTTAACTACGCAACCTAGAGCTCTGATACCAAATGTGACGGCCCGCCCTGCACTAGCCGACATTTCCTTCGAAAGTGCGCTGTACACATGTCTAACTAGCGCGGAACGGTCATCGGAAGGAAAGAAAGAAGATGAAGAACTAACACAGAACCTGTAGAATGTCTCACAGCGCATGGAATAAAATATAATAATAACATAACTTTGACATAAAACAGGTGAGACAGTGCATAAGCTGAAAAACTAAATCATGTCTAACATGGCAGCGGAAATCCAAAATACAGCTTATTATCCAACATCCTTATTACAACTTCAAAAATACTGTCTCTAAGAAAAAGAAAGGAAAAGGTACACTACTAATGCCCAAGCAGTGACCATCGATAACACAGGGAGATAATACATAAATATCATACGTGGAAGCCTCCTGCTCGTCTCCAGTACAGCTACCCGTGCATCCACCTAACCTGTCTCTAGTCTGCTCGTGTGAGCACCCAGAGTAATAAGAAGAGAAATAAAACTCTGGGTCAGACAAAAAGTCTGGTGTGAGCGATAAGCAGCTAAACAAAACAGAACAATAACAGGTATAATCCAATCATACCTGAACCTGGACCTGCAACCAAAGAGTTAGCACTACATACCGTACAATACTCTAAGGTGCCACTAACATATGGTGTAAAGAATACGGGGGTGGGGGTGTGTATGTCATAGTGATGTCAAACAATCAAGCATAGCAACCATCCTCACACCTCTCACTCAGTGCGTAAAGCATACGATACCCATTACTCTGTTCACCTAATCCTTTGGGCCATGACGGAGTCCAACCCCGTATAACTGCGCTACGAGCCCCTAATCCATTTATCAGTGGTAAACCAAAGTGATAGGCATCGATAACCCCTTTGCACACGTCCCGCAGCAAAGCCCAATCGTGAAGTGAACTCATTGGTTCCCATCTGGATCCTGAGCTCTAACTTCCAACTTGGACTACCTTTGCGTCTCGGGTTATTGGTCTTCACCGGATCGGTCTTCATTCTGTTCTTCTCCTCGGATCGTGCTCCCCTGTTCGGTTCGTGGTCCTCACTTCAAGTCCAGCATCTCGATTCGGATCAATCGTTCTACCTCCATCGGATCGAGTCACGCCATACGGATCGGTTCATGCTCCTTCTAGCTCGTGGCGCTCCAGCTCCATCGGATCAGGTCGCACCATCGGTTCGTGGCTTCCGAAGTGGATCGGGTCGGAGCGTGCAAGAATCTTTCATTCTGGTCGGTTTTCATCATCTCTACCATGGTCGTTCGGTATTGCCCCCTGGTCGGTCGAACACTTCACCATTCCTGGTCGGTCGTATTTCACCATCCCTGGTCGGTCGGTATTGCCCCCTGGTCGGTCGAACACTTCACCATTCCTGGTCGGTCGTACTTCACCATCCCTGGTCGGTCGGTATTGCCCCCTTGTCGGTCGAACACTTCGCCATTCCTGGTCGGTCGTACTTCACCATCCCTGCTCGGTCGTACTTCATCATCGTATGGGGTCGGTCGAACATCGCATAGTGGTCGGTCTTTCCTAACCTGATCGGTCTCCCCTGGTCGGTCTAACTCGACCCAAAGAAAACCTGCACCATTCCAGCAAGCTATTTTCGCCTCTCGACGGCGTTTTCAACCATTCCAACTATTCTAAACAATCATAAAGCATACCATATAGTCATAGCAACATGTATAAACATCCACAAACAGCAAAACAACAATATAGTATGTTAAAACAGATCAAACATAGCCAAAAACCCCATATTTTCCCTTAATCCCTCTTAATCACGTTTAAGCAAATCTAATGATAGGATTAACAAAACTTAACCAAATCAGCCAAATTTTCTAACAGAGGCCTAAAATAATATTTAGCAATTTATAAATATTTTTCCAGATTTTTAACATGCATAAATTCGCTAATTTTCACTAATCACCCCTTAATCCCCCAAATTCCGGGATTTGCAAAATTAGTCGAAATTAACCCAAATTCATATCAGAGGCATAAAATGATGTTTTAGAATTTTAGGAATTTTTCTAGATTTTTCTGAGCCATAACTTCGATCATCTTCGCTAATTACCCTAATTAGCCGTAATTAGTGAAAAACAATGCAAATCACTCACCTTTGCCACAAAGGAAACTATAGATCTGAAATGATTCTCTGTTTGGGTTGAATTCCAATGCTTAGCAGTAGCTCCAACTCTGATTTGATGTTGATTAGCCTTGGTTTGATGCTAATTAGCTTAATCTTCAATTAGAAAGTGATTAGAGGTGATTTGGGATGATTCTAGATGTTGGAGGCCATGACTAGGGTTGAAGAAAATAAGTGGCGGCTGGAAAAATGAGTCTAAAACCGAAATCCTAACCCTAGCAGCCCTTAAATACCACTAATCCCGAAACCCCCCTTTGGGCCTAGCTGCTAATTACCAGGTTAAGCCCAATTAGCTGAAAATAACCCTATAAACTTTAATTCAGCCATATCTCCCAAACGGTAAGTCCGTTTGGCTTTTATGACCACTCTACGGAAAGAGAAACCATCATCCGGAGCTAATGGAAGTTGTTTCAGGTCAAAATTCCTTTCCAGTCAAAAGTTATGGACGAAACAAGATCAACTAGGGGCAAAACGGTGATTTAAAAATTGGCAAAAATCAGGAACATGGGAAATGACCCCACTAGTCGTTTCCCCAAAGTACACGACCATACGACTTACCTAGAAAAAGAAGTAAATATTCTACGATCCTAGATGCGTAGAATGAGGGTTGTTACATAATATATACTTCGTCGGTTTCCTTTTAAAACGTATTATATAAATCGTTTTAAATTCGTTTTCAAAACGATTTCCACTTCTTTTCAAATCCAAATCAAATTTGAATCTTTCCTTATAAATTCGTTTTAAATTCATTTCAAATTGATTTTAATTCAAATCGATTTTTAATTCAATTTCAATCCGAATTCATTTCTATTCAATTCAATTCGAATTCATTTCAATTCAATTTCAATTCGAATTCATTTCTATTCAATTTCAATTCGAATTCATTTCTATTCAATTTCAATTCGAATTCATTTCTATTCAATTTCTATTCGAGTTCATTTCTATTCAATTTCAATTCGAATTCATTTCTATTCAGTTTCAATTCGAATTCACTTCTATTCAATTTTAATTCGAATTCATTTCTATTCAATTTCAATTCATTTCGAATTCTAATTCGTTTCAATTCAATTCAATTCGAATTTCAATTCATTTCAAAATATCGGATTTTGAAATCACTTTCGATATTCATTGTAAAATGAATAAAATCGATATAAATATCGTTCACGTCAAAATGGCGTCAATCTAATCAACACGGCTTCATATATTTCTACTTTCAAATATTCTATTTCAAATATTTCTTTTTCAAATATTCTATTTCAAATATTCTATTTCAAATATTTCTTTTTCAAATATTTCTTTTTCAAATATTCTATTTCAAATATTTCTTTTTCAAATATTTCTTTTTCAAATATTCTATTTCAAATATTTTTATTTCAAATATTTCTTTTTCAAATATTCTATTTCAAATATTTTTATTTCAAATATTTCTTTTTCAAATATTCTATTTCAAATATTTCTTTTTCAAATATTCTATTTCAAATATTTCTTTTTCAAATATTTCTTTTTCAAATATTTCTTTTTCAAATATTCGATTTCAAATATTCCTTTTTCAAATATTCTATTTCAAATATTTCTTTTTCAAATATTTCTTTTTCAAAACTGGAATGAGGCCCAATCAATTACCATATAATGTTAATTATATGGATTTTCTACAACACATGTATAAAATAACAACGATAAATAATCAACTATCATCCAGAGTGCGTCCTACACTGTATAAGCATCAAATATAAATATTTAACGCTTATAAAGCCTGTCTGTAACATCCCATAATTTTGGTATATTTAAATTTCAGTTTAAAAATAAATAAAATAAAATAATGTTGGAAAAAAAAATCAAATTTTGAGGATTATATTGAAAATGATTGTTGAATTGAGTATAAATAAATTTTCAAATTTAGCTTTATTTGAAAATGTGTAATTTTGGGATTTAATATATATATGATTTAAATGAAAATTTAGGTTGTCAAGTTAAATTTGGAATTTCAAATTTTAATCCAAATAAATGATTTTGGGAACTTATACTCTATGAAATAAATTATGAAATTTATTTAGGTGTTAATTAGATTTATTGGGAAATTTATAAATATTTAAATTTGAATTAAAACAGTTAATCGAATAATTGAATATTTTATTTATTTAATTAATTGTGGAATTTAACTGTTTTGGCGACTGTCTCGGAATTCGACGAAACTAGCACCATCAGACCCGTAACGGTGAATTATTATAGGATTTCAATTTGCGTTACAATCCGACTTACCGTTTGATCGTACGAGAGAAAATGTGAACGAAAGCAGTGTAAATGGATAATTGGGTATTTCTCATATTTGGGCCTTATAATTATACAAATAAAATCCATCTTCACCTCACCAGCTCATTTTTCACTTTCACGTATACTTTCCATCTGTCTACCTCTTTCGCTAATGGCTGAACTTCAAAGGGAAACCCTAGAAAACAAAATTTGAACTCAAAAATCTAATCTCGCCAAACCCTAGCAAATTATATATCAAAATGAAGATCTCGACGATACAAACCCACGGGTGCTCTCAGATTCGACATGCAGTGGCCGGAGTTGCCTGAAATCACAGTCAAAGTTTGCTATAATGGAAACCCTAGAATTGATTTTGGGGATTTTTGATTTACAAAGTAATCGAGAGAATTGGAAGCTGGGTTTTGTAGAGGATGTCATAGGGAGTTCACGGGTGGTGTTCGTTCGATTTCTAAGCCTATGGTTCGCCGGAATTTCGTCGTGGAAGGGTTGGAGGCCGCTGCCATGATGCTCGTCGTCCTGGTCACCTGGGCCACCGGAGGTGACAACTCCGGCGGGAAAAGGTGCGGCTGACCCTTGGCTTTCGTTTGGGGGTGCTCGGAGGTCGCCAGGTGGTCGGAGCTCAGAGAAAAGGACGGTCAAAGTCGAGGGCGCGGTTGGGTTTCTCGTCGGGTTTACTGTAGCTGAGGGATAGATGAGCGGGAAGACGTTAGCAAGGATGCTGACGTGGCACGTTCTGGTTGGGTGAGGAAGTTTATTTATTTATATATATATTTTTGAAATTCAACGGTAAAATAAGCATAACTTCTTCATACGACCTCGGATTGACGCGCGGTTTGTTGCGTTAGGATCGTGGCGGAATTGCGGACGTTTTGGCACTAACCTGGCTGCGTTTGGTGACTGTCAAATTTTGGCCCTTAGTTGGACGTTCGATCAACTATGGACGCAAAGGTGAGTGATTTTTCCACTCACGAAATACTGAATTATTCCCATATTTATTGAATTAAATTATGAAATAAGTTTGGTTGCATGGTTGTGTTGGATTGTTGATGTGTTGCTAAATTTGACATGTAGGGGTGTTAATATTCAAATTTAGTCAATAATTAGTTATTTAATTTAATTTAAATTCTAGTTGAATCTCGAACCCTTGCCAAACCCTGAAACAGTTAATGCTGATCAGTTGAATGAAATGGATTGCGATAGATGTTGGTTGAAATTTATTACTGAATTTATACTGACGTTGCTAATGCTCTTTATTCCAGTATATTTTATTGCATGTTGATCTTTGCGATAAATCCCATTTACCCTTGATGTTACGGGCATCTAATGAACCCGGGGTTTATCGATAAAATAAATTAAGAACACAGAGTGAAATGATAAATCTCTGTGACCCTGATTGGATTGAAATGATAGATCCATCCCTGAAATGTCGATAAATTAAATTTAAAAAAATCACTTGGCCTTGGATAGACAATTATATACAAACATCGGTTGGTTAAATGATTTTAAATATTTGAAATTTTATTTGATAGAAGTTCATTTAAAAGAATGTGCCGATACTCGATAATTCAATTCTTTAAAGATTCCTGAAATGGGATGTTGATTAAAAAGGATTAAAGGAATTTTCCAAAACAAAATGGGAATACTTAAATTGGGATTTGAATATGATTTAAATCTTGTCAAATTAAGAGTTTGGATTAGAAGGAAATAAATTCTTATGGAATCTAAATTTTGGGAAATTTGGAAATTGAGGGTACCTGAGTTGTTTAAACTCAGTTTGAATATATGTTTTTAACTAATGAAATCAAATAGTGGTTTGGATGGGGTTGAAACGGGATATGGAATTTAATGAACTCCGTTGAGACCGGAGGATAGATTCAAGTATTTGAAATTTAGAAGGAAGAAAAGATTTTGATTAGAGAAATTTATTTTAAATATATTTATGCATTTGATTCCAAATAATTATTCTTGCTTTAAATTTATTATTTACCTTCACTTATAACTATTGTATTTTAAATAATTTTTCCTTATAATTCATTTTTCAAAATTTTTCTAGTAAACCTTATTTTTAAGTATATATATAATATTTAAATTACTGATTTATTTTAATTATTATATTCTATTTATATCTATATAATTATTTATATAAAAACTTATTATTATTATTATTATTATTATTATATAAACCTTTAGTTTACAAGTGTTTTGAGATTATAAATTTCTTCCGAATGGAAATGCTTGAGTTTGAACCGCTGGTTCAAATGGAGTTGAGATAAGAATCCGTGATAATTTGAAATCTTTGAGATAGATTATATTCCATTTGAATATAAGTCGTTTTCGAAATATTATATGATTATAATATAATGATATGAAATATATTCTAGTTTTAGAATAAAATCGGTTGGGTATGATTATGATATGTCGATATGAAAGTTTTATTCGTTGAATATAAATTGGGTTCGAAACAAAATATGATATTTTGATATGAAGCGAACCTTTGTGAAATATAAAAGAACCAACCGATGTGAAATTTGTAAGCGTTGGTTGTAAAAGAGACCGGAGTCGGCATAAGGCATACTCTCTGTCAGTGTCGATACCACTTTGACAACTGTGAACGTTATGACTTATCCAGAACGAGTATGACGACTTGGGGCGATTCTTGAATCGAAGGGGATGAACGATGACGAAATAGCCCTGACCTTCGGGTTAGAATTGAAATGACTAAAACAGGAGCTATACCGTGACTAACTGAGGTAGCACCTTTGATCGGACACACTTCTTCGATACTATTTCTATGACTATGACGATGATGATGATTTGGGCCCATTTATGACTTTGGGAGTGTGTTCCGAGGTGGGCGGTAGTGGCTGCTATGCGTTACCACCGGTCCGGGAGTGCAATTGGTAGAATCCTACCCTGGGCATTGCCTCGAGTGCCTTATCATATATATCCATATCGAGCCCATACGATTTTGATTTAGCATTGCCTTCTATGGAGTGCCCTCTGATAACACCAGTACGGTGAATTTACGGTACTGTATAGACTGTTGGTGCCTATAAACGGCGTAAGGGTAATATGGTAATCCCGCTTACGCTATTTACAGTATTTATACTTTACTGAGTAGACAATATCATAATAGCGTATTATACTATCTATGTATTAGTTTAACGGATCCTCGAGAGATGGAAAAATCCCGTAACATCTCTTGAGTTACTGCACCCATGACACTGATGTTATTTCGTATTTTGATTTGACTAATATGAGATGATTTAGTGCTGATCCGAGTGTTTGTTGTGTTTTCTTTTGTGCAATACACTCGGGTCAGCAGATGATTGCAGTTGTGAAGATTCCTTTACCTTGGAGAGCGAAGACGAAGATTTGGTATTCATCTATTATATATAAAGATTTTCCGCTGCACTTTGTTTCCGCTGTCATGTATGTAAGTCTGTATATGGTTAACTCTGGTAACCCTTGTATGTTATGACCTATTGTATATCTTTCATCTGCTTTAACTGTTATTTAATTATTATATGTTGTCCTTCCGCTGTGAGAACTCTGTTTGTCTTTCTCTTCTTTCTTCTTTTTCTTCTTTTTCCCAATAACTACCTATATTTGAGATTTGTTTGGGTCGACATGTGTGGTTTATTGTCGATTTTAAACGGTTAAAAATGTGGGTCGTTACAGTTGGTATCAGAGCAATGGTTGGCGACAACCTTGGCTCTGTTGGGAATTTACTCATTAGAGATGGGGTTAGAAATGCCCTAGAATGAGTTGAGTGATATGAGAGAGCGTACTTGTATTTTGATATAAATTGGTTTTATATTTTGTGGATTTGTTTTGTTGAATATTTATGGATTCTGGTCGATATATGGGACGCCATAGAATCGATAGGAATTTATAAATAATCGAACAAAATGATCGACACAATATGATTTTCGATTATATTTTATATATTATATATACTATTAGTGGTTTTAAGTGTATAATCTTCGGTCGTTGGTAGGAAATAATATTAAGTTAATACCTATTACGGTTGATTCGATAGTAAATTTAATAAGGAAAATTTAAATGGTATAAGAAAATATTTGAAAAGATGAAATGATCCCTTAAAGTATAATTGGGTGAAAAAGTTTGAGATTGAAATAGAAATGAACTTGAAACTTGATCCTGGGGTACTCTTGAAATAGTGTTATGAAATTTTTAGAAAAATATCGTATTATAAGTAGCTTTCTAAAGGATTTTAAGGATTAAAGTGTGTAATCCCTTCTCGGACATCAGAAAAGATTTCGGTAATGAGTGCACACATTATCGATGTTTATTCTGAAGCGTCTAAGTGGGGGAGACCACACCATACTTTCATAACTTGTTTGGAAAAGGGGTTTGGATTTAATTTCCAATGATACGTAAAGTTGAGTTTAAGATTTAACCAGTATTGGAATTTCTTTGTTTTTGTTGATTAGAGTTCGGATTTAGATTTATGGTATGTTCTCTATGAGTTTTATAAATACATATGTATTTTAGACTTGGTCTATAAACCCGGAATCAAGTACTTTGAGTTTGTCTAAACAAATGATAATGGGTTAGGATTTAGTTGCTCGATTCATTGAAATTCTTGATTTTTGAAACTAAGAATTGGACATAAGTGTTGAGAATGGAACCATCGTTTAAACTCATAAATGTGGACGACTATTAAGTTAAATAAGCTACAAATTTAGTTGATACAAGTGTTAGATAAAGTTGAAATTAACCAAGGAATGAAACCCAACCAGTAAAATAAATTGGAAAGTTTTGTGGTGCAAAAGAATTTCCGTAGCTTATGGCTTGGCTAACTAATAAGGAAATTAGGTTAGTCAAGTTAAATAAGATTAAGTTAGGAAATCGAATAATAGAAAGAAGATGGTTCGAGAACTGAATATAAAGCTTGAATTACAAACAATCCTTAATAAAATTCCCGATTTGCGAGTCAAGCATATAAATTTAGCTAAAGAAATAAGATTTAGTTTAAAAATGAAAAAACCATATCACTCGAACCTTAAGTTTTGAAGTAAGGAAATGAAGATTTTTCCATGGGAAAATATATAAAAGGGAAACCTTAGGAAATGAAGATAGATTGTAGCTTGAAAGTCAAAATGAAAAGAGTACAGAAACGACAATGATTAACATTAGTCTTTGTTAAGAGATTCTGATTTTATTAAATAAACAAGGAATTGAGATGAACTGAAGGTTAGAAGTGAACCTAGTTTGGTTATTTGGAATCGATGTAAGAAATAAAGATAAAAGCCAATTGAATTAAATGAATTCTAGTTTGGAAATTGAAAAAATACTGGGAAAAAAACTTGATTTAGTGAATGAGCCGAGGTAAAAGGAAGCAACATAGGGAAATTAAATGGGTTGATTTAGAATTCATATAGATAATTGGATTTAGTAAGCATAATCTGATTCATACGAACAACTAAAAAAAGAAAATCGTCAAATAAATAAGTGGTAACCAAATCTAAAAATCGAAGCTTGCGAAGGTTTTTGAAATCTAGAGGGTTGAAACTCCAACTTAAATTAATCGATGCTTAAAGGAATTTGGCTAAATTGAATAAGGCATGAAAGTGAGTATTTAAAAATCCATCTTTGAAATATGAAATCAGGTATAAGAAATATAAAATCAAAGTTAATTTATAAAATTAGAATACCGAATGAATGAGAACCAAGTGAATTCAATTAGGACGAATGAACTAGAATAAATAGAAGAAAACTCGAGAGTTGATTTGACCGATCTAAAACCAAATATAAGTGAATGTAATGAAGAAAGAACAAGCTTGAATGATTAGAATAAACAAAATCTGAAATTAATTCAAAGGAATGACTAATTAAATAAAGAATGAAGCTAAATTTAGTTAAGGCCAAAGAATTGAACCAAAAATGGAAAGTTAGAAGATCGGGATTTTTTTTGAGAATTAAGAACTTACGAAAGGAATGATGGATACATTTTGGCAAATCGATTCATGTAAATAAGTTAAGAATTTAATATAATCGAGTTAGTTGGAAGTGTTGGAATGGACTCAAGTATTAACATCGAATTAATACTTGGAATGGAACGAGGAAATGTATAGAAAATATATCGTAATAAAGTAAATCAAATTGAATTCAAATCCACTTCTTGAATAAGGAAATAGCGACAAATTTGAAACGTTAATGAATTATCAAATTTTGGGATTGAAAGAATTGAACTTCAAATAAAAGAAATTGATGTTATGCGGAATCAAAAATATTAGATAAGCTGAAGTAAAATGGCCATAACTTTTGAATGGCTGATCGGAATTCGACAACTCCGGACTTTTTAGAAACCTCGGGAACAAAACTAAAACTTTTGTTAATGGAGCTCTGTCTAATTTCCATGTTATTAGGTTGAAACCAAGAATTAGTCATAGTTGTATACGCAGAAAATAAAAATCTGAACTGAATAGCGATATTGTTTTGACCATAACTCTCTAACGGAGCGTCGGATTTTAATGTGCGAGTGCAATTCGGAAAGGCCAGGACGTAAACTAAAACTTTTTCGTAAAGTGTTAAGCATAAATCTGATGTTTAAAGGGTTAAAAACTGGGTAAAACATTTCAGATCTGCATTTTCAGTGTGACGGCTGAAGTGTTCACCTCCACTAAAATGAGCATAACTTTTGAACGAATTATCCGAATTCAACGAGTCCGGACAATTCGGAAAGCCGAACGGTTAGAAAAACTTTTCCCTAGTGTGCTTTAGCCAAATTCCAACTTTTAGCGAGTGATAAACCTTGTTTGTTCGCTGACCTGTTATGAATATTTTGGATTTGTAGTTGAAATGTTGATTATATGTTGTGTAAATTGTGTGCTCTTGCTATGTATTACATATATGCTTGATTCTTATGCGTGTGTGAGTTGTAGCAGGTGCAAAGAAGTTGCACTATGCCTTGGAGCTTGCTTGCGCTAAATGCTAAATGCAAAGGTAAATAAAAACCGCAAAATAAACGCTTAAAGAGGTATGTATTTGGGGTTGTATAAAGCTTGATGGTTTGTTTTTGTTTTCCCCTGGTTCAGGGATGCCTCATCGTTGATGAGATGTATATTTTTGATTGACATATGTATCGAGATTTTTCCCGGGGCTCTTCGTACAAAGGAGATGCTGCCGAAATTTTCCGTCATTTCGGGAGTTAGAAAATTTATGAGATTTACAAATATAACTTACTTAATAAAGGCTATTTTTATGTATGAATTTAAAATAGATATGTGCTTAACATCGTTTCGTTCTCTTTTCGAGGACGAAAAGATTTTAAGTGGGGGAGAATGTAACATCCCATAATTTTGGTATATTTAAATTTCAGTTTAAAAATAAATAATATAAAATAATGTTGGAAAAAAAATCAAATTTTGAGGATTATATTGAAAATGATTGTTGAATTGAGTATAAATAAATTTTCAAATTTAGCTTTATTTGAAAATGTGTAATTTTGGGATTTAATATATATATGATTTAAATGAAAATTTAGGTTGTCAAGTTAAATTTGGAATTTCAAATTTTAATCCAAATAAATGATTTTGGGAACTTATACTCTATGAAATCAATTATGAAATTTATTTAGGTGTTAATTAGATTTATTGGGAAATTTATAAATATTTAAATTTGAATTAAAACAGTTAATCGAATAATTGAATATTTTATTTATTTAATTAACTGTGGAATTTAACTATTTTGGCGACTGTCTCGGAATTCGACGAAACTGGCACCATTAGACCCGTAACGGTGAATTATTATAGGATTTCAATTTGCGTTACAATCCGACTTACCGTTTGATTGTACGAGAGAAAATGTGAACGAAAGCAGTGTAAATGGATAGTTGGGTATTTATCATATTTGGGCCTTATAATTATACAAATAAAATCCATCTTCACCTCACCAGCTCATTTTTCACTTTCACGTATACTTTCCATCTGTCTACCTCTTTCGCTAATGGCTGAACTTCAAAGGGAAACCCTAGAAAACAAAATTTCAACTCAAAAATCAAATCTCGCCAAACCCTAGCAAATTATATATCAAAATGAAGATCTCGACGATACAAACCCACGGGTGCTCTCAGATTCGACATGCAGTGGCCGGAGTTGCCTGAAATCACAGTCAAAGTTTGCTGTAACGGAAACCCTAGAATTGATTTTGGGGATTTTTGATTTACAAAGTAATCGAGAGAATTGGAAGCTGGGTTTTGTAGAGGATGTCATGGGGAGTTCACGGGTGGTGTTCGTTCGATTTCTAAGCCTATGGTTCGCCGGAATTTCGTCGTGGAAGGGCTGGAGGCCGCTGCCATGATGCTCGTCGTCCGGGTCACCTGGGCCACCGGAGGTGACAACTCCGGCGGGAAAAGGTGCGGCTGACCCTTGGCTTTCGTTTGGGGGTGCTCGAAGGTCGCCAGGTGAAGCGACCCGAAATTCCCCGGTCTCCGAAGAGAAGGGAAAGAACGAATTACTGTGAGAACAAGACAAAGTAGAACGCATACAAAAGAACATTTCACTGTATATCACAACAATGCATCAGATTACAAGAATATACAGAGTATAAACAAATAAATATTACACAGAAATATCAGAGATTTAAATTACATTTAAATACATCACAGCGGAAAATAATACAATACACAACTAGAAGGAGATATACGGATACAAAGCTTTCCGGATATCGTTCCAGCTGTAAACCAGGATCCTGTGAATATAAATCTGCAAAACCAAAACTACTAGCTGCCCGTGTCAAAATAAGGGCACCCAGAGTTTAGGTTAAAACAATAAACTCCAGGTCAGTCATGTGACTGGTGTGAGAACTAAAACATTTATTAATCTTTGTTTTTAAAGTTAGGTAAATCAAGGGACCACGCCGTATAACACAGAACGGGTTTCCTCCTAAGAATACCAGTGCATAAATCAACAGCGCAATGCTAAATAAAGAAAAATGAAGCTATTATAAGACCCAGGTCCTATCACACAATGCAACGCAAGCCGGGGGATAGGGTTTTTACCTTATAATAGCCAAGAATGCTTGATACGTTTAAAAGAAATCATTTTGATACTATTATAAGTGTATAGTGTATAAAACAACTTCAAATCATAAGTTTCAATCATAGGCGGCATGAATGCCCCATACCACTATGTCGCCATATATAGGTTTTACAATCAAAATCGCAAAGTCATGTATTTGGAAATTGGGTTTCCATTAATGAACCGAGGCAAAAGATAGTCCTCAACCGATTCGAGACTCTCTAGCCCGAGCCTCAGGACCCAGACTCAGGTGGGCCCTTGGATCGTCAGGGCCGGTCCACCGATGTGGATTAAAATGCCTGAACACTGCGTTTCCCCGCCCTTTGGGGCGTAAATGAGCCAACGAATGGCTCCATCGGACCCGGATCGTCCGATCTAACCGAGGCGCCTCGCAACAGCAACAACCACACAGGTGAAAAGTATATAAATGTCAGGGCTGGTAGATCACTGACACCACCCTAGCTAGAAAGAGACGCATGTCCTCTCCCGTTTTTGGTTCACAACCGGGGTGCGAAACTCGCGAAGCAAACGTTACACAAAGCAACGCCACAAAGGCCGTGCTTCGATCATCAACCACAAGACTTTGCTTTTCAACAGAAGCCTCGATCAATCGCCACTTAGGCATGCCACACAGGCAATTTACTCCATGCGTTTGATATCCATCAGTATATAACCCCTGAGCTCGTACGTCTCAGAGAAGGGCGTTAAGCAAGAGAATAAATTCTCCGCCGCCAAACAGATATATATTTAATAGAGATCAATCACACAGACTAAAATCCAATGTCAGACACACAGTCCATTTACAAGTCCGTTCTGGGTCTGAACGAAACTGGAGGCACCTAGTACCCCGCATATCCATCGATCTCCAAGTACGTCTGGATGATCACCAACTGTTTCCATCTTCTTGGGTGTACATCCCAATCAAGATCATCAGTAATCACCCAAACGACGTGAAGATCTCCGGTCTTCGACCATCGTCTTCATCTTCAACTTATCGTCGTATCAGTTATTCAGAATGGGATAAACCGGGTCTTTCCGAATAACTCGCGTATATTTTAAATAAGTGTTACACAAACACAACATACGCCTCATTCCAATTCATCAGTCACTAACCGTAAATTAATCAAGAAAATAATTCCCCAAATATTAACCCCGAAGGCCGAAACCAACATCAGATCAATATCCAGAAAACCATTCTGCTTGGCGAACCGACAGTTAGTTTCAAAATTTCACATTCATAGGGAAAGGTTCCCATTAAATTTATCCAAGATAAATTCCTTGAATTTATTCTTTAATCTATTTTTGAATATCAATTCAAACTAGTCGGGATTAACGAACTTTACCGAAGTAATCATTTGTTTTAATTTCCCAACCCCAACCTATTAATCCCATGAAGTAAAACTGGTCCTACTTCATATCTAACACCACGGTGTTATCGGTAATTTCAATTACCATTTCACGTTCAAATCTAATTAAAGATTTAACTATCGCCTGGAGCAAAACTGGTGATACTCCATTCTCGATCATTTCAATCTAATTAAAGATTCATTAAAACTCCACTTAGTTTTAATCTTTAACTGGGTTAAAGAATCAGTGTCATTTAAAACACGGTTCACGATAAACCCAAAATCACATTCAATTAATTATCGGGTTAAAGAACGAGTGTTATTTAAAACACTGTCCACGATAAACCCAAAAATCAATATCAATTCAATTCCAATTAAATATTATTTAATTGGTACACTTCATTAAATCCAAATAAAAAGATTTAATCTTTTCTTAACTGGGTACAAGAACAGTGTTAGTCAAGACACCATTCACAACAAACCCAAATCACATTTGATATTAAATACAAGGCTCTGAATAGAAAATATATCGGCTTATATTCAATATCAATTCTACGACCAACAGATATCGTATTGGAAATAACGATATATATATCTATATCTTTCAAATTTCCACAACAACATCTGTATAATCACGAAATCCAACATCGAAATATTCCGAAGACAATTTCGATTCAAATCTATTCCAATGCAATCATTGGAAATTCTGGTTATTTTCAAAACCATTTCAAATTCAATTTACTTATTTAAAAAAAAAATAGAATTATAATTCTAGTTCAAAACTAGTTCATTTCGATAAAAAACTATTTTTATCTTTTCAAATATGGAGTTTTTCATCCCAATTCTTCCCAAATCATTTCTTATGATTTTACACAAATTATTACTATTTTTAATAATTTTATCAAGACCCGTACAGTCGATTTCCATCAACGGCCATCGAACTGCACTTACAGCGACCTTTTTCAAATTTGATTTGGACATAATTCCAAATCCAACCGTTAGATTTCTAATTTCCAACATTCGTTAGAAAGCTCTTTTCGATACGAACCCAACGGTTCCGTTTTTAGGAGAATCCGACGGTCGGATCTCCCGTAATGTCCGTTCGAAGTCAATGGTCGAAATTCGCGAACTGCCGCGGCGCGGCGCGTTCTATTCAGGCCATTATATTATATATATAATATATATAATATATACTTCATCGATTTCAATTCAAAACGTGCTTTATAAATCGTTTTAAATTCATTTTCAAAACGGTTTCAACTTCATATTCAATTTCAAATCAAAATTGAATATTTCAATTTAAATTCATTTTAAATTCATTTCAAATTGATTTCAATTCAAATTGATTTCTAATTCAATTTCAGTTCGTTTTCAATTCATTTCATTTCAATTCGAATTCATTTCTATTCAATTTCAATTCGAATTCATTTCTATTCAATTTAATTCGAATTTCAATTCTATTTCAATTTCAAATCTATTCAATTTAATTCGAATTCATTCATATTCAATTTCAATTTGAATTCATTCATATTCAATTTCAATTCGAATTTCAATTCTATTTCAATTTCAAATCTTGAAATCACTTTCGATATTCATTATAAAATGAATAAAATCGATATAAATATCGTTCACATCAAAATGGCGTCAATCTAATCAATACGGCTTCATATATTCCTATTTTCAAATATTCTATTTCAAATATTTCTTTTTCAAACGTTTCTATTTTAACATTCCAATCAATTACCATATAATGTTAATTATATGGATTTTCTACAACACATGTATATATCAACAACGATGAATAATCAACCATCATCCAAAGTGCATTCTACACTGTATAAGCATCAAATATAAATATTCAACGCTTATAACAGCCTGTCAATCAATCGATCGACATACAACTAAACAATCGGGATTAGTGTACGTCAAATATCATCCCAATACCCGTGTGGGGTTTCAAGCAAACAAACACCGATTTTTATTTGTGCAGTTGGGCGATGTGTAAAATTTATCGTCCCAATCAATGTCCTTCAAATAGGTGTACATAAACAAACCGTCCGGTTTATAAATGAATATTTATTTATTCACATTCACGTTAAAAATTATATTTTTAACGATCAAACTATTTTATTCAACCTATGAATATTCTATTCGGTTCATTTATTAAATAAAATGATTTTTTTTCTAACTTATTTTAGAAAATTTCGGCGGCATAACGGCACGATACTAGAAACGGGACGAGGCCTAGCCTTATCCCCGGTCTAGTGAAGGCCCACGCCATTCACACTTCAATCAAATTAATTTCAATTCACCAAACAATTCAATTCAAACTAAATAATCTAATCACTACACAACCAAACAATTAAACAAACAAGCCATCCATGGTCTGTGGATGACGGGTGTCGGGTGCTACTAAACACCGTCTGCATCCTAGTATATATATATGTATATATATATATATATATAACTAGAAAAAGAAATTGAAAGGTGAGAAATTCTCACAGATAGCTATCCAATCAACTTGACTCTTCTTTGATAGAAATCTTCAACGTTATCGCATTTTTGTCATCTTCGTTGCCCGGATTCTCTACATATGTAAAAATTGAATTTTTACTTCGTTATTCAATATATAAAAATCGAATTTTTACTTTGTTATTCAATATATAAAATTCGAATTTTTACTTTGTTATTCAATATATAAAAATCGAATTTTTACTTTGTTATTCAATATATAAAAATCGAATTTTTACTTCGCTACTCAATATATAAAAATCATATTTTTACTTGTTCATTTCACAATAAAGATAATATTTTTATATGGTTCATCCCACAAGAAAGATCATATTTTTATATAATCTAATGTATAAAAGTCATATTTTTACCTCACTACACGTATAAAAATTATATTTTTAATACTCTTACATAAGTAAAAATAATATTTTTATATCTTTTATTATACAAAGATCAAAGTTTTAATTTGCTACAAGTATAAAAATTATATTTTTAATCATCATACGTATATAAAAAAAATCGTTTCTTTAAGTATTTAAAAGTCGTTCCTTTTATAATTAAAAACCAAACCTATCTTGTTTTTAAAATCGTAACTTTTCATAAATATAAAAATCGAGCCTTTCCTTAATATAAAAATCTTACCTTACATTTAATCAAAACTGAAATTAAAATCAAAAATTTTAACTACATTACAGAAAATAAAATTAACAGGAAGGAAAAAGGAAAAGGGAAAAGAAAACGTACTGTATATGGGATTTTCCAGTCGGGAGGGGGGGGGGTTATGGTGCTGGAGGCCGGAAGGGGAAGGGGGTGCGGCTCGGGTGGCTGCGGGTTGTCAGTGGGGCGATGGAGTTTGTTGGCGGTGGCAGGCGCTGCACGGTGGCTCTCAGGGGGTAGGGCTTGACGGAGGCGCGGTTTCCGATTGGAAGGGGGGGTTTACGAAGGAAAAGGAGGAGGCGGTTAGATCGGAGGAGGGAGAGAAGGTGAGGGAGGGGTGGCGCGATCGCCTACCTCCGGCGGTGCAGCGCCAGGGGCGGCGGCTCCCTCCGCTCGCTCTGTTCCCCTTTCTTTTCTTTTTTTTTCCTGAGGAAATGAACGCGGGGGAAGAAAGAAAACGAAGGGGGGGGGTTATTGTAAAGTTTTTAATTAATTTATTTATTATATTTTTTTCCACTTCAAATTGACTTTTCAAATTAACACCGATTCGAGCCCAACGACTGTCGTCCATAGCTAATTACACCCATTCCGAACCCGATGGGATATGTATCGCAAGCTGATTTGATCGTTTCGATCAGTTTTCGTTGAATTCACATTTAAATCACTATATTGAATTTTAAACGTACATTTCAAATTACCGGGGTCACATACTAACTCTAAAAATTCTCGAAAAATATTTTCTAGCTTCGTATTGACGATACGGTCCTAACAAAACTAGTTTCGTCGAATTCTGAGACCGTTGGAAAAATGGCCATTTTCCAGTCGATTAAAATCAACTGAAACTGGTCAAACGCGTTTTCCTTTGCCACGCTCACATAATGAATCGAAAAATTATGAAATTTGGAATCTAGCAATAATTTGACACTGCGGATCCAACAAAAGTGGTTTCGTCGAAATCCGAGGTCATTTGCAAAATGTCCATTTTTAAGGGCCTGAATTCCATAGCGACTATTCAGAATTTTCAACCGGACATATCTTTTGATTCCCGCTATGAAATTTTGATTTGTCGGATTCGTTGGAAAGATATCATCAATTAGATCCTAATGTTTTTGGTTTCACTAAAATCCGGATTGTTTTGCACCCGGTACATTCAATTGAAGTTTGAAATCGAATTATCGAACTACCACGCCATTTTCAATTCCTTTTATAATTATAAATAATTATTTATATTCTAACGACGACGTATATAAAATATACGTTTGAATTCTGTTCAAAATAAATTTCTCGTCGATATTATTTAAAATAATCTATTTTAAATATTCAGAATTCGCTAAAATTGCCAAAATAAAAATTTTAAACTGGCCCAGAATTTCGGGTTGTTACACCAGGTGGTCGGAGCTCAGAGAAAAGGACGGTCAAAGTCGAGGGCGCGGTTGGGTTTCTCGTCGGGTTTACTGTAGCTGAGAGATAGATGAGCGGGAAGACGTTAGCAAGGGTGCTGACGTGGCACGTTCTGGTTGGGTGAGGAAGTTTATTTATTTATATATATATTTTTGAAATTCAACGGTAAAATAAGCATAACTTCTTTATACGACCTCGGATTGACGCGCGGTTTGTTGCGTTAGGATCATGGCAGAATTGCGGACGTTTTGGCACTAACCTGGCTGCGTTTGGTGACTGTCAAATTTTGGCCCTTAGTTGGACGTTCGATCAACTATGGACGCAAAGGTGAGTGATTTTTCCACTCACGAAATACTGAATTATTCCCATATTTATTGAATTAAATTATGAAATAAGTTTGGTTGCATGGTTGTGTTGGATTGTTGATGTGTTGCTAAATTTGACATGTAGGGGTGTTAATATTCAAATTTAGTCAATAATTAGTTATTTAATTTAATTTAAATTCTAGTTGAATCTCGAACCCTTGCCAAACCCTGAAACAGTTAATGCTGATCAGTTGAATGAAATGGATTGCGATGGATGTTGGTTGAAATTTATTACTGTATTTATACTGACGTTGCTAATGCTCTTTATTCCAGTATATTTTATTGCATGTTGATCTTTGCGATAAATACCATTTACCCTTGATGTTACGGGCATCTAATGAACCCGGGGTTTATCGATAAAATAAATTAAGAACATGGAGTGAAATGATAAATCTCTGTGACCCTGATTGGATTGAAATGATAGATCCATCCCTGAAATGTCGATAAATTAAATTTAAAAAAATCACTTGGCCTTGGATAGACAATTATATACAGACATCGGTTGGTTAAATGATTTTAATTATTTGAAATTTTATTTGATAGAAATTCATTTAAAAGAATGTGCCGATACTCGATAATTCAATTCTTTAAAGATTCTGAAATGGGATGTTAATTAAAAAGGATTAAAGGAATTTTCCAAAACAAAATGGGAATACTTAAATTGGGATTTGAATATGATTTAAATCTTGTCAAATTAAGAGTTTGGATTAGAAGGAAATAAATTCTTATGGAATCTAAATTTTGGGAAATTTGGAAATCGAGGGTACCTGAGTTGTTTAAACTCAGTTTGAATATATGTTTTTAACTAATGAAATCAAATAGTGGTTTGGATGGGGTTGAAACGGGATATGGAATTTAATGAACTCCGTTGAGACTGGAGGATAGATTCAAGTATTTGAAATTTAGAAGGAAGAAAAGATTTTGATTAGAGAAATTTATTTTAAATATATTTATGCATTTGATTCCAAATAATTATTCTTGCTTTAAATTTATTATTTACCTTCACTTATAACTATTGTATTTTAAATAATTATTCCTTATAATTCATTTTTCAAAATTTTTCTAGTAAACCTTATTTTTAAGTATATATATAATATTTATATTACTGATTTATTTTAATTATTATATTCTATTTATATCTATATAATTATTTATATAAAAACTTATTATTATTATTATTATTATTATTATTATTATATAAACCTTTAGTTTACAAGTGTTTTGAGATTATAAATTTCTTTCGAATGGAAATGCTTGAGTTTGAACTGCTGGTTCAAATGGAGTTGAGATAAGAATCCGTGATAATTTGAAATCTTTGAGATAGATTATATTCCATTTGAATATAAGTCGTTTTCGAAATATTATATGATTATAATATAATGATATGAAATATATTCTAGTTTTAGAATAAAATCGGTTGGGTATGATTATGATATGTCGATATGAAAGTTTTATTCATTGAATATAAATTGGGTTCGAAACAAAATATGATATTTTGATATGAAGCGAACCTTTGTGAAATATAAAAGAACCAACCGATGTGAAATTTGTAAGCGTTGGTTGTAAAAGAGACCGGAGTCGGCATAAGGCATACTCTCCGTCAGTGTCGATACTACTTTGACAAATGTGAACGTTATGACGTATCCAGAACGAGTATGATGACTTGGAGCAATTCTTGAATCGAAGGGGATGAACGATGACGAAATAGCCCTGACCTTCGGGTTAGAATTGAAATGACTAAAACAGGAGCTATACCGTGACTAACTGAGGTAGCACCTTTGATCGGACACACTTCTTCGATACTATTTCTATGACTATGACGATGATGATGATTTGGGCCCATTTATGACTTTGGGAGTGTGTTCCGAGGTGGGCGGTAGTGGCTGCTATGCGTTACCACCGGTCCGGGAGTGCAATTGGTAGAATCCTACCCTGGGCATTGCCTCGAGTTCCTTGTCATATATATCCATATCAATCCCATACGATTTTGATTTAGCATTGCCTTCTATGGAGTGCCCTCTGATAACACTAGTACGGTGAATTTACGGTACTGTATAGACTGTTGGTGCCTATAAACGGCGTAAGGGTAATATGGTAATCCCGCTTACGCTATTTCCAGTATTTATAATTTACTGAGTAGACACTATCATAATAGCGTATTATACTATCTATGTATTAGTTTAACGGATCCTCGAGAGATGGAAAAATCCCGTAACATCTCTTGAGTTACTGCACCCATGACACTGATGTTATTTCGTATTTTGATTTGACTAATATGAGATGATTTAGTGCTAATCCGAGTGTTTGTTGTGTTTTCTTTTGTGCAATACACTCGGGTCAGCAGATGATTGCAGTTGTGAAGATTCCTTTACCTTGGAGAGCGAAGACGAAGATTTGGTATTCATCTATTATATATAAAGATTTTCCGCTGCACTTTGTTTCCGCTGTCATGTATGTAAGTCTATATATGGTTAACTCTGGTAACCCTTGTATGTTATGACCTATTGTATATCTTTCAACTGCTTTAACTGTTATTTAATTATTATATGTTGTCCTTCCGCTGTGAGAACTCTGTTTGTCTTTCTCTTCTTTCTTCTTTTTCTTCTTTTTCCCAATAACTACCTATATTTGAGATTTGTTTGGGTCGACATGTGTGGTTTACTGTCGATTTTAAATGGTTAAAAATGTGGGTCGTTACACTGTCGATCAATCGATCGACATACAGCTAATCATTGGGACTAGTGTATGTCATATATCATCCCAATACCCGTGTGGGGTTTTCAAACAATCAAACACAGATTTTATTTGTGCAGTTGGGCGATGTGTAAAATTTATCGTCCCAATCAATATCAATCAAATTAGTGTATATAAACAAATCTCCGATTTGTTTATAAATATTTATTTTATATACACGTTAAAAATTCTATTTTTAACTGTAAAATATTTTCCACTATAAAACATTTATTTCATTTCACATCACATCACACAATCAACTAAACATCAAAATCAAACAAACAAGCATACAAGTCGTCCATGTTCTGTGGACGACGGGTGTCGGGTGCTACTAAACACCGTCCGCATCCTAGTATATAATTATATAACTAGAAAATAAAATTTAAAGTGAGGAGTTCTCACAGAGGGTTCCACTCCGCCGTGCTTTGCTTTTGAACCACTGAACCATCTGGATCTGTTTGAAATGCCAACGCAGTCTTTTCACGCTGTTCAAATAAAAATTATGTTTTTACTGCTTTATTCAATAAATAAAAATGGTATTTTTATTTCTATTTCATATATTTTTACATCACTTCATTCTATATAAAGATTATATTTTTATATTTCTACTTCATATACAAAGATCGGATTTTTATTTCACTACATAAAAAAATCATATTTTTATTACAAACAAAAATCTTGTCTTGAATCGAAGAGATTGCATATAAAAATCTAAATTGATTCATGTTGATTCATATATAAAATCTAGACTTTTTCTTCTATAAAAATATAAACTTTTTACATACCAAAATATATTCCTTTCTTTCTAGAGATCAAATCTTGTTCACGATAAAAATCAAAGCTTTGTCTTCTTAGAAATATTTCTAACGTATGCTAAAAATCTTTGCTTTAAAATAATTAAAAATTATGTGTTTCAAATAAAAAAACATGTCTTTGTTTATCCTCTAATCGTATATTTGAAGATCGGGCCTTATAATTAAAACTGAAACAAATTTACTGTAAATAAAATAAAGGAATTAAACTCACCATATTTCGAGTGGAGAAGGTTGTCTGCGCTTGAAGAGAGGGGGGGGGGGTTCACTGGTGCCATCGCAAGTGGAGGGGGCTGGAGTCGAGAGTCCGGAGGGGGAAGAGGAGTTGCGGTAGAAGAAAGGGGTCACGCGGAGGAGGATCAGGCGGAGGTTGGCGTTGGAGGGGTTGGAGTGGAAGGGGGAGGCGGATGGCAGGGCGGTGGCTCCGGGCTGATCTGTCTCGTCGATGGCAGTCGCGAGCACGAGGCTAGGGGCGGTTTTATTGTGGGAAGAGGATGGAGGAGGGTGCGTGGATCGGGGAAGGAGGAGGGGGAGGTTGCTCCGCCTACGCGGCGTCGAGGCGATGGATCGCCTGGGGGAGATCGCGATTCTCCCCCCTTTTTCCTTTTTTTTTGAGCATTGACAAGAAAAGTGAGGGGAGAGAGGTGAGGGGTTATATAAATATAATTATATTTTATTCAGTTTTAAATTCCAGAAACAACTTTTTATTTCGAACTCGAAATGAGACCCACCGCCTGTCATCCATAGCTAATTACCCCTATTCCGAACACAATGGGATATGTATCGTAGGCTGATTCGACTGTTTCGATCAGTTTTCGTCAAAATCAACATATAACTCTATATATTGAATTTGAACGCGCATTTCAGTTTACCGGGGTCACATACCAACTCGAAAAATTCCCAAAAATATTTTTTAGCTTCGTATTGACGATACGGTCTTAACAAAACTAATTTCATCGAATTCTGAGGCCATTTGAAAAATGGCCATTTTCCAGTCGATTAAAATCAACTGAAACTGGTCAAACGCGTTTTCCTTTGCCACGCTCACATATTGATTCAGAAAATTATGAAATTTGAAACCTAGCAAAAACTTGACATCATGGATCCAACAAAAGTGGTTTCGTCGAAATCCGAGGTCGTTTGCAAAATGGCTATTTTTAAGGGCCAGAATTCCATAGCGACTATTCTGAATTTTTATTTGGACATAACTTTTTATCCCCGCTATGAAATTTCAATTTTTCGGATTCATTGGAAAGATATTTTCAAATAGATCCTAATATTTTTGGTTTCACTAAAATCCGGATTATTTTGCACCCGGTATGTTCAATTGAAATTTGAAATCGAATTATCGAACTACCACGCAATTTTCAATTCCTTTTATAAATATAAATAAATATTAATATTCTAACGACGATCTATATAAATATATACGTTCGAATCTATTCAAATTAAATTTCTCGTCGATATTATTTAAAATAATTCATTTTAAATATTCAAAATTCGCTAAAATTGCCAAAATAAAAATTTTAAATTGGCTCAGAATTTCCGGGTTATTACAATCTCCCCCACTTAAAACTTTTCATCCCCGAAAAGGAACAAAGCCGAAAGTTGTTTCACAAATCAACTCAACTTTCATAGTTTTCGCTACGGCTTAAGTTCTTCAACTTTTCAGTTTCTAAGAACTTTTCAAATTTCTCAAAAATTTGGCTAACACCCTAAATTTTCGAATTTTTTTTGCCATAACCTCCCCTGCACCGGGGACTTCGGAATATTTCATATAGCCTCCCATGGCCTTCTTCAATCCAAAAGAAAAAGAAAAAGCCAAGCGGCTAGCCAAGCGGCTAGCCAATCGGCTCATAAAATCACCCAAAACTCAAGAAATACAATAAACATGTACCTATTTGTCGGGAAAACAATTTTATTCCTCTGCTCTAGCCTCCATGCTATGACCTGTTCAATGTAAGTACATGTATATGCATGCGAATGCGATTAATTTTCAATACAATTCACTATTTGATACAATTTTGCTAAAGGTTCAACATTTTAATTAGTCAAACTTTAATCAAACAACACAATCAGCAATCAATTAGTGAATTATCATTTCAAATCCATAACTTTGATATATAGTCAAAAATCACATTTTTGATGCCAAATCACAACAATAGGCCCTATCTAATTTTGGTTCTCACACCAGTCTAATGGAAATATATAGATATCACGCTTTCGGCACTCGAATATAAATACTGATGATGCGGCCGCATCATCAGATTTACCCCCGGGCGACTAGAGTGTGACTCTATATCTATTCAGTATATTAAAACTTCGAATACACATGGATCAGACGTATATACAAAATCTTTATCTATACTGAATAGTCAAAATCAATATAAATAAATAATCAAATACGAATAATTGATTTAAATTTTCAAAACAAAAATTGTTTTCACTTTTAAAATATACTCTTCACACTCGTTCTAGGATACTACTGATCCCATCTCTAACGAGTCATTCTCATTGAATATTACTAACCCAATCTCTGATGAATTCTTTCGTATGGTTCTAATGTGTCTTGTTCTGTGAGCTTTGTAAACCAAAGCTCTGATACCAAATGTAACGACCGGCGAAATCCGGTAGGCTTTGCAACCATCCCTTCATCCGCAAAGCAGTAGGTAAAACCCACCGTGCCTTACATTGGTCGCCCAGTCTCACTTGTTTTACGGCGACCCTCTCGAGCCTCCCGGCCACTGCCTAACCAACCCCCGCAAGGGACATGTGGGGGTAAGAGCCCACTGTTCGCCACCAAACCAAATGGTGAGAACCCCCCATCTTGATTGCAACAAGAACTGGTGATACTCCATTCTCGATCTTTTCAATCTAATTAAAGATTCATTAAAACTCCACTTAGTTTTAATCTTTAACTGGGTTAAAGAATCAGTGTCATTTAAAACACGGTTCACGATAAACCCAAAATCACATTCCATTAATTATCGGGTTAAGGAACAAGTGTTATTTAAAACATTGTTCACGATAAACCCAAAAATCAATACCAATTCAATTCCAATTAAATATTATTTAATTGGTACACTTCATTAAATCTAAATAAAAAGATTTAATCTTTCTCTACTGGGTTTAAGAATAGTGTTAATGAAGACACCATCCACGACAAACCCAAATCCCATTTGATATTAAATACAAGGCTTTGAATAGAAAATATACTGGCTTATATTCAATATCAAATAATACGACCAACAAATATCGTATTGGAAATAATGATATGAATATATCTTTCAAACTCCCATAACAATATCTGTATAATCACGAAATCCAACATCGAAATATTCCGAAGACAATTTCGATTCAAATCCCTTCCAATTCAATTATTGGAAATTCTGGTTATATTTCAAAACCATTTCAAATTCACTTTATTTCTTTCAAAAATAAATGAATTATAATTCTAGTTCAAAACTAGTTCATTTCGATAAAAATCTATTTTTATCTTTTCAAATATGGAGTTTTTCATCCCAATTCTTCACAAATCAATTCTTATGATTTTACACAAATTATTGATATTTTTAATAAATTTATCAAGGCCCGTACAGTCGATTTCCATCAACGGCCATCGAACTGTATTTACAGCGACCTTTTCTAAATTTGATTTGGACATAATTCCAAATCCAACCGTTGGATTTCTAATTTCTAAAATTCGTTAGAAAGCTCTTTTCGATACAAACCCAATGGTTCCGGTTTTAGGAGAATCCGACGGTCAGATCTCCCGCAATATCCATTCGAAGTCAATGGTCGAAGTTCACGAACTACCGCGGAGCGGCGCGTTCTATTCAGGCCGTTATATTATATATATACTATATATAATATATACTTCGTCAATTTCCTTTTAAAACGTATTATATAAATCGTTTTAAATTCGTTTTCGAAACGATTTCCACTTCTTTTCAAATCCAAATCAAAATTGAATCTTTCCTTATAAATTCATTTAAAATTGATTTTAATTCAAATCGATTTTTAATTCAATTTCAATCCGAATTCATTTCAATTCGAATTCATTTCTATTTGATTTCAATTCGAATTCATTTCTATTCGATTTCAATTCGAATTCATTTCTATTCCATTTTAATTCGAATTCATTTCTATTCAATTTCAATTCGAATTCATTTCTATTCAATTTCAATTCCAATTCACTTCTATTCAATTTCAATTCGAATTCATTTCTATTCAATTTCAATTCAATTCGAATTCTAATTCGTTTCAATTCAATTTATTTCGAATTTCAATTCATTTCAAAATATCGGATTTTGAAATCACTTTCGATATTCGTTGTAAAATGAATAAAATCGATATAAATATCGTTCACGTCAAAATGGCGTCAATCTAATCAACACGGCTTTATATATTTCTATTTTCAAATATTCTATTTCAAATATTTCTTTTTCAAATATTTCTATTTCAAATATTCTATTTCAAATATTTCTTTTTCAAATATTTCTTTTTCAAATATTCTATTTCAAATATTTCTATTTCAAATATTTCTTTTTCAAATATTCTATTTCAAATATTTTTATTTCAAATATTTCTTTTTCAAATATTCTATTTCAAATATTTTTATTTCAATTATTTCTTTTTCAAATATTTCTTTTTCAAATATTCTATTTCAAATATTTCTTTTTCAAATATTCTATTTCAAATATTTCTTTTTCAAATATTTCTTTTTCAAATATTTCTTTTTCAAATATTCTATTTCAAATATTCCTTTTTCAAATATTCTATTTCAAATATTTCTTTTTCAAATGTTTCTTTTTCAAAACTGGAATGAGGCCCAATCAATTACCATATAATGTTAATTATATGGATTTTCTACAACACATGTATAAAATAACAACGATAAATAATCAACTATCATCCAGAGTGCGTCCTACACTGTATAAGCATCAAATATAAATATTTAACGCTTATAACAGCCTGTCAATCAATCGATCGACATACAGCTAAACATTGGGACTAGTGTATGTCATATATCATCCCAATACCCGTGTGGGGTTTTTAAACAATCAAACACAAATTTTATTTGTGTAGTTGGGCGATGTGTAAAATTTATCGTCCCAATCAATATCAATCAAATCAGTGTATATAAACAAATCTCCGATTTGTTTATAAATATTTATTTTTTATACAAGTTAAAAATTCTATTTTTAACTATAAAATATTTTCCACTATAAAACATTTTATTTCATTTCACATCACATCACACAATCAACTACACATCAAAATCAAACAAACAAGCATACAAGCCGTCCATGGTCTGTGGACGACGGGTGTCGGGTGCTACTAAACACCGTCTACATCCTAGTATATAATTATATAACTAGAAAATAAAATTTAAAGTGAGGAGTTCTCACAGAGGGTTCCACTCCACCGTGCTTTGCTTTTGAACTGCTGAACCATCTGGATCTGTTTGAAATGCCAACGCAGTCTTTTCACACTGTTCAAATAAAAATTATGTTTTTACTGCTTCATTCAATAAATAACAATCGTATTTTTATTTCTATTTCATATATTTTTACGATGCTTCATTCTATATAAAGATTATATTTTTATATTTCTACTTCATATACAAAGATCGGATTTTTATTTCACTACATAAAAAAAATCATATTTTTATTACAAACAAAAATCTTGTCTTGAATCGAAGAGATTGCATATAAAAATCTAAATTGATTCATGTTGATTCATATATAAAATCTTGACTTTTTCTTCTATAAAAACATAATCTTTTTACATACCAAAATATATTCCTTTCTTTCTAGAGGTCAAATCTTGTTCACGATAAAAATCAAAGCTTTGTCTTCTTAGAAATATTTCTAACGTATGCTAAAAATCTTTTCTTTAAAATAATTAAAAATTATGTCTTTCAAATAAAAAAACATGTCTTTGTTTATTCTCTAATCGTATATTTAAAGATCGGGCCTTATAATTAAAACTGAAACAAATTTACTGTAAATAAAATAAAGGTATTAAACTCACCATATTTCGAGTGGAGAAGGTTGTTTGCGCTTGAAGAGAGGGGGGGGGGTGTTCACTGGTGCCATCGCAAGTGGAGGGGGCTGGAGTCGAGCGTCCGGAGGGGGAAGAGGTGTTGCGGTAGAAGAAAGGGGTCACGCGGAGGAGGAGCAGGCGGAGGTTGGCGCTGGAGGGGTCGGAGTGGAAGGGGGAGGCGGATGGCAGGGCGGCGACTCCGGGCTGATCTGTCTCGTCGATGGCGGTCGCGAGCTCGAGGGTAGGGGCGGTTTTATTGTGGGAAGAGGATGGAGGAGGGTACGTGGATCGAGGAAGGAGGAGGTGGAGGCTACTCCGCCTGCGCGGCGTCGAGGCGATGGATCGCCTGGGGGAGATCGCGATTCTCCCCCACTTTTTCCTTTTTATTTTATTTTATTTTTTTGAGCGTTGACCAGAAAAGTGAGGGGAGAGAGGTAAGGGGTTATATAAATATAATTATATTTTATTCAGTTTTAAATTCCAGAAAGCAACTTTTTATTTCGAACTTGAAATGAGACCCACCGCCTGTTGTCCATAGCTAATTACCCCTATTCCGAACACAATGGGATATGTATCGTAGGCTGATTTGACTGTTCCGATCAGTTTTCGTCAAAATCAACATATAACTCTATATATTGAATTTGAACGCGCATTTCAATTTACCGGGGTCACATACCAACTCGAAAAATTCCCAAAAATATTTTCTAGCTTCGTATTGACGATACGGTCTTAACAGAACTAATTTCATCGAATTCTGAGGCCATTTGAAAAATGGCCATTTTCCAGTCGATTAAAATCAATTGAAACTGGTCAAACGCGTTTTCCTTTGCCATGCTCACATATTGGTTAAAAAAATTATGAAATTTGAAACATAGCAATAACTTGACATCACAGATCAAACAAAAGTGGTTTCGTCGAAATCCGAGGTCGTTTGCAAAATGGCTATTTTTAAGGGCCAGAATTTCATTGCGACTATTCTGAATTTTCATTTGGACATAACTTTTTATCCCCGCTAAGAAATTTTGATTTTTCGGATTCATTGGAAAGATATTTTCAAATAGATCCTAATATTTTTGGTTTCACTAAAATCTGGATTATTTTGCACCCGGTATGTTCAATTGAAATTTGAAATCGAATTATCGAACTACCGCGCCATTTTCAATTCCTTTTATAAATATAAATAAATATTTATATTCTAACGACGATCTATATAAATATATACATTCGAATCTATTCAAAATAAATTTCTCGTCGATATTATTTAAAATAATTCATTTTAAATATTCAAAATTCGCTAAAATTGCCAAAATTAAAATTTTAAATTGGCTCAGAATTTCCGGGTTATTACAATTAGTGATTTTCGATGGATCTGACAATGTGGCATTCGAAGTGAATCTATTGTGATGATAAAGCGTAACCTCAAGCCTCATCAACCGGAAAATGACAGAAATCGGGCAGGCATCATTGCTATGTAGGTCGCACCTATTAGGGTGTATAATCACCTGATCTAGAGTTTCATTTAGTTCTAAAAATCTATTGTCGATGTTGTCCCATTCGGGAAACAGTTGCTGATCCCAACCGTTGGTGATATACATTCGATACACTCAAGCGAAATGAGTGGTCGGTCATGTGTGGCTGAGTTGCAAGATGTTCTTGTTGAACTCGATGTATTCTCCTCTAGAGATTTACCAGCGGAAGGTGGTTCCATACCTTGTCATAGTTGGAAATTCATTACCCAATAAGTGCTTGCGTTTTTGACTGTATATTATATATGTGGAACGTGAGATGCAAACGTTCCACTAGATTGTTATTTACTTGATTTAGACATTATTATAATATCAAAAGAGTTTTGATATAAAGATTATTATTCCTTTCAAAAGGATTTTGAAAGTTAAATCAAGTATTTGGATTCTCATAAGGGAAAAACCCGTTCCGCATTATACGGCGTGGTCTTATGAGATATCATTTAGTTTCTGAAACTGTTTTAAATTGTTTACTCATACCAGTCCCATGACTGACCTGGAGTTTATTTTGTTTTGTTCTACCAAAACTCTTGGGTGCCTAAATTTGTACGGGCAGTCAAGTAGTTCAAGATTTTACAGATTTATCTGAAGGAGCTTGGAGCAGGAGGCTTCAGTGTTAGTTATATAGTATTTCGTTCCGCTGTGTTGTAAGTGTTGTACTCTGATAAGTGTATGTTATATAGTTAAGATTTTGTATTTCAAAAGATATGATATATTATATTTTGTTCCGCTGCGATGTGAGATTCTATGTTGTTATTTCTGTTCTTCTTCTACCTTTTTCTTCTAAAAAAATATGTTTCGTATTTTCGTGATATTTGGGTTGGACGTATGATGTATATAGTCAACTCTGATATTATGGACTTTGCGGGTCATTACAGTTGGCATCAGAGCTTAGGTTGAGCGAACACCTAGGCTTTGTGGCATGTGCTCATTAGAGATAGGATCAGTAGTACCCTAGAATGAGTTGAGTGTATATATATATATATATATATATATATATATATATGAAAGAGCGTATTTGTTATTTGATATAAAAACTGTTTTATATTATGTTGACTTATCTGTTCGGTGGTTTATGAATTCTGGTCGAATCATGGGATGCCACGATGTCGATAGGAGTTTATAAACACTTGAACAGAAGATTGGACGCGATATTGTTTTAAATGGTTGAGTTGATTGTTAGGATTATAATCCAATTAGATTATAAAAACTGAAATAGTTATATATATATATAACCAATGGAATTTGTATATGAAATCAAATATACAAATGTGATAAATTGAAATTGAATTCCAACCAGAATTCAGAATTTAAAATCCTGGGAAGTTGGAAACTATTTTCTGAATTTTATTAAAATAATATAGCTTTATTTTGGAAGGATTTTTGAATAAAAATCATTTGAATGGATTTTGAATATGGTAAAGCACTGAACTCACTTCAGTGGCTAGGAAATAATTTTGATGATGGTCGCAACATCATCAATGTTCATTTTCGAGTTTCTAAGTGATAAATTGCTGCCTTAGAAAAGTTTTTGATGGAAATTTGTTTGAAAAGAAAACAAGTTGTTTGAAAATTCAAATGTTTTGAATTTGAGATAGATATAAATATATGTATATATATTTATATTACTTCAAAGAGTTTTGAAATAAAACCCAGGGAATTTGAATGATTGAAATTAAATTTAACTTAAATAAGTTAAATGAATCGAAATGAATAAATTGAGTAAAATCAATGTGAATGAAATATGAATTGGGTGCGAATAAAGGAAAAAACAAATATAAAGAAAATATATTTGTAAAACAAATATAAAAGAAAATATATTTGTAAAACAAATATAAAGGAAATATATTTGTAAGACAAATACAAAGGAAGTTATATGCAAACAAATAGATGGAGAAATATTTGTAAAAACATTTACAAATAGAATTTAAAGGAAATATTTGTAAAACATTTACAAATAGATTAAATGGAAGTATTTAGTTATAGAAAATAAATAGAATGTTATAAATGGGATATTTATTTGTTAAATAAATAGAATTTAATCAAAGGAATATTTAGAAGATGAATAGAAAATGAAAATCTGTTTTTAACAGATAAATAAAAAAGATTAATTTATAAATAACAATTTGTAAATTAAATTAAATATTTATCATTCAATAAATGGAATATATAAGTCTGAACTTATATAGAGAAGAGATATTGGTTTTTAACACCGATAGTTTTAAATAGAAGGGGTACACAACACTTGTATAAGTGAAGTAACGTTATTAAAGAGAACATTTATAAAGTGAAGAACCGTTACTAAAAGTAAATCTTTATAAATGAATAAACGTTATCCAATAGGAGTTATTCGAATAGGAGAAGTCGATTAGAGTTACAAATAATCGATTAGAGTTAGAATAAATCGATTAGAGTAAGAATTAACCAGTTAGAGTTAATCAGTTAGGGTTAATCCGTAGAGTTAATTGAATACTAGTTATTCAATTAGAATTTATCGAATATTTGTTATTCAAATTAAGAGTTAACCAGATAGAGTTAATTGAACATAGTTAATCGAATTTGGATTTAGTTGAATGTTAGTTATTCAATTAAAGTTGATCGAATATAGTTATTGAGATAGAGTTAGTCAAACATAGTTACTTAGGATAAGTTGCCATTTCGTACGACTGCTAGCATAATTCACAGGGCTGCAGATAGCCTAGGGCGGTCGGATGTTTCCTAAGGGAATCAGGCGTAACCACTGTGATCGATGCGATCTAGAGTCAAGCGAATGGAGTTAAATCAAATATTAGTTATTCAAATAAAGTTAGAAGGAGTTAATCGAATATAGTTTATTCGAATAGAGTTAAAGGAGTTATCGAATATAGCTTATTCGAAAGGAGTTAAGTGAAAAGAGCTAATCAAATAGGGTTAATCGATAAGAGTTAAATCCAATAGAGTTAATTTATAAGAGTAAATTGAATAGAGTAAATCGAATATAGTTTATTCGAAGAAAGGTTTTCGAATCTAGTTATTCGAAAGAGAGATTATCGAATATAGTTATTCGAAGGGAGGAGTTATCGAATAGGGATTTATTCGAAAGAGTGTTACGTAAGGAAGTTTGAAATGTTGAGTATCAACATAAATAAGTTTTGAAAAGATAAATGGGTTTGTAGCACTTTTTCTACCTTAGCAATTTCGAGGACGAAATTATTTTAAGTGGGGAAGATTGTAATGACCCGGGATTTCGGTCAACTAATTTTTAAATATTTAATATGGATTTAAATATTTAGTTGATAAGATAAATGAATTTTTATATTTATGATATCGATTTAAATATCGATTTCGATTTAATATCGTATATATTAATTTATCAAAATAAGGAATCAGCGAATAACTGAATTCGAAGTTAAAACTGATTTGAAAACAGTTCAGATAATCAATACAAACTTTTGTTTGAATTAGAATACTAATATTAAATTATTATCGAAGAATTTAAATGGTTTGAAATTTAATTTATATCAATTTAAATTAATATCTGTTTCTGATGATCGAACTGGACTTCGATACTTATCCCAGTGGGTTCAGAGTGGTGGTTTAACCCTAGTAAGGCCTTTTGTTGGGCTCAAATAGGAGTTCGAAGTCAGTGGGGTAATTTTATTGATTTAATCATATTGGTTAATTCAAAACTAGAATAAATAAATAAAATAAATTAATTAAAAAGAGGTTTCCTCCTACCCTAAGTTAAATTATAACAGTACACACGCGGACCTCCATGTACCACAACTAAATTCCTTTGTTCCTAAGTATCCTTGGTCTATAAAACTTCGATACACTTTCCATTCTTCCTTCTGAAATTTGAATCGAGCTTCAGAAAATTTAAAGATGGCCTCCTTCAAATAACAACCCTGAATTTTCTTCTCAAAAATCCAATACCAATCCATATGAAATCAAAGTAAAAAGGGAGCCTTCGTTATTTCATTTCAAAGACCAACACTCGGGAAAATTTAATCGCACCCCTCTTCCCAATTTACAAACATTGAAAGCTTCGAATCAAAACTGATAATAGCCGCACTCATAAATCAGTTCAACATCGCTCAAAAGGAAATCGAATCAAGCGTTCTGCACTAAAAGTCACTGCGGATTTGGGGATGTCAGTGCGCAACAGTTGGGATCTCAGCTTCGAACATCGACGAGGGCTAGAGTTCGAGGAGGGATCATCGCAAGCTCAGGAAGAGGGATCGATTTTCATATAACAGAAAGCAGGTGGAGGATTTTGTATCGACTTAGGGGTTAGGCACATGAGGTTACGATTTGGAAATAGAGGAGGTGGATGACGGGTCGGATTTGAGAGGCTCAGATCTGGGTTCGAGTTTGAATTCACGATGATGGGAGGATCATGAGTAGGTGCAGTACTCATTTCTGGCTAAGTTAGGGGATCGAATTGGAGAAAGGGGAGTTCAGTTGTGTGAAAATGGTACTGGAAAATGCTGTGCGTGTTTGTGAAGGTCCAGATGGAAAATGGCAAAGGAGTTGCGAGCTTATCCGAAGAGAATCCGAGGTTGTTGAAGGGTGCGGAAGAGTGTTTCTGCAACTCGAGATTTGGGCAGTAAAGACATTTAAAAATGGTGATTAAGGTGATTTTCTTAATCTAAAAATAAAAGTTAATTTTTAATTTATTTGGATTAGTCGGTGACTTGTAAAACAAACTCTAATTCAATTGAAAATAGATCTGAACGCCGTCAACTTCTTTGAGCTCGTAAGGACGTGCCTACTGGTTGGAATGGGTTTGGGATTTTTCAGGACCAATGATGAATTTAAATTAAATCGAACATCGTTCGGTTTAATTTAAAATCTGAATGAGCTGCAATAGAAATCACGGTGAGTATATCTCACTCACCTTTTAGTTAGAATTATTTTTATATCATTAAAAATAATTGTTTGGTGCTTGTTGAATGCTTTCTGATTGTTTGAAATATATTAGTTATTTAGGGTTGACTATTATATATATATATATATATATATATATATATATATATATTGGGTTGATGATTGGATTGATTCCCGCAGTACCATCAGCGGATGCACACAGTATCATTAGCGGATGACCCTATACGCCCCACGCTATGATAGTGGATGACCTTCATACCACGATATCCTGCCTCGAAGCAGGATGGATATTACTATGTTGACTAACGTCTGTGGATGCAGGAAAACAGGTTGGAGGAATCCGATTGGATTCCTCAAAAATATATTATCTGTTTGTTTGTTTGTTTGTTTGGTTTCATATGTATATTCATATATGATGTGTTAAATAAAATCAAGCGATTTAAATTGGTTGATTTGATTGTTTAAAATATCCCTAAGGCTAGAATATATTTAAAAATATATCCTGAAAGGGGTATTTGAAATTTGAAAAGAGAAATTCAAATGGGATTTATGATATATAGAATTTGAATTTTTAAATAGATTTGAAATATTAACTTGTTTTAAAAGAAATAAAACAAGTAGTTCCTTTATAAACGAAGTTTATAAATAGTTCTTTTATAAACGAAGTTTATAAATGAAGTGAAAAGAATTATCATTGGATAATTCAGAAATAAAAATACAAGTGTGAAATTGAAAAGGAAAAACTATTTTTCCAAAAGTAGAAATATCGATTTCAAAAGGAATTGAAATTGAGTCTTGTTTAAAGAATGAATAAAGAAAGTTTGAGAATAGAAATTGAATATAGAAATTCAAAGGAAATTCAAATATAGAATTTGAATATAGAAAATATAAGGGAAATTCAAGTAGAATTTGAATATAGAAAGTGAAATAGAATTTGAATATAATTTGAATATAGAAATTCAAATAGGATTTAAATATAGAAATTGAATATAGAAATTCAAATGGAAGTTGAGTATAGAATTTGAATATAGAAGTTCATATAGAATTCAAATAGAGTTAAAATGGAGTTTGAATATTAGAATTCAAACAGAAATGAAATGGAGTTTGAATATTAGAATTCAACTAGAAAAGAAATTGGAATTTGAATATAGAATTCAAATAAAAGTGAAATTGGAATATAAATATAGAATTCAAATAAAAGTGAAATTGGAATATAAATATAGAATTCAAATAAAAGTGAAATAGGCGAAGGAGTTAATTAGAAACTAAATTAACGAATTGAGTTAAAACGATCGGGTATAGTTGAAATAAATTGGACAAGTATAAATATACAGGAGACAGGTTTGGAATAAAGTATAGAAGTGATATAGATAGAATGCCCGACAAAAGGTACGTATTTAATTCATATATGAGATTTTATGCACCGTATCGGCAAGCCGCTTGGCTTTTTCTTTTTCTTTTGGATTGGTGAGGGACATGGGAGGCTATTTGAAATATTCCGATGCTCCCGGTACAAAGAAGGTTATGGCGAATTTTTCCAGGAATTTAAGGAGTTAGAATATTTTTAAGAAGTTTGATAACTAGAAATCTATATATCAATATATATAGAAGTCGATAAGGAAACAAACGTAGAAATAGAATAGTAAAATCAAAAAGGAAGACTAGGAATAAAATCTAGTAAGAATAGAAAGAGAAAGTGTATACGTGTTTAAAAGTGAACAAGTAGTTGTATGGTATTGATTATTCGAGTAAGTAGTCTTATCTGTTTTGACGTTATAAATGTTATTCAGTCAAGGTCTGGGAGGTAGTTATACCCCAACTTGATTGATTTCATTATTAACAAATAAATAGTAAGATTTCAGGCTCGAAGATCAATGTTGGATAAGAGTTAGTTGAATATAGTATTTGGGTTGTCGTAACGATGTTTTACACAACATCTGTTTTAACCCAAATAAGTATAAGCTTGGAAATAGAATAATGAATACTTCCTAAGTATAGAAATAAACGAGATCGGAAAAGAGATAAGCAATTGGAATATTTTCCAATTATATATAGCATATATTTTCTAAAGTTTAGAAAATAAAGGAAGGCGATATTCGGAAATGTTTTCCAAATAACGTAAAAGGCTAGTATGGTTATTGAAAATATTTGGTTAACAAATATTGATAAAGAAATGGAAAAGTGATTTAATTAAAGGAATATTAATTAACGGCTCAGTGATTTTTTGATAATTGGATGAACACTTGTTTTCTTCGACAGTTAAATCATCGACTATCGAAACACTTGTTTTTATTCGATAGTTAAATCACAGACTATCGAAGTTTTTGACCATCATTGTCAATATGGAGAGACCGGTTGGATTATTATCCAAAGAACCACTCTGTATTGGCATACGCGTTGCGAATCATATATGCCAAAGAAAATTGAAGACGGAGTAAAGTGCAAGGGCTATTGTATAAGTCTTAGATAACAGTGCCTAAGATGGATGTACTGAATAGTGCCTTCGGTTCATCCTGTTCCTGGATGACTTGTATGGATGAATGTATGACAGAGTATTTCCAGAAAGGTCACGTACATTGATTTCTTCAACCATACCAAGAGTGGAAGCGGAGAAGGAAACTTCTTTAGCTAACACGTAATGTACTGTTGTAGACGTCAATTAGTGATTTTCGATGGATCTGACAATGTGGCATTCGAAGTGAATCTGATGTGATGATAAAGCATAACCTCAAGCCTCATCAACCGGTAAATGACAGAAATCGGGCAGGCAGCATGGCTATGTAGGTCACACCTATTAGGGTGTATAATCACCTGATCTAGAGTTTCATTTACTTCTAAAAATCTATTGTCGATGTTGTCCCATTCGGGAAACGGTTGCTGATCCCAACCGTTGGTGATATGCATTCGATACACTCAAGCGAAATGAGTGGTCGGTCATGTGTGGCTGAGTTGCAAGATGTTCTTGTTGAACCTGGTGTATTCTCCTCTAGAGATATACCAGCGGAAGGTGGTTCCATACCTTGTAATAGTTGGAAATCCATTACCCAATAAGTGCTTGCGGTTTTGATTGTATATTATATATGTGGAACGTGAGATGCAAACGTTCCACTAGATTGTTATTTACTTGATTTAGACATTATTAAAATATCAAAAGACTTTTGATATAAAGATTATTTTTCCTTTCAAAAGGATTTTGAATTTTAAATCAAGTATTTGGATTCTCATAAGGGAAAAACCCGTTCCGTGTTATACGGCGTGGTCTTATGAGATATCATTTAGTTTCTGAAACTGTTTTAAATTGTTTACTCATACCAGTCCCATGACTGACCCGGAGTTTATTTTGTTTTGTTCTACCTAAACTCTTGGGTGCCTAAATTTGTACGGGCAGTCAAGTAGTTCAGGATTTTACAGATTTATCTGAAGGAGCTTGGAGAAGGAGGCTTCAGTGTTAGTTATATAGTATTTCGTTCCGCTGTGTTGTAAGTGTTTTACTCTGATAAGTGTATGTTATACAGTTAAGATTTTGTATTTCAAAAGATATGATATATTATATTTTGTTCCGCTACGATGTGAGATTCTGTGTTGTTATTTCTGTTCTTCTTCTACCTTTTTCTTCTAAAAAAAAATGTTTCGTATTTTCGTGATATTTGGGTTGGACGTATGATGTATATAGTCAACTCTAATATTATGGACTTTGCGGGTCATTACACTCGCCCACAAGCTAACTTCAAAAATTATGCCCTTTTCTATTTAACCATTATTTAAAGATACAAATACAGAAAAAAATGGAATCGAATTCTGAGATCATCTCAATAATGTTCCTTTGTAAACTGATCATTAGTTTTCGAACAAATGGTTTTGCTGCGCACGACCACAAGCTGACTCCGTTCGACGCATATTTTGGAACTCAACAATGATTTTTCATTATGAATCCAAAAAAATTGGTCTCGTCGAATTCTGAGCTTCTTAGCAAAATTTTACTTTTTAAGGGCAATGCGATGATTTTAAAAATCGAATTTTCAAAATTTTCAATAACAAGTCATATAAATCAATTTGATAATTTTACTGAGTTTTTTTTAAGTCAAATAATTTATAAAAACTACTTCTAAATTATTCTCAAAATTTATTTAGCAAAAATAACCAATTTATATTCATTAAAATAGCTTAAATTAATTTTTAAATTGGTTCAGAAAATACGGGTTGTTACAATCTCCCTCGCTTAAAATCTTTTCGTTCTTGAAAAGGAATAGAGCTGAAAGTTGTTTATCTAACCAATTCAACTTTCATTCTTCTACTGGTTTCAATAATTTTATTAGTTGGACTAATAATAACACAACACAATCATCAATCAATTAGTTGATTAGCTTTTCAAATATATATAACTTTTATATATTCAAAAATCATATTTTCTAAAATCGGATTATAAATATAGTCACAAATACGTTAATTATAAACTTGTCACTCTCAACTCATTCCAGGGCATTTCAAACCCATCTCTAACGAGTATCTCATTCTAGGATGCTACTGGTCCTATCTCAAATGAATTTTCTTTCATAGGGCATTACTAATCCTACCTCTGATGATTCTTTTTTTTAGTTCTAACGAGCTGTTCACCAAAGATTTGAGTTAAAAAAAGCTCTGATACTAGCCATAACGATACGGAATTCGCTCGGACCTAATCGATCGCAAAATTGACCAAGACCGTTCGAATCCCGCATACGTTTACTCTGGGCATAAAACACATCAGAACAAATAACAAAACAATTTTATATATATCATAATAATGTTACACCAGAGTACAGAATATATCAGAGTACATTGAAAAATAATACTACAACGGAAGATTAATTTGCAATAAATTTAATACAATGCAGCGGAACCAATAAACTAACACAGCGGAAGCCTATCAATGCTATGGACAAAGCTTTAAGCTTCAATCTAGAATCCTACTCAATAAATAAATATCTGCAAAACAACTCACTCGACTGCCTGTGTGGAAAATAGGGGCACCCGAGTTTGCAAGTGAAACAAACTACGAGTCATTCATGGGAGTGGTACGAAATATCTTACTTAACTTATTTAATAATAAGGCAAATCACAGGACCGCGTCGCTAACGCGGAACGGGTTTACTCCATTGGATTTCCAGTTCATAAAATAAGTAAATCTTTTAAACAACGCAATGCTTTTTAGAAAAATGAAACCATTATAAGACTCAAGTCCTTCACACAATGCAACGCAAACTGGAGGATAGAGTTTTACCTTATAATGGTAAACATGATTCATACGTATAAAACAATAATCATTTGATATTATTACTAGCGTCTAATAAGTTTAAAACACTTTCAATATACATGTATCAATCCTAGGCGGCATAGCTACCATATACTATGTCGCGATATATAGGATTACAATCTAATCTGTAATATCGTATTGGAATTTGGGTTTCCGTCATGAGTCAAGGTTAGGGATGGTCTCCTTACCGATTCGAGACACTCTAGCAAATGCTTTAGAGCTCGGACGTTGGCGAACCCTTGGATCCTACAGGGCCGATCCACACATACTTTAGTAGATTGGCAATTCACGAACATACGTTTCTCGGTCTTATCGGGCCTATCACTTGGCCTGTAGCTACCAATATATCGAGGTACCTCGCAATCCATCATCCACATAAGTAAAAATGTCTAGGCTCCATACCATGACACAACTTCTAGCTAGAAAGAAACGTCCTGCACTCCATGCGTTCCCTTATCCCGTTTCTGACTCTTACCGGGGTGTGAGGCTCGCAAATTTATGTTATACAAAAACATATGCTAATTAAAGCTGTGCTTTGATCAACAACCACAAGGCCCTGCTTTTCAACAAAAGCCTTGATCATTTGCATCCTACCATTCCACATTGACAATCCACGCCATGCGAATGATGTCTATCAATATATAACCTCTAAGCTCGTACGTCCCAAAGAAGGGTGTTAAGCAAGAGAATAAATTATCCACCACCAAACAGATATATATTAAATACAAATCAATCAACACAAAACGAAACCCAATGTCAGACACACATCCATTTATAAGTCCGTTCTGGGTCTGAACAGAACCAGAGACACCATATTCCTCGTTCCATATGCCCAGTACGGAAGAGAGGTTCTCGTATATCCGAACAATCAGCAAGTACATCCGGAAAACTACCACTTTAACCCTTTACTGGGATCTACCCAATTAAGGGCATCAATAGTCGTCCATTCGATGTCCAGATCGTCGGTCTTCAACCACCGTCTTCAATGTCTTCGACTTTTAGTCATCGTATAATTATTTGAAATAAGATTTAACTCGGACTTTTCAAATAATTCTCGAATATACGTAATTCAAATTCTTTCTTTCTTTGGTTAAATTTAATTCAATTCTATAGATTAATGTCAAATAAATCTAACCGTCCATATTACTTTATAAACCAAGAGAAATAGGTTTATTTTCATTCCATATCATTAACAATAATTTATAACGATTTATCACTATTTTATTTATATAAAAATTAGCCCATTTAATTCGAACAACGTTTCTGGTCATTACACGGCCCTGGCGCTGTTTTTATTCAAATTTGAATTACAAATTCCTCGAAATCTAACTGTTGGATCTTAAGAAATTTAATATCATTGGAAAAATCTTTCCAAAGCGAACCCAACGGTTCTAGTTTTGCGAAAATCCGACGGTCGGATCTCTCGGTATAAGTGTTTAAAGTTACGATTCCGAAACGCGAACTACCGTGTGTGATTCGTTTTATTTTAATTTATATATATATGTGTGTATATATATAATTCGTTCGGCCATTTCAAAACCAGTTATTTTATATCATGTAAATTTTGTACCATTGATATTCATGTTAAAAATTATATTTTTAACATACAAACATATATTTCAAGACATGACTATTTAATTCCCTTCCTTAACATGTTAAAGCTAATGTTTTTATCTAACAAAAATATTCTAACATTTGATTCTTTTATACTATTTCACTAACATGTTAAAAATAATGTTTTTAACTAACCAAAGTCATATTCTAACATATGATCCTTTTTATATTAACATCACTAACATGTTAAACAAATGATTCTTTTTATATTAACATCGCTAACATGTAAATGACACTATCCTTTTCATATTAACATCGCTAATGAAGCGACCCAAACTTCCCGGCCGGCCTAAACCGAATAAGAAGGCGAATGACTTTGAGAACAAGACTAATCGGAACACAAATAGAAGAATATTTCATTGCTTATTACAACAATTTACATCAGAGTACAGAATATACAGAGTATGAACTACTAATATATATTCGACAAATATCAGAGATTTACAAATTACAATGCAGCGGAAAATAATACAAAACACAACTGAAAGGAATACACGGATACAGAGATTTCTGAATATCATCAGCTGTAAACCAGGATCCTTTGAATATCAATCTGCAAAACCAAAACTACTAGCTTTCTGTGTGCAAAATAGGGGCAGGCAGAGTCTAGGTTAAAACAATAAAATCTAGGTCAGTCATGTGACTGGTGTGAGAACTAAAGCAGTTATTAGTCTTTATTTTAAAGTTAGGTAAATCAAAGGACCATGCCGTATAACACGGAACATGTTTCCTCCTAAGAATACCAGTGCATAAAACAAATAGCGCAATGCTAAATAAAGAACAATGAAGCTATTATAAGACCCAGGTCCCATCACACAATGCAATGCAAGCCGGAGGATAGGGTTTTCCCTTATAATAGCCAAATAATGCTTGATACGTGAAATTTAATCTTTTATTATTACTATAAGAAAAGAAAACAACTTCAAATATAAATGTATCAATCATAGATGACATAACATCCCATGCTACTATGTCGTTGTACTACTTCTACAATTAAAACCGCAATGTCGTATTTGGAAATTGAATTTTCATCACGAAACAAGGCAAGAGATCGTCCTTACTGCTTCGAGACACTCTATCCCGTGCCACAGGACTCAGACTCAGGTGAGCCCTTAGGAGCCGTAGGGCCGATCCACATGAAGTGGATTAATATTTCCCTGAACAATACATCTCCCTGCCCTATGGGGCGTGAACTGGTCATATACCGACCAAACCATCCATCGGCACCGAAGTGACCGATATAACCAAGGCGCCTCGTTTTCCATCATCCACATAAGTAAAATGTCAGGGCTTGTAAACACTGACACCACCTCTAGCTAGAAAGAAACGGATGTCCTCCCTGGATCCTCTCCCGTTTCTGGTTCATACCAGGGTGTGAGGCTCGCGAATTAACGCTATAAACAAAGCAGCGCTATATTAAAGCTTTGATTTGATCATCAACCACAAGACTCTGCTTTTCAACAGAATCCTTGATCATTTTCCACTCAGGCATGCCACACAGGCAATTTAAGCCATGCGACTGATGTCTATCGATATACAACCTCTGACCCCGTACGTCTCAGAAAAGGGTGAAGTAAGAGAATAAATTCTCCTTCACCAAGCAGATGTATATTTAATAGAGATCAATCACTACAGAATAAAATCCAATGTCAGACACACAGTCCATTTACAAGTCCGTTCTGGGTTTGTACGAAACCGGAGGCACCTTATTCCTTGTCCCATATGTCCAATAAAGGAGAGAGGCCTCGTATATCCGTCGATCTCCAAGTACGTCTGGACGATCACCACTTATTACCTCATCTTGGGTGTATAGCCCAATCAAGACATTAGTAATCATCCAAACGATGTGAAGACCTCCGGTCTTCAATCACCGTCTTCATCGTCGACATATCGTCGAATCAGTTATTCAGAATGGGATAAACCCGGTCTTTCCGAATTACTCGCGTAATTATAAACTAGTGCTACACAAACACAACATACGCCTCATTCCAATCTAGAATATTCTTTTATTCAAATATTCTTTTCATAATTTCAAACCATATTAAGGTTTTCCAAACTAGTCGGGATTAGCGAACCTTACCGAAGTAATCATTTATTATATTTACTAATCCTAACCTATTCATCCCATGGAGCAACACTGGTATTACTCCATATCTAACACTACAGTGTTATCGGTAAATATTAATTACCATTTCACATTCAAATCCAATTAAAAGTTTAACTATCGCTTAGAGCAAAACTGGTGATACTCCATTCTCGATCATTTCAATCTAATTAAAGATTCACTAAAACTCTACTTAGTTTTAATCTTCCCAAAAATCAATATTAATGATTATATAACTTGGGAAATCATATCATGTCTTTAACTAGGTTAAAGAACCTATGTCATTTAAAACACGGTTCACGATAAACCCAAAATCCATCAGTCTCTAACCGTAAATTAGTAAGAGAACAATTCCCTAATTATTAATCTCGAAGGCCGAAACCAACATCAGATCAATACCCAGGAAACCATTCAACTTAACTAATCCCCAGTTATTTTCTAATTTTCTTAACTCCATTGGGTTTAAGAACAGTGTTTTTAAAGATACCATTCATGACAAACCCAAAATTCAATTGAATTCAATTCCAATTAAATATTAATTAATTGGTAAACTTCATTAAATCTTAATAAAAAGATTTAATCTTTTCTCAACTGGGTTTAAGAACAGTGTTAGTGAAGACACCGTTCACGACAAACCCAACATCCAATTTGATATTAAATACAAGGCTCTGAATAGAAAATACATCGGCTTATATTCAATATTAAATTCTGAAATCAACAAGTATATATTGGAATAACTACATATATATATATCTTCCAAATTCCAATATCCGTATAATCATGGAATCCAACATCGAAATATTCCGAAGGTAATTTCGATTAAAATCCTCTCTAATTCATATATTGGAAATTCTGGTTATTTTTAAAAACCATTTCAAATCCAATTTATTTATTTAAAAATATTGGATTATAATTCTAGTTCATAACTAGTTCATTTCGATAAAAATATATTTTTATCTTTTCGAATATGGAAATTTTCACCCCAATTCTTACTAAATCATTTATTATGATTTTACACAAATTATTAATATTTTTAATAATTTTATCAAGGCCCGTACGGTCGATTCCCATAAACGGTCATCGAACTGCCCTTACAACGACCTTTTCCAAATTTGATTTGGACATAATTCCAAATCAAACTATTAGATTTCAAATCTTTTATATTCTTTGGAAATATCTTTTAGATACGAACCCAACGGTTCCGGGTTTAGAAGAATCCGATGGTCGGATCTCCCGTAACGTCAATTCGAAGTCAATGGTCGAAATTCGTGAACAGTCACAGCGCGGCGCATTCTATTCAGGCCATATAATATATATATTATATATTTCATCGATTTCCATTTAAAGCGTATTTTATAAATCGTTTTAACTTCGTTTTTAAAACGATTCCAACTTCATTTTCAATTCTAAATCAAAATTGAATATTCTACATCATTGATATAAAAATGATAATATTTTCAAAATATTATATTTTGAAATCGTTTCCTTTTCGATATTCATTATAAAATCGAATAAAATCAATATAAATATCCTTCGCGTCAAAATGGTGCATGTGAAGTCAACACGACTTCAAATATTTTAATATTTTCGTGTCCATCCAAAATCGGACATCAAAATCATACTATGATTATTTACTGAATATTATTTTAAAATTTTTCTTATTTTAAAATATTCGTTATTTTATTTTATTCTTTCTTTCTGAACTGGAGTCAGACACAGTCAATTACCAATAATGTTATTTATATGGCTTCATACAACGCATGTATATAACAACCATGATAAACAATCAACCATCATCCAGAGTGCATTCTACACCGTGTAAGCATTAAATATAAATATTTAACGCTTACAATAGCCTGTCAACCAATAGTTTGACATACAACTAAACAGTTGGGATTAGTGTACATAGAATATCATCCCAACACCCGTATGGGATTTTCAAACAACAATTAATGTTTATTATTTGTGCAGTTGGGCAATATGTAAAATTTATCGTCCCAATCCATATCAGTCAAATCATTGTACTTAAACAAATCATCCGATTTGTAAATGAATATTTATTTTATTCTTATACTCATTAAAAATTATATTTTTAACGATAAAATATTTATATCAACACATGAATATTTTATACTGTCCATTTCACATCACAATCAATTCTTGCACAGAATACAATCAAACAAGTCGTCCATGGTCTGTGGACGAGGGGAGCAATTCATATATGTAGTTTTTAAAATAAATAACTGTATAAGAAATTTTTAGTGAGAAGGAGTTCTCACCCATATGCTTAATCAAACACCACGACTTTTCATATATAGAAATCTTCGCCGTGTTTCCAACGAGGTCTGTTTCACGCAGTATATGTTAAAAATCATGTTTTTAACGTCGCTATTTATATAATTAAAAATCACATTTGTACCATTCAGTTTTCTATATAAAAATCATATTTTAATATAACTAAAAATTATATTTTTCTTTGACAAAAAATCATATTTTTTATATGAATAAAAATCTCATCTTTAGATTATTAAAAATCTTGTCTTTATAGAAATACAAATCTAATCTTTTCTAAATCAAAGATCTAATCTTTTCCAAATTAAAGATATGATTTTTCTCTCTTTAAAACCATAGCTTTTTATATTATTAAAAATCCTATTTTTACTTCGATAAAAATCATATCTTTATTTAAAATAAAAATCATAGCTTTGCTTAATTAAAAATCTCAATTGTCGTACATAAAAAATCCGGTCTTTCCATAATTAAAAATCTTAGAACTCAATATGCTATATGTATATATGTATATATATATTAAAAACAATGGTATATATAAATTAATTAGTGCTTAATTCGTGAATTAAATAAACTAATTACTTTAAGTAAAATAAATAAAACTCACAGTATACGGAGAGGAGGGGGTTCCTGAGGTGGCGGTTCAGGCAGGAGGAGGGTCAGATCTGATGTGGCGGTCTCGGAAAGGAAGGGGAAGGCGGCGGCTAAGGGTTATGGGGATTGGGGTTTCTTCGATCGAAGGATCGATCGCTGGTGGAGGGTGCTGACGCGAGGACGGAGGGCGGGTGACGTGGGGGAAGCTTCGATGGTGATGAGAGGCGGTGGCACTTGCCGCAGTGACGACGCAGTGGGAGGAAACGTGGCGTCTTTGTGTTTTTTTTTTCAATTTCAGTTTGATTTTGAATGATATGGGGGGCTCGCGTTGACTAAGGGAAAGATAAAAAAGGGGGGTTTATAAAAATATATATATTTAATTCTATTTAAATTCAAAAAGGTATGTTTTTATTTCGAACTCCAATCCAACCTCACCAACTGTCGTCCCTAGCTAATTGCCTTCATTCCGAACACAATGGGATATGTCATGTTAGACAATTCGACTGTTACGATAGATTTACATTAAATTTAAAATATAAATCATTATATTTTAAATTCAAACGCACATTTCAATTTACTGGGGCCGCATACAGACCCCAAAAATTCCAGAAAAATAAATCTGTCTATGCTTTGATGCTACGGTCCTAACAAAACTAATTTCGTCAAATTTGAAGACCGTTTGAAAAATGGCCATTTTCCAGTCGATTAAATTCAAACTAAAATCGGTCAAACGCGTTTAAATCTTCTACGCTCACATATTGATTCCAAAAATTTTGAAAATTTGAATCTAGCACTAATTTGACATTCCGGATCCAATAAAAGTGGTCTCGTCGAAAATAGAGGTTGTTTGCAAAATCCCTATTTTTAAGGGCTATATTTCCATAGCGACTATTCTGAATTTTCAATTGGGCATAACTATTTAATCCCGCTATTAAATTTCAATTTTTCGAATTCATTGGAAAGATATTTTCAAACAGATTCTAATATATTTGGTTTCACAAAAATCCGGTTAATTTTGAATCCTGTCCATTCATTTGAAATTTGAAATCGAATTTTCAAACTACCGCGCCATTTCTAATTACTTTTATAAATAAAATAAATACTTATATTCTAATTTCAATTTAAAATAAATATAAACATTCTAATTCTATTCAAAATAAATTTCTAGTCATTATTATTTAAAATAAATCATTTTAAAAATCCAAAATTCATTACAATTACTAAAATAAAAATTTTAAATTGGTTCTGATTTTCCAGGTTGCTACAATCTCCCCCACTTAAAATCTTTTCGTCCTCGAAAAGGAACGGAACTGAAAGTTGTTTAACTAATCAACTCAGTTTTCATTCTGGCGTTCATTTTTCAACTTTTCAGTTTTTAAGAATTTATTTTTTTTCAAAAATTTGGCTAACACCCTAAATTTTCGAAAATTTTCGCCATAACCTCCTTTGTACAGGGATTACCGGGAAAATCCCGAAACTGCCACATGGGCTCTCTCATCTCAAAAAGAAAAAGCCAAGCGGCTCATAAAATCATCCAAACCCAATAAATTAGTAAACATGTACCTATTTGTCGGGCATAAAATTTTATTCCTCTGCTCTAGCCTCCTTGTTATGACCAGTTCAATGTATATACATGTATATGCATGCAATTTCAACCAATTTTCAAGTCAGTTCAATATTCGGTTCAGTTTGACTTAATGGTTCAAATTTTTTATAAATAAAACCAATAATCATACAACGCAACCAGCAATCAATTAGTGGATTATCGTTTCAAATTCATAATTTTGATATATATACAGAAAATCATGTTTTTGATGCTGATTCACAACAATAAACCCTACATAGTTTTGGTTCCCACACCAATCAATTGGAAATATATAGACATCCCACTTTTGAAACTCGAGAATGAATGCTGATGATGTCGAGGCATCACCAGAATTATGCCCGGGCGACTAGAGTGTGATTCTATATCTATCCAGTATATTTGAGGCTTTGTATAAAAGTTTGCAAGGCGTATATTTATATGTTGGATTATCCAAATTCAATTTAAAATAAATATTTAAATACGTATAAAATGGTTTAAATTTTCAAAACAAAATTTGTTTTCATTTTATTTTTAAAATATACCATTCCCACTCGTTCTGGGATACTACTGATCCTATCTCTAACGAGCCATTCCTATTTGATATTACTAATCCAATCTCGGATGAATTCTTTCGTTTGGTTCCAACGTGCCTTGTTCTCGAGCTCTGTAAACCAAAGCTCTGATACCAAATGAAGCGACCCGAACTTCTCAGCTGGCCTAAACCGAACAAGAAGGCGAATTACTTTGAGAATAAGACTAAACGGAAAACAAACAGAAGAACATTTCATTGCTTGTTACAACAATTTACATCAGAGTACAGAATATACAGAGTATGAACTACTAATATACATTTGATAAATATCAGAGATTTACAAATTATAAAGTAACAGAAAATAATACAAAACACAACTGAAAGGAATACACGGATACAGAGCTTTCCGAATATTATTCCAGCTGTAAACCAGGATCCTGTGAATATCAATCTGCAAAACGAAAACAACTAGCTGCATGTGTGCAAAATAGGGGCACCCAGTGTTTAGGTTAACACAATAAACTCCAGGTCAGTCATGTGACTGGTGTGAGAACTAAAACAGTTACTAATCTTTATGTTAAAGTTAGGTAAATCAAGGGACCACGCCGTACAACATGGAACGGGTTTCCTCCCAAGAATACCAGTGCATAAAACAAAAAGTGTAATGCTAAATAAAGAACATTGAAGCTATTATAAGACCCAGATCCCATCACACAATGCAACGCAAGCCGGAGGATAGGGTTTTCCCTTATAACAGCCAAATAATGCTTGATACGCAAAATTTAATCTTTTATTATTACTATAAGTGAAGAAAACAACTTCAAATATAAATGTATGAATCATAGACAACATAACATCCCATGCTACTATGTCGCCATACTAGTTCTACAATTAAAACCACAATGTAGTATTTGGAAATTGAATTTCCATCATGAACCAAGGCAAGGGATCGTCCTTACCGCTTCGAGACACTCTATCCCATGCCTCAGGACTCAGACCCAGGTGAGCCTTTAGGAGCCACAGGGCCGGTTCACATGAAGTGGACTAATATTTCCCTGAACAATACATCTCCCTGCACTATGGGGCGTAAAATGGTCATATATCGACCAAACCGACCATCGACACCGAAGTGACCAATATAACCGAGGTGCCTCACTTTCCATCATCCACATAAGTAAAACGTCAGGGCTTGTAAATGCTAACACCACCTCTAGCTAGAAAGAAACGCATGTCCTCCCTGGATCCTCTCCCATTTCTGGTTCATACCGGGGTGTAAGGCTCGTGAATTAACGTTATACACAAAGTGGCTCTATATTAAAGCTACGCTTTGATTATCAACCACAAGACTCTGCTTTTCAACAGAAGCCTTGATCATTTGCCACTTAGGCATGCCACATAGGCAATTTACACCATGCGACTGATGTTTATTGATATACAACCTCTGATCCCGTAAGTCTCGGAGAAGGGTGAAGTAAGAGAATAAATTCTCCTTCATCAGGCAGATGTATATTTAATAGAGATCAATCAGCACAGAATAAAATCCAATGTCAGACACACAGTCCATTTACAAGTCTGTTCTGGGTTTGAACGAAATCGGAGGCACATTATTCATCATCCCATATGTCCAATACAGGAGAGAGGCCCCCGCATATCCGTCGATCTCCAAGTACGTATGGACGATCACAACTTATTACCTCATTTTGGGTGTACAGCCCAATCAAGACATCAATAATCATCCAAACGATGTGAAGACCTCCGGTCTTCAACCACCGTCTTTATCGTCGACATATCGTCGAATCAGTTATTCAGAATGGGATAAACCCGGTCTTTCCGAATAACTCGCGTATATTATAAACATGTGCTACACAAACACAACATACGCTTCATTCCAGTCCAGAATATTATTTTATTCAAATATTCTTTTTACAATTTCAGACCATATTAATGTTTTTCAAACTAGTCGGGATTAGCGAACCTTACCGAAGTAATCATTTATTATATTTCCCAATCCCAACCTATTCATCCCGTGGAGCAAAAACTGGTATTACTCCATATCTAACTGTAACACCCCACACCCGCTACGGTCACTCACTAAGGGAATGCCATAACATCGGTGGAGTATTTTCAGTGAATATAGAACAGAAAAATTACAACAAGACAGATATAAGTAATACTTGAGAATTTAAAACATCATTTCATTACAGCGGAAAGTAAAACATGTTTGGTTACACCAAAACCATAAACAAGAGTCAAGTACATAATATCCATCCTGATAAAACAAAAGTACATAATCCCACTACATAACTTAATAGCCATAGTAGAAAAGATAAAAACTGAGCTTTACATCCACGGTCCAAGCTCCAAAAGATAGATAAAGCAGTCTGACCAAAGCGCACTAGTGCTAGGCCCACCCTGATAACCTGGGGGTTGGGAAAAAGATAAAAACAACGGGGTCAGACATAAGTCTGAGCGAGTCCTATAACCTTAACAATACAATCATTAAAGTAATTAGGGTATGATATAAACAAGGTACGGTACCTCTGGGGATAATGACTACACTAAGTAGCCAACTAGACTTAGGATGAACTACGATAACCGTAAAGACGCATTTATCCACCCAAAGATAATTACTAGATTGCACCACCCCAGATCTACCCACCCAAGGGTAATTCCTACACTGCACCACACCAGTCATTCCTAATTTTAAAGGTTGATCCCACTAAGTGTACTTAGTAAATCTTAATGGTAGTTTCGTGTACCCCTAGCTAACTATATAGGTGCCGTCTGCCCCTATCTCCGCTAGGTGTACCCACTACCCCCCCATTTGATCGGCTCCCTAACGTAGATATTCGTGCTGGTCCCACAGTGGGGTATATCATTCCCCAAAGTGGCAACCTGATAACAACACTGATGCACGGTTTATACCTACACGATGCAACAACGTATTAGCTACCAGCCTGGGCCACACACGCATATGAAACCCGTTGGACTTGCGTTGCCACCGCTTACCCGTTTTGGCCTCTTATAGTCAAGCCCAATATGCGTGTCCCGTCCTCGACTTGAGTCGAGCCCACTAAGATACGTTTGGGATATTGGTTGAAATGGGCCCCCACAAGCTACCCACCTAAGCTTGTCATTTCTAGTGAATCCCACTTAACCCTTTAACCATGTCCACCTACATGTTATATATTTTGGTTAAGTCATTAATCATATTTTAATTGCCACTCAAGGCCCCCACAAGCTACTACTTAAGCTTGTTATTTAATTAATTGCCACTTAAGGCACCCACTAGATTTCCACATGCCACCCAAGGCACTTACTTGATTCCCTCATGCCACCTAAGGCACTTACTTAACCCTTTAATCATGTTTAATTACATGTTCCACTTTGGTTAAGTATTCTAATCGTATTTTCTATTGCCACCCAAGGCAACCCACTAGTTTCCTTATGCCACCCAAGGCACCCCCACTAGTTACTACATGCCACCCAAGGCACCCACTTAACCCCTCATGCCTCACTACATGCTAATTTGGTTAAGTGTTTCTTAATTAATTAAGACCGTGATCCTCATAAAGACCTCTCACATTAGACTATCTTTTATGACCGCTGGTTAAGCCGGTTGGGTCCGGGCAGCCTTATGTCATAACCGAGTCTAACCTCGTGTCTTTACATTAATCACGTATTTAGTTTGTGCCTAAGACCTCTCACATTGGGCTAACATTTGTAGCAACTGGTTAAGCCGGTTGGGTCCGGGCAGTTTTACGCTACAACTGAGTCCAACCTCGTGTCTTAGTCGATTAATTACACCTAATTAATCACCCTCATAATTTATATTAATTATCCCTAATTAATTACAAATATTTAAGAATATGGGTAGACCTAACTCAATAGGTAAATTCCCAATTCCATAATATGGGTAGACCTAACTTAATAGGTAAATTCCCAATTCCATAATATGGGTAGACCTAACTTAATAGGTAAATTCCCAATTATGTCCATCCACTTTATGGTATGTTTAATCATACCCACTTCACACAATTTTATGTGTTCATTAATTTTTACCCCATCGTCCCCACGTAAATACGTTAACATGACATACTTCAAAAGAGAAGATTCATCATACACACAATGGGTTCAACTTAGCATATCATTAGCATTATCATGGGTTTAAAAGGTGTCAACTTGTATATATGACCATAAACCCAACTTGCATAAATAACCAACCCAACTTGCATGAATCACATATGTCATAAAGATGGTAACTTGCTTAAATGTTCATGTCATAGGTCTAAAAGGGATGAACTTGCACATGTACTTATGTCATACATAGAGGCAAACATGCATATATTATGCATATCATAAAAAAGAGACAAACTTGCACATGAACTTGCATCATAACTTGCATATGAACTTGCATCATAACTTGCATATGAACTTGCATATGAACTTGCATCATAACTTGCATATGAACTTGCATCATAACTTGCATATGAACTTGCATCATAACTTGCATATGAACTTGCATCATAACTTGCATATGAACTTGCATCATAACTTGCATAAAACCAAACACTTAGCATGCATAAAACCAAATACTTAGCATGCATAAAACCAAATACTTAGCATGCATAAAACCAAATACACAACTTGCATAATATGTTACATATAACTTGCATATAATCTCACATATAGTTTGCATAACATGTTACATATGCATCAATGTTCAACATAGTGTTTTGCATAGTGAGCATCATAAAACATAGCATTAAACTTGCATATAGCATAAAACTTGCAAAACACATAACATACACTATACTAAACTTGCATAAGCACATTTATCCACAAACATAGCCATATCTTATCATATCCTATCATAATCAATTTAACAATTGATTGTTAAGTCTATAGAAACTCACCACTAAGCTCCCATAAGCAAACCCTTGCCAAAAACCACCCAAAAACTCTAGCCTTGACCATAAAGCTTGCAACTTGATGATGAATGCAAGCTAATGATCACTCATACAACTCAAAGATGCTTGTATGAACATGAAAGCCTTCATAGAAATAGTTTTATAAGAGGATGGAGGCTAGGGATTGAGTAGAGGCCATGATCATAGAAAATTTTGGCATAGTTTAGTTAGAGTATAGGATTATGATCATTTAGGGCTAGCTTAGGGTCTTATTTATAGGATTAGGCAAGTGTTTTAGGCCATTAGATTAAGCCTAAATTAGATTAGGACCATCAGATCCCGGAAGCTTCTAGAGAATAGCCCAAAACACAACCAAACCCTAAAATGGTGCACCAGGTTAAACTGGACGAGCACCCCCTGTCGACACCCAAGTCGACAGAGCTGTCGACTTGGTCCTAGCCAAGTCGACTGCCCAGTCGACAGGGCTGTCGACTTGGTTAGCTCGGCGGGATTTTTCCCGCCTGGGCCCAATGGCCCCAATTTCGAAATTTGAACCTGAATTTTAAATCTGTTTTGAACTTTGAATTTTCTGTAAACTTCATTGGGCCATAACCGGGCCATACGGACTCCGATTCTCGAAAACTCGGACTCTATTTCGCGTATTTTTCCGAGACGAACGCAATGACGCAGCCTGTTTCCCCCAATTTCCACATCTGAGATTATTTATTCTGTAATTAGTGAATTTTAGCATTAACCGAAATTCGGGGTGTTACATTCTCCCCTCCTTAAAGGATTTCGTCCCCGAAATCTCTAAGCTAAGGAGAATGCATATCCTACCATCCAAACAACCATCTACTCAATCCATCAAACACGGGCATCCATTGTCCTTAAAACAATTTCTAATGATGTATGAGCATATGAAAAAAGTGTGTGTATATGTTCCCTATCTAATGTATGAACATATGCAAACCATGATAGTGCCATGCATCCATTATGTATGCGAGAGAACCCTATCGACACATACAATATCTACATGAGTGCACAATCATTCACCAAAATGCATCATCCATATGATAACACAATCCATATACATCCATAAATATAGCTACCTACACACAATTATATGCAATATGCAATATGAAGTGATTGAGCCGATCTAGTGTCTAGAGTGTGTGTATATGCATCCACGAGCAACCACTAGCAACCACTTGCATCCACATGCATCCATCAAACATAACATGTTTCAAACACATGTTTCAACCATAGGTTTACCCTATCTAGAGGTCAAAGGTACTAACGAGAGGACATACTAAAGATAAGATAAGCACTAGACAAACGATAAAGGAGACGTTTAAAGGACATACCCTCAAAAAGGAATGGGTATAACGAACGCATCTTCGCTTCTGTCTCCCAAGTAGCATTGCTCTCACCTTCTCCCCTTTTCACTTTGACTAGTCGAACCTCTCTGTTTCTCAACTTCCTAATCTCTGACCCAAGGATGCGGGTAGGAGCTCGTCGAATAATCACATCACGCTCTACCTTTACTTCTTTAAGCAAGCTCGGCTCTACCGCCTCAGCGGTCTCATGTAGGCACTTCCTCAGATGTGACACATGGAATACATCATGTACACCACTAAGTCTGTCGGGCAACTCTACTCTATATGCTATCTGTCCAATCCTTTCCTTAATAGGAAACGGCCCAACAAACCTTGGTGCTAACTTTCCAACAGATCCAAAGCGAACCACATTCCGTAACGGAGATACCTTGATAAAACCATGTCCCCAACATCAAACTTAAGCTCTGCTTTCCTCTTGTCCGCATAAGATTTCTGTCTGTCTTGCGCCGCTTTCATCCTTCTTCGAATCAAATCAACCTTTTCCGAAGTCTCTCTAACCATATCGGGCCCAAGTAAGATCTTATCCGTAGATTCTCACCAACATATAGGTGATCGACAAGGCCTTCCATAAATAGCTTCGAAAGGAGCCATACCAATACTAAACTGAAAGCTGTTATTATACGCGAACTCCACCAATGGAAGATACTCTTCCCCTGTACCTCCAAAATTCAAGATACATAGCCTCAAAAGGTCTTCTAAAATACGATTCACCCTCTCGGTCTGGCCGTCCGTCTGAGGATGATATGCGGTTGTTAGACCCAAAAGTGGCTCTAACACCCAAATTAATTAGAAACAAGATTAAATGAGACAAAAATAAAATGAACACACAGGATTTATAGTGGTTCGGCGAAGAAATGCCTACGTCCACTTATCTTTCACTATATTCAATAATTCAGTTGCAAATACAATGTAAGATTCACTCGCAACTCACTTTTGTTCACTCAATTGACTAAAACAAGAAATGAAAGATGATTTGGATTCTCCGGGAGTAATGGAGTTCGGATAATGAAGGTAGTTGAATTCTCAAAGTGCTGAAAAAAGATCCTTTTCTTTGCCTCCAGACGGGGTATTTATAGGTGTGAATTTGCTTGAGACTTGATCCGGGTCGGGCCACGTGTCATCCATCGCACTCTCTTCGGGTTCGGATGAACTATCATGCTGACAACGCATCAAAGGGAAGGACGTTATAGGTAGGAATCAGTCATAGCCGGTCCGGTTATCCAGGCGATTCTGCAGGAGAGTAACATGGAGCATGGGTTCGGGTCGGAGACGCGCAGATAAGGGGTTCGGATCGGGATACCCGATCCGAACCGGTTTGGTTTTGATGCGATGCTCTCTTCTTCTCCAATCTGCTCCGCTCCGACCCATTTTCGTGGCAAACAGGTGGTTTTCCGATCCAATCGAGATTTAGCTGCCCTCCGATCCGATCAGATATGCCTTACCAATTTACTCAACAGGAGTTCACCGATCCGAACAGAGGACTCTTTCCGATCCGAACCGATTGCTTGTTCTGACCCGACCCGAACGGCTGCTGCTATCTAATCTAGATTGTAGTGTTTTCCTCCAATCCGAACCGAAGTCTTATAATTAAAAATACCCTTCAACGTTTGGTTTCTTGACTTTGTGTTGCCTAGTTCACAAAGTAGGCTAACGTTTTGCCCCCTCAAAGGATGCTTCTGTTGTATACGAAGCGTGCTTTGATGTTGTTTGAATACCAGTCCTTGAAATTGAATCTTCAGAAAGTCATTTCTATTCGTTTGTGGAGATGCGTTGCTCCATGAAACCATGTCTCTTATCGCCTATATATATGTCATGAAATGTTTGATTCATTTTCTTCACTTTTGATTTAAGTCCGGAAGTTCTTCACGACACATAGTGCTTCTCTCGGGTATGCTTTTCTTTTATCTCTCTTTTGAACTTAATTCGAATCGGATGCTAAATTAATGTGTGAAACTTATTCGGTTCGGATTCCGATCTGATGCATTTTCGTGGATTTGGTTCTTGGACATTGGGCCTTCAGGCAGAGTTGTGCTACTGGGCCTTCACTCCGGTTCGAGCGGGTGAGAAAGAATAGGAATATGAGGAGTCAACACCACCCCTTATATAAATCCACCACCGTCTTCTTTCTTTTCTTCTTCTTTTCTGCCGCCGCTTCCAAACCCTAGCATCGAAAACTTCAGAAACTCCAATATTCTGAAACTATTCCTTGTAGATTTCTCAAATCAGACATATAGGTAGCTTTTTTAATCTCGAATAACTTCGTTATAACTGCTCTTGATTTCAATTCGTGGTTGATTGGGATGGTTTAGCCATGGGGCTTTGCTTGAACTCCACGCCGTTACTGGTGGATCCGCCATCACTTCGAGGCGCTGATAGTTTGGAGAGGGCAAATATTTGTCCTCAACTGGAGCTTTGGTGATGGGATGGATTTGTTTGCGAGTGGGGAGAAAGAGGAAGAAGATGAAGAGCGTGATGACAAGTTGGTTTGGGTAGGAGACGAAGGAGCAGAAAGGAAGGAGAAGGAAAGGGGATCGGTTCGGGTTGCATACTTTAGAAAGACGGGAAGGAAGGAAAATGTCGGTTCGGGTCGGAGAAGAGAATGGGATGAGGGGTTGAAGCAAATGGACTGGTTAAGTGATGCTGGTTCGGTTCGGATCAGGTCACCCGATCCGATCAGATCAGTCCTTTATCCGAACCCATTGTTTCCCTTGTCTTGAACTGATCTTGCTTTAATGAAGCATCCGAACCGACCCTATATCTGTATTTGTATTGAGCCAATTATCATATGCATATCCGAACCGAACCGAACGTATCAAACTTGGCACACAAAGACTACCCAACTAATTCAACTAACATTCACTCTAGACAATAACTTCGTGGACAGTTAGGATAGTGCCTTGCGAACATAAACGAGAATTAAGAACAACTCTGACTATCACTTTCCCTTCAAAGCTTCGTCTTACATTGTTGTACTTTTATTTTGCATTTCCCACATTTGCTGCACACACTTTAGTTCACACACATACACAAAGGGGGGCACGGGATAATTTACTCTAATCTGTGCTATTGCTTCTTCAATAGTTCCATGACAATGAGGCCCAGACGCTCTTCCCGTCTAGCTGAGAGGAAAGAAGCCCCGGAATCTTCTAACAGAATCACTCTTGAGGATATATCTTCTTCGTCTGATCCAGAATGGGACAGTGAGGGTCCAGATTACGGGGTTGGTCATCGGGAAAGCGACGAGGTGTCTTCAGAGAATGAAGTTTCTCTGGGTTTCGAGGAGGAAGGAGGGATTGGTGATAATCGAGCACCCGACGAATTTGAATCAGCCATCATATTGGAATCACCCTCGGACTCCGTTGAATCAACAATTGACAACGATCGACTTGTTCGAATTTGTCTAAAATAAGGAATAATGAAAAGGGACACCCTAGTGCCCTCACGCTCTGACCGTCCCCACAACCCTCCAGAAGGATATATGACGGTCACTCGATTGATGTGCATGGTCGGCGCCATTCCTCCATTCTCTCCTTTCATCGTTGATTTCTTAAGACAAATGCGGGTTGCCCCCATGCAGTTGCATCCCAATTCATATGCCTATTTGCATACCTTGTACATAGCATATCGTGAAATCCTAGGCGTAGAGCTCACGTTCGATGATGTTCATTTCTTCTATAATTTCAAGCATCGGACTAGAGAAACTCCATCTTTCTGCTACTTTGAATCAGTTCCAAAAAGGAAGATAATCTCTACACCATTTAGCAGTAAAGCTGGAGATTCCAGACTAGAATGGTTCTATATAAAGCAACAGTCTGGATGCGCCAGGAGATGGACAAAATCAAGTAAAGCGTTGATTTTCTGAATCCGGACTCTATACACTTGAATCATCACCCTGACCTGTTTTCCTTTTTATTTGCAGTCGACAATCCCAAACAGATATCAGATCAGGTGTTCTTTGATCGGATGCACCGACTTCTTAATGGCGATTAAAAATTCCTGACTATCGACGAGGTCCTTAAAGATGAATACCTTCACTTTCATGGGCTGCTATCCGTTTTCCGTAGCATCGGTCATGGGACAGTCCCTTATGCATACATCCCTCCAGTGGAGATAGTTCCAGAAACAGGAGAGGGCTCGGGAATTCCTACAGTGCCTCTTCAAACTTCACCTTCTCCATCTTCCACACAAGATGATGAATTGGCTAATCTGGCCGAAAAGCATCGTGAAGGGTATATTGCCCCCGAGGAAACTACTTCTCTAGACAAATCAAAATCTTCCCAAGAGTCGCCACTTCACGCTTCCGAAGGAAATGCTGCTAGCACTGATGAGCACATATTTCAGGGTTTGGGGGATCTCCCCTTACCTGAGACTATATATACTTCAGAGGATTTCAGGAAGGATCCTTTAGTCTTCACTTCTTCCGAAGAAACTACTCCCGCTAAGGCCAAAGAGCCTGCCCGCAATAGTCTAGCTTCAGACTCGGGTTGGTTGGGGGGACACACACCACTTAGGATGCATTTTACAACACAGCATTAGCATTTGTTGCACTTCTTTCTCCATGAATCCATTAATTCTAAACTTCGTTTATTTCATCATGCAGGTACAATGTCTCGATCTTACTACGATATAAGAAAACTTCGTCGTAGCATGTCCAATCCTCCTCAGGATGTCGAGTATGATCGCCGGGATGACCGTGGTAGGGAGGAGAGAAGACCTTATGATCCCTACCATTCTCGACCCTCGCGTTCCCGCTCACCAGTCCGATCTGAACAAGAGAAATACAAGAGCTATCAAGGTCGCAGGGAGGAGGATAGACCACCATCTAAAGACTCCACTTCCTCCCATGAAAAGCGGAGTAGAGAGAAAACTCCTCCAAAAGAAACCGGGTCTCGAAGTAAGCAAAAGGTCCCTGCTACTAAACGACCTAGGACAGACAAAGAGACTACTGAATCCTCTTTAGGAAGGGACACTGAATTGACAATCCTCGCTCCTCCCCCACCAGATGCAGGAACTGCAATAAAACGGGCATATTTGAAAGAGCAATTTCCCGAACACTACTTCGAAACTCTGACCTTTCTACCTGCCCTTGAACCTATTTCGTCTAATTGGGCAGATGAGGCCAAAGCAAAGATTGATTTGGTGGAAAAACAATATACCGAGATGTTCAAGTATTCCCGCAATCTTTCTAGAATCATCCGCACTCTAATGACAAATACTGATTCAATGCAAAAGACCGCGGAGGAGGATGCCAAAGCTCTAAAAGCCCTAGGAAAAGATTTGGAAGACACTCAAGCTCAACTAGCTGTCGCTCAAAAGAACGCTTCTAATTTCAAACAACAGTTTGAGGACACGCAAAAACGCTATCATGACTTGCTTGAATCCCACACTCAGGAGCGTTCTGAGTTGAAGAAGCAAGCTGACGAGGCCAAATCAGAGGCTGCTAAGACACGCCTTGCTTATGCTGAGCTTGAACGGAAAAACGCCGAGTTAGCAAAAAAGAGTGCCGAATTAGAAAAGAAGAATGCTGACTTGGCTTCGAAGTTGTTGGAGGCAGAAAACAGGGCTGCTCTGGCCGAGGGCAATGTGGAATGTGCTATTAAATCTGCGGAGGAAGCCCGCAAGCAACTATCAGAGGCGGAGGCTGATATCCAGGGCTTCGGAGAGCTAATGATTGAATTCTTCGCACACATTATTCGTCGTCGAAACATTTCTTGGATCGAGGACTATCCATCCACTCTGGTTCAAGTATGGAATCAAATCGTTGAGTGGGAAAAAGAGGAGCTTAAGGTCGATTCCCTCGATGAAGACAAACTGATAGAAAAATACTTGAGAGACGATGAACCGGAGCGCCTAGCTGAAGGGCGCCGCCTTATTGCTGAGGCCATGGAAGAAGAGAGACGGAAGTCTAAACAAAAAACCATTCCCGAAGCTGGTTCCTCTTCTTCTGCTCCTGCACCTCCCGAAGTAGAAGGGTATGATCCCGAAAATCCGGGAATTCCCCGGACAACTTTGCTATCTCCCATTGCTGAAATAACCCCAGAGGTAGTAGTCACCCCCGCTGAAAAGTCTTCGGAAGGTATCCCTATCTTTTCTCCTCGATTTGCCAAAGCCATTACTACTTTTCGCTACGTGATTGAACATTCTATGAGAGACCCATTGTTTTCGCCTGAGCTGATAACTGCTGCTTCTCATTCTGTAGGTGTCGAATCGTCCGAAAAGACAGATGTAGCTCAAGGAGCTACCGCTGGGACAAAGCCCGCAGACGGGGCCAAAAAAGTGGAAGACAAGGCTGCTTCTACAGACTTGGGAGAAGGGAATGAACCAACTAAGGTCACCACTCCCCATGATGAAGAAATGATAGCAGCTTTGAAGGACGATGGAGGAGACGGGGGGCATGAAGAGGAACCGGAAGTTGCAATAACTGGGGAGTCGAAAAGCGCTGATGACGTTACCTTAGCTGCCATGAAGGCTGATCAAGACAAGCGCTTGCAATTAAAGGCCGAAGAACTAGACCCTGAGGTCCTCAAGCCCCTCGCCGTTGTGGATGCGGGTTCAAGGTTAGTTGTTAAGCTCTCAACTAGATCTATTACCGAAGAACTTGCTAAAAAATCTTCTCTTGATTCTAGTGTCCCGCCCTCCGGAAAGAAGTCTACTGGCTCCAGTACCGCATCTTCAGGGAAAAAGAAATCGAAACGAATCTTGACTGAAGCTGAGAAGGAAGCAAAGGATGCGGAAAAAGCCGCCAAGAAATCCAAGGCTCATTCCAAACCCAAATAGTTGGTTCCCCTGCATCTTTTTAGCATCTTTGTGAACCAACAATTGCTGCTACAAAAGCAGCTCCTGCACTTTCTTCTTTAGTTATTTCCCTGTACAAATTCATTCGTTTGTAAATAAAAATAATTCACTTTTTGCAATGTTTATTTGTTAGTAGTTCTGCACTTATGTACAAATTCATGTCTATAGTTATGAAACAAAGTTGTGGAAGGGGGAAATATGCGTATGCATACATGTCCCCAGTCAATTTCCACAAGTTGTTCAATGCTTAACCAAGCAATCTGAAAGCTCCCGATTTTCTGACGGGATAACACTTCCTGTGTCATCAATACCTGTCGTCTTTTCTGGCATTTCTTTTATACTCTCTCTCTTTCTCTTGAGAGTTAGAGTTCGAGCTTAGTCATCTATTCATTCCCCGGTCTCTCAACGGGGAAAGATTTCTTTCTCGGCGCTCAGTCGGAGACGCCTTTATACTCTCTTTCTCTCTGGAAAGTTAGAGTTAGGAGGAGAATCTCTTTTTCAGCGCTCAGACAGAGACGCTTTTATACTCTCTCTCTTTCTCTGGAGAGTTAGAGTTAAGAAGGGAATTTCTTTTTCAGCGCTCAGACAGAGACGCTTTTATACTCTCTCTCTTTCTCTGGAGAGTTAGAGTTAAGAATGTCGTTTTCTCATTCTTTTATGTCTTATTGCACAAATAATCGTTGTGCTTCTTTTTATGTCTAAACTGTTTTCAACATTTTTAGGCTCTGAGTTATCCTGTATTTTATAATCACCACAGAATAACTGATGAATGTAAATGCATAAAAGTAAATAACACACAATATTTTTATAGTGGTTCGGCTAAGTCGTAGCCTACATCCACTTTATAGTCCTTTATTCAGATCATCAAACTTTCCCAAGGCAAGACGTGCCTTATTACAGAGTTCATAAGAAAAAATAACACAAAGTACAGCATTTCTAATCCAAATATCGCATTAAGTGTTGGGCATTCCATGCTCGAGGGACTTCTTCGCCATCTACGGTCGTTAACTTGAAGGTTCCTTTTTCAAGTTTCCGTTGGATGACAAAGGGTCCTTCCCATTTTGGGCCAAGATGAGGAAGGGACGGAAAAACTCTCTTTAACACCAAATCTCCTGGTTCAAAAGTCCTGAGGCGAACTTTTTTGTCATAATAGCGTGCCATCTGACGTCGATGTCTTGCCGCACGCAAATCCGCTTCATCCCTTTTTTCTTCGACTTCATCAAGAGACTCAAGTAAGAGCGCCCGATTCGTCATTGGGTCATAATATGTCACTCTGTGGGAAGGAACTTCCAGTTCAACTGGAATTACTGCTTCTGAGCCAAAGGAAAGAGAGAAAGGGGTATGACCGGTGGCCGTTTTAAATGTTGTTCGGTATGCCCACAAAGCTAGGGGCAATTCGTCAACCCATCTTGCCTTTGCACGCTCTAACCGTTTCTTGAGGATGGATTTTATAACTTTGTTTATTGCCTCTACTTGCCCATTCGATTGCGGATAGGCAACTGCAGTATATCGCTTGTCTATCTTATACTTCTGACAGAAATTTCTGAATTCAGTACTATCAAACTGGGTTCCGTTGTCAGTTATAATCGTCCTTGGAATCCCGAACCGGCATATAATATTTATGACCACAAAACTTATCACCTTTCTTGTTGTGATCTTAGTCAAGGGCTCAGCTTCCACCCACTTCGTAAAATAGTCCACGGCCACTATTGCATACTTGGCTCCTCCTTTAGCAATCGGTAAAACTCCAATGATATCAATTCCCCATGTGGCAAATGGCCAAGGACTCACCATTGATTTAAGTTGGGTCGACGGTGCCCTGGGGATTTTGGCGAATCTCTGGCACCTATCGCAGCGTCGTGAATAATCAGCTGCATCTTTATTGATTGTAGGCCAGAAGTATCCGTATCGCAATATCTTCTTTGCTAAAGTTTGACCTCCTGTATGATCTCCACACTCACCTTCGTGTACTTCTCTTAGTACACGCTTGATGTCGTCGTGTGCGATACATCGTAACAGGGGCATAGAAAATCCTTGTCTATAGAGAATACCATCTTGTATAACATATCTGGTAGCTTTGCGAACTACAGCTCTTTTCTCACTCTTCTTTGATGGGAGTGTCCCATTCTTAAGAAAATTCTTAATTGGAGTCATCCATGACTCCTTCTCTAGTTCCGCTTCAAAAGCGAATTCAATTTCCATTGACTCAAAGCTTGGCGACTCCAACGTTTCAATTGGAATTACTTCAGTCTCTTCTGGATTGTCGGAACTAGCCAGCTTTGCCAGTCTATCCGCTTTCTGGTTTTCAATTCTGGGAATATGTGTTATGTTGTACCGCTCTAAGCTATTCAATAGCTCTTTCACTTTCTTGAGGTAGGCAATGAGCCGAGGTCCTCGAGCCGCAAACTCCTCTCGTACTTGACAAACAACAATCTTAGAGTCACAAAATATGTCCATCATTTTTACTCCGAGGTCTTTAGCAAGTTTCAGCCCGGCAATCAGGGCTTCATACTCAGAGTCATTGTTAGTTGCCGAAAATTCTAATCGCAGGGCGTAATATAACGACCGTCCCTCGGGAGTGACTAAGACAATTCCAGCTCCGGACCTTCGGTCATTTTTAGCTCCATCTGTATATAATTTCCACGGATTCATCTCTAGCTCATCCTCGGATTTAACCACTCGGTCATTGATTATTTCCTCCTCTGGAATGGTGAACTCCGCAATAAAGTCTGCTAGAGCTTGCCCCCTGATTGACTTTCGTGGTTGAAAATTCAAATCAAACTAGCTTAGCTCTATGTTCCATTTGATCAACCTTCCCGATGCTTCGGGTCTCTGCAATACCTGCCTTAAGGGCTGGTCGGTGTATATGGTTATTGGATGGGCTTGGAAATAGTGACGAAGTTTTCGGGATGCGATCAGGAGGTTGTAAGCAAGCTTCTCAATCTTTGGGTAGTTGCGCTCTGCCGCTGCTAATTTCTTACTTACATAATACACCGGCCTTTGTACTTTGTCTTCTTCTCGAACCAGGGCTGTGCTGACAGCGTGGGCCGAGACTGCCAAATAAACAAATAATTCCTCGTGATCTACGGGCTTTGATAAAATCGGCGGTTTCTCTAGCAGTTCTAACAGATTTTGGAAGGCCTCAACACAATCCGGAGTCCACTGGAAGCTCTTCTTTCCCCTTTTTATCAAATCAAAAAACGGAACACATTTATCTGTGGCTTTGGAGATGAATCTACTCAGCGCCGCTATTTTCCCTGCCAGACTTTGGACGTCTTTAATTCTCCTCGGTTCTTCGATGTTTCTAATTGCTGCTATCTGGCTAGGGTTGATTTCAATTCCTCGGGAACTCACAATGAAGCCAAGGAACTTTCCCGATGCCACTCCAAATGAGCACTTCAGAGGATTCAATTTCATTCGGTACTTTCGCAAGATACCAAACATTTCCGCTAAGTCTTGCGTATGACTGGAAGACTGCTTTGATTTGACAAGCATATCATCCACATAAACTTCCATAGTTTTTCCTATTTGATCATAAAACATTCTATTTACCAAGCGCTGATAAGTAGCTCCAGCGTTTTTTAACCCGAATGGCATTACAATATAACAATATATCCTCAAATTCGTAATGAAACTCGTATGCTCTTGGTCTGGTACATGCATAGGAATTTGGTTGTATCCAGAGTATGCGTCCATGAAAGAAAGAAGTTCATGACCTGCTGTCGAGTCTACAAGCTGGTCAATCCTGGGAAGTGGGAAACTGTCTTTCGGGCAAGCCTTATTTAAATCTGAAAAGTCAATGCAAGTCCGCCACTTTCCGTTTGGCTTTTTTACTAAGACAGGATTCGATATCCAGTCGGGATATGTCGAATCTCGAATAAACCCATTTTGCTTCAACTTCTCTACTTCCTCTTTGAAAGCAGCCGACCTCTCTGGGCCCAACATGCGTCTCTTTTGCTTCACAGGTGGATGCTTCGGATTGACATTCAATTTGTGACTTATAATGGATGGCGATATCCCACACATGTCAGCATGGGTCCAGGCAAACACGTCCAGGTTTGCCTTCAAGAAGTCCGTTAGTTCTTTAGCTCGATGTGGATCCAATTGAGAACCAATTTTCAAAACTTTTGTCGGATCAGCTTCATCAATGGGAATTTCCACTGTCACTTCATTAGGAGTTGCATTCCTAGCCTCTGGTTCCTCGTCTTTTCTAGGATCCAGGTCTTCAGGTGTTCCTTTGGGCAACTCCTTTGGAGTCAGTTTCTCTAATTGCTATGCCGAGTCCCCCTTTGAGGGAGACGAGGCATCCTTACTCTCAGCATTAAATCCTTTCATCAACATCTTTAGTTCGGCCACATAGCAGGCCCGTCCGGAAACTTGATCCCCTCTCACTACTCCAGTTCCGGCTTCGGTTGGGAACTTAAGTAACAAGCACCAAGGGGCGATACAAACTCTAAATTCAGCGAGGGCAGGTCTTCCCAAAAATGCGTTATAAGGCGAATCTACGTCCAATACTACAAACTGAAGCATTCGCACTCTTCTACGCTCTCCTTGCCCCAGGGTCACGGGCAACTCTATGTATCCCATAGGAGCTGTCGACGCCCCGTTGAAGCCTCTAATCCATCCTTCACAAGGCTTCAGATCTTCGGGCTCTAGCTTCATTTGATCAAATGACTTCTTGAACAAGATATTAACGGAACTTCTGTTGTCTACTAATACCTTATGGACCAAAGCCGGCCCAATGGTGGTAGTAATAACCAATGGATCACTGGTGGGTGATTGTATCCCAGTATTGTCTCGGCTTCGAAATACCACGTCGTCAAACATGGTCTTCTGTTGTTTTATTGGAGTGACATCTTCCAAATCATCACCTTCATTCACGTCTAGATGCTTGGCAGCATTCACATATTGATCCATTGATCTGAAACTTCGGATTGCCGGGTGAGGTCCGCCTACTATGGAGTTGATGACAATCCCTTTACCTTTCTGCTGCGCTGTAGGCTTGGGAGCAGGTAGGATTTGTTTTGGAGCCTGCTCTCCTTGCCCCCTGTCCCTCGGGGCCACCTTGTACTCATCCAACTTTCCTTCACGCAGCAGCTTCTCAATCACATCCCTCAAATGCCGACATTCATTGGTCGAATGCCCATGAGTTCCGTGAAACAAGCAAAATTTCCCTGTCGCCATTTCTTTCTCGGTCGAATCACGAGGTGGCGGTCTTTTGTACTGTAGCACATTGTACGTATCCAGATAAATATTTTCCAGAGTATCGTTCAATGGTGTATAATTCTCGTAGTTCGGGAATCGGGGTCTTTTATTAGGATCACTTCCCCTATTTCTGTTTCTTCTGTTGCCGTTTGAATTACGGTTACTGTTGTTGTTACCCCCGTTTCCAGCATTGCTGTTTTCTCCCTTGTTTCCAACATTTACTTCAACCTTGCCAGAACTTTCCCCAGACTGCTTCACGGCAATATTACTCTGCACATTCTCCTTTGAAGCTGTCTCAGACTTTCTCTTTCGGTTTGCCCTAGCCTCCTCTCGTCTTAGATAAATATCGGCTTTTTCGTAGAATATCGCCCTTGTGGGGGGTGTTTTCCCAGAAAGGTAGTCTCCAAACTCGGATTCAGGATCGACTCCTTCCTTCAATGCCATCAGAATAGTGGGCTCGTGCGGGTCACTGACCTCAGTTACGGCTTGGTTAAAACGATCAAGATATGCCCTTAAAGACTCTCCGGGCGCCTGCTTGATTCTTGACAATTCAATAACACTTTTGGACTTTCGGGCATGGAGACGGAATTGGTTCATGAAACGCTCGCTTAGTTCCTTGTAATTTGAAATCGAACGAGGAGGAAGTCGGGTAAACCAGAACAGTGCTACATCTTCTAAGTAGATTGGGAACGCTTTGCACTTCACTTCATCAGGGGCAGCAGCGGCATTCATGAGCCATGAGTACCGCATTAAATGCTGTCCCGGATCAGTCCTTCCGTTGTATTTGTCCATCTGTGGCAAGTTAAAGCGTCGGGGAAATTGGAAGTCGAGGATATCGTCGGTGAAGGGAGTATGGCTTCGCTCAATGCCATAGTCTTCATTTGTATAATTCCGGCTCTCGGACATAATTTGGCGAACCATTGCCTGTACATCAGCATTAGTTAGGGGCCGCTCAGGTTCCCTGGCCCTAGTATCCGAGTTCCTTCTGGGCTCTTGCTCAGGAGATACTCTTCTTCTTCGAGCTGCCTCTGCTCGATTCCGCTCCCTGCGTTCCCGGTCGATCTCGGGATGAGGGGACTGGAGTCTTTGCCCCCGAGTGGGGTCATTGTCTCCTAATGCTCGTGCAATATCCTCACGAGATCCCAAAGATCCAAATGTCAGCTGCTCCACGTTCTGAGGTCGTTCGAGTGGCCTTCGTTCACGGGGCCTCTCTTCCTCGGACGATGAAGATTGATCAACTGGTGTGTGACGAACCGGTGACGGAGTTCTCTGTCGACGGAGTTCACCAATCTCTCGACTCATGAGCCTCATATTTTCCTGCATCATGAGATTAGTGCGCTCATGAACTCTCATAGCTTCCCTTGTGCTCTCAAGCATGTCAAGCAAGCGCGAAAAATCTCCTTGAGTGATGGGCGCAGATGGATTGACCTGATCACCAACCCTGGCAGCTGGAATTGGAGCGTTCGTAGGGACTCGAGTAGAGGTTCCAGCTTCACCAAGGATCGGGTCGGATCGGAGGTAGGAGGTCGGGTCGGATCGGAGCTGGGGTGCCTGGTCGGATCGGTGCGCAGCGAGCAGCTCGGGTCGGTTCAGATTGGGGGAGTGCACTGCATCAGAGTCTCCTACCCGGATCGGATCGGAGCTCTCCCCCTGCTGTCGGTTCGGATTTCCTGCATTGATTCTTCCTGCTGCTGAACTCTACCCCCGAGACCTTGTTACTACAGCATTTTGCTGATCTTCGCCAGCCCCATTTCCTAGAACGGACTGAACTTCCTTGCCTTTTCCTTTGGCCATGAGTCTTTGACAATTACTTCAACGAATATGAAAGAGCGAAAAAACTTAAGGATTTACTTCTTTGAACTCTACGGTCCAAAAAGTAGAGAGAAATCCCGGAAAATAAAGAATTTAGATGAGGTTCTCATTGAAAGCACCAAAATGTTAGACCCAAAAGTGGCTCTAACACCCAAATTAATTAGAAACAAGATTAAATGAGACAAAAATAAAATGAACACACAGGATTTATAGTGGTTCGGCGAAGAAATGCCTACGTCCACTTATCTTTCACTATATTCAATAATTCAGTTGCAAATACAATGTAAGATTCACTCGCAACTCACTTTTGTTCACTCAATTGACTAAAACAAGAAATGAAAGATGATTTGGATTCTCCGGGAGTAATGGAGTTCGGATAATGAAGGTAGTTGAATTCTCAAAGTGCTGAAAAAAGATCCTTTTCTTTGCCTCCAGACGGGGTATTTATAGGTGTGAATTTGCTTGAGACTTGATCCGGGTCGGGCCACGTGTCATCCATCGCACTCTCTTCGGGTTCGGATGAACTATCATGCTGACAACGCATCAAAGGGAAGGACGTTATAGGTAGGAATCAGTCATAGCCGGTCCGGTTATCCAGGCGATTCTGTAGGAGAGTAACATGGAGCATGGGTTCGGGTCGGAGACGCGCAGATAAGGGGTTCGGATCGGGATACCCGATCCGAACCGGTTTGGTTTTGATGCGATGCTCTCTTCTTCTCCAATCTGCTCCGCTCCGACCCATTTTCGTGGCAAACAGGTGGTTTTCCGATCCAATCGAGATTTAGCTGCCCTCCGATCCGATCAGATATGCCTTACCATTTTACTCAACAGGAGTTCACCGATCCGAACAGAGGACTCTTTCCGATCCGAACCGATTGCTTGTTCTGACCGGACCCGAACGGCTGCTGCTATCTAATCTAGATTGTAGTGTTTTCCTCCAATCCGAACCGAAGTCTTATAATTAAAAATACCCTTCAACGTTTGGTTTCTTGACTTTGTGTTGCCTAGTTCACAAAGTAGGCTAACAGCGGTACTCAAACATAACTGAGTCCCTACCGCCTCTTGCAAACTCTTCCAAAACTCGCTAGATAGGATCTCGATCGCTCACTATACTGGAAGGTACACCATGTAATCTAACAATCTCTCGAATGTAAACTGAAGCTAGCTCTGCAGCAGTCCTCTTACTCTTCACGGGTATAAAATGGGCACTCTTAGTAAGTCTGTCTACCACACCCCAAATTCCCGTATTACCCTTCCTCGATCTCGGTAATCCATCGACAAAATCCATCGAGACACTATCCCACTTCCATAGCGGAACTTCCAATGGGTGAAGCAACCCACCGGGTTTCTTCCGCTCCGCTTTCACTTGTTGGCACACCAAGCATCTAGCGACATACTCGGCCGCGTCTTTCTTCATACCGGCCCAAAAGAAAACTCGCTTCATGTCTTGGTACATCTTGTCCCTACCGGGATGAGTGGTCATCTTCGAACGATGTGCATCATCAAGTATAGCCTTCCTCAAACCCTCGTCTTGCCGTACACAAAGTCTACCGTTTCTACGCAACCACCCCTTACCATCTAGGGTGTACCTACTCATATGGTTGGACGACTCCCCCTCCTCATGAGCTTCTCTACTAACTCAACCAACTGTGGGTCGTCTCGCTGTGCTCCGCCAATACGCCCCAAAAGAGTAGGCCTAACCTCCAAGGAGGCTAGCAAACCGGGTACAAAGTCAACGGAAGGTCTAAAGTCAAACATAGAAATAAACTCTAAGCTCCGTCGTTGAACGAACAATGAACTCAAGGACAATCCTTTTTCTACTTAAGGCATTCGTCACCACGTTACCCTTGCCATGGGTATACGCTATCTCAAACTCATAGGATGCTAAGAATCCCATCCAAAATCATCACAACTGTCCATCTCTCACGCAGACCACCCTAGTCGAACTCGACATCCCCCAAATGCAAGCCCCAAAGGCCTAAACCAATATCAGACAAACACCCAAGGGATACCTCCTTCGAATTCAGACGACCTACGTGAGATGATACTAGTAAAAACGGCTAAATAATTAAGCCCTTGTCCAACTCTGGATGTCCTCGCCAGTCTCGCTCCAAAACTACCGTTTATTCCATAACTGGCTTTGCTCAACCTATTGAGCACATACGAAAACTTATTTCGCTCCCAGAAAAGACCAAGGTGTCATTTACAAAGACCATCACGAACTTATTTAGGTACTCCCTGAACACCCTTCTCATCAATAAAGTATGCGGGGGCGTTCGTCAAACCAAATGGCATCACCAGCCACTCATAAAAACCATCCGGAGTCCTAAAGGCAGTCTTCTTTATACTATCCTCAGCCACTCTCAACTGACGAAACCCCGTGGCTAAGTCCAACTGCGAAAATACTGAGGCGCCAACTAACTGATCAAAGAGATCATCAATCCTTGGCAATGGGTGTCTATTCTTCTTTGTAAGTTTATTGAGTTCTCTATAGTCTACACAAAGTCTGAGGGACCCATCCGTCTTCGTAGCAAAAACTACTGGAGCGCCCTACTCCGATATACTTCGTCTTATGAACCCCTTCTCAAGCAAATCGCCTACTTGCTTATGGAGTTCCTTCCTCTCACGAGGAGCCATGTGGCACACTGGCCAAGATACTGGTTTTGCATTGTCTACCAGATATATTTGGAAGTCAACCTCCCGCTCCGGAGGTAAGCCCTTCACCCCCTCAAACACATCCGAGTATTTCCGGACCACTCTAACAGATCGCAACTCTCGACCGACGTGTCAAGCGATTCTAGATAACTTAGCATAACAGTTTCCATGGGATTACAAGAGATCTCGAGAGTGTTACCCAAGCGGGTCATAAGCCTAACAACTCTCCCTTCAAAATCAAGAACGGCACCCCTACTGGATAACCAGTCCATGCCCAAAACTAACCCATAGCCCGTGAAGCCCAAAAAAGCATCACATCTAAACTCAACGCTAAGTATAGAAACTTTCAAACCCAAACACATCATGGAGCCCCAATTGGGTTTGAAACAACTAAGGGGTCATCTACTAAACTGGTGTCTAAGTGCAGTGACTCAACTAACAATGATGAGATAAACGAACTCGATGCGTCAGAATCAAATAAAGTTCGAATCGGATAATAAAGAAATCCAAATTCCAACCTAGACGGTCCTATCCCTATCTGGTACCCTAGCCGTGAGGGAATACAACCACCCTCCAGAAGATTCCGTACCTTGCTCTTGCCTCTTTGGACAATCCTAATAAGATGTCCTATTCCTCCAAGAGGATAACTACTCGCCTTCTTCTTCCCATTCTCCACTCGTAACCTCCCACCAATGAGGTTTCATCCTTCATTAACCAAACAACTATTTGAGCCTTCCTCCCATCGTCCATCCAATAGGTACCTACAAGTCCTCCTCCTTCTTGAACCAACTTCTAATCCGACTAATGTCTAAGTCCCTTGAAGTGGTTTTCCATTCTTATCTATCTTAGAAAGATCATCTACACACGGAGGGGAAACTCAAAACGAGAGAGGAAGAGATTCAAAACGGAGAATTCGAAAGATAAAGATATGGCTATCGGGGATTATGCTTTTCTTTCAAAAACTTTTCTCTTAAAAGACATGTTTTTTGAAAATACTCCTTTCAAAAATATTCTTAGAAAATATAAAAACAACGGGGTCAGACATATAGAACAGAAAAATTACAACAAGACAGATATAAGTAATACTTGAGAATTTAAAACATCATTTCATTACAGCGGAAAGTAAAACATGTTTGGTTACACCAAAACCATAAACAAGAGTCAAGTACATAATATCCATCCTGATAAAACAAAAGTACATAATCCCACTACATAACTTAATAGCCATAGTAGAAAAGATAAAAACTGAGCTTTACATCCACGGTCCAAGCTCCAAAAGATAGATAAAGCAGTCTGACCAAAGCGCACTAGTGCTAGGCCCACCCTGATAACCTGGGGGTTGGGAAAAAGATAAAAACAACGGGGTCAGACATAAGTCTGAGCGAGTCCTATAACCTTAACAATACAATCATTAAAGTAATTAGGGTATGATATAAACAAGGTACGGTACCTCTGGGGATAATGACTACACTAAGTAGCCAACTAGACTTAGGATGAACTACGATAACCGTAAAGACGCATTTATCCACCCAAAGATAATTACTAGATTGCACCACCCCAGATCTACCCACCCAAGGGTAATTCCTACACTGCACCACGCCAGTCATTCCTAATTTTAAAGGTTGATCCCACTAAGTGTACTTAGTAAATCTTAATGGTAGTTTCGTGTACCCCTAGCTAACTATATAGGTGCCGTCTGCCCCTATCTCCGCTAGGTGTACCCACTACCCCCCCATTTGATCGGCTCCCTAACGTAGATATTCGTGCTGGTCCCACAGTGGGGTGTATCATTCCCAAAAGTGGCAACCTGATAACAACACTGATGCACGGTTTATACCTACACGATGCAACAACGTCTTAGCTACCAGCCCGGGCCACACACGCATATGGAACCCGTTGGACTTACGTTGCCACCGCTTACCCGTTTTGGCCTCTTATAGTCAAGCCCAATATGCGTGTCCCGTCCTCGACTTGAGTCGAGCCCACTAAGATACGTTTGGGATATTGGTTGAAATGGGCCCCCACAAGCTACCCACCTAAGCTTGTCATTTCTAGTGAATCCCACTTAACCCTTTAACCATGTCCACCTACATGTTATATATTTTGGTTAAGTCATTAATCATATTTTAATTGCCACTCAAGGCCCCCACAAGCTACTACTTAAGCTTGTTATTTAATTAATTGCCACTTAAGGCACCCACTAGATTTCCACATGCCACCCAAGGCACTTACTTGATTCCCTCATGCCACCTAAGGCACTTACTTAACCCTTTAATCATGTTTAATTACATGTTCCACTTTGGTTAAGTATTCTAATCGTATTTTCTATTGCCACCCAAGGCAACCCACTAGTTTCCTTATGCCACCCAAGGCACCCCCACTAGTTACTACATGCCACCCAAGGCACCCACTTAACCCCTCATGCCTCACTACATGCTAATTTGGTTAAGTGTTTCTTAATTAATTAAGACCGTGATCCTCATAAAGACCTCTCACATTAGACTATCTTTTATGACCGCTGGTTAAGCCGGTTGGGTCCGGGCAGCCTTATGTCATAACCGAGTCTAACCTCGTGTCTTTACATTAATCACGTATTTAGTTTGTGCCTAAGACCTCTCACATTGGGCTAACATTTGTAGCAACTGGTTAAGCCGGTTGGGTCCGGGCAGTTTTACGCTACAACTGAGTCCAACCTCGTGTCTTAGTCGATTAATTACACCTAATTAATCACCCTCATAATTTATATTAATTATCCCTAATTAATTACAAATATTTAAGAATATGGGTATACCTAACTCAATAGGTAAATTCCCAATTCCATAATATGGGTAGACCTAACTTAATAGGTAAATTCCCAATTCCATAATATGGGTAGACCTAACTTAATAGGTAAATTCCCAATTATGTCCATCCACTTTATGGTATGTTTAATCATACCCACTTCACACAATTTTATGTGTTCATTAATTTTTACCCCATCGTCCCCACGTAAATACGTTAACATGACATACTTCAAAAGAGAAGATTCATCATACACACAATGGGTTCAACTTAGCATATCATTAGCATTATCATGGGTTTAAAAGGTGTCAACTTGTATATATGACCATAAACCCAACTTGCATAAATAACCAACCCAACTTGCATGAATCACATATGTCATAAAGATGGTAACTTGCTTAAATGTTCATGTCATAGGTCTAAAAGGGATGAACTTGCACATGTACTTATGTCATACATAGAGGCAAACATGCATATATTATGCATATCATAAAAAAGAGACAAACTTGCACATGAACTTGCATCATAACTTGCATATGAACTTGCATCATAACTTGCATATGAACTTGCATATGAACTTGCATCATAACTTGCATATGAACTTGCATCATAACTTGCATATGAACTTGCATCATAACTTGCATATGAACTTGCATCATAACTTGCATATGAACTTGCATCATAACTTGCATATGAACTTGCATCATAACTTGCATAAAACCAAACACTTAGCATGCATAAAACCAAATACTTAGCATGCATAAAACCAAATACACAACTTGCATAATATGTTACATATAACTTGCATATAATCTCACATATAGTTTGCATAACATGTTACATATGCATCAATGTTCAACATAGTGTTTTGCATAGTGAGCATCATAAAACATAGCATTAAACTTGCATATAGCATAAAACTTGCAAAACACATAACATACACTATACTAAACTTGCATAAGCACATTTATCCATAAACATAGCCATATCTTATCATATCCTATCATAATCAATTTAACAATTGATTGTTAAGTCTATAGAAACTCACCACTAAGCTCCCATAAGCAAACCCTTGCCAAAAACCACCCAAAAACTATAGCCTTGACCATAAAGCTTGCAACTTGATGATGAATGCAAGCTAATGATCACTCATACAACTCAAAGATGCTTGTATGAACATGAAAGTCTTCATAGAAATAGTTTTATAAGAGGATGGAGGCTAGGGATTGAGTAGAGGCCATGATCATAGAAAATTTTAGCATAGTTTAGTTAGAGTATAGGATTATGATCATTTAGGGCTAGCTTAGGGTCTTATTTATAGGATTAGGCAAGTGTTTTAGGCCATTAGATTAACCCTAAATTGGATTAGGACCATCCGATCCCAGAAGCTTCTAGAGAATAGCCCAAAACACAACCAAACCCTAAAATGGTGCACCAGGTTAAACTGGATGAGCACCCCCTGTCGACACCCAAGTCGACAGGGCTGTCGACTTGGTCCTAGCCAAGTCGACTGCCCAGTCGACAGGGCTGTCGACTTGGTTAGCTCGGCGGGATTTTTCCCGCCTGGGCCCAATGGCCCCAATTTCGAAATTTGAACCTGAATTTTAAATCTGTTTTGAACTTTGAATTTTCTGTAAACTTCGTTGGGCCATAACCGGGCCATACGGACTCCGATTCTCGACAACTCGGACTCTATTTCGCGTATTTTTCCGAGACGAATGCAATGACGCAGCCCGTTTCCCCCAATTCCCACATCTGAGATTATTTATTCTGTAATTAGTGAATTTTAGCATTAACCGAAATTCGGGGTGTTACACTAACACCACAGTGTTATCGTTAAATATTAATTACCATTTCACGTTCAAATCTAATTAAAGATTTAACTATCGCTTGGAGAAAAACTGGTGATACTCCATTCTCGATCATTTCAATCAAATTAAAGATTCACTAAAACTCTACCTAGTTTTAATCTTCCCAAAAATAATTACTAATTATTATATAACTTGAGAAATCATATCCTGTCTTTAACTGGGTTAAAGAACCTATGTCAGTTAAAACACGGTTCATGATAAACCCAAAATCGATCAGTCTCTAACCATAAATTAGTAAGAGAACAAATCTCTAAGTATTAATCCCGAAGGCCGAAACCAACATCAGATCAATACCCAGGAAACCATTCAACTTAACTAATCTCCAGTTAGTTTCTAATTTTCTTAACTCCACTAGGTTTAAGACCATTATTTTTAAAGATACCATTCATGACAAACCCAAAATTCAATTCAATTCTATTCCAATTAAATATTAATTAACAGGTAAACTTCATTAAATCTTAATAAAAAGATTTAATCTTTTCTCAACTAGGTTTAAGAACAGTGTTAGTGAAGACACCATTCACGACAAACCCAAAATCCAATTTGAAATTAAATACAAGGCTCTGAATAGAAAATATATCGGCTTATATTCAATATCAAATTCTGAAATCAACAAAAATCGTAGTGGAATAACGATATATATATCTTCCAAATTCCTCCACAATTTCTGTATAATCACGGAATCCAATATCTAAATATTCCTTTGGTAATTTCGATTCAAATCCTCTCCAATTCATATATTGGAAATTCTGGTTATTTTTAAAAACCATTTCAAATCCAATTTATTTATTTAAAAATATTGGATTATAATTCTAGTTCATTTCGATAAAAATATATTTTTATCTTTTCAAATATTGAATTTTCACCCAAACTCTTTCTAAATCATTTATTATGATTTTACACAAATTATTAATATTTTTAATAATTTTATCAAGGCTCGTACGGTCGATTTCCATAAACGGTCATCGAACTGCACTTACAGTGACCATTTCCAAATTTGATTTGGACATAATTCCAAATCCAACCGTTAGATTTCAAATCTTTTATATTCTTTGGAAAACTATTTTTGATACGAACCCAACGGTTCTGGCTTTAGGAGAATCCGACGGTCGGGTCTTCCGTAACTTCAACTCGAAGTCAACGGTCGAAATTCGCGAACGGTCGCAGCGCGGCGCGTTCTATTCAGGCCATATAATATATATATATATAATATATATTATATATATTTCGTCGATTTTCATTTAAAATGTATTTTATAAATCATTTTAACTTCGTTTTGAAAACGATACCAACTTCATTTTCAATTCTAAATAAAAATTGAATATTCAACATTATTAATATAAAAATTGTAATATTTTTAAAATATTATATTTTGAAATCATTTCCTTTTCGATATTCATTATAAAATCGAATAAAATCGATATAAATATCCTTCGCGTCAAAATGGCGCATATCAAATCAACACGGCTTCAAATATTGTAATATTTCCGTGTCCATCCAAAATCGAACAACAAAATCATACTTGATCATTTAATGAATATTATTTTAAAATATTCGTTGTTTTATTTTATTCTTTTTTCTGAACTGGAGTTTGACACAGTCAATTACCATATAATGTTATTTATATGAATTTCATACAACACATGTATATAACAACCATGATAAACAATCAACCATCATCTAGAGTGCATTCAACACTGTATAAGCGTTAAATATAAAATATTTAACGCTTACAACAGCCTGTCAACCAATCGATTGACATACAACTAAACAGTTGGGATTAGTGTACATCAAATATCATCCCAACACCCATGTGGGGTTTTCAAACAACAAATATTGTTTATTATTTGTGCAGTTGGGCGATGTGTAAAATTTATCGTCCCAATCCATATTAGTCAAATCAGTATACATAAACAAATCGTCCGATTTGTAAATGAATATTTATTTTATTCTTATACTCGTTAAAAATTATAATTTTAACGATAAAATATTTATATCAACACATGAATATTTTATACTGTCCATTTCACATCACAATCAATTTTCACACAGAATACAATCAAACAAGTCGTCCATGGTCTTTGGACGACGGGGAGAAATTCATTTATGCAGTTTTTAAAATAAATAACTGTATAAGAAATTTTTAGTGAGAAGGAGTTCTCACCCATATGCTTAACCAAACACCGCGACTCTTCATATGTAGAAAATCTTCGCCGTGTTTCCAACGAGATCTGTTTCACATGGTATATGTGAAAAAATCATGTTTTTAACATCACTATTTATTTAATTAAAAATCACATTTTTACCATTCAGTTTTCTATATAAAAATCATATTTTTATGTAACTAAAAATTATATTCTTCTTTGACAAAAAAATCATATTTTCATGTGAATAAAAATCTCATCTTTAGATTATTAAAAATCTCGTCTTTATTGAAATAAAAAATCTAATCTTTTCTAAATCAAAGATATGATCTTTCTCTCTTTAAAAACCTAGCTTTTTATATTATTAAAAATCCTATTTTTACTTTGATAAAAATCATATCTTTATTTAAAATAAAAATCATAGCTTTGCTTAATTAAAAACCTCAACTTTCATACATAAAAAATCTGTTCTTTTCACAATTAAAAATATTAGAACTCACTATGCAATATATATATATATATATATATATATTAAAAACAATGGTATGTATAAATTAATTAGTGATTAACTTGTGAATTAAATAAACTAATTACTTTAACTAAAATAAATATAACTCATAGAATACGGAGAGAAGGGGGGTCGCTGAGTTCGCCGGAGGTGGCGGTTTAGGCAGGCGGGGAGGGGTCGGATCTACGGTGGCGGTCTCAGAAGGGAAGGGGAGGGCGGCGGCTAAGGGTTATGGGGATTGAGGTTTCTTCGTTTGAAGGATCAATCGCTGGGGGAGGGTGCTGACGCGAGGACGGAGGGCGGTTGACGTGGGGGAAGCTCCGACGGTAATGGGAGGCGGTGGCGCTTGCCGCAGTGGCTGGCGGTGGGAGGAAACGCGACATCTTCCTTTTTCTCTTTCAATTTCAGTTTGATTTTAAACGATATGGGGTGGGGGCTCGCGTTGACTAAGGGAAAGAGAAAAGGGGGTTATAAAAATATATATATTTAATTCTATATAAATTCAAAAAGATATGTTTTTATTTCGAACTCCAATCCAACCTCACCGACTATCGTCCCTAGCTAATTGCCCCCATTCCGAACACAATGGGATATGTCTTGTTAGCCAGTTCGACTATTACGATAGCTTTCCATTAAATTTAAAATATAACCCGTTATATTTTAAATTCAAACACACATTTCAATTTACCGGGGCCACATATGGACCCCAAAAATTCCAGAAAAATAAATTTGGCTATGTTTTGACGATACGGTCCTAATAAAACTAATTTCATCAAATTTGAAGGCCGTTTGAAAAAGGACCATTTTCCAGTCGATTAAATTCAAATTGAAATCGGTCAAATGCGTTTAAATCTGCTACGTTCACATATTGATTCCAAAAATTATGAAAATTGGAATCCAACAATAATTTGACATTGCGGATCCAACAAAAGTGGTCTCGTCGAAAACGGAGGTCATTTGCAAAATCGCTATTTTTAAGGGCTATATTTCCATAGCGACTATTCTGAATTTTCAACTGGGCATAACTTTTTATTCCCGCTATGAAATTTCAATTTTTCAGTTTCATTGGAAAGTTATTTTCAAACAGATTCTAATATTTTTGGTTTCACTAAAATCCTGTTTATTTTGAATCCTGTACATTCATTTGAAATTCGAAATCGAATTTTCGAACTACCACGCCATTTCCAATTCCTTTTATAATTAAAATAAATATTTATATTCTAATTTCAATTTAAATAAAATATAAATGTTCTATTCTATTCAAAATAAATTTCTAGTCGTTACTATTTAAAAAAATCATTTTAAATATTCAAAATTCATTAAATTTGCCAAAATAAATTTTTTTAATTGTAACTTATTTTCCGGGTTATTACAGCTAACTTGTTAATGACATTTTTTTATGACAAAACATATTTTAACATATAATTCTTTTTAACTACACTAACATGTTAAAAATAATGTTTTAATAAAAGAAGATCATATCCTAACATATGATTCTTTTTATATTAACATCGCTAACATGTAAATGACATTATTCTTAATCTAACAAAGCATATTTAACAAATGAACATTTTATTAACATCGCTAACTTTTTAATTTAAACTAACATGTTAAAAGTGACATTTTTGTCAAACCAAACATATATTAACATGTAATCTTTTTAAACTAAACTAACATGTTAAAAGTGACATTTTTGTCAAACCAAAAATATATTAACATGTAATCTTTTTAATCTAAACTAACGTGTTGAAAGTGACATTTTCAACGAACAAATCATTTTTTTACCTATGATCATTTTTAATGAATCAATAATACAAAAAAAATACAATTTTTATTGTCTAATCATTTTATTGAAAACATGATTCTTTTTAATGAATCAAGCATACAATAAAAATGCAAATTTTAATGTTTAAACATTTTATTTAAAATATGATTCTTTTTAATGAATCAAACATAAAATAAAAATGTAATTTTTAATGTTTAAACATTTTATTTAAAACATGATTCTTTTTAATGAATCAAACATACAATGAAAATGTAATTTTTAATGTTTAAATATTTTATTTAAAATATGATTCTTTTTAATGAATCGAACATACAATGAAAATGTAATTTTTAATGTTTAAACATTTTATTTAAAACATGATTCTTTTTAACGAATCAAACATACAATAAAAATGTAATTTTTAATGTTTAAACATTTTACTTAAATCATGATTCTTTTTAATGAATCAAACATACAATAAAAATGTAATTTTTAATGTTTTAACATTTTGTTTGAAACATGATTCTTTTTAATGAATCAAACGTACAATAAAAATGTAATTTTCAATGTTTGAACATTTTATTTAAGACATGACAAATTTTGTGATTCATAAATACAATAAAAAAATGTAATTTTTATTGTATAAACATTTTATTTCCAGCATGACAAATTTTGTGATTCATACATACAATAAAAAAATGTAATTTTTATTTATAAACATTTTATTTCCAACATGACAAATTTTGTGATTCATACATACAATAAAAAAAATGTAATTTTTATTGTATAAACATTTTAGTCATTCATAAACAATAAAAATATAATCTTTATTGTTAATATGTTTTATTCCTAACATCAACATTTTAGTCATGCATAAACAATAAAAATATAATTTTTATTGTTAATATGTTTTATTTCTAACATGAACATTTTATTCATTCATAAACAATAAAAATATAATTTTTATTGTTAATATGTGTACCTTTTAGTCATTCATAAACATGATTCGACAAATGATCTTTTTATTTTCACTACACAATTCAATTAACCAATTCATCGCAACCACAATTAATCATAATTCCAATTTCATACAACACATATATGAATTTTTTAGAGCAAATATATATAAATTTATCTTCGCAATCTCAACCAATTTTATTTTAATTTTAGAAATCTCACTGATGGTTTCCACTATGCCAAAAATTGAGACGAGCTCCAACTCAATCCAAATCTGTTTTGTTGTGAAGCTCTCGTCGATACGGTTCCAACGGATCCTGTTTCGCTGAATTCCGAGTTCGTACGAAAAAGTTATGCTTTTTTCAAGATTCATGTACATGCATATATATATATATATATGTATATAAAATTAACATAGGTAATTAATTAAATCCTTAACCTTAATCACTCCACTCATCCTCCTTCCCCAAACACACAACACGCACCAGCCACTCCAAACGCATGTTATTCCATTTTCATCCGACACTTTTTGTCTTCGAATCCTCTCAAATTTTGCAAACAAGCCTCAAACCTCACCACAAACTCAAATATAAGCTTGAATTCAACAAGTAATGCACCAAATTCTCCAAAACTCCAACCCTAGCTGCATGAACATCACACTGTAAAAATTGAAGAGACCAAAACATCTTCAAACAACCCCAAAACTCATACCAAATCGAAGAGCAACTCATGAGGATCACATATATATATTTATTTCATAATTATTAGTGGAGTATTTCAGTTTCTATGATTTTTGAAAGATTGAAAAGCTCTCATTTTTAGGGTTAGAAGAAGAAGAGAAATTGGCTGCCGTTGTTTTGTGATTAGGAATATGTTTAGACAAGTTTAGGATGTTATATATTGGAGCCAATTTATTTTTTTATTGATTATATTTTTAATTATAATCAAATATCACTCAGTTTCATCGTTTAAAAATCCGTATGGTCACCTACGGATTTCATTTTGATAAAAATTGACATGCAGCTACTCTTTGTGTGACGAGCTGAACTTCCTCGGTCTCCGGAGAGAAGAGAAAGAACGGATTGTCTGAGAACAAGACCAATCGGAGCACAAACAGAAGAACATTTCATTGCTTATTAAAACAATTTACATCAGAGTACAAGAATATAATAGAGTAAGAATAAATAATGCACATTAGATAAACATCAGAGATTTACAAATTACAATGCAGCGGAAAAATATTACAAAACACAACTGAAAGAAATACACGAATACAGAGCGTTCCGAATATAGCTCCAGCTGTAAACCAGGATCCTATGAATACAATACCTGCAAAACCAAAACTATTAGATGCCCGTGTCGAAAATAGGGGCACCCAGAGTTTAGGTTAAAACAATAAACTCCAAGTCAGTCATGTGCCTGGTGTGAGAACTAAAACTGTTATTAAAACTTTACATTAAAATAAGGTAAATCAAGGGACCACGCCGTATAACACGGAACGGGTTTACCCCCAAGGATACTAGTGCCTAAAATAAACAGCGCAATGCTAAATAAGGAAAAATGAAGCAATTATAAGACTCTGGTCCTATCACACAATGCAACACAAGCCGGAGGATAGAGTTTTACCTTATAATAGCCAAATATGCTTGGTACGTTTTAAAACAAATCTTTTATTGATACTATAAGTGAAGAAATCAACTTCAAATATAAATGTATCAATCATAGACGGCATGAGCGCCCCATCCTACTATGTCGCCATATATAGTATACAATCAAAACCGCAAAATGTCATATTGGAAGTTTGGATTTCCATCATGATGGCTCATGATCCGAAAGATCTATCGCGTAGTGCAATTCCCAATGGTTTATGTCGCAGGCCTGCGAAACACCATAATGCACATCCGCACTATCCAGGAAACAAGTTACCGCAGCTTACGTCCAAGCATTGGAAAACACTGCTAACTCTATCCCTCTGGGAATCAGGGGGTGTGCCCCTATCCCTACTGGTGTGGAGCGACCACATCCAGTGTCACCTCGGTCGACTGAATCCATGACACCACTAAGGTGTCTATCCTCATCTTAAAAGCATACTGATCTAACCATCAGTTTACCACCATACCGGTGTGTAAGGTTCGCGAATTAACGATACACAAAACTGTGCTATATTAAAGCTATGCTTTGATCATCATCCACCAAGCTCTGCTTTTCAACAACAGCTTGGATCACTGCATCTCAGCATGCCATACTATTAAACCATAATGTACCACTGATTTCTGCCAATATATAACCTCTGAGCTCGTATGTCTCAGAGAAGGGTGTTAAGAAAGAGAATAAATTCTCCTACACCAAACAGATATATATTTAGCAAAGATCAACGAATACAGTATAAAGGAATACAATGACAGACACACCATCCATTTGCTATTCCGTTCTAGTTTTAAAAAAAAATGGAGGCACCTTATTCCTCATCCCATATGTCCAATACAGGAGAGAGGCCCTCGCATATCCGGTAGATCTCCAAGTACGTCTGGATGATCACCACTTATTACCTCGTCTTGGGTGTACAGCCAAATCAAGACATCAGTAATCATCCAAATGATGTGAAGACCCCCGGTCTTCAACCACCGTCTTCATCGTCGACTTATCGTCGAATCAGTTATTCAGAATGGGTATAAACCCGGCCTTTCCGAATAACTCGCGAATATTATAAACAAGTGCTCTAAAAATACAACATACGCCTCATTCCAATCCAGAAAATATTCTTATCATAAAGGTTCACATTAATTTTATCAAAGATAAATTCTTTAAATTTATTCTTTAATCTTCCTTTGGATATTAATTCAAACCAAATTAAGGTTTATCCAAACTAGTCGGGATTAGCGAACCCTTTCGAAGTAATCTTTTATTATATTTCCCAATCCCAACCTATTCATCCTATGGAGCCAAACTGGTAATACTCCATATCTAACATCACATTGTTATCGGTAAATATTAATTACCATTTCACGTTCAAATCTAATTAAAGATTTAACTATCGCTTGGAGCAAAACTGGTGATACTCCATTTTCGATCATTTTTCAGATTTGATAATTTAAATTATCAAATCCTCATTTCAATCTAATTAAAGATTCATTAAAAATTCCACTTGGTTTTAATATTCCCAAAAATTAGTATTAATGATTATTTAATGTAACGACCCGAATTTTTAGCCGTTAAATTCTGAATATTTAAATTCCTTTTAAATATTTTATTTTAATTACAAATAGGAATTTATTTAATAAAACGATATTTAAACGTATAATTTATAATATAATTTAAAATGAGCTCGTAATGGTGCGGCAGTTCGTAATTTGACGTTATGAACTTCAATTGGATATACATAATCCAATATAAGTCGGATTTCTGAGAAACAAGAAACATATGAATCTATTAAACAATTTCTTTCTAATTGAAGTGAAAAATCGAGGTTTCGTCTTATATAAAGTGAATTACGTCCAAATCAAAATTTCAGAAAGTCGTTGTGGAATCGTATATAGGCCATAACGGTTATTTAAATATATTTAAATATTGGTCTTGAATTTCGACAAGGTTCTTTTGAGGCGTAGTTATAATTTAATTTTTAGAATTTTACTGTAATTTTTAATTAATTAAATATGCAACTTTTTATTTGGAGTATTTTGCACCCTATATCAATATTTTGGGGTTTCATAATATAAGTTAAACTACCAATAATATAATATTTTTAGAATCGTAACACACCACTTGACATGATGGTATTTTTATTTTTGTCAAAAGAAGTTCGTATGTTAATGGAAGTTTACATAACAGGGTACACGAAGCTTTGCAATCTAAAAACAGTTTTAATATACACGTCTGTCTCCACCCATATGCGCTTAATATTTAATTTCTTTCTGAAACTTGGCCATCACGTACTCGTGACTGCCAAGTTTACTTGGCTATCACATACCCGTGGCTACCAAGTTTACTTGGCTATGAAAGGAAATTTCGCTTATATAAAGATCTCTGTATGCCGTTCTTTCCACTTTCTCCTTTGGCATCTTCAAAACAAAAACTCTTCCTCAACTATAAATCATTCCTTCTAAATCCTACTAAAAAATCAACTAAAATCCCCAAGCCCCAAATTACTTATCTCTTTCGCCGTTCCCTCCTTCAATACTATTTCGATTCGTTCAGCGAAATAAAAGGAGGGACCACCCTCTATGAAACAACTTTAATTCCCCTTCCTCAATCAACAAATCCCTGAATCTTTCTTCGTCTTCAAATAAAAGAGGTCGCATCAGTATTTTCCTCACAAGAAAATTGCGATTTAGAAATTCGTAATCAAATTGAAATTAAATCGAAAAATCTTGATAATCATTTCTTTGAGTTCGATTAAAGGAAATTTCCATTGGCTCCGAGTTTAGTAGAGGGCGGTTGCTGTTCACGGAAGAGCCGAGGGTTCCAGTTGACCTAGGGGTAGCTGCTGATGAAAGTTGGGTGAGTTTTAGATGATTTGAGATATGGAATTGGGTTTGTGGATCGATATCACACCTGTTGCAATTTTATTGTGGAATCTGTGGAAAAAGAATCGCATAGTAGTGAAGCAGGTGCTGAAAGTCGCGACTCTGATGGTGGTTGCGAGCTCATGCCGGGGATGATTTGTTGTACAGGTACCTGCCTGGAGAATGAAATTGGGGTCTGGACTGTAGCAAAGCTATGGGACATCTGAGTTGAGGGAAATGATATGAGGAGGTAGTTGACTAGGTGGCACATTGAAGGGGGTTGGTGTGGTGACCTAAGGTCCATCAGTGGTGGAACAATAAACGGTGAAGGTTGGTGGAAAATGTTAGGTCCTGAAAGGTAGGAGGAAAGTGAGTATTTTAGATTGAAGAAAAGAGATGGGGTTGTTTTACTGAAAGGAGCACCGTATAAAGTATAAATGGGAAACTTGAGGGCTACAACATCACGTGAATAAACCAAAAAGGGGTATTTGTGGTAGCAAGTTTCATGGTTTACAGGGGTATGTGATCTTGGAAGGTTGACTGTTGATGATCGGTTGGCTTATGTGGGATCGTTCAAGTAAAGGGGCATACATGTTTTTATCAGTCAATCAATGGCATGCCAAATTTGGAAATACCAGATGCATTTAAATGCATACCTATGTAAAGCGATAGCAATTGAGTTTCCACATACGCCCAAAAATGTAACACCCCGTAATTCTGTTAATATAAATATTCACAAATTAAAGAATAACTAATCTCATACGTGAGAATTGTGGGAAAAGGGTTGCTCCATTGTGTTCGTCTCGGAATTTTGGTTGAAATAGAGTCCGAGTTTGCGTGATTTGGACTTCGTATGAAGGAGATATGGCCATCGGAATTTTCAGAAAATTCAAAATTCAAAATTCAAAATTCGAAGTCAAACAGGCCAGGCTGGAAATTTCCCGCCCAGCACCCCAGGTCGACTGGGGAGTCGACTGGGCAGTCGACACCCCCAGGACCAGGTCGACTGCGCAGTCGACTTGGGTGTCGACCTGGTCAAGTCGGCCAGGTTTTGGCAGAGCCCAATCTTGAGTTGCTGATGTGTCTTTAGGGCTGAGTTGGCTAATTTAACGATTCAGGTTAGTTCTGAGTTGATCTGACAGTCTAAATAAATCCTAAACTCTATATATAGCTAGGTAGTCTCTCACTCTAAAATCACATGAAAAATAGAATAGCCGCCATCATGCCATCGCCATGGAACTCAGTGTAGCCGCCGCCAACTAAGAAGGAAGAAAGCTAATCAAAACTCTAATTCTACTCAACTCTAAAGCAAATCAAGACTCTCTTTCTTTTCTGATTGTGAGTATGATGATCTTAATAAGATTATTAGCAAACTAATTAGATTAAGATGTGATATGGATCATAAGAAAATGATGTGAATTGTCATATATGTTGTTGTAAACCTTATGCTATCATGTATGTTGTAAATCCTATGTTATGTGATGATGATATCCTATATGTTGTAAATCATGCTATGATGATATTATATATGTTGCAAGTTTCTATGCTAAGTTGCGATGTTACAAAGCCATGATGTTATTATGTTGTAATTAGCTTATGAATCATGATGTTGATTATATATATTTGGGCTATGATGATTCACATGGTAAATCACGTGTACCTATGCAAGTTTAGATTTATTAGTATGTATAATCTCACATATTGTATGACATCTATTTAGATCTAGAATTATGACATCTATTTAGATCTAGAATTATGACATGACATGTGTGAGTTCTATGTGTTAGATGCTAGTTCACACCATCATTATGTTGCATAAACCACATATGCAAGTTTATACATGAACTTGGGTTATGATCATATTATGTAAGTTATGACATTTAACCAAACAAGTTGACACCTTTAGATCCAAGACATGTGTAGTTTTATGCAAGTTTCACCCCTATTATGATTAGATCTATTTTATTTGTCTATATGTTGTGATAATTTATCTTTGTGCTATGAGTTAGACTATTCGAGTCTAACGTATATTTTGCGTTGAATAAGCAAACGTATAACGTGGGGTAGGGGTAATATTAAGGATTTAATATTAAGAAATTGGGGTGCAATTGATATGATTTTGCATACCGTAAGTGGATGGCCATAATTGAGTCAATTATGGACATCATTAAAATTAGAATTAATTAATGATTTGAATAGGGATATATTTAAAACTGGGGTAAAAGATTATAAGTGTTAATCAATGCTTAGGACACGAGGTTGGACTCGTTTGTGACGTAAAACTGCCCGGACCCGCCCGACAAATCCAATAGTCACAAATGTCAGCCCAATGTGAGAGGTCCTAGGTCCAAACTAAAGCATAACAGTTGTAAAGACACGAGGTTAGACTCTTTTATGGTATAAGACTGCCTGGACCAGCCCGGCGAATCCAGCTGCCATAAATGCCAGTCTAATGTGAGAGGTCTTTATGAGGTTATGGCCTTAATCAATTAAGAAATACTTAACCAGATAAACATGTGAGGTGGGACATGGGGGTTAAGTAGGTGCCTTGGGTGGCATGAGGAATCTAGTGGGTGCCTTTAGTGGCATTTGAAATACGATTAGTAAGACTTAACCAAACACACATGTAAATGAACATGACTAAGAAGAGGGTTAAGTGGGATATACTAGTGGGGACAAGCTTAGGTGGATAGCTTGTGGTAAGTAATTGGGGGCCCATTTCAACCAGTAACCCAAACGTATCTTTCTGGGCTCGACCCAAGTCGAGAACGGGACACGCATACTGGGCTTGACTATAAGAGGCCAAACGGGTTAGCGGTGGCAACGCAAGTCCAATGGGTTTTATATGCGTGTGTGGACCCGGGCTGGTAGGTAAGACGTTGTTGCATCGTGCAGATATAAGTCGTGCATCCTTAGGCTGTATCGGGTTGCCACTTTAGGGGAGTGATACACCCCACTGTGGGACCAGCACGGGTATCTACGAGTAGGGAGCCGATCGAAAGTGGGTAGGGGGGTACACCTAGCGGAGATAGGGGCAGGCGGCACCTATGTAGTCAGCTAGTGGTACACGAAGTTATTTATAAAATTTCTAAGTGAAGCAAGTGGGATCAACCTTTAGGGTGACTGGCGTGGTGCAGTGTAGTAATTATTCGTTAGTATTAGGTGTGCCTTTAACGTTATCTTTATCTGCTCTTCCATACCCAATAGTTCATAGACATTTCCTTGTTTTCCAGCTTATGCCTCAGTCTAATTATTTTGATAATAGTATTGTTAGAATTATCATACTCGCCAGACTTTATGTCTAACCCCCTCCATTTCTATCTTTTCCCCCCACCAGGTCCACAGGGTGGGCCCAGCTCTAGCGGAGTTTGATTGGATTGCTTTATCTCTATTTTGGAAAGCTTGGACCGTTGAAGTAAAGTCCAGCTTGTTATCTTCTTTAATGGCTATTTATGAAATGAGGTTATGTATTTTGTTTTATCAAGATGGATATTGTACTTGACTCTGATTTATGGTTTTATGATGTAACAAACATGTTTAATTTCCGCTGCAATGAAATAAAGTTTTAGTTTTCCAAGTACTACTTACTATCTGTCTTGTTGTAATTTTTCTGTTCTATATTCACTTAAAACCTCCATGGAAGTTAATGCATTCCCTTTGTGAGTGACATTAATGGACGTGGGGTGTTACAAAAAGGTTGATTACAAACAAGAACCATATCTGGTTGTCTACTTGTCTTGCAACAGACACTGCAACGGTTATTAAGAGATTGAAGAAGAGGAGTTTGATGATGTTAACAGTGAGGAAAGATAAAAGAGGGATGAAGCGCCGGAAGGTTTGTGGTGAAGAGCAGTTTACGGCCAGAAATAAGGACTGGGGATGAAGGATTTAAATTGGCTAATACATGGTTATTAAATTAATAAGGTAATTAGGAAATTATTATTAAAAACTAATGGCCTTTTTAATTGATTTAAAATCGAATGGTCATAACTTTCTCACACATGAACAGAATTAGACGAAACCAATCACAATGGAATCGTAGCAGCGAAATCTACACTATGGAACTAGCGTTGGTGAGAATTGAGCTGCTGGAATTTCTAGATAAAAATCAAACATTCATTTGATTTGAAACTTGACAGAAGCAGAACCTTGAACTGCGAAACAAGGTGAGTAACTCACTAACTCTGTTGGTTTATATTTTTATATAAACGAGTTTTAAATTTATTTATCGTTATTTTATACTATGATGGTTACTTGGTTGAATAGTTGGTAAAATTGGTTTAAATGGTTGATATGATTACATCGTTGATCGATTATTAGTTCTGATATTTCATATTGATGTGAAATAATATTATTGATGTTGATTAACATCTTTGGATGCAGGGAAACAGGTTGGAGGAATTCAACTGGATTCCTCCACTTTATATTACTGTTTTATTTGATTGTGATATATGATGTGTTATATAATCCATGGTTGTATATGTGTGTTTGATTTACCCTGGCCCTAGAAACTTGGTATTTTAGATACCGCAAAATATTTTTGAATGTGAAAAAGAAATCCGAGATTTTAAAAAGGAAATCCATTTTGAAAAATTGGAATTTAATTTCGAATGGTCTTGAAAAATAAGAAACTTGTTTTGAATGAATAAAACAAGAAGGGATTATAACGGCATTTATAAATCTAGTAAATTATTTATCTTGGGATAAATTGAAATATAAATTCAAGTTTGGATTTATATAGATAGTGGAAATGGGTTTGAAATGGATATCTGTAAATTGTTTAGCACTCAGCAATTATAACTGAAATTCTAAACGAGATTATAAATGGATATAATGAAAACAATTTTGTAAATGATTCTATCATTAGAAGTTAATAAAGAAAAATTTGGATATTTAAAATATCATTCAAAGGAAGGAAGTCAAATGAATTGATTATATAAAAGAAGTTTTATTCACGATTAAATTGAACGATGGATTAAAGTCGATATTTTGCAAATGGAAGTCTAAATGAGAAAAGGAGAAAAGGAAACGATGGGTTTTATTCCAAAGATTGGAATATAAATTAATTAAGCTAAATCCAAGGGTTTATACTTAGCATTCGACAATGTCGAACTTTATGAAAATGTTTGTAAAATCTAAATAGCGATTGAAATGCTACTATCATAATAAATGTTTTATATATCCAAACAGCGATTTTAACGCTGCCGTTATAATAAATGTTTTGTAAATCTAAACAACGATCTTAATGCTATTGCTATAATAAATGTTCTATAATTCTAGACAGCGATTGTAACGCTGTTGTTAAAAGTAATGTTTTATAAACCAAATATTTGGAAACAACGATTATAATGCTACCGTTATAATCAATATTTTTCTGTAAAAGAAGTGCGTTCTTAGATTGAATCTGAAAGTCGCGTAAGCGATGTTTTGTTTAAAGTGTGGGCTTTGACTATTTCAAGGTTGAGAATGTGGTTCAATTAAGGTCTGAAAGGTAATTATACCCCAACTTGATTGACTTCATGATCGATGGAGGAATGGTTAAGGTTCGATGGTGAAACTTGGTTAAGCAATATCGTTAGCAAATAAATGATTAGTGGGTTGAGTTATAATAACGATGTTTTTTAACATCGCGTTAATTTGAAATGTTTTTCCCAAATAAAATGAGAGATATTTTGTAACACCCCGTAATTCTGTAACAATAAGATTCACAAATCAAGGTATAATTAATTTTAAAATCAAAAATCAAGGGAAACGGGTTGCGCCATTGCGTTCGTCTCGAAATTCTGCTTGGAAACGAGTCTGAGTTTGCGAGAATCGTAGTCTGCATTAGGGAGATATGACCCTCCGAAGTTTCAGGAATTTTCAGAATCGAAAACAGCTCGAAATTCGAATTCGAAATTCGAATTCAAACCCAGAAGCGGGCTGGGCGGGAAAATTCCCGCCCAGAACCTAGGTCGACTGGGGAGTCGACTGGGTAGTCGATCTCCCCCTGACCAGGTATACTGCCCAGTCGACATGGGTGTCGACCTGGGTGCAGAAACCCACTTTTGGGACTGGGTGCATTCTGATGTACCTGGTCTCGTTTTCTGCCTAGATTCGTCCGCCTAATCCTACATAAACAGCCTCCGGGCCTCTGTAAAGACCCGTATTCTACACATCATAGGATCGTAGAATATTTATTTCTTTCTCATGTGAAGTCGTATGGTCATGTAACTTTGGGAAACATCTATTAGAGTCATTTCCCATGTTCATGATTTTTGTCGATTTTTAAATGACCATTTTGCCCCTAGTTGGTACTGTTTTGGCCATAGCTTTTGATTGGAAAGGAATTTCAACCTGAAACCACTTCCATTGAATTCATTTGATGGTTTACCTTTCCGTAGAGTGGTCATAATAGCCAAACGGACTTGCCATTTGGGAGATATGGCTGAAATAAGGTTTGGAGTGTGAAAAACTACTTAACTGGGCCAAATCGGGTGATTAATGAGTAGGCCCATAACCCATTTCGGGATTGGGGTTATGGGAAGGCTGAAATGAGATGGAGAATCATTCCATTTCAGTTTTCTAGCCTCCACTTATCACCAAGGAACCCTAAAAATGGTCTCCAACCTCTAAATCACCTCCAAATCATCTTTTGGTCAAGAATTAAGCTTAGCAACATCTAATCAATGGAGATCTACACCAAATCAACATTGGAGCTGCTGTTTAGTATTGGGATTTGCATCAAATCAGAGATTTATTTCAGACCTTAGTTTATTTGTGGCTAAGGTGAGTGATTTGCATAGTTTTGCACTAATTATGGCTAATTAAGGGTAATTAGTGTTAATTAGCGAATTTAAACGTGATAAAGTTTTGGAAAAATGTTTATAAATTCCTAAATGATGTTTTAGAGCTCTGATATGAATTTGGGTCAATTTGGTTAAGTTTTGCTAATCCTATCATTAGTTTCACCTAAACATGCTTAAGGGGAAATATGGGGTTTTGGGTATGTTTGATCCATTTTAACCTATCATGGGGATGTTTTGGTGTTTGTGGTTGATTATGCATGTTGCTATGACTGTATGACATGCTTTGTGATTGATTTCAATAGTTAGAATGGTCGAAAACGTCGTCGAATGGCGTAAACACTTGCTGGAAAGGTTTCAGAAAACAGTGCAGGATCAGATCGGATCGGATATGGGGCTCGGATCGGATATGTTGAACTGGACAAGGGATTTGATCGGATCGGAACCTGACACTTGAGGAAATTGGCAAAAAGGAAGGCCACGCTAACTGAACTGGGATCGGATCGGATAAAGGAGGAGGGATCGGATCGGATAAAGGAGGGGGGGATCGGATCGAAGCACGTGAAGAACGAGGGAGCGGATCAGAGCGGAAGCACGAACTGGATGGGAGATGGTACCCAACCCGACCCGAAGTGAGACACCCGACCCGAACCGACGGGATGGAGTGGACCCGACCCGAACCGCTACAGAGGAAGACCCGAACTGACGCAACGCAGGGGACCCGACCCGAACCGATAACTTGAAGAGAATCCGACCCGACCCAGTATTGACCAATAATCCGAGATGCAAAGGTAGTCCAATATGGGAAGTTAGAGCTCAGGATCCAGTTGGAAACCAATGAGTTCACTTCATGGTTGGTCTTTGCTGTGGGACATGTGCTAAGGAGTTGTCGACGTTCATAACTTCGATTCACCACTGAAAATGAATGATGGGCTACTTATCAGTGCAGTAGAGTCATTGCGACTCGAGAGGCAAGGTGATGGTTGCAAGACTACGTTATCAGTGCAGTAGAGTCATTATGACTTAAGGGGCAAGGTGATGCGTAGTAAGACTATGAGCCAGCGCAGATGGGGTGAATAACTCCATGGGGCAAGTGGACATAGCATAGGATTAGTGGCTACGTTATCAGTGCAGTGGAGCCATTTATGACTTCATGGGGCAAAGTGATCGTAGCAAGGGTGGGTGATCGAAGTGGTGAATATCGTATGCTTTACGCACTGAGTGAGAGATGTGAGGATGGATGCTATGTTTTATTGTTTGCCATCACTATGACATGCACACCTCCGTATCTTTACACCGTTTGATATGGCACCTTAGAGTGTTGTACAGTATGTAGTGCTAACTCTTTGGTTGCAGGTCCAGGTTCAGGTATGTTTTAGTCTACCTGTTATTGTTCACTTTAGATGCTTATCGCTCATACCAGGCTTTATGTCTGACCCAGAGTTTTATGTCTCCCCTTATTACTCTGGGTGCTCACACGAGCAGAATAGAGACAGGTTAGCTGGTGATGCGCGAGTGGCTGATTCGGAGGCGGGCAGGAGGCTTCCACGTATGATATATATATACACATTCTCCCTGTGTCGTTGGTGGTCCCTACTTGGGAATTAGTAGTGTACCTCCTTTATCTTTCTTTTGCTTTGAGACAGTAGAAAAGTTGTAATAAGCTATATTTTGGATTTCCGCTGCTATGATGCTTAGTTCTGGTTTTTAGCTTATGCACTGTCTCTCCCGTTTTATGTCAAGTATGTTATTATTATATTTTGTTCTATGCGCTGTGAGACATTCTACAGGTTCTTTGTATGTTCATTTCCTTCTTCCCTTTCCTTCTGACGACCCGTTCCGTGCTAACTGGACATGTGTACAGCGCACCTTTGGAGTAAATGTCGGTTGGTGCGGGGCGGGCCGTCACAGCCTCCTTCTCTCTACTCCATTTCATTCTATCCTTATTCTGCCTCTGAGAAAATGTATAAATAAATAAAATAATATATAAAGTAAATCAAGACGAGGAAATGTTGCTCAAGACTTTCAAGAGGAGATTCAAAACAAGCTAGATTTCAAGTGAAGATTCAAACGACTTCAACGACTGTTTTTCTACGAATCTAATATAATCTCTGTAAGTCGGTTACTTTTTAGATTTGAACGTTTTCTATTCGTGACATGAAATTAAAGGAATATAGGAATATGCCTAATCTCTTCACTTGGATCTGTGTTTATACATGTTTCTAGACTCGATTAAGGACTGGTCGTGATTCGATGACCAATTAGGCCTTGCCTATGACTATGAACATTGCCTATGACTATGAACATTGCTTATGACTATGAACATTGCCTATGACTATGAACATTGCCTATGACTGTGACTCATGACTATGAGAATTATTTCCTTTGACTATGAACACAAGCCTATGCCTTTGATTAGGAAACATAAACTATTGCCTATGACATAACAAGGACAACTATGACTAAACACCTATGATTCATGACTAGGAAAGTGTTGCTTAAGTTTTGTGACTGTGAAATTGGGTCTAAACCTGATTATCTATTCTGTCTATTCTTGATTTTCTTTGGATTTTGATCTTGGGAATTTACCTATTAAGTTAGGTCTACCCATGTTCTTGAACCTACTTCGTTATTCAAACCTTTTTATGTCATAACATTTTCAGACCTATAGGCCTTCGATGTTTTAGATCAATTTATTTCAGCGTAATCCGTTAGGTCTATTATTAGCAAATTATCATTTTATGCCAGTTATTATATCTATCTTAGCATCTTTGGTTCATTCCCTTTTTATCTACGAATCTAGATTTATCTATAATCTAGATTGAATCACGATTATACGAACGATGGGAATACAATTTGGGCAAAATATGAAATTCACTAAAACGTTGTTATAAACTTGGAAATTGGCATAAATTGGGAACATGTATTATGGCATGTTTATAAGAATGCAAATTGGATAAATTTGACATGAATTATAGGATGTGTAATTTGAATCTAGTGTTGACTTGTAAATCTAGCATTTACATGAACTGTGAACTAGAATAATAAGTCTAGTTTGACATGAACGGTAATTAGAACGTTAAATCAGAATTGGATTAGCTAATTTGGCATAATAAGTATATTGGCATAAATTTGAAATTGAGTAGTTGTCATGTTTAGCAAAATCATGGTCAGTGACACTTAATTTGGTATAGTTTACATACCAAAAAGCATAAATATGATATAGAGGGGAAAATGGGCCATAATAATAAATGTTGACAATTTACATTAAAAGAGTAATTATGAAATAAGTAAATTAGGAATAATTTACTTATAGAATTTGTCCTAAATGAGAAAATGTAAATTTAGACAAATTAAAGGTTTATTAACGACATCTCTTTTAATAACACACCAGAAAGTTCTAGGGTGATAGAGAGGATAGTGTCTAGGCTTGGGTTTGGAAAATACAAGTTTCCTGCTCTCCCTGGCTATCCCTAACTGATCCGACGAACGGGATGGTTACTTTCAAAACCTGATTTGAAAATTAATCGAAACCCTTTGAACTTAGAAAACACGAATAGGCCTAACCCGAGGTTAGACTGAGTTGCGATGTAAACCTGCCCGGAACCAACCGGCACATCCAGTAATCGCAAAAATATCTGTCTAATGTGAGTGGTCGCGGTTTTAATCTATTTAATTAAAGCTAGAACAAGAATGGTAGGGTTAAGTTAACTAAGATACTTAACCAAATCAACATGGTAACCAAACCGATGGGTGGGGTTAGGTTCATACAGACACTTAACACAGTTAAGCTAGAATTGGAAGGTTAAGTCCATAGGAACACTTAACCAACTTAGCACAGTTAAGCTAGAATGGGAGGGTTAAGTTCATAGGAACACTTAACCAAACTTAACATCGTAACAAGACAAGATTTGTAGGGGTTAAGTAACTAAGAAAACACTTAGCCAAATTAACATGTTAACTAGACTAGAGGTTGGGGTTAAGTAAAATTTAATACACTTAGCCAATTTGATATGTTAGCTAGACTAGACCGTAGGGTTAAGTAAACTTGAACACTTAACCATCAGATTGTGATAAATGAATAGGGTTAAGTCTAAAACATGAATGGATAATACTTAACCATTAATAAAACGTTAGTTAAAACAGATGGGCAAGGTTAAGTTAAAAAGGAACACTTAACCAATACAGGATGAATGGGTAGGGTTAAGTAACAAGAAATACTTAACCAATATAACTTGGTTTGTGGTAGGGTTAAGTCAACATGAATTACTGATAACACTTAACCAGTTTAACAGGATAAATGAAGAGGGTTAAGTTAGCTTGAATGGACTAATGACACTTAACCAATCCAAATTGACGAGAAAGAGAACTAAGTAGTAAACCTTAGTTAAAAGGAGCTAAGTAGTAAACCTTAGTTAAGAAAACAACGATTCTGGAAACTAAGCGGTAAACCTTAGTTAGCAAAACTAAGTAGTAATTCTTAGTATAACACGGGAAGGAACGAACGTCCGTCTGATTAAAACGAAGGCTCCAATGAATTTGGTTACGAAGTCCAAGGCTTCGAGGGGACGTGAGGGTACTCTTGGTATCCCTCTATGAGGCTGCAGATGATCCTCCTGGGCTCACAGAGGTTAAGGTCCGCGGTAGAAGAACCAAGGGTATGCCTTGGTTGCAAAATATGGCAACCTAAAGACTAGGATGGACCAGCGTGATTCGGCGAGAAACCGGTAGCCCTGTGATAGCAACTCGTTGTCTACCATCCATCTTGAGTCAATCGAGATACGTGAAGCGGAAAGGCGGAGAACTCCAAAAGACCATATACTTTCTATCTAGTTATGGGTGAGGATGGCCATAGGTTAGTGGGGCATAGGGGGCCTGCGTATAGTTCTCATTTTTCAAGGTGTGCCTTTCATTAGTTGAGGGAGGGGTCGAGTGGGACCATAGCCACTGGAATAAAAACAGACCTTAGCATCTGCATCGGCAGATATCTGAAAGCTCCCGACCGAGTTCTGTGTTTCTTAATTTTCCCTGCCACAGGACTCGGGCCGCACATTACAGGACATGTACATTTAGACAAGCGATAACGATTCGCGATACATGCGTGGGGAAGTCTAGGAACATATACCACTCTAGGTAGTGTGTCCTAGACTAGGGGGCATCGTTCGACAGGTAGCATAATCCCTAGTTGGACTAGGTGGCATAAACCCTGAATCCGAGAAGCGTTCAGCAGATAGCGTAAACTCTAGTTGAATCTACAAAGCACTTGATAGAAAACCCTAGATTAGATCTAGGTAATAAATAATAAACGTATGCCTGAAGGCAATGGAAACTACAGGGATTGGGATCATGTTATCGTTACTAGTTGGGACACTAGTTAGGTGGTGCAGAGATATAGAAACCAGTATAACAAGGAAATAGCGAAGCGGCGAAAGTATTAGAGCATATCCAGTTTATCTTATCTTAGCATATCTTGTGTTAATCTTGTCTAATCTTGCGGACCCTATCATCATGGTGTTATCTTGTATTCAGTTAATTCATGTCGTTTTGTTTTTCCATGTTCACATGCTACAAGTCACTGAACTTACTCAGGCTTTATGTCTGACTTTGTTTTTCTGTCGTCTTCTTTTCTTCCGTTCCCCCCCAAGTAGTAAAGGAGGGAATAGTATAGCTCAGGTTAAGTTGGTGTAACAACCCGTATTTTGAATAACATGTTATAACATTAATCAAGGCAGAATTAAATGTTAAAATCTGAATCAAGGGAAACGGGCTGTGCCATTGCGTTCGTCTCGGAAAAATACGCGAAATAGAGTCCGAGTTTTCAAAAATCGGAGTCCGTATGACCCAGTTACGGCCCGTCGAAGTTTTCAGAAAATCCAGAGTTTAAAAACAGTTCGAAAATCAAATCTAGAGCCAAACAGACTGGGCGGGAAAATTTCCCGCCCAGCCCCAAGTCGATTGGGGAGTCGACTTGGGAGTCGACTTGCCCCAGCTGGTGTCGACTGCCCAGTCGACACCCCTGTCGACCTGGGTGGTCGGGCCAGTTTGGCCTGGTGCACCTGCTTTGGCTCCTGGGTCTTGTTTTGTTGGCTTGTGACGTGATTTGATGGCTAAGATCTGAATTAGGGTTAATCCTATGGCCTAAACTAACCTAAACTTCTATATAAGCACCCTTAGACCTACCATAAACCCTCATTAATCATTCCTACAACTAAGTGTTGCCCAAATGCTCCCTAATCATGGCCTCCATCTTCTTCAACTTGAGAGCTGGAGAGCCTAATCTTGATCTAAAGCAAAGGAGCCATCTTTCTTCATCAAAACAAGGATCTTTCTTCTTATTTCTCAAGGCTTGGAGTGGATCTTATCTTTATTTGGGGATTTCTAGTGTGGCTTCGTCTCAATCTTGTTCTATTTTATTCTAGATCTCATAGCCGCGATTTGTAAGCCCTATTCTACTCTTAGATTTAAACTATGAACTTAATATGACATGTAGCAAGTTGAAATGGGATTTTTGTGTAACACTTGCCTTGCATCTATTATTGTATGCATAGATCTATACATGACTCTTTTGATCTATGGTTATGGGACTATCACCTTGACTTTTTGGGTATAAAGCTATGAGATTTATTTGGGATTTGTGCATAATGCAACATAGAACCCCGCATGATCTTTATGTTAACTTGCCTATGATGTTACGAACTATATGCTAATCACAAGTTATCACCCTATGTTAACTATGACCATGTTATCACCTATTTGCTAAGTTGATGTCATACATGTTTTGAGGCCAATAATGCCATATGCTAGTTGTGATGAACACCTTTGCCTCATATATCACCATGTTAAACTTGTGATAGACTTTGCCACTTTATGCCCAACTTATCATATCATTATGTTCCCCCTTTTGATCTATTTGTATTGATGCGAACTTACGTGCGATGGGGTTACGTTATGGGTAAACTTAAATGACATGAAACATGACTTGAAAATATGACATGTGATTATGCTTGAAAACATGAACGTGGACATGACATGTAGAAAACATGAAAGTGGCCAACTCGAGGTTGGGTTGAGTTTGTAGCATAAATCTACTCGGAACCGACCGGCTTAACTAGTGGCTACAAACAATAGGACCCAATGTGAGTAGTTGGTCATGTCGCACTTTAAACCCGAGGTTAGACTAGGTTGTGGTGTAAAGCTACCTGGACCCGCCCGAATTAACTAGTAACCACAACAAAGTCTAATGTGAGAGGTTGGGGTGCATTAAGTTAATTAATGCCACATGGTAAGGTTAAATCATGGACCACTTGAATACTTAACCAATTGAACACGATGGATTGTTGGGGTTAAGTCATGAACCACTTGGGTATACTTAACCAACTTGATACATGATTTAGATAGGGTTAACCACACTTAACCCATTAGAAACCCTAGTTTGCGGGGCCCTTTTCAGCAGTAACCCACCAGGGAGTATCGGGATACCCTAGGGACTAGGCTAGGGGTGGGGCACGATTACTGGGCTGATTGTAAGTGACCAAAAGGGACGGCTAGGTAGGTGCGCCCTTGTAGATTCCGGCGGACTATGGTCGTGCACATAGTCCGGGGATGAAAGACAGACATGGGCACCAGTAGGCATGGACTGTGCGTGCTTGTTTTGTGTCAGTGGTTGGCACCCTAGGGCCCGGATACACCCTAGGGTGGACCTTGCACAGTCGACTACATCTCGCGGTTGGGCCGTATGACACCGACACTTGACGAGTTAGGCTTATAGGGAGCCGATCGACTAGACCGTGTAGTTGGACCTTGATATAGGTCATCTCATGATGTTGGGCCAATTTTGGGCCAAGGGATCATTTCTTGTTTATACTTGACATGGATTAGAATACTAGTACACTTGGTGCAACTTAACCTTGTATATGCGATGCCACACTTGATCTATCTTGTTAACTTTTCACCATGCCAGTTATCATCCTATGTTTCATCTCTGTTTTACATGTCCAATTAACTTTATTAGTTTTTATACTAATAGTAGGTAGGACTTACCAGTCTTTTTGACTGACCTGTTTTCCTTTCGCCTCTTTTCTTCCGTTACCCCCCCTAGGTTCTCAGGGTGGGAACACTAGCACCTAGCTTGGATCTTTAGCTTGCTTTCTGGATAGCTCATGTACGGTTTGGACATGAGCTCGCTATGGCTTTACCACGTCTACTTTGGGTATAGTTTACTTTATGTTATTTCCAGTTTTCAGTTTATGTTTCTAGACTTGTAGTAGTTGGAAAATAATGACTTAGTACTTTTGATGTAAGTTGACTATGGTTTTGAAATAGTAGTTTTATCCGCTGCTTTACTTACTCTGTTTTACTTATATGTTCTATCTTGTGATATCTTTATGCATGTTTACCTTGACAAACACCCCTCCAAAGCCAGTGTACTTGCAAGAGTGACCCTTGCGGAGGTGTGGTGTTACATTTGGTATCAGAGCATAAGGTTTTTCTAGACCGGACAAAAGTTTTAAAAACCCTTTTGAAAAACTATTTTCAAAATCAATTAAGTATTTTCCAAGAAAAGTCTAGTTTATTTTAAAAGGCTATTCCCTAAAAGCCATTAGCACTATCCTTTGTTTCCTCGTTCTAAATCTATCTTTTTCTTTTTCAGCATGGCCGATCTTAACCTTCCCGAGGGAGTACCCATACCCGGATGGTTCCGAAGGTACTTGGAAGCTAGGGCCAACAATGCAGGCCCAGCAAACACTCCCACTCCTCCTCCCGTACCTGAGGTTCCTCCTCCTCCTCAGCGTCCACAAGCGGATTTCGCAAAGATTTGAAAAGACTTTAAGGCGATGGGTGGCAAGAATTTTGTTGGGACAGAGACTTATGTGGAGGCAAGAAACTGGTTAAAATAAACTGAAGACCTCTTTCCCATCTTTGATGTGGAAGACCGTAGAAAAGTTCTGGTGGCAGTATGGCTATTGAAAGAGGAAGCTGCTTATTGGTGGGAGGTCACCAACGCTACTAGGCCTATAGAGACTTGGGCCGACTTTAGGATGAGGTTTGGGCTTAAGTTTCTATCATCTGCTGAGGAGAATCCACAAATGGAGAAGTTTATATCTTTGAAGCAAGGGGACATGACAGTGAGGGAGTATGTGAATAAGTTTAACCAGCTTGCTCAATTCGGTTTAGACATGGTTATCACACCTCAGAAGAAGGCTCTACGCTTTGCACGAGGATTGAATGAGCCATTACAAGGTTTAGCCATGTCTCATATACCCATGGGGGCCACTTTTGAGAGCTTAGTGGATTTGGCCTTGCTTCAGGGAGATGATAAGAATGGCAAGAAAGAAGTCAAGCCTAATGAGACTCAAACCAAGAAGGCGGACTCCAAGTGGGGAGGAAATCAGAGCAATCAGAGCAATCAGAGCAACTAGAACAACAAGAACAACAAGGGTAACAAGGCAAACAACAACAAGGCAAAAGAGACAAGGAAGTGCAACTTCTGTGGGATCACTAGACACATAGCCAAAGATTGTAGGAAGAAAAAGAGGAAGTTGGGAGAATGCTTTCATTGCGGAGAGTCTGGACACTTCAGTAAGGATTGCCCAAAGAAGCAAGGGCAGGGGCAAGGACAGACTCAGCGAGCAGGACCTTCTGGAGGGCAGATGCATGCTCTCAACACTGCTCCAGTTCTAGACCGAGGTAGTATTTCTGTAGAAAGCCTTGTTTACATTTCTGGTTTTCCTGTTCGAACTTTATTTGATTCTGGCGCATCGCATGCCTTTATTTCTTCCGACATTGTTGAAAGTTTGCACCTAAGTACTAGTCTAGTTTAGGATCCCATTAGTGTTTCAAATCCAATTGGGGGTTCCGCCCATCTATCTATGATTTGTATGGATTTGAGGATTTCTATCTTGACCGTAGAATTCACATGTAATGCTTATGTTCTCGGGTTCATGGGATACGGGTTGATTTTGGGCATGGATTGGTTGTCCAGTTATGGAGCCATTCTCGATTGTGAGCATAGGGTAGTGAGGCTTATGACTCGCCTTGGCAATACCCTAGAGATTTCTTGTAACCCTCTGGATCCCGTCATGTTATGTTATATTGAATCCCTCGACTCGTCTATTGAAAATCTTCAATCTGTGAGGGTGGTCCGAGAATATCCTAATGTTTTTGATGAGGTGAAGGGGTTACCCCCTAAATGCGAGATAGACTTCCGTATTTATCTTGTTGATAATGCCAAGCCAGTTTCATTGCCTGTTAGGCACATGGCCCCGCGAGAAAGAAGAGATCGTAGCAAGCAAATCAAGGAGTTGTTTGAGAAAAATTTCATTAGGCGAAGCATTTCAGAATGGGGTGCTCCGGTGGTATTCGCTACTAAAGCGGATGGTTCGCTTCGTCTATGTGTTGATTATCGTGAGTTGAACAAGTTGACAAAGAAGAATAGACACCCGTTACCGAGGATTGATGATCTCTTTGACCAGCTTGTTGGTGCTTCTGTTTTCTCTCAGCTCGATCTAGCCACCGGATTCCATCAGCTTAGAGTGGCTGAGGATAGTATTGACAAGACTGCGTTTAGGTCTCCAGATGGATTGTTTGAATGGCTAGTCATGCCGTTCGGTTTGACTAGTGCACCCGCATACTTTGTTGATTTGATGAGTAGGGTGTTCAGGGAGTTCCTTAACAAGTTTGTGGTTGTCTTCGTGGATGATATTCTGGTCTTGTCTAAGGAAGAGGAAGAGCATGCTACACACCTCAAGGAGGTTATGGATACGCTTAGAGCTCATCAGTTGAAAGCCAAGTTCTCTAAATGCCATTTCTGGAGAAGGGAAGTTCGGTTCCTTGGGCATATAGTTTCTAAGCAGGGCTTAGCTGTAGATCCCGCTAAAGTGGTGGCGGTACAAGACTGGAAAGTTTCGAAGAATGCAACTGAAGTGAGAAGCTTTCTCGGTCTGGCAGGATTTTATAGGAAGTTCATTAAGGACTTCGCTAGGATTTCAGCCCCTCTTACTAAGTTAACGAAGAAGAACTTAGTCTTTGAATGGGACTTAGAGTGTGAGCTTGCTTTTCAAAGGCTCAAGAAAACCCTCACCACAACTCCATTTCTAGCATTACCCGATGGTGGGAAGTTGTTTACCGTGTACACCGATGCATGTGGCACGGGATTATGCGTTGTCCTGATGCAATAAGGGAGAGTGATATGCTTTGGGGGTAGGCAACTCAAAGTTCATGAGAAGAACTATCTCACTCATGATTTGGAGTTGGCGGCGATCGTCTTTGCACTCAAATCCTGGCGCCACTATCTTCTAGGCGAATGGTTTGAGTTATATACTGATCACAAGTCGCTCAAGTACCTCTTCTCGCAGAAAGATTTGAATCTAAGGCAGCAGAGGTGGATGGAATTCTTGGCATCATATGACTTTGATATAGCTTATACCCCCGGCAAGGGTAATGTTGTGGCGGATGCGCTAAGCAGAAGAAGGTTGACTTTGAGTCCCTTGTTTGTTGAGATGAATATCCTAGAGTTCTTGGCAAACTTTTATTTTGCACCTGCTGTTGGGTCGATAACATGTTCGTTAGCATCCCTCGAGCTTAGACCTACACTTCTTGATCAAGTTGGGGCTTCACAGAGGGAAGACCCGCAGATAGTTGAGATCATGGGCAAGTTGATTCGGGGTGAGACGTCAAGTCACCTCGCTAGATATACTATTGATGACAAGGGATGGCTAAGGCGTGATGGAAGACTATGTGTCCCACGAGTGGGAGACTTAGTAAATAAAGTTCTTGAGGAGGCGCATCACTCGAGGATGACCATACATCCCGGAGGGGATAAGATGTACCGGGATATGAAGCGCATTTTCTTTTGGGATGGGATGAAAAAGAATGTGGCAGAGTTTTTCTAGATGCATTGTTTGCCAACAAGTAAAAGCCGAGTCGAAGAAGCCCGGTGGGCTACTGCATCCATTGGAGGTCCCGCTATGGAAGTGGGAAAGTATCTCTATGGATTTTGTGGATGGATTGCCGAGATCAAGGAAGGGGAATACTAGCATATGGGTCATAGTGGATAGACTCACGAAGAGCGCTCATTTCATTCCAGTAAAGAGCAAGAGGACCGCATCATGGCTAGCATCTGTTTATCTTCGAGAGATAGTGCGATTGCATGGAGTTCCTTCTAGCATAGTTAGCGATCGTGACCCAATCTTCACTAGCCAATTTTGGAGTAGTTTGCAAGAAGGGATGGGTACGCGATTGAATCTAAGTACAACCTATCACCCACAGACGGATGGCCAGATCGAAAGGGTGAATAGGGTACTAGAAGATCTGTTGAGGCTATGCATTCTTTACTTTGGTGGCACTTGGGAAGACCACCTTCCTCTCGTAGAGTTTTCTTATAATAACAGCTACCAAGCAAGCATAGGGATGGCACCATTCAAAGCTTTGTATGGGAGGCCGTGCAAGTCACCAACATGTTGGTGGGAGACGACGGATAAGCTTATACTTGGGCTCGACATGATAAGGGACACATCCGAGAAGGTTGAGTTGATTCGAAGGCGGATGAAAACGGCCCAAGACAGACAGAAATCCTATGCAGACAAGCGAAGGACAGACTTAGAGTTTGAAGTTGGAGATATGGTCTTTGTGAAGGTTTCCCCTTTGCGAAATGTGGTTCGTTTTGGAGCAGTTGGGAAGCTGGCACCAAGGTTCGTAGGACCCTTCCCTATCATAGAAAGGATTGGGAAGATGGCTTATAAGGTGGAATTGCCCGAGAAGCTGGCTGGAGTGCACAATGTTTTTCATGTCTCGCATCTCCGAAAGTGCCTACATGAGTCCGCCGAGGTAGTTGAGCCTAGCATTCTTGAAGACGTGGAGGTAGAGAAAGAGGCAACCCTGAGGCGAGCTCCGATTCGTATCTTGGGAACGGAGATCAAGAATTTAAGGAATCGAGAAGTCAAGTTTGTAAAGGTTCAGTGGAGTGAAGCCGAAGAGGACGCAACTTGGGAAACCGAGGAGAAGATGCGCGCGCTTCACCCATTTCTTTTTGAGGGTACATTCTCGATCTCTTTTCTTATAAGCTAGCATATCTATCTTTTTCTATCCATGTTTATCTAGTTACTTCGTTAATCCTATCATGAGAACCTTAGGTAGAAACTCTTTGGATGAAACATGTATTTGAAACATGTTATGCTTGATGTTTGCAAGTGGTTGCAAGTGTTTGCAAGTGGATACTCATGGATGCATGATACACATTAGGCACTAAGATCGGCTCACACACTTTCATATTGCAAATGCATGAGTGCTTATACTTATTCATGGATGAAACTTGTTATGCTATCACGTGGATGTTGCATATGGATGAATGTTATGTGCACTCATGTAGAGATTATGAATTATGTTAGGAATTTGCATACATATGGACTCATTTCACCAACATACTTTGCATTAAGGAGGTTTACTGAATTAGTAACTGCCTGATTTTCGCATTAGATAAGTACATATACACACACCTTTCACATATGATCATACAGCATTTAGAATCTTTTAAGGACAATGACTGATCGTGGATGATGTTTTGAGTAGATGGATGATGGATGGTAGGATACGTTCTTCCTAACTTGAAGATTTCGGGGACGAAATCCTTTAACGTGGGGAGAATGTAACAACACGTATTTTGAATAACATGTTATAACATTAATCAAGGCAGAATTAAATGTTAAAATCTGAATCAAGGGAAACGGGCTATGACATTGCATTCGTCTCAGAAAAATACGCGAAATAGAGTCCGAGTTTTCGAAAATCGGAGTCCGTATGACCCAGTTATGGCCCGTCGAAGTTTTCAGAAAATCCAGAGTTTAAAAACAGTTCGAAAATCAAATCTGGGGCCAAACAGACTGGGCGGGAAAATTTCCCGCCCAGCCCCAAGTCGACTGGGGGGTCGACTTGGGAGTTGACTTAACCCAGCTGGTGTCGACTGCCCAGTCGACACCCCTGTCGACCTGGGTGGTCGGGCCAGTTTGGCCTGGTGCACCTGTTTTGGCTCCTGGGTCTTGTTTTGTTGGCTTGTGACGTGATTTGACGGCTCAGATCTGAATTAGGGTTAATCCTATGGCCTAAACTAACCTAAACTTCTATATAAGCACGCTTAGACCTGCCCAAAACCCTCATTAATCATTCTTACAACTAAGTGCTGCCCAAATGCTCCCTAATCATGGCCTCCATCTTCTTCAACTTGAGAGCTTGAGACCCTAAGCTTGATCTAAAGAAAAGGAGCCATCTTTCTTCATCAAAACAAGGATCTTTCTTCTTATTTCACAAGGCTTGGAGTGGATCTTATCTTTATTTGGGGATTTCTAGTGTGGCTTCGTCTCAATCTTGTTCTATTTTATTCTAGATCTCATAGCCGCGATTTGTAAGCCCTATTCTACTCTTAGATTTAAACTATGAACTTAATATGACATGTAGCAAGTTGAAATGGGATTTTTGTGTAACACTTGCCTTGCATCTATCATTGTATGCATAGATCTATACATGACTCTTTTGATCTATGATTATGGGACTATCACCTTGACTTTTTGGGTACAAAGCTATGAGCTTTATTTGGGATTTGTGCATAATGCAACATAGAACCCCTCATGATCTTTATGTTAACTTGCCTATGATGTTATGAACTATATGCTAATCACAAGTTATCACCCTATGTTAACTATGACCATGTTATCACCTATTTGCTAAGTTGATGTCATACATGTTTTGAGGCCAATAATGCCATATGCTAGTTGTGATGAACACCTTTGCCTCATATATCACCATGTTAAACTTGTGATAGACTTTGCCACTTTATGCCCAACTTATCATATCATTATGTTCCCCCTTTTGATCTATTTGTGTTGATGCGAACTTACGTGCGATGGGGTTACGTTATGGGTAAACTTAAATGACATGAAACATGACTTGAAAATATGACATGTGATTATGCTTGAAAGCATAAACGTGGACATGACATGTATAAAACATGAAAGTGGCCAACTCGAGGTTGGGTTGAGTTTGTAGCATAAATCTACCCGGAACCGACCGGCTTAACTAGTCGCTACAAACAATAGGACCCAATGTGAGTAGTTGGTCATGTCGCGCTTAAAAACCGAGGTTAGACTAGGTTGTGAGGTAAAGCTACCCGGACCCGCCCGGCTTAACTAGTAACCACAACAAAGTCTAATGTGAGAGGTTGGGGTGCATTAAGTTAATTAATGCCACATGGTAGGGTTAAGTCATGGACCACTTGAATACTTAACCAATTGAACACGATGGATTGTTGGGGTTAAGTCATGAACCACTTGGGTATACTTAACCAACTTGATACATGGTTTGGATAGGGTTAACCACACTTAACCCATTAGAAACCCTATTTTGCGGGGCCCTTTTCAGCAGTAACCCACCAGGGAGTATCGGGATACCCTAGGGACTAGGCTAGGGGTGGGGCACGATTACTGGGCTGATTGTAAGTGACCAAAAGGGACGGCTAGGTAGGTGCGCCATTGTAGATTCCGGCGGACTATGGTCGTGCACATAGTCCGGGGATGAAAGACAGACATGGGCACCAGTAGTCTTGGACTGTGCGTGCTTGTTTTGTGTCAGTGGTTGGCACCCTAGGGCCCGGATACACCCTAGGGTGGACCTTGCACAGTCGACTACATCTCGTGGTTGGGCCGTATGACACCGACACTTGACGAGTTAGGCTTATAGGGAGCCGATCGACTAGACCGTGTAGTTGGACCTTTATTTAGGTCATCTCATGATGTTGGGCCAATTTTGGGCCAAGGGATCATTTCTTGTTTATACTTGACATGGATTAGAATACTAGTACACTTGGTGCAACTTAACCTTGTATATGCGATGCCACACTTGATCTATCTTGTTAACTTTTCACCATGCCAGTTATCATCCTATGTTTCATCTCTGTTTTACATGTCCAGTTAACTTTATTAGTTTTTATACTAATAGTAGGTAGGACTTACCAGTCTTTTTGACTGACCTGTTTTCTTTTCGCCTCTTTTCTTCCGTTCCCCCCCCCCCCCCCCAGGTTCTCAAGGTGGGAACACTAGCACCTAGCTTGGATCTTTAGCTTGCTTTCTGGATAGCTCATGTACGGTTTGGACTTGAGCTCGCTATGGCTTTACCACGTCTACTTTGGGGATAGTTTACTTTATGTTATTTCCAGTTTTTAGTTTATGTTTCTAGGCTTGTAGTAGTTGGAAAATAATGACTTAGTACTTTTGATGGAAGTTGACTATGGATTTGAAATAGTAGTTTTATCCGCTGCTTTACTTACTCTGTTTTACTTATATGTTCTGTCTTGTGATATCTTTATGCATGTTTACCTTGACAAACACCCCTCCAAAGCCAGTGTACTTGCAAGAGTGACCCTGGCGGAGGTGGGGTGTTACAGTTGGACTGTAACTCTTTCCCAGCTTGAAGATTTGTCGAAGTTTTGCTTGGATTCTCTTTTCAGATGCTATGGCTGGCTCTTTCTACATTGGGGAATATAAATGTATTTTTATGCTTCTTTATTTTGTAAGACGGATGATACTCTGATATTGGAAAACAATTGTTGTACAAACTATCTTATCAATAAAGTAAAGTTTTATTTTCAGCTATTTAATTTCTGTCTTGTAATTTATCTGCATCTTTTACCTTAAAATGCTCCAAATAACTTAGTGCATTCCCTTTGTGAGTGACACTAACGGATGTGGGGTGTTACATATTTTCTCGAATAAAGAAATTAGATATTGGAAATGTTTTTCAAAGAATCAAGAGGGGAATCGAACTTTAAAAGAATACGAAAGATGGGAAATGAGAATTGTAAATGATAATATAATAAGGAATTGATTTAAAGGGGCCAATGTTGATTGATGATTGAACGATCGAATTCCTACCTGGAAATAAGATCGTTGGTTGTACACTTATTTTCCTTTGATAGTTAAATCACCGACTATCAAAGTTTTTGACCATTTTTCCTTCGTCAATACGGAGAGACCGGGATTTGATCCAGTATCTGAAAACCACTATGTATGGGCGATAGCGTTGCGATCAAATATGATGAAAATAATTGAAGACGGAGTTATGCAATGGCTATCCTGTTTACGGGATAGTGCCTTCGGTTTGTCCAGTCCCAGGACAACGTGAATGGACGAATGTCTGACAGAATATATCTAACGAACCGTGTAAATTGATCTCTTCAAACGTACTTACGTTTGGTGGTGGAGGAACTCGTTTCTCTTAGCTTTATACCTATGGTATTTTTGGGGAAATCAATTTTTGATTTGGCAGGTATGACGATGTGGCATTCAAAGTGAATGGTTGCCAGATATTCTGGAAGATAATTCAAACCTCAAGCCTCATAACCGGGAATTGACAAAATCGGGCAGGCAGCATGGATATGTGGGTCGCTCCCATTAGGATGTATAATCACCTATTTAGAGAAATTCCATTTTTTCTTTAATGTATCGATGCTGTCCCTTTCGGGAAACAGTTTCTGATCCCAACCGTTGGTGATATACATTCGATACACTCAAGCGAAATGAGTGGTCGGTCATGTGTGGGCCGGGTTGTAAGACGTTCTTGTTGAACCCAGTGTATTCGCCTCTAGAGATACACTATCGGCAGGTGGTCCCATACCTTGTCATGTTGGAAATCCAATCTCCAATAAGCGCCCTGCGGTTTTTGATTTTATATTATATATGGAGCGTGAGATGCAAATGTTCCGCTAGATTCTATTTATTTGATGTAGACACTATTATAATATCACCAGATTTTGATATCAAAATATTTTGGCTATCGTAAGGTAAAAACCAACCGTGTTTATGTGTGGATCGGTCTTACAATTATCATTTCTTTCGAAAGGATTTTGAAAGTTAAACAAATGGTTGGAGTTTACTCACACTAGTCCCATGACTGACCCAGAGTTTATTTTGTTTTGTTTTCCCTAAATTCTTGGGTGCCCAAATTTGTACGGGCAGTCAAGTAGTTGGGATTTTTCAGATTCACTTGGAGTAGCTCGAAGCAGGAGGCTTCATCTGTTAGCTATAGACTATCATATTTCCGCTGTGTACTGTTTATGTATATGGAAACCGGTGTTTACAACTGTTCCAGAGATAACCGTTGTGCTCTGATGATGTTATGTATATAAAGTTACTAATTTGTATTTCAAGGTTTACGTTATCTAATATATTTGGTTCGTTCCGCTGTGAGTTGTGATCTTCGTTTTCTTCCATTCTAATATTTCTTTCTTTCTATTTCTCATCCTCTAACTTCTTTCTAATAATGATTTGTATTTCTATGCAATTTGGGTTGGGCGTGTGGTATTATTTGTCGAGTCAAAGGGTACGGAAATTCTGGTCGTTACAGTTGGTATCAGAGCTGGTTGCTTAATTGGTATGGATGATAGGGGGTTCTCGCTTCGCGTTAGGTGGCAAACAGAAGACTCTTACCCCTACATCTCCCGACAATGTGGGTTGGTCGAGTCGCGAGGTTGGCCGTAAAAGCAGTTCCGAGGTACCAGTGTAAGCCACGGGGGGAGGTTAGCCCTCTGCCTTGGGGGTTGAGGGATGGTTGAAAAACCTACCGAAATCCCCGGGTCGTTACAGTTGGTATCAGAGCTGAAGGTTGAGTGATAACCTTGGCTCTATGGCGTGACTCGATAGAGATGGGGTTAGTGATACCCTAGATTGAGTTTGAGTGTATATATATGAGCGCGTATTTGTAGATTTGATATAAGATTGTTTTATATTGTGTTGACTGGTTTGTTGAGTGGTTTCTAAACTCTTGAACAGAGAATTTGACATAGTATGGTTTTGAAATGGGCAAACGAAATAATTTTGCCCACAAAAATTATTTTGATATAAAAGGAGTAATCTTTGAATTATGATATATGGATGTGTTGATTATTATTACAATCAAATGAAATTATGAAATATGGAAATGGTTATATAATTTGTATACGGATAATGTATATAAATGAGATAAACCAATATTAAGTTCAAACCAGAAATGGAATTTAAATTCCGGGTGTTTAGAAAATATTTTCTGAAATATTATAAAGTAATATAACATTACTTTGAACTATTTTTGAATAAGAATGGTTTAAATGGATTTTTAAGGGATTGAGCACTAAAATCACTTCAGGGGCGAGAAAATAGTACTGATAATGGGTCGCGACATTATCGGTTTTCATTTTCAAGTTTCTAAGTGATGGATTGCCACCATAGTAATTTTAGAATGAAAAGTTTGTTTTAAAAGGACAAGATGTTTTTGAAATTCAAATGTTTTGAATTGAGTTGATTATGAATATATGTATATATATATGACTTCATATTAATTTGAATAAAATCCAGGAATTTGAGTTCTAAAAATTAATATTTAATTTGTATAAGTTGAATAGATTGAAATGGTCAAAATGTATCAAATGAATTGAAATTTAACTTAAGTTAAATGAAATAAAATTGGACTGGATTAAAAATAATACAGAATGAAATCAAACAAGTTGAATATATATATATACTGGACGTTGTTAATGGACATTGAATTGTGATAAATTTGGATTCAAGTATAATAAGTGGATTGTCGTAAATAGGAATCAGATTTGAATTGGTAAAATGGAAGTAAACTAATCAGAAGTTGATTGGAGAGTTAAAAACTGGAAGTCGGATTGATTTGAAACCAACTGGAAAGGGATATATGTATATAGAGCTGATATTGAATGGAAGCAAATGCAAGAGGTAGAATTATGCCTGTCAAAAAGGTACACGTTTACAATATTACTTGGGTTTAATGATTTTATGAGCCTATGAAGCAAGCCGCTTGGCTTTTTGATTTTCTTTTGGATTGGAGAAGGCCTAGAAAGGCGAGTTGTGGTTGTACCGATTGAGCCGTGCAGAGGAGATGCTGCCGAATTTTTTTAGAATTTAAAGTTATAGAAAATTTTCAGAATTTTTGAAAATTTTCATTGGTAAGAAGAAATTAATATTTTAACTGAAATAAATTGGTCCAGTTAAACTGAGGTTAAGGAGTAAACAAAAAGGATTTCTGGACCTAGTTAATAGGGTATGTAGCATTTTTACTACCTTAGCAATTTCGAGGACGAAATTATTTTAAGAGGGAAGGAATGTAACGACCCGGATTTTTAGCCGTTAAATTCTGAATATTTAATTTTGTTTTAAATATTTTATTTGAATTATATATAGGAATTTGTTTAATAAAATGATATTTAAACGTATAATTTATAATATAACTTAAAATGAGCTCGTAATGGTCCGGCAGTTCGTAATTTGACGTTTTGAACTTCAATTGGATATACAGAATCCAATATAAGTCGGATTTCTGTGAAACAAGAAACGTATGAATCTATTAAACAGTATCTTTCTAATGGAAGTGAAAAATCGAGGTTTCATCTTACATAATGTGAATTACGTCCAAATCAAATTTTCAGAAAGTCATTGTGGAATCGTATATAGGCCATAACGGTTATTTAAATATATTTAAATACCGGTCTTGAATTTGGACAAGGTTCTTTTGAGGCGTAGTTATAATTTAATTTTTAGAATTTTACTTTAATTTTTAATTTATTAAATATGCAACTTTTTATTTGGAGTATTTTGCACCCTATATCAAAATTTTGGGGTTTCATAATATAAGTTAATCTACCGATATTATTATATTTTTAGAATCGTAACACACCACTTGACACGATGGTATTTTTATTTTTGTCTGGGGTAGTTCGTATGTTAATGGAAGTTTACATAACAGGGTACACGAAACTTTGCAATCTAAAAACAGTTTTAATATACACGTCTGTCTCCACCCATATGCGCTTAATATTTAATTTCTTTCTGAAACCTTGCCATCACGTACTCGTGACTGCCAAGTTTACTTGGCTATCACGTACCCATGGCCGCAAAGTTTACTTGGCTATCAAAGGAAATTTCGCTTATATACAGATCTCTGTATGCTGTTCTTTCCACTTTCTCCTCTGGCATCTTCAAAACGAAAACTCTTCCTCAACTATAAATAATTCCTTCTAAACCCTATTAAAAATCAACTAAAATCCCTAAGCCCAAAATTACTTATCTCGTTCGCTGTTTCCTCCTTCAATACAATTTCGATTTGTTCAGCGAAATAAAAGTAGGAACCACCCTCTATGAAACAACTTTAATCCCCCTTCCTCAATCAACAAAATTGCGATTTAGAAATTCGTAATCAAATTGAAATTAAATTGCAAAATCTTGATAATCATTTCTATGAGTTCGATTAAGGGAAATTTCCATTGGCTCCGAGTTTAGTAGAGGGCGGTTGCTGTTCACGGAAGAGTCGAGGGTTCCAGTTGACCTAGGCGTAGCTGCTGAAGAAAGTTGGATGAGTTTTAGATGATTTGAGGTATGTAATTGGGTTTGTGGATCGATTTCACAACTATTGCGATTTTATTGTGGAATCTGTGGAAAAAAAATCGCATAGTAGTGAAGAAGGTGCTGAAAGTCGCCACTCTGATGGTGGTTGCGAGCTCATGCCGGGGACGATTTGTTGTACAGGTACCTGCCTGGAGAATGAAATCGAGTTCTGGACTGTAGCAAAGCTATGGGACATCGGAGTTGAGGGAAATGATGTGAGGAGGTAGTTGACTAGGTGGCACATTGAAGGGGGTTGGTGTGGTGACCTAAGGTCCATCAGTGGTGGAACAGGAAACGGTGAAGGCTGGTGGAAAATGTCCGGTCCTGAAAGGTAGGAGGAAAGTGAGTATTTTAGATTGAAGAAAAGGGACGGGGTTGTTTTACTGAAAGGAGCACCGTATAAAGTATAAATGGGACATTTGAGGGCTACAACATCACGTGAATAAACCAAAAAAGGGGTATTTGTGGTAGCAAGTTTCATGGTTTACAGGGGTATGTGATCTGGGAAGGTTGACTGTTGATGATCGGTTGGCTTAAGTGGGATCGTTCAAGTAAAGGGGCATAAATGTTTTTATCAGTCAATCAATGGCATGCCAAATTTGGAAATACCAGCTGCATTTAAATGCATACCTTAGTAAAGCGATAGCAATTGAGTGTCCACATACGCCCAAAAAGGTTGATTATAAAAAAGAACCATATCTGGTTGTCTACTTGTCTTGCAACAGACATTGCAACTGTTCTTAAGAGATTGAAGAAAAGGAGTTTGATGATGTTAACAGTGAGGAAAGATAAAAGAGGGATGAAGCGCTGGAAGGTTTGTGGTGAAGACCAGTTTACGGCCAGAAATAAGGAACGGGGATGAAGGATTTAAATTGGCTAATGCATGGTTATTAAATTAATAAGGTAATTAGGAAATTATTATTAAAAACTAATGGCCTTTTTAATTGATTTAAAATCTAATGGTCATAGCTTTCTCACACATGAACAGAATTAGACGAAACCAATCACAATGGAATCGTAACAGCGATATCTACACTATGGAATAACGTTGGTAAGAATCGAGCCGGTGGAATTTCGAGATAAAAATCAAACGTTCATTTGATTTGAAACGAAACAGAAGCAGAACCTTGAACTGCGAAACAAGGTGAGTAAACTCACTAACTCTGCTTGTTTATATTTTTATATAAACAAGTTTTAAATTTATTTATCGTTATTTTATACTGTGATGGTTGCTTGGTTGAATAGTTGGTAAAATTGGTTGAAATTGTTGATATGATTACATCGTTTATCGACTATTAGTTCTGATATTTCATATTGATGTGAAATAATATTATTGATGTTGATTAACATCTGTGGATGAAGGGAAACAGGTTGGAGGAATCCAACTGGATTCCTCAATTTATATTACTGTTTTATTTGATTGTGATATATGATGTGTTATCTAATCCACGGTTGTATATGTGTGTTTGATTTACCCTGGCCCTAGAAACTTGGTATTTTAGATACCGTAAAATATTTTTGAATGTGAAAAATAAATACGAGATTTTAAAAAGGAAATCCATTTCGAAAAATTGGAATTTAATTTCGAATGGTCTTGAAAAATAAGAAACTTGTTTTGAATGAATAAAACAAGAAAGGATTATAAAGGCGTTTATAAATCTAGTAAATTATTTATCTTGGGATAAATTGAAATATAAATTCAAGTTTGGATTTATATAGAAAGTGGAAATGGGTTTGAAACGGATATTTGTAAATTATTTAGCACTCAGCAATTAAAACTGAAATTCTAAACGAGATTATAAATGGATATAATAAAAACAATTTTGTAAATGATTCTATCATTAGAAGTTAATAAAGAAAATTTTGGATTTTTTGAAATATCATTCAAAGGAAGGAAGTCAAATGAATTGATTATATAAAAGAAGTGTTATTCACGATTAAATTGAATGATGGATTAAAGTCGATATTTTGCAAATGGAAGTTTAAATGAGAAAAGGAGAAAAGGAAACGATGGGTTTTATACCAAAGATTGGAATATAAATTAATTAAGCTAAATCCAAGGGTTTATACTTAGCATTCGACAAAGTCGAACTTTATGAAAATGTTTGTAAAATCTAAATAGCGATTGAAATGCTACTATCGTAATAAATGTTTTATATATCCAAACAGCCATTTTAACGTTGCCGTTATAATAAATGTTTTGTAAATCTAAACATCGATCTTAACTCCATTGCTATAATAAATGTTCTATAATTCTAGACAGCGATTGTAACGTTGTTGTTAAAAGCAATGTTTTATAAACCAAATATTTGGAAACAGTGATTATAATGCTACCGTTATAATCAATATTTTTCTGTAAAAGAAGTGTGTTCTTAGATTAGATCTGAAAGTCGCGTAAGCGATATTTTGTTTAAAATGTGGGCTTTGACTATTTCAAAGTTGAGAATGTGGTTCAATTATGGTCTGAAAGGTAATTATACCCCAACTTGATTGACTTCATGATCGTTGGAGGAATGGTTAAGGTTCGATGTTGAAACTTGGTTAAGTAATATGGTTAGCTAATAAATGATTAGTGGGTTGAGTTATAATAACGATGTTTTTTAACATCGCGTTAATTTTAAATGTTTTTCCCAAATAAAATGAGAGATATTTTCTCGAATAAAGAAATTAAATATTGGAAATGTTTTTCAAAGAATCAAGTGGGGAATCGAGCTTTAAAAGAATACGAAAGATGGGAAATGAGAATTGTAAATGATAATATAATAAGGAATTGATTTAAAGGGGCCAATGTTGATTGATGATTGAACGATCGAATTCCTACCTGGAAATAAGATCGTTGGTTGTACACTTATTTTCCTTTGATAGTTAAATCACCGACTATCGAAGTTTTTGACCATTTTTCCGTCGTCAATACGGAGAGACCGGGATTAGATCCAGTATCTAAAAACCACTCTGTATGGGCATTAGCGTTGCGATCAAATATAATGAAAATAATTGAAGACGGAGTTATGCAAGGGCTATCCTTTTTACGGGATAGTGCCTTCGGTTTGTCCAGTCCCAAGACAACGTGAATGGACGAATGTCTGACAGAGTATATCTAACGAATCACGTAAATTGATCTCTTCAAACGTACTTACATTTGGTGGCGGAGGAACTTGTTTTTCTTAGCTTTATACCCTTGGTATTTTTGAGGAAATCAATTTGTGATTTGGCGGGTATGACGATGTGGCATTCAAAGTGAATGGTTGCCAGATATTCTGGAAGATAATACAAAACTCAAGCCTCACAACCGAGAATTGACAAAAATCGGGTTGGCAGCATGGCTATGTGTGTCGCTCCCATTAGGATGTATAATCACCTATCTAGAGATATTCCATTTGTTCTTTAATCTATCGATGCTGTCCCTTTCGGGAAACGGTTGCTGATCCCAACAGTTGGTGATATACATTCGATACACTCAAGCGAAATGAGTGGTCGGTCATAGGTGGACCGGGTTGCAAGACGTTCTTGTTGAACCCAGTGTATTCGCCTCTAAAGATACACTATCGGTAGGTGGTCCCATACCTTGTCATGTTGGAAATCCAATCTCCAATAAGCGCCCTGCAGTTTTTGATTTTATATTGTATATGGAGCGTGAGATGCAAGTGTTCCGCGAGATTCTATTTATTTGATGTAGACACTATTATAATATCACCAGATTTTGATATCAAAATATTTTGGTTATCGTAAGGTAAAAACCATCCGTGTTTATGTGTGGATCAGTCTTACGATTATCATTTCTTTCGGAAGGATTTTGAAAGTTAAACAAATGGTTGGAGTTTACTCAAACCAGTCCCATGACTGACCCAGAGTTTATTTTGTTTAGTTTCCCCTAAACCCTTGGGTGCCCAAATTTGTATGGGCAGTCAAGTAGTTGGGATTTTTCAGATTCACTTGGAGGAGCTCGAAGCAGGAGGCTTCATCTGTTAGCTATAGACTATCATATTTCCGCTGTGTACTATTTATGTATTTGGAAACCGGTGTCTATAACTATTCCAGAGATAACCGTTGTGCTCTTATGATGGTATGTATATAAAGTTACTGATTTGTATTTCAAGGTTTATGTTATCTAATATATTTGATTCATTCCGCTATGAGTTGTGATCTTTGTTTTCTTCTATTCTAATATTTCTTTCTTTCTATTTCTCATCCTCTAACTTCTTTCTAATAATGATTCGTATTTCTATGCAATTTGGGTTGGGCGTGTGGTATTATTAGTCGACTCAAATGGTACGGAAATTCGGGTCGTTACAGTTGGTATCAGAGCTGGTTGCTTAATTGGTACGGATGATAGGGGGTTCTCGCTTCACGTTAGGTTGCGAACATGAGACTCTTACCCCTACATCTCCCGGCAATGTGGGTTGGTCGAGTCGCGAGGCTGGCCGTAAAAGCAGTTCTGAGGTACCAGTGTAATCCACGGGGGGAGGTTAGCTCTCTGTCTTGGGGGTTGAGGGATGGTTGAAAAGCCTACCGAAATCCCCGGGTTGTTACAGTTGGTATCAGAGCTGAAGGTTGAGTGATAACCTTGGCTCTGTGGCGTGACTCGATAGAGATGGGGTTAGTGATATCCTAGATTGAGTTTGAGTGTATATATATGAGCGCGTATTTGTAGATTTGATATAAAATTGTTTTATATTGTGTTGACTTGTTTATTGAGTGGTTTATGAATTCTGGTCGATACAGGATGTACAACTGTATCGATAGGTGTTTCTAAACTCTCGTACAGAGAATTTGACACAGTATTGTTTTGAAATGGGCAAATGAAATAATTTTGCCCACAAAAATTATTTTGATATTAAAGGAATAATCTCTGAATTATTATATATGGATATGTTGATTATTATTACAATCAAATGAAATTATGAAATATGGAAATGGTTATATAATTTGTATACGGATAATGTATACAAATGAGATAAACCAATATTAAGTTCAAACAAGAATTGGAATTTAAATTCCAGGTGTTTAGAAAATATTTTCTGAAATATTATGAAGTAATATAACATTACTTTGAAGTATTTTTGAATAAGAATGGTTTAAATGGATTTTTAAGGGATTAAGCACTGAAATCACTTCAGGGGCGAGAAAATAGTACTGATAATGGGTCGCGACATTATCGGTATTCATTTTCCAGTTTCTTAGTGATGTATTGCTACCATAGTAATTTTAGAATGAAAAGTTTGTTTTAAAAGGACAAGATGTTTAAGAAATTCAAATGTTTTGAATTGAGTTGATTATGAATATATGTATATATATATGACTTCATATTAATTTGAAATAAAACCCAGGAATTTGAGTTCTAAAAATTAATATTTAATTTGTATAAGTTGGAATAGATTGAAATGGTCAAAATGTATCAAATAAATTGAAATTTAACTTAAGTTAAGTTAAATAAAATTGGATTGGATTAAAAATAATCCAGAATGAAATCAAACAAGTTGAATATATATATATGTGTATATATGTATATATATATATATATTAGATGTTGTTAATGGACATTGAATTGTGATAAATTGGGATTCAAGTATAATAAGTGGATTGCCGTAAATAGGAATCAGATTTGAATTGGTAAAATGGAAGTAAACTAATAAGAAGTTGATTGGAGAGTTAAAAACTGGAAGTTGGATTGATTTAAAACCAACTGGAAAGGGATATATGTATATTGAGCTGATATTGAATGGAAGCAAATGCAAGAGATATAATTATGCCTGACAAAAAGGTACACGTTTACAATATTACTTAGGTTTGATGATTTTATGAGCCTATGAGGCAAGCCGCTTGGCTTTTTGATTTTCTTTTGGATTGGAGATGGCCTAGAAAGGTGAGTTGTGGTTGTACCGATTGAGGTGTGCAGAGAAGATGCTGCCGAAATTTTTTAGAATTTAAAATGTTAGAAAATTTTCAGAATTTTTGAAAATTTCGTTGGTAAGAATAAATTAATATTTTAACTGAAATTAATTGGTCCAGTTAAACTAAGGTTAAGGAGTAAACAAAAAGGATTTCTGGTCCTAGTTAATAGGGTATGTAGCATTTTTACTACCTTAGCAATTTCGAGGACGAAATTATTTTAAGGGGGAAGGAATGTAACGACCCGGATTTTTAGCCGTTAAATTCTGAATATTTATTTTTTTTTTAAAATATTTTATTTGAGTTATATATAGGAATTTATTTAATAAAATGATATTTAAACGTATAATTTATAATATAATTTAAAATGAGCTCGTAATGGTGTGGCAGTTCATAATTTGACGTTTTGAATTTCAATTGGATATACAGAATCCAATATAAGTCGGATTTCTATGAACCAAGAAACGTGTGAATCTATAAAATAGTATCTTTCTAATGGAAGTGAAAAATCTAGGTTTCGTCTTATATAATGTGAATTACGTCCAAATCAAATTTTCAGAAAGTCACTGTGGAATCGTATATAGGCCATAACGGTAATTTAAATATATTTAAATATCGGTCTTGAATTTGGACAAGGTTCTTTTGAGGCGTAGTTATAATTTAATTTTTAGAATTTTACTTTAGTTTTTAATTAATTAAATATGCAACTTTTTATTTGGAGTATTTTGCACCCTATATCAATATTTTGGGGTTTCATAATATAAGTTAAACTACCGATATTATTATATTTTTAGAATCGTAACACACCACTTGACATGATGGTATTTTTATTTTTGTCAGGAGCAGTTCGTATGTTAATGGAAGTTTACATAACAGGGTACACGAAACTTTGTAATCTAAAAACAGTTTTAATATACACGTCTGTCTCGACCCATATGCCCTTAATATTTAATTTCTTTCTGAAACTTGGCCATCACGTACTCGTGACTGCCAAGTTTACTTGGCTATCACGTACCCATGGCCACAAAGTTTACTTGGCTATCAAAGGAAATTTCGCTTATATAAAGATCTCTATATGCTGTTCTTTCCACTTTCTCCTTTGGCATTTTCAAAACGAAAACTCTTCCTCAACTATAAATCATTCTTTCTAAATCCTATTAAAAATCAACTAAAATCCCTAAGCCCCAAATTACTTATCTCGTTCGCCGTTTCCTCCTTTAATACTATTTCGATTTGTTCAGCGAAATAAAAGGAGGAACCACCCTCTATGAAACAACTTTAATTCCCCTTCCTCAATCAACAAATCCCTGAATCTTTCTTCGTCTTCAAACAAAAGAGGTCGCATAAGTATTTTCCTAACAAAAAAATTGCGATTTAGAAATTCGTCATCAAATTGAAATTAAATCGCAAAATCTCGATAATCATTTCTATGAGTTCGATTAAGGGAAATTTCCATTGGCTTCAAGTTTAGTAGAGGGCGGTTGCTGTTCACGGAAGAGTCGAGTGTTCCAGTTGACCTAGGTGTAGCTGCTGAAGAAAGTTGGGTGAGTTTTAGATGATTTGAGGTATGTAATTGGGTTTGTGGATCGATTTCACACCTGTTGCGATTTTATTGTGGAATCTGTGGAAAAAAAATCGCATAGTAGTGAAGCATGTGCTGAAAGTCGCGACTCTGATGGTGGTTGCGAGCTCATGCCGGGGACGATTTGTTGTACAGGTACCTACCTGGAGAATGAAATCGGGTTCTGGACTGTACCAAAGCTATGGGACATCGGAGTTGAGGGAAATGACGTGAGGAGGTAGTTGGCACATTGAAGGGGGTTGGTGTGGTGACCTAAGGTCCATCAGTGGTGGAACCGGAAACGGTGAAGGCTGGTGGAAAATGTCCGGTCCTGAAAGGTAGGAGGAAAGTGAGTATTTTAGATTGAAGAAAAGAGATGGGATTGTTTTACTGAAAGGAGCACCGTATAAAGTAAAAATTGGAAATTTTAGGGCTACAACATCACGTGAATAAACCAAAAAAGGGGTATTTGTGGTAGCAAGTTTCATGGTTTACAGGGTTATGTGATCTGGGAAGGTTGACTGTTGATGATCGGTTGGCTTAAGTGGGATCGTTTAAGTAAAGGGGCATAAATGTTTTTATCAGTCAATCAACGGCATGCCAAATTTGGAGATACCAGCTGCATTTAAATGCATACCTTCGTAAAGCGATAGCAATTGAGTGTCCACATACACCCAAAAAGGTTGATTACAAACAAGAACCATATCTGGTTGTCTACTTGTCTTGCAACAGACATTGCAACTGTTCTTAAGAGATTGAACAAGTGGAGTTTGATGATGTTAACAGTGAGGAAAGATAAAAGAGGGATGAAGCGCTGGAAGGTTTGTGGTGAAGAGCAGTTTACGGCCAGAAATAAGGACTGGGGATGAAGGATTTAAATTGGCTAATACATGGTTATTAAATTAATAAGGTAATTAGGAAATTATTATTAAAAACTAATGGCCTTTTTAATTGATTTAAAATCGAATGGTCATAACTTTCTCACACATGAACAGAATTAGATGAAACCAATCACAATGGAATCGTAGCAGCGAAATCTACACTATGGAACTAGCGTTGGTGAGAATTGAGCTGCTGGAATTTCGAGATAAAAATCAAACGTTCGTTTGATTTGAAACGAAACAGATGCAGAACCTTGAACTGTGAAACAAGGTGAGTAAACTCACTAACTCCGCTTGTTTATATTTTTGTATAAACGAGTTTTAAATTTATTTATCGTTATTTTATACTTTGATGGTTGCTTGGTTGAATAGTTGGTAAAATTGGTTGAAATGGTTGATATGATTACATCGTTGATCAACTATTAGTTCTGATATTTCATATTGATGTGAAATAATATTATTGATGTTGATTAACATCTGTGGATGCAGGGAAACAGGTTGGAGAAATCCAACTGGATTCCTCAACTTTATAATACTATTTTATTTGATTGTGATATATGAAGTGTTATATAATCCATCGTTGGATATGTGTGTTTTATTTACCTTGGCCCTAGAAACTTGGAATTTTAGATACCGTAAAATATTTTTGAATGTGAAAAAGAAATCCGAGATTTTAAAAAGGAAATCCATTTCGAGAAATTGGAATTTAATTTCGAATGGTCTTGAAAAATAAGAAACTTGTTTTGAATGAATAAAACTAGAAGGGATTATAATGGCGTTTATAAATCTAGTAAATTATTTATCTTGGCATAAATTGAAACACAAATTCAAGTTTGGATTTATATAGAAAGTGGAAATGGGTTTGAAACGGATATTTGAAAATTGTTTAGCACTCAGCAATTATAACTGAAATTCTAAATGAGATTATAAATGGATATGATAAAAACAATTTCGTAAATGATTCTATCATTAGAAGTCAATAAAGAAAAATTTGGATTTTTAAAATATCATTCAAAGAAAGGAAGTCAAATGAATTGATTATATAAAAGAAGTGTTATTCACGATTAAATTGAACGATGGATTAAAGTCGATATTTTGCAAATGGAAGTTTAAATGAGAAAAGGAGAAAAGGAAACGATGGGTTTTATTCCAAAGATTGGAATATAAATTAATTAAGCTAAATCCAAGGGTTATACTTAGCATTCGACAAAGTCGAACTTTATGAAAATGTTTGTAAAATCTAAATAGCGATTGAAATGCTACTATCATAATAAATGTTTTATATATCCAAACAGCCATTTTAACGCTGCCGTTATAATAAATGTTTTGTAAATCTAAACAGCGATCTTAACGCTATTGCTATAATAAATGTTCTATAATTCTAGACAGCGATTGTAACGTTGTTGTTAAAAGCAATGTTTTATAAACAAATTATTTGGAAACAGCAATTATAATGCTACCGTTATAATCAATATTTTTCTGTAAAAGAAGTGTGTTCTTGGATTGAATCTGGAAGTCACGTAAGCGATGTTTTGTTTAAAGTGTTGGCTTTGACTATTTCAAAGTTGAGAATGTGGTTCAATTAAGGTCTGAAAGGTAATTATACCCCAACTTGATTGACTTCATGATCAATGGAGGAATGGTTAAGGTTCGATGGTGAAACTTGGTTAAGCAATATGGTTAGCTAATAAATGATTAGTGGGTTGAGTTATAATAACAATGTTTTTTAACATCGCGTTAATTTGAAATGTTTTTCCCAAATAAAATGAGAGATATTTTCTCGAATAAAGAAATTAGATATTGGAAATGTTTTTCAAAGAATCGAGAGGGGAATCGAGCTTCAAAAGAATATGAAAGATGGGAAATGAGAATTGTAAATGATAATATAATAAGGAATTGATTTAAAGGGGCCAATATTGATTAATGATTGGTCGATCGAATTCCAACCTGGAAATAAGATCGTTGGTTGTACACTTATTTTCCTTTGATAGGTAATCACCGACTATCGAAGTTTTTGACCATTTTTCCGTCGTCAATAAGGATAGACCGGGATCAGATCCAGTATCTGAAAACCACTCGGTATGGGCATTAGCGTTGCGATCAAATATGATGAAAATAATTGAAGACGAAGTTGTGCAAGGGCTATCCTGTTTACGGGATAGTGCCTTCGGTTTGTCCAGTCCCAGGACAACGTGAATGGACGAATGTTTGACAGAGTATATCTAACGAATCGCGTAAATTGATCTCTTCAAACGTACTTACATTTGGTGGCGGAGGAACTCGTTTCTCTTAGCTTTATACCTGTGGTATTTTTGGGGAAATCAATTTGTGATTTGGCGGATATGACGATGTGGCATTCAAAGTGAATGGTGGACAGATATTCTGGAAGATAATTCAAACCTCAAGCCTCACAACTGGGAATTGACAAAAATCGGGCAGGCAGCATGGCTATGTGGGTCGCTCCTATTAGGATGTATAATCATCTATCTAGAGAAATTCCATTTGTTCTTTAATCTATCGATGCTGTCCCTTTCGGGAAACGATTGCTGATCCCAACCATTGGTGATATACATTCGATACACTCAACTGAAATGAGTGGTCGGTCATGTGTGGGCCGGGTTGCAAGACGTTCTTGTTGAACCCAGTGCATTCGCCTCTAGAGATACACTATCGGCAGGTGGTCCCATACCTTGTCATGTTGGAAATCCAATCTCCAATAAGCACCCTGCGATTTTTAATTTTATATTATATATGGAGCGTGAGATGCAAGCGTTCCGCTAGATTCTATTTATTTGATGTAGACACTATTATAATATCACCAGATTTTGATATCAAAATATTTTGGTTATCGTAAGGTAAAAACCATCCGTGTTTATGTGTGGATCGGTCTTACGATTATCATTTCTTTCGAAAGGATTTTGAAAGTTAAACAAATGGTTGGAGTTTACTCAAACCAGTCCCATGATTGACCCAGAGTTTATTTTGTTTTGTTTTCCCTAAACTCTTGGGTGCCCAAATTTGTACGGGCAATCAAGTAGTTGGGATTTTTCAGATTCACTTGGAGGAGCTCGAAGTAGGAGGCTTCATCTGTTAGCTATAGAATATGACATTTCCGTTGTGTACTATTTATGTATCTGGAAACCGATGTTTACAACTGTTCCAGAGATAACCGTTGTGCTCAGATGATGGTATATATAAAAAGTTACTGATTTGTAGTTCAAGGTTTATGTTATCTAATATATTTGATTCGTTCTGCTATGAGATGTGATCTTCGTTTTCTTCTATTCTAATATTTCTTTCTTTATATTTCTCATCCTCTAACTTCTTTCTAATAATGATTCGTATTTCTGTGCAATTTGGGTTGGGCGTGTGGTATTATTAGTCGACTCAAAGGGTACGGAAATTCGGTTCGTTACATTTAACTTTGGGAAATCATATCCTGTCTTTAACAGGATTAAAGAACCAAGGTCATTTAAAACACGGTTCACGATAAACCCAAGATCACATTCCATTAATTATGGAATCTTCACGAAAAACAGATCAACATATAATCGATGTCAATTTTCGTATCCGACTAATAATATAAATGGAATAGTGACAATGTCTTTTAAATTCCATTTATATTAACAGTCTTCCTCCACAGAAGCTCACTTTGATTATTAACAAATCGAATTCCATTCCATTCCAATTAAATATTAACTAACTAAAAAACTTTACTTTGGAGAAACCCATTAAATCTTAATATAAGATTCATATATTCCAAATCAGATTTCTTTGTTAATAGAGTGAAAGAACGAATGACATTAAAAACACAGTTCACAATAAACCCAATTCACATTCCATTTCAATTCCAACTAAATGTTAATTAATTGGTAATTCTTCTTTAAATCTCCATTAAGAGATTTATTCTTTTCACATGGGGTTTAAGAACAGTGTTAATGAAGACACCGTTCATGACAAACCCAAAAATCCAATTCAATTCAATTCCAATTAAATATTAATTAATTGATAAACTTTATTAAATCTTAATAAAAGATTTAATCTTTTCTCAACTGGGTTTAAGAACATTTGTGACAACCCAAACTTCCTAGTAAAGGAAAGCCCGGATTGAATTGAGAACACGACAAATCAGAACACAAACAAAAGAACATTTCATTGTTTATTACAACAATTACATCAGAGCAGAAGAATATTCCAGAGTATGAATAAATATTACACATTGGAAAATACAATATCAGAGATTTAAATTACATTTAAATAGTTGCGGAAAAATAATACAAAATACAACTGAAAGGAATACACGGACATAGAGCTTTTCGAATATCGCTTCAGCCGTAGAACAGGATCATGTGAACATAATATCTGCAAAACCAAAACTACTAGCTGCCCGTGTGGTAATTATGGGCACCCAGAGTTTAGGAAGGAACAATAAACTCCAGGTCAGTCATGGGATTGGTATGAGAACTCGAAACAGTTATTAATTTGATTTTAAAGTTAGGTAAATCAAGGGACCACGCCGTATTACACGGAACGGGTTTAACCCCAAGAATACCAGTGCATAAATAAACAACGCAATGCTAATTAATGAAAAATGAAGCTATTATAAGACTCAGGTCCCATCACACAATGTAACGCAAGCCGGAGGATAGAGTTTTACCTTATAATAGCTAAATATGCTTGGTACGCGAAATTTCTCTTTTAATATTACTAATGCATAGTATAGAAATCAATTTTGAAAGTAAATGTATTAATCATAGACGGCATGAGTGCCCCATCCCACTATGTCGCCATACATATGTTTACAATTAAAACCGCAAAGCTCGTATTGGAAAGTTGGATTTCCATCATGATGGCTCCTGATTCGAAAGGTCTATCGCGTAGTGCAATACTCAACGGCTTACGTCCCAGCTAGAGAAAACACCGTAATGCACATCCGCATTTTCAGGAAATCAAGTATCACCGCGGCTTATGTCCCAGCGAGAGAAAACACCCCTTACTCCATCCCACTATGGGACTCAGGGGGAATGGCCCTATCCCAAATCTCAAGGTGTGGAGCGACCACACCCAGCACAACTCAGCCGACCAAATCCATATATATATATATATATATATATGTATGTATATATATAAAGTATATTGTTCAGACCTACTAATCAAACAAATCGTTCACCATCATACCGGGGTGTGAGGCTCGCGAAGTAACGCTACACAAAGCTATGCTAATTAAAGCTATGCTTTGATCATCATCCACAAGGCTTATCCTTTCAACAAAAGCCTTAATCCATGCATCTTAGCATGCCACATTGTCAATCCATACCATACCATTGATTTCTGCAAATATATATAACCTCTGAGCACATATGTCTCAGAGAAGGGTGTTAAGCAAGAGAATAAATCCTCTGCCACCAACAGATATATATATTTAGCAGAGATCAACGAATACATCATAAAGGAATACAACGTCAGACGTACCATCCATTTACAAGTCCGTTCTGGGTCTGAACGAAACCGGAGGCACCTTATTACTCGTCTGTATGTCCAATACGGAAGAGAGGCCCTCGCATATCCGAACAATCAACAAGTACGTCCGGACGGCTACCACTGTAGACCCTTCAAGCTAGCTACTCCAATCATGGACATCAGTAGCAACTCATCCATTCGATGTGAAGATCGTCGGTCTTGCGCTGTCTTCAATCTCTTCGACTGTTAGTTGAAACACCCCACCTCCGTTAAGATCACTCACAAAGGGAATGCCTTAACTTTGGTGGAGCATTATAGGTAAAAGATACAGATAATTTACAACACAGATATGTATATAAGCAGCTGAAAAAAACTTTATTTCGAACGTGGTTCACAACAAAACATTACAGCAAACTGTTCAAACCAACTTCCAAATCACTACATCAAAATCTTTGTCTTGATTATTACATAAAGAAGCATAAAACATAATAAAACTACATAAATCCCCAAGTAGAAGTGTGTCCAAAGCCATAGCCAAAGATAAGAAGTTCCAAGTTATACATCACAGAGTCTTCAAGCTTGGAAAGACGAACGGTCCAAATTAAGCTGAGCTATTCCCTCCTTGGCTACCTTGGGGGGGGAATGGAAGAAAAGAAGACGAAAGAAAAATGGGTCAGACATAAGTCTGAATAAGTCTAGTGACTTTTCAGTGTGTGAATAAGGAAAAGGGTCATGATAGGAATAAACTGAAAATAGGACCATACCAGAATAACTAACTAACATAAACTAAGATAAGGAAGTTTAAACCGAATATACTGTCGCACCCATTCTACTTCTCTGCACCTATTTATACTTGTCCAAACTGGCACCCCATATACATGGTGAAATTATCCTTTTTTTATCGATCGGTTCCTACTCGCTTACATTTGTCCCGTGTGTCATTCGGCCCCCGCTTGATTGTAGATACCTGTGCCAGTCCCTCCATGGGGTGTATTAAATCCTATGGTGGCAACCCAACACGATTCAAGATGCACAGTGTATGACTACTGATGCCCAGTGCCTGCTTTTTCCACTCCGGAGTACGTGCACTCCCGTACTCCGTCGGAACCTACACTGACGCACCACCCGCCGACGTTTTGACCGCTTACAATTCAGCCCAGAAATCGTGCCCCACCCTACCTAGTTCAGGGTTCCATGATACATCTATGTGGGTTACTGGTGAAATAGGTCCCCGTTACTAGGGTTTTCTAGCCAACATGTTAAATTGGTTAAGTGTCCAAGTTTACATAACCCCACCCATCAGTTTAGTTAACATCTTGAATTGTTTAAGTGTTTCCTTAATTGACTTAACCCTACCAATCTTGACTTAGCTTTATTAAAGCACCAACCACTCACATTAGACATGTATTGTTGTGGTCACTGGATGTGCCGGTCTGTTCCGGGCAGTTTTACACCACAACTCAGTCTAACCTCGGGTCCTTTTTGGGCTCAATGCACGAACCAACGACATTAGACAGGTATTGTTGTGGTCACTGGATGTGCCGGTCGGTTCCGGGCAGTCTTACACCACAACTCAGTATAACCTCGGGTTAGGCATATTCGTCTTTTCTAAATTTACATGCTTATCCTTTTATGCTTATATGTAAATTTGTAAACAATTTATTGTCATGATCCACTTTCCCTCTAAAGCAAATTCCTAATTTTTGGTAAGTAAATTATACCATTTCAATGCCAAACCATTTACATGGTTATGGGCCAAATATGTCAATTACAAGTAGTTTCATGTCTTCCCCCAACATTACCCCCGTTGTACGTTCGCAAAGTTTCATAGAATGTTAGGCTCGACGTTTTAGCCTAACTTATAAACTAAAAGGGGAAAAAGAGGAACTTGCAACATTGCAACATCATACAAAAATATGGATCTCACTACAGATGTGTCACATGAACTTGGCATAATATACTTTTTAATTATGAACTTGAAATTAGATCTATGCAACATGAATCATAATATAATAGTTTTACATGGAACTACCAAAACTTAATTAGCCATGTAGTGGTGGACTTGCATAGGAGTTGAATCATAGATCAAACATAAAGGCATATGGATCTAACATAAAGTCATATGGATCTAACATATAAAGTCATAGATCTAAACATGTATGCATAATGGATCTAAACAATTAGGCATAAACGACATGACTTAGCCTAAAACTTGTAATTATTCATAATATCGCCAAGGTCGTGGATCTAAACAAGTATGCATAATGGATCTAAACAATTTGGCATAAACGACATGACTTAACCTAAAACTTGTATGTATTCATAATATCACCAACTTACATATGATAATTTCATTCCCAAATTCCTATACAACATCATAGGTTTATTCACCAATTTCCACATAACATGATAGGTTCGATAGACCACAATAGTTCATAGGCATATATGATAGAATAGACATGAATCAGCATCACATACAACTTGATACAATTATATTTTACAATTCATTACAAATCATGTCTTAAAATTATTCACATCTAAAAGATAATTAACTTACAACCAAAAAGGAATTCTTGAGTTCTGGGATCTGTATTCTGAAACTGAATTGCTCGCCTTTGATGTAGATCTGTAACGACCCGTATTCTACACATCATAGGATCGTAGAACATTTTTTTTCATGTGAAGTCGTATGGTCATGTAACTTTGGGAAACATCTATTAGAGTCATTTCCCATGTTCATGATTTTTGTCGATTTTTAAATGACCATTTTGCCCTTAGTTGGTACTATTTTGGCCATAACTTTTGATTGGAAAGGAATTTTGACCTGAAACCACTTCCATTGGATTCGTTTGATGGTTTACCTTTCTGTAGAGTTAGAGTGGTCATAATAGCCAAACGGACTTACCGTTTTGGGAGATATGGCTGAAATAAGGTTTAGAGGGTGAAAAACTGCTTAACCGGGCCAAATCGGGTGATTAGTGAGTAGGCCCATAACCCATTTCGGGATTGGGGTTATGGGAAGGATAAAATGAGATGGAGAATCATTCCATTTCAGTTTTCTAGCCTCCCCTTATCACCAAGAAACCCTAAAAATGGCCTCCAACCTCTAAATCACCTCCAAATCATCTTTTGGTTAAGAATTAAGCTTAGCAACATCTAATCAAGGGAGATCTACACCAAATCAACATTGGAGCTGCTGTTTAGTATTGGGATTTGCATCAAATCAGATATTTATTTCAGATCTTAGTTTATTTGTGGCTAAGGTGAGTGATTTGCATAGTTTTGCACTAATTATGGCTAATTAAGGGTAATTAGTGTTAATTAGCGAATTTAAACGTGATAAAATTCGGGAAAAATGTTCATAAATTCCTAAATGATGTTTTAGACCTCTGATATGAATTTGGGTTAATTTGGTTAAGTTTTGCTAATCCTATCACTAGTTTCACCTAAACATGCTTAAGTGGAAAATATGGGGTTTTGGGTATGTTTGATCCATTTTAACCTATCATATTGATGTTTTGATGTTTGTGGTTGATTATGCATGTTGCTATGACTGTATGATATGCTTTGTGATTGATTTCAATAGTTAAAATGGTCGAAAACATCGTCGAATGGCGTAAACACTTGCTGGAACAGTTTCAGAAAGCAGTGCAGGTTCCGGATCGGATCGGATAAGGGGGCTCGAATCGGATATGTTGAACTGGGCAAGGGATTCGATCGGATCGGAACCTGACAATTGAGAAAAGTGGCAAAAAGGAAGACCACGCTAACTGAACTGGGATCGGATCAGATAGAGAAGGAGGGATCGGATCGGAGCATGTGAAGAACGAGGGAGCGAATTGGAGCGAAGGCACGAACTAAATGGGAGATGGCACCCGACTCGACCCGAAGGGAAACACCCGACCCGACCCGAAGGGAAACACCTGACCCGACCCGAAGGGGGACACCCGACCCGAACCGTACCGGAGGAAGACTCGAACCGACGCGATGCAGGGGACCCGACCCGACCCAGTATTGACCATTAACCCGAGATGCAAAGGTAGTCCAATATGGGAAGTTAGTGCTCAGGATCCAGTTGGGCACCAATGAGTTCACTTCATGGTTGGGCTTCGCTGCGGGACGTGTGCTAAGGAGTTGTCGATGTTCATAACTTCGATTCACCACTAAAAATGAATGATGGGCTACTTATCAGTGCAGTAGAGTTATTATGACTCGAGGGGCAAGGTGATGGTAGCAAGACTACGTTATCAGTGCAGTAGAGTCATTACGACTCGAGGGGCAAGGTGATGCGTAGTAAGACTATGAGCCAGCGCAGATGGGGTGAATAACTCCATGGGGCAAGTGGACATAGTAAGGATTGGTAAGACTATGAGCCAGCGCAGATGGGGTGAATAACTCCATGGTGCAAGTGGACATAGTAAGGATTGGTTAGGCTATGAGCCAGCGCAGATGGGGTGAATAACTCCATGGGGCAAGTGGACATAGCAAAGGATTAGTGGCTACGTTATCAGTGCAGTGAAGCCATTTATGACTTCATGGGGCAAAGTGATCGTAGCAAGGGTGGGTGATCGAAGTGGTGAATATCGTATGCTTTACGCACTGAGTGAGAGATGTGAGGATGGATGCTATGTTTGATTGTTTGCCATCACTATGACATGCACACCTCCCCCACCTCCGTATCTTTACACCGTTTGATATGGCACCTTAGAGTGTTGTACAGTATGTAGTGCTAACTCTTTGGTTGCAGGTCCAGGTTCAGGTATGTTTTAGTCTACCTGTTGTTGTTCACTTTAGATGCTTATCGCTCATACCAGGCTATATGTCTGACCCAGAGTTTTATGTCCCCTCTTATTACTCTGGGTGCTCACACGAGCAGACTAGAGACAGGTTAGCTGGTGATGCGCGAGTAGCTGATTCGGAGGCGGGCAGGAGGCTTCCACGTATGATATATATATACACATTCTCTCTGTGTCGTTGGTGGTCGCTACTTTGGCATTAGTAGTGTACCTCCTTTATCTTGCTTTTGCTTTGAGACAGTTGAAAAGTTGTAATAAGCTATATTTTGGATTTCCGCTGCTATGATGCTTAGTTCTAGTTTTTAGCTTATGCACTGTCTCTCCTGTTTTATGTCAAGTATGTTATTATTATATTTTGTTCTATGCGCTGTGAGACATTCTACAAGTTCTTTGTATGTTCATTTCCTTCTTCCCTTTCCTTCTGACGACCCGTTCCGTGCTAACTGGACATGTGTACAGCGCACCTTCGGAGTAAATGTCGGTTGGTGCGGGGCAGGCTGTCACACTTGGTATCAGGGCTCTAGGTTGTGTAGTTAACCTAGGGAAAGACACTAGGGAGAGATAGTACGTATATGAGAGCGCGTATTTGTGATTACTTTGGTTTTCAAAAGTTATATATATATACTATTGGTAGTATAAGAATGAAGTCGTACTGCACTAGCACCACTATGGGGTCATTAATCGTTTCCCTTTTTCAGATTGACGATGAGCCGGTATGCTAGAGGTGCCGAAAGGGGAGCCCATAATGGGAATGCTGCTGACATGATGGCGATGTTTACTGAACTTATGAGAGACATGCTTAGAGAAGTGCAAGGGGCAGCTCCCAATCCCGGAGTTGGTGTTGGCCCAGTAGTGCAGGCGCCTAGGGTCGATTTCGCCAAGTTGTGCAAGGATTACACTAACCTTGGTGGAAAGCCGTTCCATGGGACGGAGTCGGCCACAGATGTTCAAGACTGGATGGATAGCTGTGATCGTATCTTTGATGACTTGGGTCTTGAGGATGCGATGAAGAGAAGGCTAGCGTCTCGTCAGCTGCAAGGGAGAGCGATGAATTGGTGGAATGCCATTAGAACAGCTACTCTAGAGGATCAGGTTACTTGGGTTCAGTTCAAGGCTCGCTTTAGCGAGAAGTTTATTCCAGTCGCCCAGAAGTCAGTGTTGTTCAAGAGGTTCTTGGAACTCAAGCAGAACGGAAGGGCATTTTCTGACTATATTGCTGAGTTCGACACCTTGTCGAAGTATGGGCTATCTCTTATTGATACTCCTGAGAAGAAGAATGATAAGTTCATTACTGGTTTGGATGGATACTTGGGGGAAAGGCTTATCAATCACATCGATGAGACTTTTGAATCGATCGTGGGGAAAGCTTTGAGATCAGAGAGTATTTACCCTAAGTCAAAGACTGAGGCTGCATCTGCAGAAGGGCCAAAGCCGCAAGAAGGCGGTGGAGGCAAGAATAACTCTCAGAATAAGAGGAAGCAGGACCAATCTAAAGGTGGCCAGAAAAAGAGCAAGAAAGATGTTGAGTGCTTCAGCTGTGGTAAGAAGGGCCATTATGCTAAAGATTGTCGGGCCAAGACAGCAGATAAGAAGTGCTTCAACTGTGGTCAAGTGGGACATTTCAAGGATAAGTGTCCGCAACCTCTTAAGGAGAAGCAGATTGTGAAAGCATATGCTATTGATGTTGTTCCTTCTTCGTCAAATGCCCCAACTGCGGCGGAGAAAGCAAAGAATGTTGTTATTCAAGGTATGCTTTCTATTTATGATGTACCAGTTCGAGTTTTGTTTGATACTGGGGCTTCCCGTTCCTTCATATCTAATGACCTGGTAGATAGGTTGGGACTGGAAACCGAGATAGTCGATAGACCATTGGTTGTGACGAACCCGATTGGCGGTTCGACTAGCCTTAGTATGATTTGCAGGAATTTGGTCTTATCGAGTCATGGATGTATGTTTGTATGTGATTGCTTTGTTTTGGGCTTTACTGGGTATGGAATTATATTGGGAGTCCATTGGCTCCAAAGATACGGGGTGGTGGTAGACTGTGAGGTCATTTTTGTGACAGTGAGGGCGGATGATGGGCGGAGGGTAGTGTTTGGTAGTCTACCTAGTGATGGGGTTATGGCTAGTTTTGTAAATTCCCTCGACATCCCGCAGGATGAGTTGTCAGATGTGCCCGTGGTTGGCCAGTATCCGGACGTCTTCGAGGAGGTGACCGGGCTTCCACCACACCGAGAGATTGAGTTCCGTATTGATTTAGTGAAAGATGCCAGACCTATAGTGATGCCACTTCGTCGCATGGCACCAAGGGAGCAGCGAGAGCTCGGGGTGCAAGTCAGCAATCTTTTGAAGAAGGGATTTATTAGAAGGAGTGTCTCCGAGTGGGGAGCACCAGTTGTGTTTGCCACTAAGGCAGATGGTTCCCTTCGTTTGTGTGTGGACTATCGCGAGTTGAATAAGGTGACGAGGAAGAATAAGTATCCTCTACCGCGGATAGATGATTTGTTTGATCAACTGGAAGGAGCAAGAGTGTTCTCCCAGTTGGACCTCGCGACAGGATTTTATCAGCTTCGGGTAGCAGATGAGAATGTTCCGAAAACGACATTTAGGACGCCGTCTGGATTTTATGAGTGGTTGGTCATGCCATTTGGGTTGACCAATGCACTAGCCTATTTTGTGGATCTTATGAATCGAGTATTCAGAGATCAGTTGAATAAGTTTGTTCTTGTGTTCGTGGATGATATCCTTGTTTATTCAAGGACAGAATAGGAACACAAAGGACACTTGAGGATAGTGATGGAGGAGTTGAGGAAACACCAATTGAAAGCGATATTCTCTAAGTGTCACTTTTGGAGAAGGGAGGTGAGATTCTTGGGTCATGTTGTTTCAGAGAGTGGTATTGCCGTGGACCCTGCAAAGGTGGCTACGGTACAGGATTGGCCTACGCCCAAGAATGCAACAGATGTAATAAGTTTCTTGGGGTTAGCTGGATATTATTGTAAGTTTATCCAGGACTTCTCCAAGATAGCAGCACCGTTGACTCAATTGACTAAGAAGAATCAGTCCTTCATCTGGGACGGAGTGTGTGAGGATGCCTTCAAGGGTCTAAAAGAGAAGTTGACGCGTGCACCAGTGTTAGTCATTCCTAAAGGGAATGAAGAGATGACGGTATACACGGATGCTTGTGGTACCGGACTGGGTGCTGTATTGATGCAAGGAGGTAGGGTTGTAGCTTATGCTAGTCGACAGCTAAAGCCGCATGAGAAGAAGTATCCTACCCATGATTTGGAATTAGCAGCGATCGTGTTTGCGTTGAAGATGTGGAGACACTATCTCTTGGGAGAAAGATTTGAGTTGTTTACCGATCATAAATCATTAAAGTATCTTTTCTCTCAGAAAGATCTGAATCTCCGTCAACAGAGATGGTTAGAGTTCTTGGCTTCGTATGATTTTGATATCGCATACACACCTGGGAAAGGTAATGCGGTAGCCGATGCCTTGAGTAGGAGACATGCCAGTTTAGGGGCTATGTTTCTTGAGTGGAAGCAACTGAAGTATATCGCGGGGTTTGATTTCAGACCAAAGTGCGAATTGGATCCAGTCATGCTAGCTAGTTTGACGATCAGACCCACTTTGATAGAGCGGATTGGTTCCAGACAGAGGGACGATCCTAATCTATTGGAAATCATCTCCAAGTTAGAGATGAACATCGACGGTGAGGAGATGAATGTGTATGGGCTTGATCGAGATGGATGGCTTCGTAAGAATGGAAGACTAGTTGTGCCCAACGTGAATGGTTTGAGGGATGAAGTGCTTAGAGAACGTCATCACTCAAAACTGACTATACATCCCGGTGGTAATAAGATGTATCGAGACATGAAGCAGACTTACTACTGGGAAGGGATGAAAAGAGACGTTGGGAAGTTTATATCCAAATGCATGAATTGCCAGCTAGTTAAAGCCGAGCAAAAGAAGCCTAGTGGATTATTGCAACCATTAGAAATTACCGAATGGAAATGGGAGCAAGTCTCGATGTATTTCATCGATAGTTTACTAAGGACTAGATCAGGATATGATAGCATTTGGGTAATTGTGGATCGATTGACTAAAAGTGCAAGATTTATACCAGTCAAATCGACCAGAACGGCGGCTAAGTTAGCGGAATTGTATATGAAGTGGGTAGTGATATTTCATGGTGTACCCAAAAGCATTGTGAGTGACCGAGACCCGTTGTTCACTAGTGGGTTTTGGAAGAGCTTACAAGAGGCTCTAGGGTCAGGATTACATCTCAGTACCGCATATCACCCTCAGACCGACGGTCAGACGGAGAGGGTGAATCATATATTGGAAGATCTCTTGAGAGCTTGTATATTGGATTTTGGTGGATCATGGGATGACCATTTGCATCTACTAGAGTTTGCATATAATAATAGCTACCAATCCAGTATCGGTATGGCTCCATATGAAGCTTTTTATGGAAGACCGTGCAACTCACCATCATGTTGGATAGAGACTGGCGAGAAGTTTGTGCTTGGACCAGATGTGGTGAGGGAAACTTCCGATAAGATCAAGATCATTCAACAACGAATGAAAGCTGCCCAAGATAGGCAGAAGAGTTATGCTAATAAGAGGAGAAGAGATTTAAAATTCTCCGTTGGTGACTTGGTGTTTGTCAAAATTTCTCCGTTGAAGAGCGTGATACGATTTGGAAGGAGAGGCAAGTTGGCACCAAGATTTGTTGGCCCATTCCTTGTTCTTGAATTAGTCGGGAATTTGGCATATAGAGTTGGCTTACCAGAGAAGATGGCGGGAGTTCACATTGTATTTCATGTTTCCCAACTAAGGAAGTTCGTTCACGACTCAGATATGACTATTTCACATGATCAGTTAGAGGACTTCGAGGTAGAACCCAAGGCGGTTGGGAACCGCAAGCCGATTCGTATTGTGGGGCACGATACGAAGCAACTTCGAAGGAAGGCGGTGAAGCTAGTCAAGGTTCAGTGGGGCGAGAGCGAGAAAGATTGTACTTGGGAAACAGAGGAGAGCATTAGGAAGGCGTATCCAGAACTCCTTGCCTGGTAAGACTTACTTCATAATTTAGTTATTCCGCATGCTAGGATAGACTTGCCTTACTTGTTTTGCATGTTTGATTGTTGTTTTATGGTTGATAGGCATGCAGGAACCTTTGTGTGTGTTTTGATTAAGGAATTTCGGGGGCGAAATTTCTTATGTGGGGAGAGTGTAATGACCCGTATTCTACACATCATAGGATCGTAGAACATTTATTTCTTTCTCATGTGATGTCGTATGGTCATGTAACTTTGGGAAACATCTATTAGAGTCATTTCCCATGTTCATGATTTTTGTCGATTTTTAAATGACCATTTTGCCCTTAGTTAGTACTGTTTTGGCCATAACTTTTGATTGGAAAGGAATTTTGACTTGAAACCACTTCCATTGGATTCGTTTGATGGTTTACCTTTCCGTAGAGTGGTCATAATAGCCAAACGGACTTACCGTTTGGGAGATATGGCTGAAATAAGGTTTGGTGGGTGAAAAACTGCTTAACCGGTCCAAATCGGGTGATTAGTGAGTAGGACCATAACCCATTTCGGGATTGGGGTTATGGGAAGGCTGAAATGAGATGGAGAATCATTCCATTTCAGTTTTCTAGCCTCCACTTATCACCAAGAAACCCTAAAAATGGCCTCCAACCTCTAAATCACCTCCAAATCATCTTTTGGTCAAGAATTAAGCTTAGCAACATCTAATCAAGGGAGATCTACACCAAATCAACATTGGAGCTGCTGTTTAGTATTGGGATTTGCATCAAATCAGAGATTTATTTCAGATCTTAATTTATTTGTGGCTAAGGTGAGTGATTTGCATAGTTTTGCACTAATTATGGCTAATTAAGGGTAATTAGTGTTAATTAGCGAATTTAAACATGATAAAATTCGGGAAAAATGTTCATAAATTCCTAAATGATGTTTTAGACCTCTGATATGAATTTGGGTTAATTTGGTTAAGTTTTGCTAATCCTATCACTAGTTTCACCTAAACATGCTTAAGGGGAAAATATGGGGTTTTGGGTATGTTTGATCCATTTTAACCTATCATATTGATGTTTTGATGTTTGTGGTTGATTATGCATGTTGCTATGACTGTATGATATGCTTTGTGATTTATTTCAATAGTTAGAATGGTCGAAAACGTCGTCGAATGGCGTAAACACTTGCTGGAACAGTTTCAGAAAGCAGTGCAGGTTCCGGATCGGATCGGATAAGGGGTCTCGGATCGGATATGTTGAACTGGGCAAGGGATTCGATCGGATCGGAACCTGACACTTGAGAAAAGTGGCAAAAAGGAAGGCCACGCTAACTGAACTGGGATCAGATCGGATAGAGGAGGGATCGGATCGGAGCACGTGAAGAACGAGGGAGCGAATCGGAGCGAAGGCACGAACTAGATGGGAGATGGCACCCGACTCGACCCGAAGGGAAACACCCAACCCGACCCGAAGGGAAACACCCGACCCGATCCGAACCGTACCAGAGGAAGACTCAAACCGACGCGATGCAGGGGACCCGACCCGAACCGATGGCTTGAAGGGAATCCGACCCGACCCAGTATTGACCAATAACCCGAGATGCAAAGGTAGTCCAATATGGGAAGTTAGAGCTTAGGATCCAGTTGGGAACCAATGAGTTCACTTCATGGTTGGGCTTCGCTGCGGGACATGTGCTAAGGAGTTGTCGACGTTCATAACTTCGATTCACCACTAAAAATGAATGATGGGCTACTTATCAGTGCAGTAGAGTTATTATGACTCGAGGGGCAAGGTGATGGTAGCAAGACTACGTTATCAGTGCAGTAGAGTCATTATGACTTGAGGGGCAAGGTGATGCGTAGTAAGACTATGAGCTAGCGCAGATGGGGTGAATAACTCCATGGGGCAAGTGGACATAGTAAGGATTGGTAAGACTATGAGCCAGCGCAGATGGGGTGAATAACTCCATGGGGCAAGTGGACATAGTAAGGATTGGTAAGGCTATGAGCCAGCGCAGATGGGGTGAATAACTCCATGGGGGCAAGTGGACATAGCAAAGGATTAGTGGCTACGTTATCAGTGCAGTGAAGCCGTTTATGACTTTGTGGGGCAAAGTGATCGTAGACAGGGTGGGTGATCGAAGTGGTGAATATCGTATGCTTTACGCACTGAGTGAGAGATGTGAGGATGGATGCTATGTTTAATTGTTTTCCATCACTATGACATGCACACCTCCCCCACCTCCGTATCTTTACACTGTTTGATATGGCACCTTAGAGTGTTGTACAGTATGTAGTGCTAACTCTTTAGTTGCAGGTCCAGGTTCAGGTATGTTTTAGTCTACCTGTTATTGTTCACTTTAGATGCCTATCGCTCATACCAGGCTTTATGTCTGACCCAGAGTTTTATGTCTCCTCTTCTTACTCTGGGTGCTCACACGAGCAGACTAGAGACAGGTTAGCTGGTGATGCGCGAGTAGCTGATTCGGAGGCGGGCAGGAGGCTTCCACGTATGATATATATATATACACATTCTCCCTGTGTCGTTGATGGTCGCTACTTGGGCATTAGTAGTGTACCTCCTTTATCTTGCTTTTGCTTTGAGACAGTTGAAAAGTTGTAATAAGCTATATTTTGGATTTCCGCTGCTATTATGCTTAGTTCTGTTTTTAGCTTATGCACCGTCTCTCCTGTTTTATGTCAAGTATGTTATTATTATATTTTGTTCTATGCGATGTGAGACATTCTACAGGTTCTTTGTATGTTCATTTCCTTCTTCCCTTTCCTTCTGACGACCCGTTCCGTGCTAACTGGACATGTGTACAGCGCACCTTCGGAGTAAATGTCGGTTGGTGCGGGGCGGGCCGACACAAGATCATTGAATTCTTTTAGTTGAATTAGATTAGATTAGATTTGATTTTGATGTTGCTTCTATCTTGCCTTTGAGTTGAAAGAGATGACGGCTATTCTAGGTTCACCATTGAGGACTTGGCGGCTCTTGGTATGAATATTTATGATTTAGGGTTGAGAGTTAGGTTTCTTATATAGAGTTTTAATTAATTTAGAGTCGTCACATTAACCCTAGAAGCAATCAAGATCACCCAGACAAGATAGAACAACCAAATTAGCCCTAATGACTCAGCAGGGAGTCAGAAATCGTCATCTTTCAGAATTGCCCGGGGGGGGGGGGGGGTAGGTCGACCCCCTGGTCGACCTGTATGGGGTGAGGTTGACCCCCTGGTCGACCTCCTAGTCGACCTGGACTTGGGGGGGAAGTTTCCCGCCCATCCCGCTTTTTCTTCTGATTTTTGAATTTTGAATTATGTACCGAGCTATTTGAATTTTTAATTTAATTCTGAAACTTATGAAGGCCATAACTCCTTCATACGGAGTCCTATTTACGCAAACCCAGACTTTATCTCAAGCAGAATTCCGAGACGAACGCTGTAACACCCCGCATTTTTAAGTATAATCAAAAATGAAATAGGATATATGAAAATATGCTTATGATAGGTAAATAATGGGGATGCATAAGAAGAATTAATTAATACATGAAAGAGAAGAAAAATTAGTTCGATAACGGTGTGTGTAACGGAAAAGATAGTAAAATGAGGATAATTAATTTAAGATTCAGGAATTAGGTAAAATGGACATCACCATTGCGTTCGTCTCGAAATTTTACATGAAATAGAGTCCGAGTTTTCGAAAATCGGAGTCCGGATGAAGAAGTTATGGCCTGTAGAAATTCATAAGGTTTCAGTCAGCACAGAACTAGGCAGGTCGACCTGGGGGTCGACCTGGGGGCCAGGTCGACCAGGGGGTCGACTTGGGATTCGACCTCCCCCATGGGGGTCGACTATAGTGTCGACCTCCCCCTCCTACAGGTCGACCTGGTCGGCCTGTTTCGGTCCAGAACACGTTTTTGAAGCCCAGGGACGATTTTTGATGGTCCGGATTGATTTTAGGGTTAATTTGATGGCTGAAATGAATTGCTACACCTATAAAAACAACCTAAGACCTAGCCTTCTCTACACACAATTCTATTCTGCTTCCTCTCTGCCTCTATTCTAAATAAAAATAAAAATGGCGTTGCTACTCTGCTGGAATCAAAACTAGAAGCTAATCAACATCAACCTAAGCAACTCAATTCAAGCTAGGGATTAAAGCTCCTACAATGATTCTACAACAAATTAAAGTTCTTTCTTTAATCCAACCAAGGCAAGTGCAGTTATTTTCCGATATAAACGTTAATTCTGATTGTGACATGAATTATAAATCTGAATCTGAGGTTATATCTGTTCTGTTCTGTTTGGATCTATCTTATTTTGTATCTCTTTCCTCTTTCTGTTCTATAGCCAGGCTACCACGAGCCTGAGCCAATCTCATAAGAGATTAACATACGCCAAAATGTTTGGGACAATAAAATGAATGATGCATGAATTGGGCATGACCAACAGGTGACTGATTTGAGGAAAGAACATGGACTGTAGCTAGAACAAAATCTGAGACATATGACTGGACATGTTATATTGTATTGAACATATGATTTGAGATAAAGAGAATATGGCTTAGGCATAAAGATTTACATGAGAGTAGGGTATCTATTAATGTAAATAAACACCTAAGTAAGGGATCTTTGGGATATATGATATGCATAGTAATCGATGGCTATATTTGGTATAATTTATATAGGGGTCTTTTGTACTATGCAAGTTTAATAAAAATTGAAACATATGATATATGGTAAATTTATGACCATAATCTGTGCTATGTAAATTTAATGCAAACATGGGGTATATGATAATATTGTGAATCAAGACTATTATTTATGCATGTGAACTTAGGCAAGATTTATAATTAGGCAAGATATGTTTGTGAAACTTTAAGAAATGATTAAATCTGTTATATTTGCTCAATTTGCTAGTTTTGTTACATTGCCTAATCTGCTAGTTCTGTTATATTGCTTAATCTGCTAGTTCTGCTCTACTGCCTAGTCTGCTAGATCTGTTCATCTGCCAAATCTGTCATCTGCTAAAAATGCTAAATCTGCTAGTTTGCTTAATCTGCTAAATCCGTTAAGTCGCCTAATCTGAAAAATCTGTTTTCTGCCATATCTGTTGAGTTGGTATAATTAGTCCGCTATTGACATAATCTGAATTGGCTATAGTTATGAATAATTGACATGTATATTAGGCGTGGGTATAAATGGTAAATCATTAATTAATTGGCCGCAAAGATAAACATGGCTAACTCGAGGTTAGAATGAGTTTGCGGCGTAATTCTGCCCGGAACCGCCCGGCATATTCCAGTGGTCATAAACAATAGGTTCTAATGTGAGAAGTTAGTCATAACGTGCTTGAAACCCGAGGTTAGACTCAATTTGCGACAGAAACCTGCCCGGAACCAACCGGCCTAACCAGTAGCCGCAAACTGTCAGTCTAATGTGAGAGGTTTGGGCATTAATACTTAATTAATGAAAATCTGAGATAATTATGATGTCTAAAACGTGTTGGGTAAGGTTAAACCAATTGGACCAATGAATCTGATAAACCCGTTTCGTGAATCCGTAGGCCCAATACGAAGTTAGATAATCTGTAACCAGTTAATCTGTAAGTCTGTTAATCTGTAACCAGTTAATCTGTAAGCCTGTTAATCCGAACATCTGAACCGTTAGTCTGGAAACCTGTTAACTTGATTGTCTAATCTGTGAACTAGTTAATCTAAATTTTGTTTGTCTGAAACTTTTAGACAAGTTAAGCTGAAATCTGTTAGTCTGGGGACACAAGGTTAGGAGGGGAATTACTTGTGTCATCTATTGTTTGGGACCCATATTAGTCAGTAACCCTTTCTGGTATCAAAACTTTGACCCAACAGTAAGTAGGGTCCGGGCACGCTTACTGAACTAATTATAAGCGGTTCATTCTGATAATGGCGAGGGGTGTTGATGGTGCATTCCAACCGGGTCATGTGCGTGCATGGATCCCGGTATGCCTCTGAGGATGTAAGACGCCGTGACATCTGTAAATAGGTCTGTGCCAATTGGTTGTCAGTTTAGGGAGTGATACACCCTACTGTGGGGCCGACACAGGATATTTATGTATTAGGGAGCCGATCGCTTGGGGTAGGGTTTTTGGGTACACTTAGTTCTGTCTGTTTCTGTTGGTACCGTCTTTTTCTGTTGGGTGGTAACACCTGTCTGTTTCTGCGTGGTACCGTCTGTTCGGGTGGTAAAGGCCAATTACTAGTGTACACCTAATTCTACATTCTGTTTCCGTAGGGATTAATCTGTTTCTGCTTCTGTCTGTTTCTGATCGGATAGTAAAGGCCCATTATTAGCATTCTGTTTCTGTTAAATTATTCTGTACCCGTTTCTGTTTCAGTTTAGACATTAGGGTGACACCTAATTCTGTTATACTAGTATTAGTACAGAGAAGTGTAAAACAATAGCTTATATCATTCTGTTCTTCTGTTATATCTGTTACACCTGTTACAGTTATCTCTCATCTAGTTTTATTTTCATGTCATGTTATTATTATCTGTTCATAACTAAAAATCACTGGACTTGCCAGACTTTTTGTCTGACCCTTGTTGTTTCGCCTCCTTTCTTCCGTTTCCCCCCCAGGTTTTGTAGAAGGGAATACTCTAGCTTAATCCAGATTTCTTCCGCTTGCAGTGCTTAACGTATGGCTTGTCTTCTTCTGTGGGGATTATGATTTTAAACTATGCATTCTGAAGGCTTTTGTACAAGACTGATATTTTGTACTTGAATTCTGATATTGTGATTTGAAAGGATGTAACCAAGCTTCTGTTGAAATAAAGTTATAAATTTTTCAAGTACTATTTTATCTTTCTTGTAAGTTTCTGTTCTGTTTACTAAAATGCTCCACCAAAGTTAAGGCATTCCCTTTGTGAGTGACCTTAACAGAGGTGGGGTGTTACACTTGGTATCAGAGCTGAAGGTTACCAGATTGGGTAAAGTTTTTGAAAAACTATTTTCAAAAAGGCTTTAAAAGAAAGTATTTTCAAAAGGAAAGTTTATTTTGAAAAAAAAAACATAATCCCCAAAGCCATATATCTATCTTTTGATTCTATGTCTGAATCCTTGTTTCCTTCTTTTTCTGAGTCTCCGGGGCTCCTGCCTTTCTGGGAGGTAACCTCATCGCGACATGGTTCCGTAGGCTTGATAAGACTACGACACCTGTCAAAGGGCAAATAAGCGCCCGACTTCCATCTGTAGCCGCAGTAGTTTCACCTACGGCTAATTTTCTTTCGAGCTTTGTAGGATTTTTTCGTGCGATGGAGGCAGCTTTCGAGGGACTGGTCAACGTGTTACACAAGCATAGTAAAGATGAGAATGAGGGAGTTTAGCCAAGGAGCACAACCCAAAGATAAGAAACCCATGGATATGAACTTGGTTCAAAAAGGAGGCAAAAAGGAAACACAAAAGAAGGAAGAAAAGTCTAAAGATAAAGGAGGAGAAAAGTGCTCTACTTATGGAAGCTTGACTCAAGAGGAAGGACAGAGGACATGACCTACTTCGGGAAGGCAGGCGAATGCTCTCATACTTGGTGGATAGGATAGAAGTAGGAAAATTTCCGTAGAGAGTTTAGTTTCCTTATCTGATTATTGAGTTAGAACTCTTTCCGATTATGGCATTCTGATTCTGTAGTCAAGTCTCTGCACTTTAATACTAGTCTTGTTTCTGATCTGGTTATAGTCTCAAACCCCATAGGGGTTACGACTCATCTGCTGGTGATAGATTGGGGTTTGAGAGATATCTGTGTTAGGCGTCAAGTAGGACGCATACATTCTGGGTTTTATCATGCTTAGTATCCTAAGAATCATTCGGTAATCTGATCTGTACCAGTAATCTGTAAATATCTGAATATTTCTGATAAGGTTAAGATTTCTAGTTTTGACATTGTCTAAAGAGGGTAATCCTCTGGGTGTCAATTTGATGTTGGTTTCGGTCTTCGGGGCCGATACTTAGGACCCATGCCTAATGTGAACCAAGTTTTTGTTCTATCTGTACTCGCTTCCATCATTCGACTGTATCCTATCGATCGAATCTTCGAACTTTAGGTAGAAACTAATGGGTGTAAACATGTGTTTGAGACATGTTATGTTTGATGGTTGCAAGTGGATGCAAGTGGTTGCTAGTGGTTTCCCGTGGATGCATATACACACACAAGGCACTAGATCGGCTCGAAAACACTCTCATACTGCATATGGGTGTGTGAGCATTTTTAATTTTTGTGGGTGCAAAATGATTGACTCAGCACATGGATGTTGCATATGATTGAATGGTTGTGCACTCATATAGAAATGATATGTATCGAGTAGGAAAATTGCATACATGTTGGACTCATGGCACTAGCATAATTCGCATTAAGGAGGTCAACTGAATCAGTGGACCGCCTGATCTTTGCATTAGACAAGGAAAATATACACACACTTCTTGCATATGTTCATACATCACTAGAAATCTCTTAAGGACAATTAATGTCTGTGATTGGTGATTGAGTAGATGGATGATTGGATGGTAGGACACATTCTTCTTAACTTGAAGATTTCGGGGATGAAATCCTTTAAGGTGGGGAGAATGTAACATTCAGCATTTTTAAGTATAATTAAAAATGAAATAAAATATATGAAAATATGCTTATGATAGGTAAATAATGGGGATGCATAAGAAGAACTAATTAATACATGAAAGAGAAGAAAAATTAGTTCGATAACGGTGTGTGTAACGGAAAAGATAGTAAAATGAGGATAATTAATTTAAGAATCAGGAAATAGGTAAAATGGACATCACCATTGCGTTCCTCTCGAAATTTTACATGAAATAGAGTCTGAGTTTTCGAAAATCGGAGTCCGGATGAGGAAGTTATGGCCTGTAGAAGATTCAGAAGGTTTCGGTCAGCACAGAACTGGGCAGGTCGACCTGGGGGCCAGGTCGACCAGGGGGTCGACCTGGGAGTCGACCTCCCCCATGGGGTTCGACTATAGTGTCGACCTCCCCCCTACAGGTCGACCTGGTTGGCCTGTTTCGGTCCAGAACACGTTTTTGAAGCCCAGGGACGATTTTTGATGGTCCGGATTGGTTTTAGGGTTAATCTGATGGCTGAAATGAATTGCTACACCTATAAAAACAACCTAAGACCTAGCCTTCTCTACACACAATTCTATTCTGCTTCCTCTCTGCCTCTGTTCTAAATAAAAATAAAAATGGCGTCGCTACTCTGCTGGAATCAAAACTGGAAGCTAATCAACATCAGCCTAAGCAACTCAATTCAAGTTAGGGATTAAAGCTCCTACAACGATTCTACAACAAATTAAAGTTCTTTCTTTAATCCAACCAAGGAAAGTGCAGTTATTTTCCGATATAAACGTTAATTCTAATTGTGACATGAATTATAAATCTGAATCTGAGGTTATATCTGTTCTGTTTGGATCTACCTTATTTTGTATCTCTTTCCTCTTTCTGTTCTATAGCCTGGCTACCACGAGCCTGAGCCAATCTCATAAGAGTTTAACATACGCCAAAATGTTTGGGACAATAAAATGAATGATGCATGAATTGGGCATGACCAACAGGTGACTGATTTGAGGAAAGAACATGGACTGTAGCTAGAACAAAATCTGAGACATATGACTGGACATGTTATATTGTATTGAACATATGATTTGAGATAAAGAGAATATGGCTTAGGCATAAAGATTTACATGAGAGTAGGGTATCTATTAATGTAAATAAACACCTAAGTAAGGGATCTTTGGGATATATGATATGCATAGTAATCGATGGCTATATTTGGTATAATTTATATAGGGATCTTCTGTACTATGCAAGTTTAATAAAAATTGAAACATATGATATATGGTAAATTTATGACCATAATCCGTGCTATGTAAATTTAATGCAAACATGGGGTATATGATAATATTGTGAATCAAGACTATTATTTATGCATGTGAACTTAGGCAAGATTTATAATTAGGCAAGATATGTTTGTAAAACTTTAAGAAATGATTAAATCTGTTATATTTGCCCAATTTGCTAGTTTTGTTACATTGCCTAATCTGCTAGTTCTATTATATTGCTTAATCTGCTAGTTCTGCTCTACTGCCTAGTCTGCTAGATCTGTTCATCTGCCAAATCTGTCATCTGCTAAAAATGCTAAATCTGCTAGTTTGCTTAATCTGCTAAATCCGTTAAGTCGCCTAATCTGAAAAATCTGTTATCTGCCATATCTGTTGAGTTGGTATAATTAGTCCGCTATTGACATAATCTGAATTGGCTATAGTTATGAATAATTGACATGTATATTAGGCATGGGTATAAATGATAAATCATTAATTAATTGGCCGCAAAGATAAACATGGCTAACTCGAGGTTAGAATGAGTTTGCGGCATAATTCTACCCGGAACCGCCCGACTTATTCCGGTGGTCGTAAACAATAGGTTCTAATGTGAGAAGTTAGTCATAACGTGCTTGAAACCCGAGGTTAGACTCAGTTTGCGACAGAAACCTGCCCGGAACCAACCAGCCTAACCAGTAGCCACAAACTGTCAGTCTAATGTGAGAGGTTTGGGCATTAATATTTAATTAATGAAAATCTGAGATAATTATGATGTCTAAAACGTGTTGGGTAAGGTTAAACCAATTGGACCAATGAATCTGATAAACCCGTTTCGTGAATCTGTGGGCCCTATACAAAGTTAGATAATCTATAACCAGTTAATCTGTAAGTCTGTTAATCTGTAACCAGTTAATCTGTAAGCCTGTTAATCCGAACATCTGATCCGTTAGTCTGGAAACCTGTTAACTTGATTGTCTAATCTGTGAACTAGTTAATCTAAATTTTGTATGTCTGAAACTTGTAGACAAGTTAAGCTGAAATATGTTAGTCTGGGGACACAAGGTTAGGAGGGGAATTACTTGTGTCATCTGTTGTTTGGGACCCATATTAGTTAGTAACCCTTTCTGGTATCAAAACTTTGACCCAACAGTAAGTAGGGTCCGGGCACGCTTACTGAACTAATTATAAGCGGTTCATTCTGATAATGGCGAGGGGTGTTGATGGTGCGTTCCAAACGGGTCATGTGCGTGCATGGATCCTGATCTGCCTCTGAGGATGTAAGACGCCATGACATCTGTAAATTGGTCTGTGCCAATTGGTTGTCACTTTAGGGAGTGATACACCCTACTGTGGGGCCGACACAGGATATTTATGTATTAGGGAGCCGATCGCTTGGGGTAGGGTTTTAGGGTACACTTAGTTATGTCTGTTTCTGTTGGTACCGTCTGTTTCTGTTGGGTGGTAACACATGTCTGTTTCTGCGTGGTACCGTCTGTTCGGGTGGTAAAGGCCCATTACTAGTGTACACCTAATTCTACATTCTGTTTCCGTAGGGATTAATCCGTTTCTGCTTCTGTCTGTTTCTGATCGGGTAGTAAAGGCCCATTATTAGCATTCTGTTTCTGTTAAATTATTCTGTACCCGTTTCTGTTTCAGTTTAGACATTAGGGTGACACCTAATTCTGTTATACTAGTATTAGTACAGAGAAGTGTAAAACAATAGCTTATATCATTCTGTTCTTCTGTTATATCTGTTACACCTGTTACAATTATCTCTCATCCAGTTTTATTTTCATGTCATGTTATTATTATCTGTTCATAACTGAAAATCACTGGACTTGCCAGACTTTTTGTCTAACCCTTGTTGTTTCGCCTCCTTTCTTCCGTTCCCCCCCAGGTTTTGTAGAAGGGAATACTCTAGCTTGATCCAGATTTCTTCCGCTTGCAGTGCTTAAAGTATGGCTTGTCTTCTTCTGTGGGGATTATGATTTTAAACTATGCATTCTGAAGGCTTTTGTACAAGACTGATATTTTGTACTTGAATTCTGATATTGTGATTTGAAAGGATGTAACCAAGCTTCTGTTGAAATAAAGTTATAAATTTTTCAAGTACTATTTTATCTTTCTTGTAAGTTTCTGTTCTGTTTACTAAAATGCTCCACCAAAGTTTAGGCATTCCCTTTGTGAGTGACCTTAACGGAGGTGGGGTGTTACAAACGCAATGGCGTAACCCATTTCCCTTAATTCTTATATTTTAAATTAATTATTCTTTAATTCATAACCTTAGTGTTTACAGAAAATACGGGGTGTTACATTCTCCCCTCCTTAAAGGATTTCGTCCTCGAAATTTCATGTCAAGAAGAATGTATATCCTACCATCCAATCGTCCATTTACTCAACCATCAAACACAGGCGTCCATTGTCCTTGAAAGACTTCTAATGCTTCATGATCATATGCATAGTGTGTGTACATGTCCTTATCAAATGCAAAATCAGGCGGTCCACTGATTCAGTTGACCTCCTTAATGCAAGTCATGTCGGTGTCATGCGTCCATAATGTATGCAATCTTCCCTAATCATACTTTCTACATGAGTGCACAATCATTCATACAAATGCAACATCCACATGATAACACATCAAGTTTCAATCATATACAAGTACATATATGCATATGCAATATGAAAGTGACTGAGCCGATCTAATACCTAATGTGTGTGTATATGCATCCACGAGCAACCACTAGCAATCACTTGCAACCACTTGCAACCATCAACCATAACATGTTTCAAATACATTTTTACGTCCAATGGTTTCTACCTAAGGATCAAGAACAACACTGAGGAAAAATACTAAAAAAATAGATACGAGCATGAACAAATTTAAGGAAAAACATATCAAAGATGTACCCTCAAAAAGAAAAGGGTAATCTGCGCGTATCTTGGCCTCAGTCTCCTAAGTCGTGTCTTCCTCAGCATCACTCCATTGAACTTTTACAAGTTTGACTTCGCGATTGCGTAGCTTTTTGACTTTTGTACCCAAGATTCGAGTTGGAACTCTTCTTACATTCGCCTCTCGTTCTACTTCTACGTCCTCTAATATGCTTGGTTCCACAACTTCCGCATACTCATGTAGGCACTTTCATAAGTGAGAAACGTGAAAGACATTATGAACTCCAGCCAATATTTCGGGCAGCTCTACTCTGTAAGCCGTCTTCCCAATCCTTTTAATGATAGGAAACGGCCCTACAAATCTTGGTGCCAACTTTCCTGCGGATCCGAAGCGAACGACGTTCCTCAAAGGAGATACTTTAAGGAAAACCCTATCTCAGCTTCAAACTCAAGGTCGGTCCTTCTTTTATATGCGTAGGACTTCTGTCTATCTTGGGCAGTCTTCATTCTTTTTCGTATCAAGTCCACTTTCTCTGAAGTTTCTCTAATCACATCTGGTCCAAGTATGAGCTTATCTGTAGACTCCCACCAACAAGTTGGTGATCGGCACGGTCTTCCATATAAGGCTTCGAAGGGCGCCATGCCTATGGTGGCTTGGTAGCTATTGTTGTAGGCAAACTCCACCAAAGGAAGATGATCCTCCTATGTTCCTCCAAAGTCAAGAATGCATAGTATTAAGAGGTCCTCTAATACTCTGTTCACTCTTTCTGTCTGACCATCGGTTTGGGGGTGATAGGCTGTGCTTAAGCATAGCTGTGTGCCTACCGCCTCTTGCAAGCTCTTCCAAAACTCGCTCGTAAAGATAGAATCTCGGTCGCTAACAATGCTAGACGGTATCCCATGGAGTCAAACTATCTCTTTAAGGTAAATGGATGCTAAAGATGAGGCAGTCCTCCTACTTTTAACGGGTATAAAGTGAGCACTTTTTGTGAGCTTGTCCACTATTACCCAAATACTGGTATTGCCCCTTCTTGATCTAAGCAGCCCATCAATAAAGTCCATTGAAATGTTATCCCATTTCCACTGTGGGACCTCTAGAGGATGAAGCAAACCAACAGGCTTATTTTGCTCCGCCTTGACTTGCTAGCATACTAGGCACTTCGAGACGAATTCAGCTACATCCCTCTTCATGCCATCCCAAAAGAAAACCCTTTTTACATCTTTATACATCTTGTCTTCACCAGGGTGTGTGGTCAACTTGGATTGGTGTGCTTCTTCAAGAACTTTCTTACCCAAATCCCTTGCTTTTGGGACGCATAGTCTTCCAACCCACCTCAACCAACCCTTATAATCGATGGAATATCTATTGAGGTGACTAGAAGTCTCACCCCTATTCAGCTTATCTATCACATCAACTAGCTGAGTGTCTTCACGTTGGGCGATCCCTATTGAGTCCAAAAGATTAGGTCGCACCTCTAGCGATGCTAACAAACCAGTCACATGATCGACAGAGGGTCTAAAATCAAAGTTGGCTATGTACTCCAAGCTTTGCCTTTCTACAAAGGGAGGGCTTAAGGTCGGCTTCTTTCTACTCAAGGCATCTGCTACTACATGTCCCTATCCAGGGGTATAGGAATTCTCAAAATCGTAGGATGCCAAGAATTCCATCCACCTTTGTTGCCTCAAGTTAAGATCTTTCTACGATAAAAGGCACTTCAACGATTTATGGTCAGTATACAATCCAAATTTCTCACCTAGAAGATAATGGCGCCAAGACTTAAGCAAAAAGACGATGGCAGCCAACTCTAGATCGTGGGTTGGGTAGTTCTTATCATGTACTTTCAACTGCCTGCCTCCATAAGCTACTACCTTCCCCTCTTGCATCAAGACAACACCTAGTCCCGTACCACATGCATCTGTGTATATAGTAAACATCTTGCTTCCATCCGGCAATGTAAGAACTAGGGCTGTTGTTAGAGCTCTCTTTAATCATTGGAAGGCAATATCGCAATCCAAATTCCAATTGAAAGTTAGGTTCTTCTTCGGCAACTTTGTAAGCGGAGCTGAAATTTTCACAAAGCCTTTGAAGAACTTTCGGTAAAAGCCCTATAATCAACGCACAATATAATTTCGCTAGTTAGGATAAAACCGATGCACCTACAAGCTGATCGAATAAGTCATCTATTCTTGGAAGTGGGTGCCTGTTCTTCTTGGTCAGCTTATTTAGATCCCTATAATCAACGCATAGGCGAAGAGAACCGTCCGCTTTAGTTGCGAACACGACTGGAATACCCCATTCAGAAATACTCCGCCTTATAAACCCCTTCTCAAGCAACTCTTTAACTTGCTTGCTGAGTTCTTTCCTCTCCTTTGGAGCCATGTGTCTAACGGGTAAAGCGATGGGTTTTGCATTATCAACGAGGTATATGCGGAAGTCTATCTCCCGCTTCGGAGGTAACCCTTTAACCTCTTCAAAGACATCCGAGTATTCATGGACTACTCTAACAGACTGCAAATCCTCAATAGACGCATCAAGAGATTCTATATAGTTAAGCATAACAGAGTTCATGAGTCTAAACACTCTCCTTTCACAATCTAGGATGACACCATTACTGGATAGCCAATCCATGCCTAGAATCAAGCCATAGCCCGTGAAGCCCCAAACTTAGGCATTGCATATAAACCCCACATTTAGTATAGAAATTTTCAAATCCAAACAAATCATCGACAAATAAGTTAAGCCCCCAATTGGATTTGAAACAACCAAGGGATCCTCTACTAAACTGGTGTCTAGGTGCAGAGATTCAACTAATGCAGTAGATATAAATGAGTCCAATGCGCTAGAATCAAAGAGTGTACGAACAAGATGATCAAAAAGATAAACTAAACTCTCAACAGAAACATTTCTACCTCGTTCTTGCGGAGGTGCCATGAGAGTGTGAACCTGCCCTCCCGAAGTAGATCCAGCTCTCTGCCCTTGCCCTTTCTTTCTTGGGTAGTCCCTAGCCATGTGCCCTGCCTCCCCGCAATGGAAACAACCACCCATCTTCCCTTTCTTCTTCCTGCAGTCCTTAACCAGATGTCCAGGAATGCCACAAAAATTACACTTCCTCTTGTCATGGGTTTTGTTGTTCTTTCCGCCCTTCTTGGAATCTGTCTTCTTACTCTGTGATCCTTCCCCTTTCTTATCTTGAGATGCTTCCAGCTTTGTCTCCTTCTTGCCAACCTTATCTTCTTCTTGTAACAGTGCCATGTCCACCAGTCTCTCATAATTCGCACCCATAGGTATATGGGACATAGCTACACTATGTAGTGGCTCATTCAATCCTTTAACAAAGGGGAGAGTCTTCTTATGTGGAGTGTTTGCTAACTCCAACCCGAACCTAGCCAGCTGATTGAATTGGTTAACGTATTCCTTGACCGACATACTTCCTTGTTTGAGAGCTAAGAACTTCTCCATTTTTAGGCTTCATTTAGCTTGTGAGAGGAATTTCATTTCAAACCTCATCCTAAAATCCATCCAAGTTTCAATTGGTCTTTCAGCGTTAGTGACTTCCCACCAATAGGAGGCTTTGTCTTTGAGCAACCATACTGCCAACTGTATTTTCTGCCTATCATCCATTTCAAAGATATCAAACAAATCCTCAGTTTCTTTGATCCAGTTTCTTGCTTCCACGAAGGATTCATTTCCATTGAAGTTCTTTCCACCCATAGCTCGAAAGTCCCTACATATTTTTGAGAAAGCTTTTGCACGAGGAGGAGGAGGAGGAACCGCAATAGCAGGGGGAGGAGGAACGTCTGCTGGGCCTACGGCATTAGCCCTAGCCTCTAGGTACCTTTTGAACCAGCCAGGTACCGGCATGCCTTCTGGAAGGTTAAGATCCCCAGACATGTTGAAACGAAAAAGGAAAGATTCCAAACAAAGGATAGAAAGATAGTGCATATGGCTTTGGGGAATTATGCCTTTTTAAAATAAACACTTTTTCTTGAAAATTGCTTCTTTAAATTCTTTTTGAAAAACATCTTTCAAAATTTTTATCTCATCTGGTAAACCTTTGCTCTAATGCCAAGTGAAACACCCCACCTCCGTTAAGATCACTCACAAAGGGAATGCCTTAACTTTGGTGGAGCATTATAGGTAAAAGATACAGATAATTTACAAGATAGATATGTATATAAGCAGCAGAAAAAAAAACTTTATTTCAAACGTGGTTCACAACAAAACATTACAGCAAACTATTTCAAACCAACTTCCAAATCACTACATCAAAATCTCTGTCTTGATTATTACATAAAGAAGCATAAAACATAATAAAACTGCATAAATCCCCAAGTAGTATTGTTTCAAAAGCCATAGCCAAAGTTAAGAAGTTCCAAGCTATACATCAAAGAGCCTTCAAGCTTGGAAAGACGAACGGTCCAAATTAAGCAGAGCTATTCCCTCCCAGGCAACCTGACGGGGGGAACGGAAGAAAAGAAGACGAAAGAAAAATGGGTCAGACATAAGTCTGAGTAAGTCCAGTGACTTTTCAGAGTGTGAATAAGGAAAAGGGTCATGACAGGAATAAACTGAAGATAGGACCATACCAGAATAACTAACTAACATAAACCAATATAAGGAAGTTTAAACCAAATATACTATCGCACCCATTCTACTTCTCTGCACCTATTTATACATGTCCCAACTGGCACCCCATATACATGGTGAAATGATCCTTTTTTTATCGATCGGCTCCTACTCGCATACATTTGTCCCGTGTGTCAATCGGCCCCCGCTTGATTGTAGATACCAGTGCTGGTCCCACCATGGGGTGTATCAAATCCAATGGTGGCATCCCGACATGATTCAAGATGCACAGTGTATGACTACTGATGCCCAGTGCCTGCTTTTTCCACTCCGGAGTACGTGCACCCCCGTACTCCGTCAGAACCTACACTGACACACCACCCACCGACGTTTTGACAGCTTACAATTCAGCAAAGTAATCGTGCCCCACCCTGCCTAGTTCAGGGTTCCATGATACATCTATGTGGGTTACTGCTGAAATGGGTCCCAGTTACTAGGGTTTTTTTAGCCAACATGTTAAATTAGTTAAGTGTCCAAGTTTAACTAACTCCACCCATCAGTTTAGTTAACATGTTGAATTGGTTAAGTGTTTCCTTAATTGACTTAACCCTACCAATCTTGACTTAGCTTTATTAAAGCCCCTACCACTCACATTAGACAGGTATTGTTGTGGTCACTGGATGTGCCGGTCGGTTCCGTGCAGTTTTACACCACAACTCAGTCTATCCTCGGGTCCTTTTTGGGCTCAATGCACGAACCACCCATATTAGACAGGTATTGTTGTGGTCACTGGATGTGTCGATCGGTTCCGGGCAGTTTTACACCACAACTCAGTCTAATCTCGGGTTAGGCATATTCGTCTTTTCTAAATTTACATGTTTATCCTTTTATGCTTATATGTAAATTTGTCAACAATTTATTGTCATGGCCCACTTTCCCTCTAAATCAAATTCATAATTTTTGGTATGTTAATTATACCATTTCAATGCCATACCATTTACATGGTTATGGGCAAAATATGTCAATTACATGTAGTTTCATGTCTTCTCCCAACGTTACCCCCGTTGTACGTTCGCAAAGTTTCATAGAATGTTAGGCTCAACATTTTATCCTAACTTATAAACTAAAAGGGGAAAAACAGGAACTTGCAACATTCCAACATCATACAAAAATATGGATCTCACTACAGATGTGTCACATGAACTTGGCATAATATACTTTTTAATTATGAACTTGCAAATTAGATCTATGCAACATGAATCATAAAATAATAGTTTTACATGGAACTACCAAAACTTAATTAGCCATGTAGTGGAGGACTTGCATAGGAGTTGAATCATAGATCTAACATAAAGGCATATGGATCTAACATAAAGGCATATGGATCTAAAATATAAGGTTGTAGATCTAAACATGTATGCATAATGGATCTAAACAATTAGTCATAAACGACATGACTTAGCCGAAAACTTGTATGTATTCATAATATCACCAAGGTCGTAGATCTAAACATGTATGCATAATGGATCTAAACAATTTGGCATAAACGACATGACTTAACCTAAAACTTGTAGGTATTCATAATATCACCAATTTACATATGATAATTTCATTCCCAAATTCCTGTACAACATCATAGGTTTATTCACCAATTTCCACATAACATGATAGGTTCAATAAACCAAAATAGTTCATAGGCATATATGATAGAATAGACATGAATAGACATGAATCAACATCACATACAACTTGATACAATTCTATTTTACATTCCATTACAAACCATGTCTTAAATTTATTCACATCTGAAGGATAACTACACTTACAACCCAAAAGGAATTCTTAAGTTCTGGGATCTATATTCTAAAACTGAATTGCTCTCCTTTGATGTAGATCGTTGAATTTTTTTAGTTGAATTAGATTAGATTAGATTAGATTTTGATGTAGCTTCTATCTTTCCTTTGAGTCGAAAGAGATGTCAGCTATTCTAGGTTCACCATTGACGACATGGCGGCTCTTGGTATGAATATTTGTGATTTAGGGTTGAGAGTTATGTTGCTTATATAGAGTTTTAATTAATTTAGAGCCTTCAGATAAACCCTAGAAGAAATCAATACCACCTTGACAAGATAGAATAGCCAAATCATCCCTAATGACTCAGCAGGGAGTCAGAAATCGTCATCTTTCATATCTGCCCGGGGGTGGGGTGGGGGGGGGGGAGGTCGACCTCCAGGTCGGCCTGTATGGGGGGAGGCCTGTAACACCCCGAATTTTTGAATAATCGAATAAAATAAATTCAAGAATAATTAATCTCAGACGTGATAATTAAGGGAAACGGGTTGCGCCATTGTGTTCGTCTCGGAATTCTGGTTGAGATAGAGTTCGAGTTTGCGTAAAACGGATACCGGATGAAGGAGATATGGACGAACGAAGTCAAGCGGCAAAACCATAAGAGAAAAATAAAATAAAAATAAATGCACTAGCGCACTTGGGAAGTGCGCCAGTACAAAAATACATTGGCTCACTTCCCAAGTGCGCCCAGGTCGAGCAGATAGCTTGCACAGCTTTCTGGTGTGATATGATCCATATTGTGACTCATTGCTGAGTCCTTTCTGACTCCTTGCTGGGTCATTAGGGCTGAGGTGTCACCCTATCCCGACTGAATGGTTTTGATTAACCCTAAGCTCATCCGACGGCTATAATTAAATTAAAATTCTATATAAACATGGGTAGACTCAAACCCTAAATCAAAATAAAAATTGGAACTATGGTCGTCATGCTGTCATCTTGTAACCTACAGTAGCTGCCACCAATTAGAGCGGAAGAAAAGCTAATCAATTCAGTTCTATTCAACTCTAATCTAAACAATAACGAATCTACTACAAAGGCGAGCTAAATCAATTTCAGAACTCAGATTTCAGAATGCAAGACCTTCTTTTTATGAGTTCGATTCCTTTAATAAGATAATTAACAATTTAATTGGATTGAGCTATGATTTGGATTATATGGTTATATTGTGAATCATTGACCGTATGTTATTATCTATGTTGTAAATTCTATGATCTTATCATCTATGTTGTAAATTCTATGATGTTATTATCTATGTTGTAAAGCTGTGATGTTATCATCTATGTTGTAAATCTATAATTGGCTTGTGTACAATCAATTCATAATGATGTTTCATATGCTAGTTTGGTTATGTTGTTGGAACTAATTTATATGTTAAATCATATGTATGTATGCAAGTTTAGATGTTAATTTAGATATGAATCATATGCAAGTTAGTGAGAATCATATACAACCTTACATGTTTCATGACATCTATTTTATGTGTAAATTGGATCTAAAGTTAGGCTATTACATGTGTGAGTTTAGATGCAAGTTTACACTACAGTTTATGTTGCATAAATCACATATGCAAGTATATATATATATATATATATATATATATATTGGAGTGCGCATCATGTAATGTAAGATTGTAACTATTGCCAATGCAAGTTTACACCTTATGATTAGATCTATGACACCCATTGTCTATGCAATTTTAGATGAAACACCTTGTTCACACATGCAAGTTCACCCCTTATGTTTAGATCTATATGCCAATTTATGTTATGACTTTTTGTTCATAAGTTAGATCTAATTTATATTATATGCATGTTGTGATGTTTTCTCTTTATTCCATAAGTTAGACTATTCGAGTCTAACGTATATTTTACGTTAACGAACGAACGTACAATGTGGGGCAATGGGATAATAATAAAAGATTTAATATTGAGAATTGGCATAAACACCTTAAATGTGATGTTAATTGGTATAATTTTGTATACCATAAATAGATGGACATAATTGAGTCAATTATGGACATAGTTAAATTTGTAATTGATTGACAATTTGAATAGGGAAATTAATTCAAATTGGGGTTAATTAATTATGTGTAATTAATTGCACAAGACACGAGGTTAGACTCTTTTATGGTGTAAGACTTCCCGGACCCGCCCGGCAAATCCAACTGCCACAAATGCCAGTCTAATGTGAGAGGTCTTAGGCATAAATTAAATGCGTAACAGTTGTAAAGGCACGAGGTTAGGTTCGTTTATGGTGTAAGACTGCCCGGACCCACCCGGTAAATCCAACTGCCACAAATGCCAGTCTAATGTAGGAGGTCTTTATAAGGTTACGGTCTTAATGAATTGAGAAACCCTTAACCAGATAAACATGTAGGGGGACATGAGGGGTTAAGTGGGTGCCTTGGGTGGCATGTGAAATACGATTAGGTGTCTCAATAATTAATTAATGCTGATTAAAGACAATTATGGATGACAAACAGAAATTTGGTTGAGTGAGTGATTCTCTAAGTAAAGATCTGATGTTGATCTCGGTCTTCGGGGTTGGTACTTAAGGAGTTATTCTCTTAACCAATTTATCTGTGGACTAAGAAGTACCTAATCATAAACTAAGAAAACGGGTTAAGACCAGCTTAACCAATAAAATAATAAGTGGGTAGGGTTAAGACAAACTTAACCAATAATTTGATAAGTGGGTAGGGTTAAGACAAACTTAACCAATAATATACATTGATCTGGTAGGGTTAAGACAAACTTAACCAATAATTTGATAATTGGATAGGGTTAAGACCAGCTTAACCAATAACACATGTTGATTTGTTGAGTAAGTAACATGGGTGACATGTGGGATATAATTATAAACACTTAACCAAGTTGAGACATGTAAGAAGACATGAATAAGAGGGGTTAAGTGGGAAATTTTAGTGGGGACCAAGCATAGGGGGAAAGCTTGTGTGGGGGCCCTTTTCAAACCAGTAACCCATTAAGTATCTTTGTGGGATCGACCCAAGTCGAGGACGGGACACGCGTACTGGATTTGATTGTAAGAGGTCAAAACGGGTTAGCGGTGGCAACGCAAGTCCAACGGGTTCATATGCGTGTGTGGGCCCGGGCTGGTAGGTAAGACGTTGTTGCATCGTGTAGATATAAGTCGTGCATTTTATGTTGTATCGGGTTGCCACTTTGGGTAGTGATACACCCCACTGTTGGGCCAGCACGGGTATCTACGAGTTAGGGAGCCGATCGAATGGGGAAGGTAGTGGGTACACCTAGTGGAGATAGGAGAAGACGACACCTATGAGGACAGCTAGGAGTATAACTACCATATTATGAATAAATATTGTGATTAGAATGGGGAAGGTAGTGGGTACACCTAGTGGAGATAGGAGCAGACGGCACCTATGAAGACAGCTAGGAGTATAACTACCATATTATGAATAAATTTGTGATTAGAATGGGGAGGGTAGTGGGTACACCTAGTGGAGATAGGGGCAGACGACACCTATGAAGGCAACTAGGGGTACACGAACTGCCATTATCATTATTAAGTTCTATAGGCGGGATCAACCTTTAGGGGGACTAGTGGTGGTGCAGTGTAGTAATTATCTTATAGTAATTAGGGGCGCCTTTAACGATATCTTGGTTCCTCTTATTTCCTAGTTTTGTTCTGTCATACCCAATTGTTCACAGTCATTTCCATATTTTCCCAGCTTATGCTTTAGTCTAGTTACTTTAATAATTATATTGTTAAAGTAATCGCACTCGCCAGACTTTATGTCTGACCCCCTTTTCTTTCCACCTCTTTTCTTCCTTTCCCCCCTCAGGTTTGCAAGGAGGGAATACTACTGCTTAGTGCCGATTTCTTTCAGTTTCTTGAAGAGAGTAGATGTATCGCTTGGGACTCTCTCACCTTTATGGCTTTGCTTATGCTCAGTGGGGATTTATGCATTTATGTTATTGCTTCTTTATGTACTTTGAAGTTTTTGAAAAAGGCTACTGATCCTGTTGTAATGGTTTTGGAAACTACTTATGTAAACTCGTTTTGAGTTAGGATGAAATAAAATAAGTTTTATCTTCCGCTATGTTGTTTTATTTATTTATTCTTGTAATTTATCTGTTCTACACAAACAATAACGCTTCATGGACATTGATGAATTCACTTTGTGAGTGACATTAATGGACGTAGGGTGTTACACGTGGTATCAGAGCTATGGTTACAAGAACAGATACAAAGTTTTGAAAAGTATTATTTTCCTAGAAAGTATTTTCAAAAACTTGTTTTAAAGAAGCTATTTTCAAGAGGAAGGACTATTTTTAATACATAATCCCTAAGAGCCATATATCTTTCCTTCGATTCTCCGTTTTGAATCGCTTCCTCTTTCCCTTTTGAATCTCTTCCTCCACGTATAGATGCTTTATCCTAATATATATGAGGACTTCCGTATGATGGGCGGAAAACCACTTCATGGGATTTAGACGTTTGTCAGGACTAGGAGTTGGCTCAATAAAGTGGAGGACTTGTCGGTATCTTGGAGATAGACGAGGGGAGGAAGGTTCGACTAGCTGCTTGGTTGATGAAGGACGAAGTTTCTTGTAGGTCGGAGGTCACGAATGGAGAATGTATAGTGGAGGCATGGATAGGGCACAGGGTAAGAAAGTAGAACCTAAGGAGGGTGCAAAGAATAATAAACACTGTGACAAGAGGAAATGTCTTTATTCTGGAACACCAGGCCATCTGAGTAAAGACTGTAGGAAAAAAAAGAAGACTGGTTGTTTCCACTGTGGAGAGGCAGGTCATCTAGTTAAGGACTGCCCAAGGAAACTGGGGCAAGGGAAAAGAACTTCTAGAGGGCAGCTTCAGGCTCTTGTGGCACCAGGGCATGCAAGGGAGCAGGTCCAGGCTCTCGCGGTCCCACCGCTTCAAGAACGAGGTAGAAACATTTCCGTTGAGAGTTTAGTTTTTCTGTTTGATCATCTTGTCCGCACCCTATTCGATTTTGGCACATCACATTCGTTTATCTCTACGCCATTAGTTGAAACACTGCACTTAGATACTAGTCTTGTTGTGGATCCCATTGTAGTCTCAAATCCTATTGGTGGGTTGGCTCATTTATCCATGATCTGTAGGGATTTGAGATTGTCTATCTTAGGCATTGGTTTTGAATGTAATGCTTTTGTGCTTGGTTTCGTGGACTATGGGTTGATTCTAGGGATGGATTGGCTAGCCCGATATGGCGCCATCCTAGATTGTGAACGAAGGGTAGTAAAATTGTTGACTCGTAGTGGAAAGACCCTTGACATTTCTTGTGACCCTAGAGGACCGGTGATGCTTAGTTATCTTGAGTCACTTGACGCATCCAATGATCATTTACATTATGTTCGTATAGTTCGTGAATATGTTGATGTCTTCGATGAGGTGAGGGGTCTACCCCCAAAACGTGAGATAGACTTTAGTATTTATCTTTTTGACAATGCAAAACCAGTATCTCTGCCAGTACGCCACATGGCTCCTCGTGAGAGGAGGGGGCTCAATAAGCAAGTAGGGGAGTTGCTTGAGAAGGGGTTCATAAGACGTAGTATATCGGAGTGGGGTGCTCAATTTTTTGGTTTCTTTGTTAATATCATCTCACGTAGATTGTCCGAATTCGGAGGATATATTCCTTGGGTGCTTGTCTGATATTGGTTTAGGCCTTTGGGGCTTGTGCTTGGGGAATGTCGAGTTCGACTAGGATGGTTTGTGTGAGATAAATAGCTGTGGCGATTTTCATTGCATGATATCTTGGTTTCTCGAGAGTGGTGTGCAGCCGTGACATGATAAGACTATTCGATGGTATGGGCTGCCCCGAGTTAGATTCAATAGGGTTATGAGATGACTCGAGTGGGATGTGAAGTAATGGATTGTTTAGGACCCTATGTTGATGCCATTTTTTTAGGAAGAAGGCAAGATTCTTAGGACACGTGGTCTCTAAGGAAGGGATAGTTGTGGATCCCGCGAAGGTGGCAACAATCCAAGAATTGAAGTTTCCAAGAAGAGCAACAGAAATAAGAAGTTTTCTAGGAGAGGATTGGAAAGATGGCATATAGAGTTTCCTGAGAGACTTAGTGGTGTACATGATGTATTCCATGTATCACATTTGAGAAAGTGCTTGCACGAGACTGCGGAAGTGGTAGAGCCGAGCTTGCTTAGAGAGGCGGAGATAGAGCATGATGCGACGATTCGACGAGCTCCTACATGCATTCTTGGGTCGGAGATTGAGAAGTTGAGGAATTGAGAGGTCAAGCTAATCAAAGTGCAATGGGGAGATGATGGGAACGACGCTACTTGGGAGAAGGAAGAGAAGATGCGTTCATAGTACCCTTTTCTTTTCGAGGTTATGACTTTTAATTTCTCCTTTATCGCTTAGCTTGTACTTATTCTATCTTTTGTAACACCCTGTATTTTCTTTGAACGTATAAGTGACAAATCTGAGGATAATTAAAATATAAAATAAGAATCAGGGAAAATGGGTTGCGCCATTGCGTTCGTCTCGAAATTCTGCTTGAAAACGAGTCCGAGTTTGTGAGAATCGGAGTCCGTATGACCAAGTTATGGCCCTCCAAAGTTTCAGAAATATTCAGAGTTCAAAACAGCTCGAATTCGAATTCAAAATTCAAATTTCAAACGCAGAACAGACTGGGCGGGAAATTTCCCGCCCAGACCCAGGTCGACTGGGGAGTCGACTGGGCAGTCGACCCCCCAGACCAGGTCGACTGGGCAGTCGACCTGGGTGTCGACCTGGTCCCCGAACCTGGTTTTGAGCCTGGGTGCATTCTTATGTATCTGGTCCGATTTCTGTCTAGATTCGTTGACTTGACCCTATTTAAACAGCCCCAAACCTAGCCTTCTCTACGCACAATTCTATTCTGCTTCTATTCTGCCTCTGTTCTAAATAAAAATAAAAATGGCGTCGCTACTCTGCTGGAATCAAAACTAGAAGCTAATCAACATCAACCTAAGCAACTCAATTCAAACTAGAGATTAAAGCTTCTACAACGATTCTACAACAATTAAAGTTCTTTCTTTAATCCAACCAAGGCAAGTACAGTTATTTTCCGATATAAACGTTAATTCTGATTATGACATGAATTGTAAATCTGAATCTAAGATTATATCTATTCTGTTCTGTTTAGATCTACCTTATTCTGTATTTTTTTCTACTTTCTGTTCTATAGCTAGGCTACTACGAGCCTGAGCCAATCTCATAATAGATTAGCATACGCTAAAATGTTTGTGACAGTAAAATGAATGATGCATAAATTGGGCATGACCAATAGGTGACTGATTTGAGGAAAGAACATGGACTGTAGCTAGAACATAAATCTGAGACATATGACTGGACATGTTATATTTATAACATAAAGGGGTATTGAACATATGATTTGAGGACACATAATTGGACATAAATATAGACTATATTGAACATATGATTTGAGATAAAGAGAATATGGCTTAGGTATAAAGATTTACATGAAAGTAGGATATCTATTAATGTAAATAAACATCTAAGTAAGGGATCTTTAGGATATATGACATGCATAGTTATCGATGGCTATATTTGGTATAATTTATTTATGGATCTTCTGTACTATGCAAGTTTACTAAAAATTGAAACATATGATATATGGTAAATTATTACCATAATCTGTGCTATGTAAATTTAATGAAAACATGGGGTATATGATCATATTGTGAATCATGACTATTATTTATGCATGTGAACTTAGGCAAGATTTATAATTAGGCAAGATATGTTTGTGAAACTTTAAGGAATGATTAAATCTGTTATATTTGCCTAATTTGCTAGTTCTGCTATATTTGCCTAATCTGCTAGTTCTGTTATATTGCCAATCTGCTAGTTCTGTTATATTGCTTAATCTGCTAGTTCTGCTCTACTGCCCAGTCTGCTAGATCTGTTCATCTGCCAAATCTGTCATCTGCTAAGTCTGTTGAAAATGCCAAATCTGCTAAACTAAATCTATTGAGGTGCCTAATCTATTATCTGCTAAATCTGCTAGTTTGCTTAATCTGCTGAATCCGTTAAGTCGCCTAAATATGTTATCTGCTATGTATGTTAAGTTGATATATTCAGTCTGTTATTGACATAATCTGAATTAGCTATGAATAATTGACATGTATATTAGGTATGGGCACAAATGGTAAATTATTAATTAATTGGCCGCAAAGATAAACATGGCTAACTCGAGGTTAGAATGAGTTTGCGGCGTAATTCTGCCCGGAACCGCCCGGCACATCCAGTGGCTGCAAACAATAGGTTCTAATGTGAGAAGTTAGTCATAACGTGCTTGAAACCCGGGGTTAGACTCAGTTTGCGGCAGAAATCTGCCCGGAACCAACCAGCCTAACCAGTAGCCGCAAACTGTCAGTCTAATGTGAGAGGTCTGGGCATTAATATTTAATTAATAAAAATCTGAGATAAATATGATGTCTAAAACGTGTTGGGCGGATAGGGTTAAACCCACTAGACTGATCAATTTAATTAATTTGTTCCATGAATCTGTAGGCCCAATTGCAAAGTTAGACAAATCTATAAATCTGTTAAATCCGTATATCTGATCCGTTAGTCTGAAAACTTATCTGATCGGTGAACTAGTTAATCTGAATTCTGTATGTCTGAAACTTGTAAACAAGTTAATCTGAAATCTGCTAGTTTGGGGACACAAGGTTAGGAGGGGAATTACTTGTGTCATCTGTTGTTTGGGACCCATATTAGTCAGTAACCCTTTCTGGTATCAAAACTTTGACCCAACAGTAGGTAGGGTCCGGGCACACTTACTGAACTAATTATAAGCGGTTCATTCTGATAATGGCGAGGGGTGTTGATGGTGTGTTCCAACCGGGTCATGTGCGTGCATGGATCCCGGTCTTCCTCTGAGGATGTAAGACGCCGTGACATCTGTAAATAGGTCTGTGCCAATTGGTTGTCACTTTAGGGGGTGATACACCCTACTGTGGGGCCGACACAGGGTATTTATGTTTAGGGAGCCGATCGCTTGGGGTAGGGTTTTAGGGTACACTAAGTTATGTCTGTGTCTGTTGGTACCGTCTGTTTCTGTTGGGTGGCAACACCCGTCTGGTTCTGCGTGGTACCGTCTGTTCGGGTGGTAAAGGCCCATTTACTAGTGTACACGTAATTCTACATTCTGTTTCCGTAGGGATTAATCTGTTTCTGTTTCTGTCTGTTTCTGTTCGGGTGGTAAAGGCCCATTATTAGCATTCTGTTTCTGTCTGTTTCTGTTGGGGTGGTAATGGCCCATTACTAACATTCTCTTCTGTGGAAATTATTCTGTACCTGTTTTTGTTTCAGTTTAGACATTAGGGTGACACCTAATCCTGTTATACTAGTATTAGTGCAGAGAAGTGTAAAGCAATAGCTTTTATCATTTTGTTCTTCTGTTATATCTGCTACACCTGTTACAGTTATCTCTCATCCATTTTTATTTTCATGTCATTATTATTATTATCTGTTCATATGCTGAAAGTCACTTGACTTGCCAGACTTGGTGTCTGACCCTTGTTGTTTCGCCTCCTTTTCTTCCGTTTCCCCCCAGGTTTTCTAAGGAGGGAATACTCTAGCTTGATCCGGATTCCTTCTGCTTGAAGTGCTTAAAGTATGGCTTGTCTTCTTCTGTGGGGATTATGATTTTAAACTATGCATTCTGAAGGCTTTTGTACAAGGCTGATATTTTGTACTTGAATTCTGATATTGTGATTTGAAAGGATATAACCAAGCTTATTTCGGTTTCTGTTGAAATAAAGTTATAAATTTCTCAAGTACTATTTTATCTGTCTTGTAAGTTTCTGTTCTGTTTACTAAAATGCTCCACCAAAGTTAAGGCATTCCGTTTGTGAGTGACCTTAACGGAGGTGGGGTGTTACACTTGGTATCAGAGCTAAAGGTTACCAGATTGGGTAAAGTTTTTGAAAACTATTTTCAAAAAGGTTTTGAAAGGAAGTATTTTCAAAAATAAAGCTTATTTTGAAAAACATGATCCCCAAGAGATATATATCTTTCTTTCATTCCTTTTTGTATTGAATCTTTCCTTTTTCGTTTCAGCATGTCTGAAGCATCTGAGATACCAGAGGGTGTTCATGTACCCGGTTGGTTTCGTCAATATCTTGAGGCTACGACCGCCGCCGCAGGTCCAGCTAATGATCCCCCTCCTCCGCCCCCTCCTCGTTCAATTGCTTTCTCAAAGATCTGTAGAGATTTTAGGGCCATGGGTGGAAAGGATTTCAAGGGAACTAAATCATTTGTAGAAGCGAGGAACTGGCTCAAAGAAACTGAGGATCTATTCGTTATCTTCGAGGTGGACGATAGGCAGAAGGTACAGTTGGCGGTATGGCTGCTCAAAGACGAAGCTTCCTATTGGTGGGAAGTCACTAACGCCGAGAGGCCAGTTGAAACATGGATGGATTTCAGAACAAGGTTTGAGAAAAAATTCCTCTTGCAAGCTGAACGAAGTCTACAACTGGAAAAGTTCTTATCTCTTAAGCAAGGAAGTATGACGGTCAAGGAATACATCAACCAGTTCAACCAGCTGGCTAGGTTCAGATTGGATTTAGTCAACACTCAGCATAAAAAGGCTCTCCTCTTTGTTAAAGGATTGAACGAGCCACTGCATAGCCTAGCCATGACCCATGTACCCATGGGAGCGACTTACGAGAATTTGTGGACATGGCACTACTGCACGAGGAAGACAAGGGCTCGAAAGAGACAAAGAAGGAAGAACCACAGAATAAGAAAGCATGGCCCAAAAAGGAAACACAAAAGAAGGATGAGAAGTCTGAAGATAAGAAGGGGAAAAAGTGCTTTACTTGTGGAAGCTCGACTCATCTGAACAAGGATTGCAGAAAAAGGAATGGCACTTGCTTCAACTGTGGTGAGATGGGACACTTCACTAGGGACTGCCCGAAGAAACGAGGGCAAGGGTAGAGGGCAGAACCCAATTCTGGAGGACAGGCGGATGCTCAAGGGACTGGTAGATAGGGTAGAAATAAGAAAATTTAAGTAGAAGGTTTAGTTTTCTTATCTGATTGTTGAGTTAAAACTCTTTTTGATTCTGGCATTTTGATTCTGTAATCGATACTCTGCACTTTAATACTAGTATTGTTTCTGATTCTGCTGTAGACTCAAACCCAAAAGGGTTATGACTCATCTGTTTGTGAGAGATTGGGGTATGAGAGATATCTGTGTTAGGCATCAAGTAGGACGCATACATTCTGGGTTTTATCATGCTTAGTTCAGTAACCTGATCTGTACCAGTAATCTATAAATATCTGAAAACTTCCGATAAGGTTAAGATTTCCAGTTTTGACATTATCTAAAGAGGATAGTCCTCTGGGTGTCAATTTGATGTTGTTTTCGGTCTTCGGGGCTGATACTTAGGACCCATGTCTAATGGGAGCCAAGTTTTTGTTTTATCTGTGCTCGCTTCCATCATTCGACTGTATCCTATCGATCGAATCTTCGAGCTTTAGGTAGAAACTAATGGGTGTAAACATGTGTTTGGGACATGTTATGTTTGATGGTTGCAAGTGGATGCAAGTGTTTGCTAGTGGTTGCTCGTGGATGCATATACACACACTAGGCACTAGATCGGCACGAAAACACTCTCATACTGCATATGGATGTGTGAGCATTTTCAATTTTTGTGGATGCAAATTGATTGACTCAGCACATGGATGTTGCATATGACTGAATGGTTGTGCACTCATATAGAAATGATATGTATCGAGTAGGAAAATTGCATACATGTTGGACTCATGACACTGGCATAATTCACATTAAGTGGGTCAACTGAATCAGTGGACCGCCTGATCTTTGCATTAGATAAGGAACATATACACACACTTTTGCATATGTTCATACAACATTAGACGTTTCTAAGGACAATGGACGCCAGTGATTGATGATTGAGTAGATGGATGTTGGATGGTAGGACACATTCTTCTTAACTTGAAGATTTCAGGGAAGAAATCCTTTAAGGAGGGGAGAATGTAACACCCCGTATTTACTGTGAACGTATAAGTAACAAATCTGAGGATAATTAAAATATAAAATAAAAATTAGGGAAAACGGGTTGTGCCATTGCGTTCGTCTCGAAATTCTGCTTGAAAACGAGTCCGAGTTTGTGAGAATCGGAGTCCGTATGACCAAGTTATGGCCCTCCAAAGTTTCAGAAATATTCAGAGTTCAAAACAGCTCGAATTCGAATTCAAAATTTGAATTTCAAACGCAGAACAGACTGGGCGGGAAATATCCCGCCCAGACCCAGGTCGACTGGGCAGTCGACCCCCTAGACCAGGTCGACTGGGCAGTCGACCTGGGTGTGGACCTGGTCCCCGAACCTGGTTTTGAGCCTGGGTGCATTCTTATGTATCTGGTCCGATTTCTGTCCAGATTCGTTGACTTGACCCTATTTAAACAGCCCCAAACCTAGCCTTCTCTACGCACAATTCTATTCTGCTTCTATTCTGCCTCTGTTCTAAATAAAAATAAAAATGGCGTCGCTACTCTGTTGGAATCAAAACTAGAAGCTAATCAACATCAACCTAAGCAACTCAATTCAAACTAGAGATTAAAGCTTCTGCAACGATTCTACAACAATTAAAGTTCTTTCTTTAATCCAACCAAGGCAAGTACAGTTATTTTCCGATATAAACGTTAATTCTGATTATGACATGAATTGTAAATCTGAATCTGAGATTATATCTGTTCTGTTCTGTTTAGATCTACCTTATTATGTATTTTTTTCTGCTTTCTGTTCTATAGCCAGGCTACCACAAGCCTGAGCCAATCTCATAAGAGATTAACATACGCTAAAATGTTTGGGACAGTAAAATGAATGATGCATAAATTGGGCATGACCAATAGGTGACTGATTTGAGGAAAGAACATGGACTGTAGCTAGAACATAAATCTGAGACATATGACTGGACATGTTATATTTATAACATAAAGGGGTATTGAACATATGATTTGAGGACACATAATTGGACATAAATATAGACTCTATTGAACATATGATTGGAGATAAAGAGAATATGGCTTAGGTATAAAGATTTACATGGAAGTAGGATATCTATTAATGTAAATAAACATCTAAGTAAGGGATCTTTGGGATATATGACATGCATAGTAATCTATGGCTATATTTGGTATAATTTATATATGGATCTTCTGTGCTATGCAAGTTTAATAAAAATTGAAACATATGATATATGGTAAATTATGACCATAATCTGTGCTATGTAAATTTAATACAAACATGGGGTATATGATCATATTGTGAATCATGATTATTATTTATGCACGTGAACTTAGGCAAGATTTATAATTAGGCAAGATATGTTTGTGAAACTTTAAGGAATGATTAAATCTGTTATATTTGCCTAATTTGCTAGTTCTGCTATATTTCCCTAATCTGCTAGTTCTGTTATATTGCCAATCTGCTAGTTCTGTTATATTGCTTAATCTGCTAGTTCTGCTCTACTGCCTAGTCTGCTAGATCTGTTCATCTGCCAAATCTGTCATCTGCTAAGTCTGTTGAAAATGCCAAATCTGCTAAACTAAATCTATTGAGATGCCTAATCTGTTATCTGCTAAATCTGCTAGTTTGCTTAATCTGCTGAATCCGTTAAGTCGCCTAAATCTGTTATCTGCTATGTCTGTTAAGTTGATATATTCCGTCTGATATTGACATAATCTGAATTAGCTATGAATAATTGACATGTATATTAGGCGTGGGCATAAATGGTAAATTATTAATTAATTGGCCGCAAAGATAAACATGGCTAACTCGAGGTTAGAATGAGTTTGCGGCGTAATTCTGCCCGAAAACGCCCGGCACATCCAGTGGCCGCAAACAATAGGTTCTAATGTGAGAAGTTAGTCATAACGTGCTTGAAACCCGGGGTTAGACTCAGTTTGTGGCAGAAATCTGCCCAGAACCAACCGGCCTAACCAGTAGCCGCAAACTGTCAGTCTAATGTGAGAGGTCAAGGCATTAATATTTAATTAATAAAAATCTGAGATAAATGTGATGTCTAAAACATGTTGGGCGGATAGGGTTAAACCCACTAGACTGATGAATTTAATTAATCTGTTCCATGAATCTGTAGGCCCAATTGCAAAGTTAGACAAATCTGTAAATCTGTTAAATCCGTATATCTGATCCGTTAGTCTAAAAACTTATCTGATCTCTGATCTAGTTAATCTGAATTCTGTATGTCTGAAACTTGTAAACAAGTTAATGTGAAATCTGCTAGTATGGGGACACAAGGTTAGGAGGGGAATTACTTGTGTCATCTGTTGTTTGGGACCCATATTAGTCAGTAACCCTTTCTGGTATCAAAACTTTGACCCAACAGTAGGTAGGGTCCGGGCACGCTTACTGAACTAATTATAAGCAGTTCATTCTAATAATGGCGAGGGGGTGTTGATGGTGCGTTCCAACCGTGTCATGTGCGTGCATGGATCCCGGTCTGCCTCTGAGGATGTAAGACGCCCTGACATCTGTAAATAGGTCTGTGCCAATTGGTTGTCACTTTAGGGGGTGATACACCCTACTCTGGGGCCGACACAGGGTATTTATGTTTAGGGAGCCGATCGCTTGGGGTAGGGTTTTAGGGTACACTAAGTTCTGTCTGTTTCTGTTGGTACCGTCTGTTTCTGTTTGGTGGCAACACCCGTCTGGTTCTGCGTGGTACCGTCTGTTCGGGTGGTAAAGGCCCATTTACTAGTGTACACCTAATTCTACATTCTGTTTCCGTAGGGATTAATCTGTTTCTGTCTGTTTCTGTTCGGGTGGTAAAGGCCCATTATTAGCATTCTGTTTCTGTCTGTTTCTGTTGGGGTGGTAAAGGCCCATTACTAACATTCTCTTCTGTGTAAATTATTCTATACCTGTTTCTGTTTCAGTTTAGACATTAGGGTGACACCTAATCTTGTTATACTAGTATTAGTGCAGATAAGTGTAAAGCAATAGCTTATATCATTATGTTCTTTTGTTATATCTGCTACACCTGTTACAGTTATCTCTCATCCAATTTTATTTTCATGTCATTATTATTATTATCTGTTCATATGCTGAAAGTCACTGGACTTGCCAGACTTTGTGTCTGACCCTTGTTGTTTCGCCTCCTTTTCTTCCGTTTCCACCCCAGGTTTTCTAAGGAGGGAATACTCTAGCTTGATCCGGATTCCTTCTGCTTGAAGTTCTTAAAGTATGGCTTGTCTTCTTCTGTGGGGATTATGATTTTAAACTATGCATTCTGAAGGCTTTTGTACAAGACTGATATTTTGTACTTGAATTCTGATATTGTGATTTGAAAGGTTGTAACCAAGCTTATTTCGGTTTCTGTTGAAATAAAGTTATAAATTTCTCAAGTACTATTTTATCTGTCTTGTAAGTTTCTATTCTGTTTACTAAAAAGCTCCACCAAAGTTAAGGCATTCCATTTTTGAGTGACCTTAACGGAGGTGGGGTGTTACACTTGGTATCAGAGCTGAAGGTTTCCATATTGGGTTAAGTTTTTGAAAACTATTTTCAAAAAGGTTTTGAAAGGAAGTATTTTCAAAAATAAAGCTTATTTTGAAAAACATGATCCCCAAGAGCCACATATCTTTCTTTCAGTCCTTTTTGTATTGAATCTTTCCTTTTTCGTTTCAGCATGTCTGAAGCATCTGAGATACCAGAGGGTGTTCATGTACCCGGTTGGTTTCGTCAATATCTTGAGGCTAGGACCGCCGCCGCAGGTCCAGCTAATGATCCCCCTCCTCCGCCCCGTCCTCGTGCAATTGCTTTCTCATAGATCTGTAGAGATTTTAGGGCCATGGGTGGAAAGGATTTCAAGGGAACTGAATCGTTCGTAGAAGCGAGGAACTGGCTCAAAGAAACTGAGGATCTATTCGTTATCTTCGAGGTGGACGATAAGCAGAAGGTACAGTTGGCGGTATGGCTGCTCAAAGACGAAGCTTCCTATTGGTGGGAAGTCACTAACGCCGAGAGGCCAGTTGAAACATGGATGGATTTCAGGACAAGGTTTGAGACAAAATTCCTCTCGCAAGCTGAACGAAGTCTACAACTGGAAAAGTTCTTATCTCTTAAGCTAGGATGTATGACGGTCAAGGAATACGTCAACCAGTTCAACCAACTGGCTAGGTTCAGATTGGATTTAGCCAACACTCGGCATAAAAAGGCTCTCCGCTTTGTTAAAGGATTGAACGAGCCACTGCTTAGCCTAGCTATGACGCACGTACCCATGGGAGCGACTTACGAGAAATTGGTGGACATGGCACTACTGCACGAGGAAGACAAGGGCCCGAAAGAGACAAAGAAGGAAGAACCACAGAATAAGAAAGCATGGCCCAAAAAGGAAACACAAAAGAAGGATGAGAAGTCTGAAGATAAGAAGGGGAAAAAGTGCTTTACTTGTGGAAGCTCGACTCATCTGAACAAGGATTGCAGAAAAAGGATGGGCACTTGCTTCAACTGTGGTGAGATGGGACACTTCACTAGGGACTGCCCGAAGAAACGAGGGCAAGGTTAGAGGGCAGAACCCACTTCTGGAGGACATGCGAATGCTCAAGGGACTGGTAGATAGGGTAGAAATAAAAAAAATTAAGTAGAAGGTTTAATTTTCTTATCTGATTGTTGAGTTAAAACTCTTTCTGATTCTGGCATTTTGATTCTGCAATTGATACTCTGCACTTTAATACTAGTATTGTTTCTGATTCCGCTGTAGACTCAAACCCATAAGGGTTATGACTCATCTGTTTGTGAGAGATTGGGGTTTGAGAGATATCTGTGTTAGGCGTCAAGTAGGACGCATACATTCTGGGTTTTATCATGCTTAGTTCAGTAACCTGATCTGTACCAGTAATCTGTAAATATCTGAATACTTTCGATAAGGTTAAGATTTCCAGTTTTGACATTATCTAAAGAGGGTAGTCCTTTGGGTGTCAATTTGATGTTGTTTTCGGTCTTCGGGGCTGATACTTAGGACCCATGTCTAATGGGAGCCAAGTTTTTGTTTTATCTGTGCTCGCTTCAATCATTCGACTGTATCTTATCGATCGAATCTTCGAGCTTTAGGTAGAAACTAATGGGTGTAAACATGTGTTTGAGACATTTTATGTTTGATGGTTGCAAGTGGATGCAAGTGTTTGCTAGTGGTTGCTCGTGGATGCATATACACACACTAGGCACTAGATCGGCTCGAAAACACTCTCATACTGCATATAGATGTGTGAGCATTTTCAGTTTTTGTGGATGCAAAATGATTGACTCAGCACATGGATGTTGCATCTGACTGAATGGTTGTGCACTCATATAGAAATGATATGTATCGATTGGAAAATTGCATACATGTTGGACTCATGGCACTAGTATAATTCGCATTAAGGAGGTCAACTGAATAAGTGGACCGCCTGATCTTTGCATTATATAAGGAACATATACACACACTTTTGCATATGTTCATACAACATTAGAAGTTTCTAAGGACAATGGACGCCAGTGATTGATGATTGAGTAGATGGATGTTGGATGGTAGGACACATTCTTCTTAACTTGAAGATTTCGGGGACGAAATCCTTTAAGGAGGTGAGAATGTAACACCCCGTATTTTCTGTGAACGTATAAGTAACAAATCTGAGGATAATTAAAGTATAAAATAATAATTAGGGAAAACAGGTTGCGCCATTGCGTTCGTCTCGAAATTCTGCTTGAAAACGAGTCCGAGTTTGTGAGAATCGGAGTCCGTATGACCAAGTTATGGCCCTCCAAAGTTCCAGAAATATTCAGAGTTCAAACAGCTCGAATTAGAATTCAAAATTCGAATTTCAAACACAGAACAGACTGGGTGGGAAATTTCCCGCCCAGACCCAGGTCGACTGGGGAGTCGACTGGGCAGTCAAACCCCCAGACCAGGTCGACTGGGCAGTCGACATGGGTGTCAACCTGGTCCCCGAACCTGGTTTTGAGCCTGGGTGCATTCTTATGTATCTGGTCCGATTTCTGTCTAGATTCGTTGACTTGACCCTATTTAAACAGCCCCAAACCTAGCCTTCTCTACGCACAATTCTATTCTGCTTCTATTTTGCCTCTGTTCTAAATAAAAATAAAAATGGCGTCGCTACTCAGTTGGAATCAAAACTAGAAGCTAATCAACATCAACCTAAGCAACTCAATTCAAACTAGAGATTAAAGCTTCTGCAACGATTCTACAACAATTAAAGTTCTTTCTTTAATCCAACCAAGGCAAGTACAGTTATTTTCCGATATAAACGTTAATTCTGATTGTGACATGAATTGTAAATCTGAATCTGAGATTATATCTGTTTAGTTTAGATCTACCTTATTATGTATTTTTTATGCTTTCTGTTCTATAGCCAGGCTACCACAAGCCTGAGCCAATCTCATAAGAGATTAACATATGCTAAAATGTTTGGGACAGTAAAATGAATGATGCATAAATTGGGCATGACCAATAGCTGACTGATTTGAGGAAAGAACATGAACTGTTGCTAGAACATAAATCTGAGACATATGACTGGACATGTTATATTTATAACATAAAGGGGTATTGAACATATGATTTGAGGACACATAATTGGACATAAATATAGACTGTATTGATCATATGATTTGAGATAAAGAGAATATGGCTTAGGTATAAAGATTTACATAAAAGTAGGATATCTATTAATGTAAATAAACATCTAAGTAAGGGATCTTTGGGATATATGACATGCATAGTAATCGATGGCTATATTTGGTATAATTTATATATGGATCTTCTGTACTATGCAAGTTTAATAAAAATTGAAACATATGATATATGGTAAATTATGACCATAATCTGTGCTATGTAAATTTAATGCAAACATGGGGTATATGATCATATTGTGAATCATGACTATTATTTATGCATGTGAACTTAGGCAAGATTTATAATTAGGCAAGATATGTTTGTGAAACTTTAAGTAATGATTAAATCTGTTATATTTGCCTAATTTGCTAGTTCTGCTATATTTGCCTAATCTGCTAGTTCTGTTATATTGCCAATCTGCTAGTCCTGTTATATTGCTTAATCTGCTAGTTCTGCTCTACTACCTAGTCTGCTAGATCGGTTCATCTGCCAAATCTGTCATCTGCTAAGTCTGTTGAAAATGCCAAATCTGCTAAACTAAATCTATTGAGATGCCTAATCTGTTATCTTCTAAATCTGGTAGTTTGCTTATTCTGCTGAATCCGTTAAGTCGCCTAAATCTGTTATCTGCTATGTATGTTAAGTTGATATATTCAGTCTGTTATTGACATAATATGAATTAGTTATGAATAATTGACATGTATATTAGGCGTGGGCATAAATGGTAAATTATTAATTAATTGGCCACAAAGATAAACATGGCTAACTCGAGGTCAGAATGAGTTTGCGGCGTAATTCTGCCCAGAACCGCCCGGAACATCCAGTGGCCGCAAATAATAGGTTCTAATGTGAGAAGTTAGTCATAACGTGCTTGAAACCCGAGGTTAGACTCAGTTTGCGGCAGAAATCTGCCCGGAACCAACCGGCCTAACCAGTAGCCGCAAACTGTCAGTCTAATGTGAGAGGTCTGGGCATTAATATTTAATTAATAAAAATCTGAGATAAATATGATGTCTAAAACATGTTGGGCGGATAGGGTTTAACCCACAAGAATGATGAATTTAATTAATCTGTTCCATGAATCTGTAGGCCCAATTGCAAAGTTAGACAAATCTGTAAATCTGTTAAATCCGTATATCTGATCCGTTAGTCTGAAAACTTATCTGATCTGTGAACTAGTTAATCTGAATTCTGTATGTCTGAAACTTGTAAACAAGTCAATCTGAAATCTGCTAGTCCGGGGACACAAGGTTAGGAGGGGAATTACTTGTATCATCTGTTGTTTGGGACCCATATTAGTCAGTAACCCTTTCTTGTATCAAAACATGGACCCAACAGTAGGTAGGGTCCGGGCACGCTTACTGAACTAATTATAAGCGTTTCATTCTGATAATGGCGAGGGGTGTTGATGGTGCGTTCCAACCGGGTCATGTGCGTGCATGGATCCCGGTCTGCCTCTGAGGATGTAAGACGCCGTGACATCTGTAAATAGGTCTATGCCAATTGGTTGTCACTTTAGGGGGTGATACACCCTATTGTGGGGCCGACACAGTGCATTTATGTTTAGGGAGCCGATCGCTTGGGGTAGGGTTTTAGGGTACACTAAGTTCTGTCTGTTTCTGTTGGTACCATCTGTTTTTTTTTGGGTGGCAACACCCGTCTGGTTCGGCGTGGTACCGTCTGTTCGGGTGGTAAAGGCCCATTTACTAGTGTACACCTAATTCTACATTCTGTTTCCGTAGGGATTAATCTGTTTCTGTTTCTGTCTGTTTCTGTTCGGGTGGTAAAGGCCCATTATTAGCATTTTGTTTCTTTCTGTTTCTGTTGGGGTGGTAAAGGCCCATTACTAACATTCTCTTCTGTAGAAATTATTCTGTACCTGTTTCTGTTTCAGTTTAGACATTAGGGTGACACCTAATCCTGTTATACTAGTATTAGTGCAGAGAAGTGTAGAGCAATAGCTTATATCATTATGTTCTTCTGTTATATCTGCTACACCTGTTACAGTTATCTCTCATCCAGTTTTATTTTCATGTCATTATTATTATTATCTGTTCATATGTTGAAAGTCACTGGACTTGCCATACTTTGTGTCTGACCCTTGTTGTTTCGCCTCGTTTTCTTCCGTTTCCCCCCAGGTTTTCTAAGGAGGGAATACTCTAGCTTGATCCGGATTCCTTCTGCTTGAAGTGCTTAAAGTATGGCTTGTCTTCTTCTGTGGGGATTATGATTTTAAACTATGCATTCTGAAGGCTTTTGTACAAGACTGATATTTTGTACTTGAATTCTGATATTGTGATTTGAAAGGATGTAACCAAGCTTATTTCGGTTTCTGTTGAAATAAAGTTATAAATTTCTCAAGTACTATTTTATCTGTCTTGTAAGTTTCTGTTTTGTTTACTAAAATGCTCCACCAAAGTTAATGCATTCCCTTTGTGAGTGACCTTAACGGAGGTGGGGTGTTACATCTTTAGTATGTCCTCTCGCTAGTATCTTTGACCTTTGGATAGGGTAGTCCTATGGTTGAAACATGTGTTTGAGACATGTTTTGTATGATGGATGCATGAGGATGCAAGTGTTTGCTAGTGGTTGCTAGTGGATGCATATACACACACTTTAGGCACTAGATTGGCTCAGTCACTTTCATATTGTATATTGCATATAAATGGATGTATTTATTAAAATGAGTGTACATTGAATGTGTGTTATCATATGGATGCTGCATTTTGATGAATGGTTGTGCACACATGAAGAAATAATATGTATCGATAGGATTCTTTCGCATACATAATGGACGCATGGCACTATCATGGTTTGCATTAAGGAGGTCAACTGAATCAGTAGATCGCCTGATTTTGCATTAGATAAGGAACATATACACGCACAGACTATGCATATGTACATGAAAAGCATTAGAAATCTTTTAAGGACCATGGTTGCTAGTGGTTGATGGTTGAGTAGATGGATGATTGGATGGTAGGATGGGTTCTTCTTGACTTAGAGATTTCGAGGACAAAATCCTTTAAGTAGGGGAGAATGTAGCACCCCGAATTTTTGAATAATCGAATTAACTAAATTCAAGAATAATTAATCTCAGACGTGAGAATTAAGGGACACCGGTTGCGCCATTGTGTTCGTCTCGGAATTCTGGTTGAGATAGAGTCCGAGTTTGCGTAAAACGAATACCGGATGAATGAGATATGGACGAACGAAATTAGGCGGAAAAACCAGAAGAGAAAAAATAAAATAAAAATAAATGCACTGGCGCACTTGGGAAGTACGCCAGTACAAAAATACATTGGCGCACTTCCCAAGTGTGCCCGGGCCGAGCAGGTAGCCTGCACAGCTTTCTGGTGTGATCTGATCCATATTGTGACTCATTGCTGAGTCCTTTCTGACTCCTTGCTGAGTCATTAGGGCTGAGGTGTCACCCTATCCCGACTGAATGGTTTTGATTAACCTTAAGATCATCCGACGGCTATAATTAAATTAAAATTCTATATAAACATGGGTAGACTCAAACCCTAAATCAAAATAAAAATTGGAACTATGGCCGTCATGTTGTCATCTTGTAACCTACAGTAGCCGCCACCAATTAGAGTGGAAGAAAAGCTAATCAATTCTGTTCTATTCAACTCTAATCTAAACAATAACGAATCTACTACAAAGGCGAGCTAAATCAATTTCAGAACTCAGATTTCATAATGCAAGACCTTCTTTTTGTGAGTTCGATTCCTTTAATAAGATAATTAACAATTTAATTGGATTGAGCTATGATTTGGATTATATGGTTATGTTGTGAATCATTGACCGTATGTTATTATCTATGTTGTAAATTTTATGATGTTATCATCTATGTTGTAAATCTATGATTGGCTTGTGTACAATCAATTCATAATGATGTTTCATATGCTAGTTTGGTTATGTTGTTGGAACTAATTCATATGTTAAATCATATGTATGTATGCAAGTTTAGATGTTAATTTAGATATGAATCATATACAATCTTACATGTTTCATGACATCTACTTTATGTGTAAATTGGATCTAAAGTTAGGCTATGACATGTGTGAGTTTAGATGCAAGTTTACACTACAGTTTATGTTGCATAAATCACATATGCAAGTATATATATATATATATATATTGGATTGTGAATCATGTAATGTAAGATTGTAACTATTGCCTATGCAAGTTTACACCTTATGATTAGATCTATGACACCCATTGTCTATGCAAGTTTAGATGAAACACCTTGTTCACACATGCAAGTTCACCCCTTATGTTTAGATCTATATGCCAATTTATGTTATGACTTTTTGTTCATATGTTAGATCTAATTTAGATTCTATGCATGTTGTGATGTTTTCTATTTATTCCATAAGTTATTTGGCGATTTGGCGATTTGAACATCAACTGGATGTACAGGGTTCGTTTTAGATTGGATTTCTGTGAAACAAGAAACGTGTGGAGCTAGTGAAGTATATCTTTCTAGAGGAAGAGAAATATCGGGATTTCGTCGTGTAGATTTTGATTTATGTCCAAATCAAATTTTAGAAAAGTCGCTATGGAATTCCTTTATATTTTATAAAGGAATTATTTATATTTTAAAAAGGAATTTCAGTATAAATCGAATATCGGGTTGACCCAGAAGTGAATATCGAGTTAGAAATTCATATAGGAATATTCTAGAGCTGTATGGTATTCCACTGTGAATATAGATGATAATATTTATTTTTAAATATTTAATTTAATTATATTTAAATATATTTATATATTTAAATAGGCTATTTAGAGCTTTAAAAATAGCCACTTTTGCAAACGAAGTCGGAATTCGATGAAACTAATTTGGTTGGATCCACAATGTCGAATAGTTGTTAGATTTCCAGTTTCGTGATTTTTAGAGTCACTGTGTGGCCATACGGATTTTTGAGTGGAAAACAGTCAGTATTTCGACGGTTAAAAATATGCTGTATGAGCATACGGAGTCAGAATTCGACGAAACCTGTTTCGTTGGGACCGTAATGTCGAACTCTAGCTACATGTCCAGTTTCGTGATTTTTGGGTGTCATGTGTGATTACAGGAATTTTAGAGGGCAAATAAAAACAATGTTTGCTTAAAATTTAATTTAATATTCGAATAAATAAATATTTAAAAATTCCTATAAATACCCTAAAATATTTCCAAACCCTAATATTCTCCATTCACTGGTAGCCGCCATCTCTTTTTCTTCAAACAGAAAATGGAGAGTTTTAAAAATCAAAAGAAAATCCACATAAATTCCCATAATTCATCATAGATGGATATTAGTGATCCTTGGACATTTATCTTCATACCAGTACCCATCATAAAGGGTTCGAAAGCATTTTATTCGCTGTTTTTTTACAGTGCAGTGCTAGGGTTAGGTTCTTTTGAATCTTGGGTGACTTTCTTGCAAATTAAAGGTTAGCAATGGGTTTGTGGTGGGAGTTAGGATCGGGTTGCAAAGGATGGAAGGATTCGATGCTCAAGTGGGTCGCTGGGATGACAGAGCAGCGATGATGAGCATCAGGTCGAGATCTGTTTGGGGCCATCGAGTATTTTGGTTTAGGGATGATATTGTAGAGGGTTTCAAGTGAAAGAACCAAGTATTGTCGGAATGTTGAATCGTGGATCGAAGAGGGGAAGCAGAGGCTGGGTTCGGCTGTTAAGCAGAGGGCGACAAGGTGTAAAACATTGTCCAGAAGAAGGGTTCAAACTGTACAATTTTGGTATGACTGGAGAGAGGATTGAAGGAGAAATTTATGTGTATAGTTACTTTGTTTCCAAGATCAAAGAACGAGGAGAACGTAGAGGCCATAGTGATCGGATTAGAGCAGTTCTGTTCGAAGCAATGTGGAAGAAGGAGATCAACAAATACCGGGACTGGTTTTGAAAGGGAATGGGCTGGTTTGAATGGGGTGAGGCCCGTTAAGTTTTTAATTTAAAAATAAATTGTATATATAAAATCTGTTAACTTATAATTGCCATGACTTGTTCGTATGTTGATGGAATTCAACGATACAAGATCCGTTGGGATCGTATGGACGGGAGCAACACAATGAGACTGACCTGGAGTGAATTGGGGCTCGTATGAATTTATGGCGAAATAAATTGTTTGATTCAAATCAAATAACAGTTTATCGTTCTCTAACGATGAACTGCAAATGTGAGTAAAACTCACCAACTCTGAACAGTTCTATTTTTATAACGTATATTTAGAACTGATAAATGATGACTGATTTCTGTGTGTTAACTGTTCGTTGAGTTGTTTGGGTATTGATTGAAATCATAGATAACGATATATATATATATATATATATATATATATATATAAATCGTTAATCGAATATTGATTCTGTTTTATCATAATATTTTATATATGTGTTGTTTAACATCTGTGATGCAGGGGAACAGGTTGGAGGGGTCCAACTGGACTCCTCAATATTTATGATACTGTTCTGTTCATATATTGTAATATATGATGTGATGTATAATCTGTTTGATTATGTGTGTTTAAATGATATCGATCATTGTGGTTTGCTATTTTGAATACCATAAAAGACCCTGGGATGTAAATAGAATAAAAGGAATTTTTATAAAATCAATCAATTTTATAAAAGGAAATATTTTGAAAATAAAGTATTTATAAAATCAAAGGATTTTATAAAGGAAAAATTATTTATAAAATGAATAGAAGATTTTAGAAAAAAGGAAATGAATAGAATAAAGGAGATAAATAGAATTATAAAAGGAATATTTAGTTGGAAAATAAATAGGATTTATAAAAATGGAATTAACGAGATAGAAAAGAGTTAGTCGATTAAAGTTATCAAATAGAAGTCAATCAAATATAGTTTGTTCGAAGAGTTAGTCAAACATAGTTATTCAAGATAAGTTGCCATTTAGCACGACTGCTAGCGTAATTCGCAGGGCTGCAGATAGCCTACGGCGGTCGGATGTTTCCTGAGGGAATCAGGCGTAACCATTGTGATCGCTGCGATCTAGAGTCAAGCGAATGGAGTTAAATTCAATATTAGTTATTTGAATAGGAGTTAAACAAATAGAGTTATCCAGTTAGAGTAAATCAAAATGGAGTTAAACAGAAATTAGAAACTGACTAGAGATTAATAAGTTGAATAGTTTTCTGGGTATCGATCTGATGTTGGTTCCGGCCTTCGGGGTTTATACTTGGGAAGTTATTCTCTTGTTGGTTATAGTTAGAGTATGATAGATGTGGGATGATAGTGATATGTAAACAAACAAATGGAAATGTTTTCCAGTGTTAATAACATATATTTTCTAAACATAGAAAATAAGGAAATGTGAATATATATATAGATATATATATGAAATGATGATTGGTCGATATAGTTTCCATCTGGAAATAGTATCGTTGTTTGCACACCTGTTTTTCTTTGATAGTTAACTCACCGACTATCAAAGTTTTCGACCATTTTAACGTTGTTAATATGGAGAGACCGGTTGGATTATTATCCGAAGAACCACTCTGTATTGGCATAAGCGTTGCGAATCATATATGCCAAAGATAATTGAAGATGGAGTTATGCAAGGGCTATCCTGTTTACAGAATAGTGCCTTCGGTTTGTCCAGTCCCAGGACAACTTGTATGGATGAAGGTCTGACAGAGTATATCTGGTAGATCACGTTAGTTGATCGTTTCAAACGTATTTACGTTGGTGGCGGAGGAATTCGTTTCTCTTAGCTTATACCCGTGGTATTTTTGGGAAAATCAATTTGTGATTTAGAGGGTATGACGATGTGACATTCTAAGTGAATGAAGATTGTGGTATGTGAAAAGATAAGCGTAGCTTCTAGCCTCACATCCGGTAAATGACAGAAATCGGGCAGGCAGCATGGCTAAGTCGGTCGCACCGAAGTAGGGTGTATAATCACCTATCTAGAGAATATTCATTTGCTTCTTTAATCTATCAATGCTGTCCCATATATATATACGGGAACGGTTGCTGATCCCAACCGTTGGTGATGTACATTCGATACACTCAAGCGAAATGAGTGGTCGGTCATGTGTGGCTGAGTTGCAAGATGTTCTTGTTGAACTCGAGTGTATCGTTCCTAGAGTACACTGATCGGAAGGTTGTTCCATACCTTGTCATAGTTGGAAATCCATTTCCCAATACGTGCTTGCGATTTTGATTGTATATTATATATGTAGAACGTGAGATGAAAGCATTTCTGCTAGATTGATATCTATTTGTGTTTAGACATTATTATAATATCAGAATGATATTGCTTGTCAAAGATGTTGGATTCTCATAAGGGAAACCCGTTCCGTATTCACGGCGTGGTCTTATGAGATATCATATACCTGTATAACTATTTTACTCACACCAGTCCCATGACTGACCCGGAGTTTATTTTGTTTCCCTAAACTCTTGGGTTCCTAAATTTGTACGGGCATTCAAGTAGTCGGGATTTTACAGGTACACTTGGGGAGCTTGGAGCAGGAGGCTTCAAGATCATATAGCTATAGTTTATTTCCGCTGTGTTGTAAGTGTTGTACTCTGATAAGTGTTATTATATACATATTGTTTGTATTTCAAAAGTTATCTTATATTTTATTCGTTCCGCTGTGAGATTCGTGTTCACTCTGATGATGATGTTCTTCTTCTTCTTCTATTCTATCAGTTCTATCTTATCTATCCTCACCTTCTATCTTCTTTCTATTAATTTCTTGAATTTTCCGTACAATTTGGGGTTGGACTTGTGTTATTTGGTCAGCTCAAATTGGTCCGGATTATCGGGTTATTACAGTTGGTATCAGAGCTTAAGTTAAGTATTACCTTGGCTCTGTGGGGTGACTCGGTAGAGATAGGGTTAGTAATAACCTAGATTGAGTTGAGTGTATATATACGAGTGCGTATTTGTATTTGATATAAAAATGGTTTTATATTATGGAGATTCGTTGGTTGAGTTGTTTATGAGTTCTGGTCGATCAGTTTGATCCACTGTATCGGTAGGAGTAAATAAACACTTGAATACGATGGACCGACACAGTATGGATATGTGATATATTATCATATATAGGATATGTTGGTAGTAATTATAATCAGATAAGATTATAAAAAGTGAAATGGTCATGTATAACCAATCAGAATTTATACAAGTGAATTATATAAAATTGAAATGAATTAAATCTGAATTTAGATCAGAATTGGAATTAAAAATCCCAGAAATGGGAAAGGTGTTTGTGAATGAATCTGGATTTAATATATGTGAATTTTAAGATCCTGGGAGATTCTAAATTTGTTTACAACATTGTAAAAGGATATTTGGAATTGATTTCAAAGTGGAAATGTTTAAAAATAGGTTTTGAAAGTGCTATATTATTGAACTCACTTCGGTAGCTGGAAAATAGATTCCGATGTTGATCATGACATCATCGGTGTTCATTTTCGAGTATGTAAGTGATGGATTACTACCAAGGATTTTGTTTTGAATTTGTTTTGGGAAAACAAGTTGTGTTGAATTTCAAAAAGGAAAACTTGTTTTTTGAAAGAGGTAAACTGTTTAAAAACTTCCAGGAAGAAAAGGTTGTTTGAATTTAAACAAATTAAAGTAAAATTTGTAAAATCCAATAGAATTGGGATAGAATTAGAAGCCAGTAAGTGAAAATCATTTGAAATAGATTAGTGTCAAGTAGAATTAGACTTGATTAGAGATAATCTGGATTTATATTGGACTGGTGAGTTATGGATTTGAAATCAAGAATAGTGCTTGAGTTTGAAATGAAATTCAACTTAGGTATAAGCGAATGGTTGTGTTAAAGATAAATTGATTTGAGAACAAGTTGGAATTGCATTGGTATATGTTGAATTGATGACAGGTGAAGTGATAAAGTTGATATTCCAGACAAAAAGGTACAAGTTTATATTTGATATAAGCATGAAATTTATAAGCCGAATAGGCAAGCCGCTTGGCTGTTTGATTTTCTTTTGGGTTGGACAAGGCCTAGAGAGGCGAGTTGTGGTTTTACCGATAGGGCTGTATAAAGGAGGTTATGGCGAAATTTTCCGAAAATTTAAAGTGTTAGAAAATTTTCAGAATTTTTGAAAAGTTTAGTTAGTCGGAATGAAAAAATATTTTACTCGATATTAATTGGTTCAGTTGAAATTAGAAATAAGGGGTAAACAAATCTTAGGAATTCCAATAGATAGGGTCGTCCTCTACCTTAGCAATTTCGAGGACGAAATTATTTTAAGTGGGAAAGAATGTAATGACCCGCATTGTCAGAGGTATTATAATTAATTTATTTAATTATATAAATAGTGATATAGGGAATTAAATCATCGTTTAATTAAATAATATGGAATATTTAATTAAATTAAATAATAGAATAATATATTTAATTCAGAAATAATCAAAAATATAGGAAATCACAATATTCTGTGAACGGGGTCATCCCCAAGATTTAATTCAGCTTAGAGTTGATTTATATTGACGAATATATTCAATCGACGCCAGTTTGAACGTAGAATTATAATATAATTAAAATAGAGCGCGTAACGATGCAGCAGTTCGCTATTTGGCGATTTGAACATCAACTGGATGTACAGGGTTCGTTTTAGATCGGATTTCTGTGAAACAAGAAACGTGTGGAGCTGGTGAAGTATATCTTTCTAGTGGAAGAGAAATATCGGGATTTCGTAATGTAGATTTTGATTTATGTCCAAATCAAATTTTAGAAAAATCGCTATGGAATTCCTTTATATTTTATAAAGGAATTATTTATATTTTAAAAAGGAATTTCAATATAAATCGAATATCGGGTTGACCCAGAAGTGAATATCGAGTTAGAAATTCATATAGGAATATTCTAGAGCTGTATGGTATTCCACTGTGAATATAGACGATAATATTTATTTTTAAATAATTAATTTAATTATATTTATATATATTAATATATTTAAATAGGCTATTTAGAGCTTTAAAAATAGCCACTTTTGCAAACGAAGTCCGAATTCGACGAAACTATTTTGTTGGATCCACAATGTCGAATAGTTGTTAGATTTCCAGTTTCGTGATTTTTACAGTCAATGTGTGGCCGTACGGATTTTTAGAGTGGAAAACAGTCAGTATTTCGACGGTTAAAAATACGCTGTGTGAGCATACGTAGTCAGAATTCGACGAAACTAGTTTCGTTGGGACCGTAATGTCGAACTCTAGCTACATGTCCAGTTTCGTGATTTTTGGGTGTCATGTGTGATTAAAGGAATTTTAGAGGGCAAATAAAAACAATGTTTTCTTAAAATTTAATTTAATATTCGAATAAATAAATATTTAAAAATTCCTATAAATACCCAAAAATATTTCCTAACCCTAATATTCTCCATTCACTGGTAGCCGCCGTCTCTTTTTCTTCAAACAGAAAATGGGGAGTTTTAAAAATCAAAACAAAATCCACATAAATTCCCATAAATCATCATAGATGGATATTAGTGATCCTTGGACATTTATCTTCATACCAGTACCCATCATAAAGGGTTCGACATCATTTTATTCGCTGTTGTTTTACAGCGCAGTGCTAGGGTTAGGTTCTTTTGAATCTTTGGTGATTTTCTTGCAAATTAAAGGTTAGCAATGGGTTTGTGGTGGGAATTAGGATCGGGTTGCAAAGGATGGAAGGATTCGATGCTCAAGTGGTTCACTGGGATGACAGAGCAGCGATGACGAGCATCAGGTCGAGATCTGTTTGGGGCCATCGAGTATTTTGGTTTAGGGATGATATTGTAGAGGGTTTCAATAGAAAGAACCTGGTATTGTCGGAATGTTGAATCGTGGATCGAAGAGGGGAAGCAGAGGCTGGGTTCGGCTGTTGAGCAGAGGGCGACAAGGTGTCGAACGTTGTCCAGAAGAAGGGTTCGAACTGTACAATTTTGGAATGACTGGAGAGAGGATTGAAGGAGAAATTTATGTGTATAGTTAGTTTGTTTCCAAGATCAAAGAACAAGGAGAACGTAGAGGCCATAGTGATCGGATTAGAGCAGTTCTGTTCGAAGCAATGTGGAAGAAGGAGATCAACAAATATCGGGTCTGGGTTTGAAAGGGAATGGGCCGGTTTAAATGGGGTGAGGCCCGTTAAGTTTTTAATTTAAAAATAAATTGTATATATAAAATGTGTTAACTTATGATTGCCATAACTTGTTCGTATGTTGATGGAATTCAACGAAACAAGATCCGTTGGGATCGTATAGACGGGAGCAACACAATGACACTGACCTGGAGTGAATTGGGGCTCGTATGAATTTTTGGCAAAATAAATTGTTTGATTCAAATCAAATAACAGTTTATCGTTCTTTAACGATGAACTGCAAATGTGAGTAAAACTCACCAACTCTGAACAGTTCTATTTTTATAACGTATATTTAGAACTGATAAATGATGACTGATTTCTATGTGTTAACTGTTGGATGAGTTGTTTGTGTATTGATTGAAATCATAGATAACGATATATATATAAAAATAGTTAATCTAATATTGATTCTGTTTTATCAGAATATTTTATATATGTGTTGTTTAACATCTGTGATGCAGGGGAACAGGTTGGAGGGGTCCAACTGGACTCCTCAATATTTATGATACTGTTCTGTTCATATATTGTAATATATGATGTGTTGTATAATCTGTTTGATTATGTATGTTTAAATGATATCGATCATTGTGGTTTTCTATTTTGAATACCATAAAAGACCCTGGGATGTAAATAGAATAAAAGGAATTTTTATAAAATCAATCGATTTTATAAAAGGTAATATTTTGAAAATAAAGTATTTATAAAATAGAAGGATTTTATAATGGAGAAATTATTTATAAAATAAATAGAAGATTTTAGAAAAAAGGAAATGAATAGAATAAAGGTGATAAATAGAATTATAAAAGGAATATTTAGTTGGAAAATAAATAGGATTTATAAAAAGGGAATTAACGAGATAGAAAAGAGTTAGTCGATTAAAGTTATCAAATAGAAGTCAATCAAATATAGTTTATTCGAAGAGTTAGTCAAACATAGTTATTCAAGATAAGTTTCCATTTAGCATGACTGCTAGCGTAATTCGCAGGGCTGCAGATAGCCTACGGCGGTCGGATGTTTCTTGAGGGAATCAGGCGTAACCATTGTGATCGCAGCGATCTAGAGTCAAGCGAATGGAGTTAAATTCAATATTAGTTATTCAATAGGATTTAAACAAATAGAGTTATCCAGTTAGAGTAAATCAAAATGGAGTTAAACAGAAATTAGAAACTGACTAGAGATTAATAAGTTGAATAGTTTTTTGGGTATCGATCTGATGTTGGTTCCGGTCTTCGGGGTTTATACTTGGGAAGTTGTTCTCTTGTTGGTTATAGTTAGAGTCTGATAGATGTGGGATGATAGTGATATGTAAACAAACAAATGGAAATGTTTTCCAGTGTTAATAACATATATTGTTAATAACATATATTTTCTAAACATAGAAAATAAGGTAATGTGAATATATATATATAGATATATATATGAAATGATGATTGGTTGATATAATTTCCATCTGGAAATAGTATCGTTGTTTGCACACCTGTTTTTCTTTGATAGTTAACTCACCGACTATCGAAGTTTTCGACCATTTTAACGTTGTTAATATGGAGAGACCGGTTGGATTATTATCCGAAGAACCACTCTGTGTTGGCATAAGCGTTGCGAATCATATATGCCAAAGATAATTGAAGATGGAGTTATGCAAGGGCTATCCTGTTTACAGAATAGTGCCTTTGGTTTGTCCAGTCCTAGGACAACTTGTATGGACGAAGGTCTGACAGAGTATATCTGGTAGATCACGTAAGTTGATCGTTTCAAACGTATTTACGTTGGTGGCGGAGGAATTAGTTTCTCTTAGCTTATACCCATGTTATTTTTGGGAAAATCAATTTGTGATTTAGAGGGTATGACGATGTGACATTCTAAGTGAATGAAGATTGTGGTATGTGAAAAGATAAGCGTAGCTTCTAGCCTCACATCCGGTAAATGACAGAAATCGGGCAGGCAGCATGGCTAAGTCGGTCGCACCGAAGTAGGGTGTATAATCACCTATCTAGAGAATATTCATTTGCTTCTTTAATCTATCAGTGTTGTCCCATATATATATACGGGAACGGTTGCTTATCCCAACCGTTGGTGATGTACATTCGATACACTCAAGCGAAATGAGTGGTCGGTCATGTGTGGCAGAGTTGCAAGATGTTCTTGTTGAACTCCAGTGTATCGTTCCTAGAGTACACTGATCGGAAGGTGGTTCCATACCTTATCATAGTTGGAAATCCATTTCCCAGTACGTGCTTGCGATTTTGATTGTATATTATTTATGCAGAACGTGAGATGAAAGCGTTTCTGCTAGATTGATATCTATTTGTGTTTAGACATTATTATAATATCAAAATGATATTGCTTGTCAAAGATGTTGGATTCTCATAAGGGAAACCCGTTCCGTATTCATGGCGTGGTCTTATGAGATATAATATACCTGTATAACTGTTTTAAACTGTTTTACTCACACCAGTTCCATGATTGACCCGGAGTTTATTTTGTTTTGTTTCCCTAAACTCTTGGGTGCCTATATTTGTACGGGCAGTCAAGTAGTCGGGATTTTACAGATACACTTGGGGAGCTTGGAGCGGGAGGCTTCAAGATCATATAGCAATAGTTTATTTCCGTTGTGTTGTAAGTGTTGTACTCTGATAAGTGTTATTATATACATGCTGTTTGTATTTCAAAAGTTATGTTATATTTTATTCGTTCCGCTGTGAGATTCGTGTTCACTCTGATGATGATGTTCTTCTTCTTCTATTCTATCAGTTCTATCTTATCTATCCTCACCTTCTATCTTCTTTCTATTAATTTCTTGAATTTCCAGTACAATTTGGGGTTGGACTTGTGTTATTTGGTCAGCTCAAATTGGTCCGGATTATCGGGTCATTACATTTGTCATGTAAGACTGCCCGGACCCGCCCGGCAAATCTAGCTGCCATAAATGCCAGTCTAATGTGGGAGGTCTTTATAAGGTTACAGTCTTAATGAATTAAGAAACACTTAACCAAATAAACATGTAGTGGGACATGAGGGGTTAAGTGGGTGCCTTGGGTGGCATGTGAAATTAAGTGGGTGCCTTGGGTGGCATGTGAAATACGATTAGGTGTCTCAATAATTAATTAATGTTGATTAAAGACAAATATGGATGACAAACAGAAAGTTAGTTGAGTGAGTGATTCTCTGAGTAACGATTTGATGTTGATCTCAGTCTTCAGGGTTGGTACTTAGGGAGTTATTCTCTTAACCAATGTATCTGTGGACTAAGAAGTACCTAATCATAAACTAAGAAAAAGGGTTAAGACCAGCTTAACCAATAAAATGATAAGTGGGTAGGGTTAAGACAAACTTAACCAATAATTTGATAAGTGGGTAGGGTTAAGACAAACTTAACCAATAATATACATTGATCTGGTAGGGTTAAGACAAACTTAACCGATAATTTGATAAGTGGACAGGGTTAAGACCAGCTTAACCAATAACACATGTTGATTTGTTGAGTAAGTAACATGGGTGACATGTGGGATATAATTATAAACACTTAACCAAGTTGAAACATGTAAGAAGACATGAATACGAGGGGTTAAGTGGGAAATTCTAGTGGGGACCAAGCATAGGGGGAAAGCTTGTGTGGGGGCCCTTTTCAAACCAGTAACCCATTAAGTATCTTTGTGGGCTCGACTCAAGTCGAGGACGGGACACGCGTACTGGATTTGATTGTAAGAGGTCAAAACGGGTTAGCGGTGGCAAGCAAGTCCAATGGGTTCATATGCGTGTGTGGGCCCGGGCTGGTAGGTAAGACGTTGTTGCATCATGTAGATATAAGTCATGCATTTTTGGTTGTATCGGGTTGCCACTTTGGGGACTGATACACCCCACTGTTGGGCCAGCACGGGTATCTACGAGTTAGGGAACCGATCGAATGGGGAAGGTAGTGGGTACACCTAGTAGAGATAGGAGCAGACAGCACCTATGAAGACAGCTAGGAGTATAACTACCATATTATGAATAAATATTGTGATTAGAATGGGGAAGGTAGTGGGTACACCTAGTGGAGATAGGAGCAGACGACACCTATGAAGACAGCTAGGAGTATAACTACAATATTATGAATAAATATTGTGATTAGAATGGGAAGGGTAGTGGGTACACCTAGTGGAGATAGGGGCAGACGACACCTATGAAGGCAGCTAGGGGTATACGAGCTGCCATTATCATTATTAAGTTCTGTAGGCGGAATCAACCTTTAGGGGGGCTAGTGGTGGTGCAGTGTAGTAATTATCTTATAGTGATTAGGGGCGCCTTTAACGATATCTTGGTTCATCTTATTTCCTAGTTTTGTACTGTCATACCCAATTGTTCATAGTCATTTCCTTATTTTCCCAGCTTATGCCTTAGTCTAGTTACTTTGATAATTATATTGTTAAAGTTATAGCACTCGCCAGACTTTATGTCTGACCCCCTTTTCTTTCCACCTCTTTTCTTCCTTCCCCCCTCCCTCAGGTTTGCAAGGAGGGAATACTACAGCTTAGTGCCGTTTTCTTTCAGTTGCTTGAAGAGAGTAGATGTATCGCTTGGGACTCTCTCATCTTTATGACTTTGCTTATGCTCAGTGGGGATTTATGCATTTATGTTATTGCTTCTTTATGTACTTTGATGTTTTTGAAAAAGACTACTGATCCTGTTGTAATTGTTTTGGAAACTACTTATGTAAACTCGTTTTGAGTTATGATGAAATAAAATAAGTTTTATCTTCTGCTGTGTTGTTTTATTTATTTATTCTTGTAATTTATCTGTTCTATACAAACAATAACGCTTCATGGACATTGCTGCATTCCCTTTGTGATTGACATTAATGGACGTGGGGTGTTACAAGGTCGACCCCCTGGTCGACCTCCTGGTCGACCTGGTCTTGGGCGGGAAGTTTCCCGCCCGACCCGCTTCTGCTTCTGATTTTTGAAATTTGAATTCTGAACCGAGCTGTTTGAATTTTTAATTTAATTCTGAAACTTCGGAAGGCCATAACTCCTTCATACAGAGTCCAATTTACGCAAACCCGGACTCTATCTCAAGCAAAATTCCGAGATGAACGCAACGGCGTAACCCATTTCCCTTAATTCTTACATTTGAAATTAATTATTCTTTAATTCATAACCTTAGTGTTTATAGAAAATACGCGGTGTTACAGTAGTCGTCGTATCAATTATTTAAAATGGGTTAAACCGTGTCTTTCCAAATAACTGGCGTACTTTATAAACAAGTGCTACAAAAACACATCCTATGCCTCATTCCAATTCATAATATTCTTTTAATAAAATATTCACATTCTTAGGGAAAGGTTCCCATTAATTTTATCAAAAATAAATTCTTTTAAATTTTCTTTTTAATCTCAAAAATCATTACTTAATGATTATTCAAGCTTAAGAATTTAACATTTTTTTTAACTGGATTAATGAACTAACGACTTTTAAAATCATTGTCCACGATAAACCCAAATCTTCTTCCATTAACTATGGAATCTTCACAGAAATCATAACGGTGTATAATTGATATAAATTCCCATATCAAACTAATAATATAACTGGAATAGCAACAATACCTTTTAAATTCCATATATAGTATCGGTCTTCATTCACAGGAGCTCATCTCGATTATTACCAAATCGAATTCCATTCAATTCCAATTTAGTATATTAAATTGGAAAACTTTATTCTGGAAAATTCCCACTAAATCTTAATAAAAGATTTATAAATTCCAAATTATTCCTTCACTGCTAATTGGGTTAAAGAAAAAGTGTTATTTAAAACACCGTCTATGATAAACTCAAGAATCCAATTCTTTTATCCAATACCAATTAAATATTAATTAATTGGTAAAAATTTCCTAAATCTTAAATAAAAGATTTATTCTTTTCCAAATTGGGTTTAAGAACAATGTTATTAAAGACACCGTCCACGACAAACCCAAAATCCCATTTGATATTAAATATAAGGTTCTGAATAGAAATTATATCGGCTTATATTCTATATCGAATTCTAAAACCAACAAGTATCGTATTGGGAATAACGATATGGATATATATCTTCCAAATTCCCATAACAATATCTGTATAATCACGGAATCCAATATCGCAATATTCCGAAGACAATTTCCATTCAAATCTATTTCCAATTTATCCTTTACAAAATCCTGATTATTTTAAAACCATTTACAAATCCAATATATTTATTTCTAAAAATAATTAAATTATTTTTCTAGTTAATAACTAGTTTATTTCGATAAAAATATATTTTTATCTTTTCAAAACTGGAATTTTTCATCAAAAATCTTTCCAAATCATTTATTATGGTTTTACAAAATTTTCCCATATTTTTATTAATTTTATTATCGCCCGTACAGTCGGTTTCTAATAATGGCCACCGAACTGCATCCATAGCGACCTTTTCTGAAATTGATTTGGATATATCTCCAAATTTAACCGTTAGATTTCAAATCTCTTATATTAATTAGAAAGTTCTTTTCGAAACGAACCCAACAGTTTCGGTTTTAGAGAATCCGACGATCGGATCTCCCGTTACACCAATTTGAAGTTAATGGTCGAAATTCGCGAATGGTCGCTGCGCGGCGCGTTCTATTCAGGTCATGAAATGTAATAACCCGGAAAATCTGAGCCAATTTAAAAATTTTATTTAGGCAATTTTGATGAATTTTGAATATTTAAAATGAATTATTTTAAATAATAACAACGAGAATTTTAATTTGAATAGAAATAGATGTATATATTTATATAGATCGTCGTTAGAATATATATAATTATTTTAAATATAAAAGGAATTGAAAATGGCGCGGTAGTTTGAAAATTCGATTTCAAAGTTCAAATGAATGTACAGGATTCAAAATAAACGAGATTTTAGCGAAACCAACAATATTAGAATCTACTTGAGAATATCTTTCCAATGAATCCGAAAAATTGAAATTTCATAGCCGAGGTAAAAAGTTATGCCCGGTTGAAAATTCAGAATAGTTGCTATGGAATTCTAGCCCTTAAAAATGGAAATTTTGCAAACGACCTCGGTTTTCGACGAAACCACTTTTGTTGGATCCGTGATGTCAAATTATTGCTAGGTTTCAAAATTCATAATTTTCTGAATCAATATGTGAGCGTGGCGAAGTTAAACGTGTTTTAACAGTTTTAGTCAATTTTGATCGACCAGAAAATGGTCATTTTTCAAACGGTCTCAGAATTTGACGAAATTAGTTTTGTTAGGACCGTATCATCAGTACAAAGCTATAAAATATTTTTCGGGAATTTTTAGATTTCGTATGTGGCCCCGGTAAATTGAAATGTGCGTTCAAATTCATTATATAGATTTATATTTTTATTTTGACGGAAACTGATGGAAACAGCCGAACTAGCTTACGATACATATCCCATTGTGTTCAGAATGGGGGTAATTAGCTATGGACAACAGTCGGTGGGCTTGATTTCGAGGTCGAAATAAAAAGTAACTTTATGGAGAATAATTAAATATTATATATATTAATTTATAAATAAAAGGGGGCCCTTTTTCTCTTACTCAGTCAACACGCTCCCCTCTCCGTTCATTTTTCTTCAGAAGCGAATAAAAAAAAGGGGAAAACTGCTCGTTAAAACCTGTCACTCCCTCCGCTCCAGCATCCGTCGCGACCGCCGCCAGGGCACTCCATCACCGCGTCGCCCTCTCTCCAGGCCATGCCCCTCCTCTCTCCTTCCACCACTCCTCCTCTTCTCCCTTCTGAAAAACCCTAGCCCCCTCAAAACATGGAAACCACCGCCGTTACCCCCTAGAGCCCACCGCACCCTCACCACCACCGGCGCCTCCGACTACGCCCCTTCCCCTTCGCCCTTCTCTTCGTTCAAGACCCGCGGTAAGCTTTTAAACCTCATATGATTTTGATTTTGATTTTGTTTATAAACCATAGATTTTTATAAATCCAAAGATTTGATTTTTCATATGTGAAAGGAGAGATTTTTAAAGAGATAAAGGAGAGATTTTTTTTAAAGTGAGAAGAAATGATTTTTAACTCGAAAAGCTTTGATTTTTAACATGATAAAGCTTTGAATTTTTGAACGGGTAAAAGTTTGATTTTTACCGTGTTTTCATGGAGATGAAAGGTCGTATCTTTATATATGAAAGGAGATTTTTATATATATATAGAAAGACGAGATTTTTATATACATGAAGTTAAGATTTTTATGTTAATCAAGTTACGATTTTTAGAAATATAAAAATATAAATTTTTGATTATAGAAAAGATAAGATTTTTATCATAGAAAGAAATAATTTTTATACAAGTAAAGATTCAATTTTTAATTAACTAAAGATGCGATTTTTATAGTGTAAACACCGTAGGAAAATATGATTTTTGAAAATATAAAGAAGTGATTGTTCGTATTTTAAAGAAAGGTTTGATTTTATTTCATAGAAAGGTAGGATCTTTATGCATAGAAATATATATATATATATGTATCTAAAAATTTTAACAAAGAAAAATATGATTTTCTTTGTTTGAATAGCAATGTAATTATAAAAATATAATTTTTATATAGAAAGGAACGAAATAAAAATACGATTTTTATATATGAAGTGCCATTATAAAAATGTGATTTCAAAAATAAACATCATAATAAAAATGTGATTTTTTTTATTATGAATAGCGTGAAACAGTGTGTGATGGAAATGGGGGAAAACAAATGCGAATCTGAACCCTTAGAAATAAAGAATGACGGAGTGAAATCCAAAGGTGAGAACTCCTCACTTTAAATCTTGTTTTCTAGTTAAAAATATGTACTAGGATGTAGACGGTGCTTAGCAGCACCCGACAACCGTCGTCCACAGACCATGGACGGCTTGTTTGATTTTGCTGTGTTACGAAAATTGATTGTGATGTGGAATGAATGAAAGTAAATATTCATGTGTTGAAATAAATTAATTATCGTTAAAAATATAATTTTTAACATGAATGTGAATAAATAAATATTCATTTACAAACCGGACGGTTTGTTTATGTACACCTATTTGAAGGATATTGATTGGGACGATAAATTTACACGTCGCCCAACTGCACAAATAATATTCAGTGTTTGTGGATTGAAACCCCACATGGGTGTTGGGATGATATTTGACGTACACTAATCCCAATTGTTTAGTGGTATGTCGATCGTTGGATTGACAGACAGTGTAAGCGTTAATTATTTATATTTAATGCTTATGTAGTTGTGTGGTGCACTTTGGATGATGGTTGATTGTTTATCGTTGATATTATATACATTTGTTGTATGGAATCCATATAATTAACATTGTATGGTAATTGATTGGGCCTCATTCCAATTTGGAAAGTAAAGAATATTATAAAATAAAGATTCATGTGTTGAATAGAATTAATAGTCATGTGTTGACGATGCTCATGTGTTGAGAATATTCATGTGTTGAAACTTATCATGTGTTGAGTAAAATATTTTAAACAATAAAATTTACATCTTTATCATAATTTTATAAAATATATTAAATAACAAAAATAGTCATGTGTTGATGATACTCATGTGTTGAGAATATTCATGTGTTGAAAGAAATATAGAATCATGTGTTGAATAGAATAAATATTCATTTGTTGAATAGAATAACGAAGTTATTGAAATATATAAAGCCGTGTTGGTTACATATGCGCCATTTGACGCGAACGATATTTATATCAATTATATTAGTTTTTATAATAAATATAGAAAAAGGAAGTGATTTCAAAATATAACGTTTTGAAAATATTATCATTTGTATATCGATGATATGAAATATTCAATTTTTATTTAAAATTGAATGTGAAGTTGAAATCGTTTTTAAAACGAATTTAAAACGATTTATAAAATACATTTAGAATTGAAATCGATGAAGTATATATATATAATATATATATATATATTATATATTAATGGCCAGAATAGAACACGCCGCGCTGCGACAGTTCGCGAATTTCGACCATTGACTTTGAATTGACGTTACGGGAGATCTGACCGTCGGATTCTCATGAAACCAAAACCGTTGGGTTCGTATTGAAAAGATCTTTCCAATGAATATTAGAAATTTGAAATCTAACAGTTGGATTTGGAATTATGTCGAAATCAAATTTGGAAAAGGTTGTTGTAAGTACAGTTTGGTGGCCGTTATTGAAAATCGACTGTACGGACCTTGATAATATTATTAAAAATATCTATAATTTGTGTAAAATCATAATATATGAATTGGAAAGGACTGGGATGAAAAATTCCACATTTGAAAGGATAAAAATATATTTTTATTGAAATGAACTAGTTTTGAACTAGATTTGAAGTGGGTTTAAAAATAATCAGAATTTCCAATATACAAATTGGAATGGATTTGAATCGAAATTATCTTCGGAATATTTCGATGTTGGATTTCGTGATTATACAGATATGGTTGTGGAAATTTGAAAGACATATTTATATCATTATTTCAAATACGATATTTGTTGGTTTCAGAATTTGATATTGAATATAAGCCAATATATTTTCTATTCAGAGCCTTGTATTTAATATCAAATGGGATTTTGGGTTCGTCGTGAATGGTGTCTTAAATAACACTATTCTTGAACCCAGTTTAGAAATGAATAAATCTTTTAATTAAGATTTCGTGAAATTGTCCAGTTAATTAGTATTTAATTGGAATTGAATTTAAGTTGGTTTTTGGGTTTATCGTGAGTGGTGTTTTGAATAACACCTGTTCTTTAACCCGATTAACAATGGAAAGTGATTTTGGGTTTATCGTGAATCGTGTTTTAGATGACATTGGTTCTTTAACCCGGTTAAAGACAGGATATTGATTTTTGAGAAGATTAAAACTAAGTGGAGTTTTAATGAATCTTTAATTAGATTAAAGTGAACGAGGATGGAGTATTACCAGTTTTGCTCCAAAGCGGTAGTTAAATCTTTAATTAGATTTGAACGTGAAATGGTAATTAATATTTACCGATAACACCGTTGTGTTAGATATAGAGTATTACCAGTTTTGCTCCATGGGATGAATAGGTGGGGATTGGGAAATAAAATAAATAATTACTTCGGTGTGGTTCGCTAATCCCGACTAGTTTGGAAAACCATAATATGGTTTGAAGTGATATCCAAAGGAAGATTAAAGATTAAATTTAGAACAATTTATCTTTGATAAAATTAATGGGAACCTTTCCCTTAGAATGTGAATATTGGAATATTGGAATATTCTGAATTGGAATGAGGCGTATGTTGTGTTTGTGTAACACTTGTTTATTTTATACGCGAGTTATTCGGAAAGGCAGGGTTTATACACATTCTGAATAACCGATTCGACGATAAGTCGAAGATGAAGATGGTGGTTGAAAACCAGAAGTCTTCACATCATTTGGATGATTATTGATGATCTTGATTGGGCTGTACACCCAAGAGGAGGGAATCAGTTGGTGATCGTCCAGACGTACTTGGAGATCAATGGATATGCGATGAAAGTGCCTCCGGTTTCGTTCAAACCGAGAACGAACTTGTAAATGGACTGTGTGTCTGACATTGGATTTTATTCTGTGCTGATTGATCTCTATTAAATATACATCTGTTTGGCGGTGGAGAATTTATTCTCTTTCTTAACGCCCTTCTCTGAGACATACGAGCTCAGAGGTTGTATATCGATGGACATCAGTCGCATGTAGTGAATTGCCTGTGTGGCATGCCTAAGTGGCAGATGATCAAGGCTTCTGTTGAAAAGCAAAGTCTTGTGGTTGATGATCAAAGCACGGCCTGTGTGGAAAAGATTTGTGTATAGCGTTAATTCGCGAGCCTCACACCTCGGTATTTGTCAAAAACGGGATAAGGACCCAAGGAGTGCACGACGTTTCTTTCTAGCTATGGGTGACGTCAGTGACCTACCTGCCCTGACATTTATATACATTTTACCTGTGTGGTTGTTGGAATTCGAGGCACCTCGAATATATGGTAGATAACTGGCACTATGTGAGCCGACGTACAGACCATTATATAGGTCCTATAGGACAGGGAAACGTGTGTTCAGGAATAGCCAATCCTCAAAAGTAAGAGAGGACCGGCCTTGGAGGTTCCAAGGGATCGCTGTGTGTGGTCCTGAGACATTTGCCATAGTGTCTCGGATCAGAGAGGAGCTTGCCCCTTGCCTCGACTCATGATGGAATCCAATTTCCAATACGTAACATTGCAGTTTTATTTGTAGAGCCTAGTATGGCGACATGATATATGGTACCCATGCCGACTATGATTGATAATTATGATTGAAATTGTTTTGACACTATACACTTATAATGGTATCAAATGATTTGTTTTAAACGTACCAAGCATGTTTGGCTATTATAAGGGAAAACCCTATCCTCCGGCTTGCGTTGCATTGTGTGATGGGACCTCGGTCTTATAATAGCTTCATTTTTCCAAAAAACATTGCGCTGTTTTGTTATATGCACTAGTGTTCTTGGGAGGAAACCCGTTCTGTGTTATACGGCGTGGTCCCTTGAATTACTTTCTTTTAAAATAAAGATTAATAACTGTTTTAGTTCTCACACCAGTCACATGACTGACCTGGAGTTTATTGTTTTAACCTAAACTCTGGGTGCCCTTATTTTCCGCACGGGCAGCTGTTAGTTTTGGTTTTGCAGATCTATATTCACAGGATTTTGGTTTACAGCTGGAACGATACTCGGAAAGATCTGTATCCGTATATCACCTTCAGTTGTGTTTTGTATTATTTTTCCGTTGCTATGTATTTAATTGTAATTTAAATATCTGATATTTGTCGAGTGCATTTATTCATACTCTGTATATTCTTGTATTCTGAAGGAATTGTTGTAATAAGCAATGAAATGTTCTTCTGTTTGTGTTCCGATGTGTGTTGTTCTCAAAGCAATTCTTTCTTTCCTTCACAGGGAATTTACGGGTTATCTCAGTGGTATCAGAGCTTTGGTTTACAGAGCTCGAGAACAAGACACATTAGAACCGAACGAGAGAATTCATCAGAGATTGGATTAGCGATATCCAATAAGAATTACTCGTTAGAGATAGGATCAGTAGTATCCTAGAACGAGTGTGAAGAGTATATTTTTCAAAATGAAAACTAGTTTTGTTTTGAAAATTTAGACCAGTTTATACGTATTTGAATATTTTATTTGTATTAAATTTGGACAATCGAGTATATAAAGATTTTGCATATACACGTCATGAACGTATATTCGAAGTATTAATATACTGGATAGATATAGGATCACACTGTAGTTGCTCGGACCAGATTCTGATGATTGACGCATCATCATCAGTGATTATTTTTGTGTTTCGAAAGTGGGATTTCTATATATTTCCATTAGACTGGTGTGAGAACCAAAACTAGATAGGATCTATTGTTGTGATTTGGCATCAAAAACATGATTTTCTGTATATATATCAAAATTATGAATTTGAAACAATAATCCACTAATTGATAGCTGGTTGTGTTGTTTGATTGTTGGTTTCATTTATTAAAATTTTGAACCATTTAGCCTAATGGAACCGAATATTGAACTGTATTGAAAAATGATTACAATTGCATACATATACATGTATATCTATTGAACAGGTCGTAGCAAGGAGGCTAGAGCAGAACAATAAAATTGTTTTCCCGACAAATAAGTACATGTTTTGTAACGACCCGTGTTTTTGGCCGTCAAATATTTAATTTAATTTATTTATTTTAAATATTATATTTGGGAATATAATGGTTTTTAATATTTAATTCATTATTAAAACGAACTTGAACGTTATAATTTATATATAATATAAATTGAGCTCGAAATGGCGCGGTAGTTCGTAATATTGGGTTTTGAACTTTAACTGAGAATACAGGATCCGATATAAGTCGGATTTCTGTGAAACAAGAAACGTCAGAACCGTATTGACGATAATTTTCATATGAAATAGGAAAATCCAGATTTCGTGTTATAGATAGTAAGTTATGGCCAAAACAAAATTTGAAATAATCGCTGTGGAAATCGTTATTTAAATATCGACCTTTAAAATGGCCATTTTGCAAACAACCTCGGATTTCGATGAAATCATTTTCGTTGGGACCGTAATGTTAAGTTATTGTACGGTGGTGAATGGCAAGGAAAACTGATGTCGTATGTGACCACGGTAGCCATAAACGCCCGTTCAATTTCTATAACGCGTAATTTATTTAATAAAGGGTTTTTGAGTGTAACTTGAGAAGATGATCGAATTAAGCCGCGAAACCAGTCCCGTTGAGTTCGTATCATCGATTAGAGTCAGGATAGGCATATAGTTTGTTATTTTTGGAGACCGGATAATTTGGCGTTAAAAAGGGTATTGCGGTGCGCGGTAAAAATAGCCTACCGGGGAAACAGTCTCAGAATGCGACGAAACTAGTGCCGTTGGTTTCGTATCAACAAATTTTTGTAGGATGTCAAAGTTCAAATTGATTTGATTTATCTGGTGATCGTGGAAAAATTAAACGCGTGTTTATTTCTGGTTTTATAAGGGATTTTTTTCAAAACAAGCTCAGAATTCGACGAAACTTGTCTCATTGGATCCGGAAAATCTTTTTACACTAAGATTAGCATTTTTATCAGTAAACAGAAATCGTATGAAGTAGGATTTGTGTGTTTCTTTACGCATAAGTTTCATATAATATTATTCTAATATAATGCCACACTATAAAACCCAACCTTCATGTTTAAGAAATTCGTACTTCTTATGTCTACCTTTTATTTTCAACTGCTACCTACATATGGGATTTGAAAGCAAAATGCACCCTGGTTTCTTTCTCTACCCTAAACTACCCTATATACACAGAGTATATATTTTCCTGACAAGTTTCTGCCTTGCGTTTTCTACACCTTCAGCTACTCTACGCAAAAACCCACCTGCCTATTGCATTGGAACCATGCAAGTGTATGTATTGTTCCCATCAATGAAAAAAGTAAGTGCCACAGACCATACCCATGAATTTATCTCGTTTCACCTCATTTCATTTCAGATCACTTCAGAATGAAAACTGACGCCTGCTTTCATACCGCAGCAGTCCTAGGTTTGAAAATAGGGTATCTATATTGTACCCCGATGATGTGAGAGCGTTCTTATCCTCTCGTTCTTCTTCTATAAAAGGTGCTGCAAACTCCCTTTTCTTTCGCACAAACGAAATCCCGAACCTCTATTTTCAATGTAAATCAGTATCTCCCTTTCACGTTTTCAAATAAACAGCACCTCCAATATGAAAACAAAAGAGAACATGGGGGACTTGAGCTGTGAGGTGGTGCTTACTGTGAGCGGTGTATAGCGAACTGTCGGGTGGAGCTGGAGCGGTGGCCGAGGCCTGTGCACGTTCTGCGGCGGGCTCGGATGGAGTAAGGGGGTAGAAAGAGTGCCGCTATTTCGAAGCAGCACCATGGGTACCTCGGTAATGTGATGAAGTGTGATATTGCTTAGAACAAGGAAGGAGAGGTGGTGAATGTTGCTACATCGTGCAGATCAACGTATCATGGGGGAAGTTGCGTCAAATATGGGGACTTGTTGCGGTGGACTTGCGTATGGGTTGATAAAGCCATGGTGTGAATGCAGGGAAGTAAAGTGTGGGAATAGTAAAGGAGCACAGTGGCTTGCGAGGTCTGCCAGTTTGAATGAATGAAGGGGGAGTGGCGGTCATTGTTGTGGCATCGACGGGTTTTTTTCAGGAAGAAGATGAAAAGGACTTCGGCATTATGAGAGTTTGAAGGATCTATTTGACCTGGTAATGAATATTAAAACGTAATCAGCTTATACTAAGTAATTTAATAATTAAGATTTTTTTTAGTTTAATTAAATCATAGATGGTTATGGTTTGAATCTAACCCTGTTTTGGAACAGGAGACATGCGAATGGACCCAAAATCCTTGCCTGAATGAAGCAGTAGCATCCTTGGAACAGCGAGACGCATCTTTGAACGAGCCAACTTTCAATGTAATTAATATGAAAATTTAATTAGTTTGGAGTTAGTTAGGGTAAATTGGTTAAGAAAGTAATTAGTTTTTAATTGAAAGGGTTTTTATTCAGCCTTATTCATTTGAAAGAAGGTCGGCCAAGTCAGTTTTAAACCAACGTTAATTATAATTAAGGAAAGTTTATTTAGTTAGTTAATTAAATTTGTTAAATTTAAAAATATTTATGAGTTGATTATAATTGGTAAAGTCAAAAGCTAAATTAAGTAGTTCGACCGTTTCTCTAAACAAAGTTGGCCAGTTTTCCAAAATCAAAAGGTCGGACGCCTATTCTAAGTATAATAATGTAATTAATTATATAATTAAATTAGTTAAAGTATAATTAAGAATTTGTTATTTTATTTAATGGTATTAACTTATAATATTAATAGTGAGTGCATATTTGATCAGAATTGGACCAAAAAAATCACGTGGGGACGGTATCGTTGAACTCTTCCGTATAGAACTATGCTGGACAAGACTGAAAGCTACTGGAATTATTGGTTAAATTAAACGCATGTTTAATTTAACCGGAACTGAACCGCTTAAGCGAATCACCTCAAGGTGAGTTAAACTCGCTCAGTTTTCCCATTTATATTTTTATATAAATTGGGTTTTTATTTTGTGTGCTCTGCTTGTTGATGGTTGCCTGGTTGCTAGTTATACATTTGTTTGTTGATTTATTAATGAAATTAAACCATCATTTAATTTCAGTGAAATACCAAATCGTTATTTTAACGATTGTTGCCAATAAAGGTAACTTACCTTATTAGTCACGTTTATTTATAAACGTGTTTTAAATTGTTGAACTGTTTGAATTGCTTGTGGTTGATGTTGAGTGGTTGCTATTTAGTGTTATCAGTTAAACAAAACTGAATGGTCTGATATGAGATAACCATTTGAATACAGGGAAGAACAGGTTGGATGGATCCAACCGGATTCCTCAAAAATATTATTTGTTTCGTATTATTATATATGAACTGTCCTGTTTGGATTGATTGATTTGATTGTTGATTTTTGAATATTCAACATTTGTTTGTTTAAACCAATGGGCGGTATTGGTTGGGTATTTGGCGGCGTATGGCCTATAAAATCAATCGCTTTATAAATATTGATTCACCGTCAGGTAAATCGATAGAGATGAAGTTATAAAATTTATTTTATAACTGGAAATAGATTTTGAGAAATATATATTTTGAATAAGAGTTATTAAAGGAAAAGAAATAAATATCTTATTCATTTATTTTATAAAGTAAATTCTGATGTTAATCAGATTTGTAAGTATGTGAATAAGAAATAAATCGAATGGTTAAACTTTGATAATTGTTGTGTAAAGAAAACAATTTATGGAATTATTTAAATTAATTATATTTTTAATCAATTTAAAGTGAGAATTAATTAGAATCGGTTAATGAGATAATCGAGTTTTGAGTTAATTAAATCGACCAGTTTGAATTGGAATTGATTATCAAATTGATGTATTTCGATTAAAATAGTTTAATGAATATTGTTTAAATTTAAATAAGGTTTTTAAAAGGATTTACTATTTATTTTAATTAATAAAGAAATTAACTACTAATGTAGTTAATGATTGAAATAAATTATTATTTTAATTAATAATAAATTAGAAAATTACTTTTCAAAAGTAATCGAAGTAAATTGAAATCAAACGAAATGGTGGAAGAAGTTTATGAACGGGTTTTATATTTAAAAACCCGAATTTTTATAACAAAGTTATAAAGAGAAGTTTAAGCGATTAAATGTTTACTTAATATTTGAGTTAAGTAAAAGGAATTGAGAACAGAAGGGTTTATATAAAACCAGGGTTGTGTAAATGAGATTTTAAGTGTAAAAGCGTTGACATTAGATTAACGTTATTTGAAATTGAAATCAAGTAAAAAGCGGAGGATTGAAATAAGATTTCAAAAGTGGGGAATGGTCGAATAGATTTGAAAGGAGAATTGGATATGATTATAAGTTATTTTACTACGTAATACAAAGAAATTGGTTTGAGAACATTTGTATCTTTATTAAGGATTCAATTATCGTATTTTTAAAATATTAAAAGAGTTAGAAGTTTTTATTTAACAGAAGGGAACTAGTTTGGTTTAAAGTTAAAGGCCAAGGGATGCCGAATACTGAACCAGTGAACTCATTGGAGTGTCATGATTGAAACACTGTATATTTTGATAGTTAAAACACCGACTATCAAATCTGTCCAATACGATTGTTGGTATGGAAAGACCGGGATCGAATTTATATTCGAAAACCATTCCGTACAACAAATACGTGAAGTTCTCAAAAGATGATCGAGTTGGAGCATTGAAGACCGTGGATTTTCATAAACGGAAGAACCACTAATATTCTCTGCCTGGCAAGCAGAGATAAGTTGTGATTCTATCGTGGTTGGAATCTACGGGTTGCAAGGGCTTCTCGCTACTGATCCATGGGGTGATTCCTATATGGATGAGGTAGGAGAGTGCCTTCGGTTCATCCTGTTCCTGGATGACTTGTATGGACGGATGTCTGACAAAGTATTTCCAAAGGGTCACGTACGTTGATTTCTTTAAACGTGCTATAGTTGTTGGCGGAGAATTGTCGTTCTCTTAGCTTCTAACTAGAGTATTTTTGTGTACGTCAATTAGTGATATCTGACGGATCTGACGTTGTGGCATTCAAAGTGAATGGTGATCAGATGTTTCAAAAATAAACTCTGACCTCAAGCCTCGCCAACTGGGTAATGACAAAAATCGGGCGGGCAGCATGGCTATGTGGGTCGCTCCCATTAGGGTGTATAATCACCTATCTAGAGAAAATCCTATTTGCTTCTTTAATCTATATTTTGATGCTGTCCCTTAACGGGAGACGGTAACTGATCCCAACCGTCGGTGATATACATTCGATACACTCAAGCGAAATGAGTGGTCGGTTATGTGAGGGCCGGGTTGCAAGACGTTCTTGTTGAACCCAGTGTATTCGTCTCTAGAGATACACTATCGGCTGGTGGTCCCATACCTTGTCATAGTCGGAATCCAATCTCCAATAAGCGCCCGCGGTTTTGTTGGTATACTATATATGTAGAGCGTGAGATGCAAGCGTTCTACTAGATTGATAATTACTTGTATTTAGACATTATTATAATATCAGACAAGATATTGGTTTCAAAAATGTTTGGGTTATCATAAGGTAAAAACCGTCCATGTTTATGTGTGGATTTGGTCTTACGATTACCCTTTTCTTTTGAAAAGATTTTGAACTTTAAAAATCATGATTGGACGATTTACCATTAATATTGTGCGAGTTTATCTCACTCTGGTTCACCAGACTGACCTGGTTTTTTGTAAATGCTCGGGTTAGCCCGGGGTGTACAGGTTCAGGTTATCGAATGCTGAGAAGTCCAGAGACGAGTTGGAGATTTTCAGATGTATGATACTATATAGCTACTATTCCGCTGTGTGTCGTATATAGGAACAGGTTATTATAAATGTCCCATTGTTTGATGTACTCTGATGATTGTAGTTATTTTTAAAGCTCTCAATAAAGATTTATTTCTGTATTATATTTTGTTCCGCTGCAATGTGAGACTCTGTGTTGTGGTGTTTCTTCTTCTTCTATTCTAATATTTCTTTCTTTCTTATCTCACCCTATAATTTCTTTCTAATAACTATCCAGTGTTTTTGGTGCTTGGGGGTTCGACATGAGTTATGGTAAAGGTATTTATGTCGATTTCCGGGGCTAGAAATCGTGGGTCGTTACAGTGGTATCAGAGCGGAAGTGAAACACCCCACCTCAGTTAGGGTCACTCTCAAAGGGAATGCCCTAATTTTGGTGGAGGTTTATAAGTATAAGTCACAGATATACAAGACAGATATAAGAACACATATTTTTGAACAGCGGAAAACAACAACAACTTTTATTTCAACAAAATACGTGTTACACAAACCATGCCACAATTGTCTCACAATTCTTCCAAAAACATAACATCTTCATAACTGTCTTGATTACGTTATTTAAAGAAGCATAAAGAAAATATAAATAAACTGCATAAGTCCCATAATTGATGTCCAAAGCCATAGTCCAAAACGAAAAAGATCCAAGCAATACATTCTTTCTCTTCAAGCTGGATGTGAAAACTGGTCAAGCTGCGGTATTCCCTCCCCGTGGACCTGGGGGGGGGAACAGAAGAAAAGAAGACGAAAGAAAAGTAGAGTCAGACATAAAGCCTGAGTAAGTCTAGGACTATTCAGTCTATGAATAAAGAACTGGGTATGGTAAGTATAAACTGGAAATGGGAAAGCACCATAAACTAAGTTAAGTTGTCTAGAGTCGAATACACTATCATACCCCATGTTAATCTTTGTACCCATATAAACTAGTTCCCAACAGGCACCCCATAATCAGGGTGAAGTGATCCATTTATGATGATCGGCTCCTACTCGCATAGTTACATGTGTCTTACGGCCCCCGTTGTTGTAGTTACCCATGATGGTCCCACCATGGGGTGTATCAAGTCCCATGGTGGTGGCCCGACACAATTCTAGAATGCACAGGTATGCTACTGGTGCCCAGTGCCTTATTTTTCTGCGCCGGAGTGTGTGCACGCCCGCACCCCGTTAGAACCTACACTGCTGCACCACCACCGTCGATTTGACCTCTTACAATCAGCCCAGTAATCGTGCCCCACCCTGCCTAGTTCAGGGTATCCTGATACACCTTGTAGGCTTACTGCTGAAAAGGGTCCCCCGCTACTAGGTTTTCTATTTCTAGCCAACATGCTAAGTTGGTTAAGTGTTTTGTAAACCTAACCCCAAATCAGTCTGTATAGTTTAGCATGTTCCATTTTGATTAAGTATTAATTCAATTTACTTAATCCTATCAATCCTGACTCAGCCTTAATTGTCTTATTAAAGCCTTGACCTCTCACATTAGACAGGTATTGTTGTGGCTGCCTGTTGCCGGTTGGGTCCGGGCAGTCTTATGCCACAACTCAGTCTAACCTCGGGTCCTTATTGGGCTCCGTGTTTAACCACCCACATTGGATAGGTATTGTTGTGACTACTGGACAGCCGGGCGGTTCCGGGCAGGTTTACATCACAACTCAATCCAACCTCGGGTTAAACACATCGTATTTTCTACATTTACATATTTTGTCTCTTTCCTTTTCATATGTAAATATTTGCGGCCCATTATTCAAATCCATCTTTATTGGTTTAAAATTTATTTATGCCACTTAATTATTTTTCAAGGTTTTTGGCATGCGTCAAACATGCCACACATATGTTCTATGTTTTAACCCCGTCGTCATTACCCTTGTTTTTATACGTTCACTAAAATATAACATATGTTGGGTTTAACATTTAAACCCAACTTAGCCACATGGAAAAGGGGAGGCTTATAACATGGTGTTTATATATTCTACGTGACATAAAAAGGGGAGTGTGAACGCATGAACTTGCAACATAACGATCTAATTAACATGAATTAGGCATATGTGAACTTGCATGGTAGCAGCATATAATCATAGCATAAACATACTTAAACATGAATCATTCTATTTATATGATCTTAGCATAAACATACCTAGACATGAATCATGGTTTTTAATCTATTCATGTAAACTTGCAATTGGAATATAAATCTAACTTAATTTATGCGCTACCTATACCACCATATGATTTTTATAACAACATAGGCCTAAACATGGTTTCAACTAGGCATAACACCAAACATAGCTTGATATGGTTTCAACTAGGCATAACACCAAACATAGTTTGATCATGTTCATAAGAATGCTTACTTTTGTTTCTAATACAAAAGTATGATTTGCCAATTCCAACATAGATTCATATAAACCATATTACTTAGTCGAGTCCAATTACACACTAAAAGTGATCATAAAAGTATGTACATCATATTGGCATAATAGTGAATCATATACTTGCATGAATCCCCAAATAAAACACCATAACATATGGTTGTCAACATAAACCACATACTTGCAAATATCCAATCGTATACCATAACATTTCCAAACCGTTTAGAATCAAAGCAACATACAAATATAGATTATTATCGCCACAATTCCATTTCTCACTTTACACAAATCAACACAATTATTTATTCACATCGGAATAGCACTCTACTTACAACGTATGACGAATCTTCAATTCAGGAATCTGAATTCTGAATTTGGAGATGCTATCCTTTGTTGTAGGTGTTTCTTTGATTTTAATTGACGTTGCTTTAAGCTTTCGAATTATCTCCTAATTGTCTCTCAATTTCTGACGGCTATTCTAGTCTCTCCTCAGCAGCATGACGGTCTCATCTCCATTTTTGTTTGTGTGTATTAGGGTGAGTCTTATGTCCTTTTTATAAAGTTTGTGAGTTGATTTGGACCGTCGATGGAGCTTGGTTTAATAATAGCCGTTCGTTTGAAGGAGAGACCAACCAGGAGCTGACACCTAGCCCTAGTTACAAGGCAAGGCTCAGAAAATCGACCAAACACAGACCAGGCCAGCCAGGGGGGGCTGGGTTCGACCTGGCTCAGTGGCCAGGTCGACATGCCAGTCGACACCGTGTCGACTTGGCAGTCGACACGGGTGACCCAGGTCGACTGCCAGTCGACCTGGGTAGCTCCAGGTCGACTACCCAGTCGACCTGGGTGCCTTGGGCTGGAAAATTCCCGCCCTGGCCAATTGGGCCCGATTTTGAATTTTAAATTGGTTTTTCTAAGCTGTTTTGATCTGTTTGAATTTTAAACTGAATTTTGAAACTTCCGGAGGCCATATCTTTTTCATACGGAGTCCGTTTTATGCAAACACGGACTCTATCTCAAGCAGAATTCCGAGACGAACGCAATGGTGTATCCCGTTTCCCTTAATTCTTTGATTTGAAATTAATTATACTTTAATTTGTGAATTTCACCGTTATAGAACACACGGGGTGTTACATTCTCCCCCACTTAAAAAGATTTCGTCCCCGAAATCTTCAAGTTCAGGAAGAATGTACATCCTAACATCCAAACATCCATCTACTCATCCATCAGAAACGAGCATCCATTGTCCTTAAAAGACTTCTAATGCTTCATGATCATATGCGAAGTGTGTGTGTACATGTACTTATCTAATGCAAAATCAGGCGGTCTACTGATTCAGTTGACCTCCTTAATGCAAATTATGTAAGTGCCATGAATCCATTATATATGCAAATTCTCCTATTCATGATTCTACATGAGTGCACAATCATTCATACCAATGCAACATCCATATGACAACACATTAAACCTCAACCATATACGAATATAAATACATTTATGCATATGCAATATGAAGTGACTGAGCCGATCTAAAACCTAGGTTGTGTGTGTATATGCAACCACGAGCAACCACTAGCAATCACTTGCAACCACTTGCAACCATCATCCATAACATGTTTCAATTACATGTTTTCATCCAAAGGGTTTCTTCCTAAAAGATAAGGTCGAGGATATATAACTAAAAAGATAGATAAAAGCGAAACTTAAGGAAAAAGAAAGATCAAAGATGTACCCTCGAAAAGAAAAGGGTAGGCTGCGCGTATTCTAGCTTCAGTTTCCCAAGTTGCGTCTCCCTCGGCGTCGCTCCACTGAACTTTGACGAGCTTGACTTCGCGGTTGCGTAGCTTCTTCACTTCCGTTCCTAATATGTGGGTTGGAACTTTCCTCATGGTTGCTTCGCGTTCCACTTCAGCTTCTTCTAGGATGTTTGGCTCTACCACTTCAGCAGATTCATGTAGACATTTTCGAAGATGTGAAACATGAAAGACGTTGTGAACTCCGGCCAATTTCTCGGGTAGCTCTAACCTATAGGCCATTTTCCCAATTTTCTCAATGATAGGAAATGGCCCTACGAACCTTGGTGCTAGCTTTCCTGTGGTTCCAAAACGAATAACGTTCCTTAGTGGAGATACCTTTAGAAAAACTCTGTCCCCAACCTCAAATTCAAGGTCGGTCCTCCTCTTGTCGGCGTAGGACTTTTGTCTGTCTTGGGTCGTCTTCATCCTTCTTCGTATTAAGTCTACTTTCTCTGATGTCTCTCGGATCATATCTGGTCCAAGTATGAGCTTATCAGTAGACTCCCACCAACAAGTGGGCGATCGGCACGGTCTTCCATATAAAGCTTCGAAGGGCGCCATTCCGATGGTTGCTTGGTAGCTGTTGCTGTAGGCAAATTCCACCAAAGGAAGATGGTCTTCCCAAGTCCCTCCGAAGTCAAGGACGCACAGTCTTAAAAGGTCCTCCAAAACCCTGTTCACTCTTTCTGTTTGGTCATCGGTTTGGGGATGATAGGCTGTTCTCAAGCATAACTGTGTGCCTACCGCTTCTTGCAGACTCCGCCAAAACTCACTTGTGAAGATAGGGTCTCGGTCACTAACAATGCTGGATGGTATTCCATGGAGTCGAACAATTTCCTTGAGGTAAAGAGATGCTAAGGATGAGGCAGTTCTTTTACTTTTGACAGGTAAAAAGTGGGCGCTTTTAGTAAGCCTATCCACTATTACCCAAATGCTAGTGTTGCCTCTCCTAGACCTAGGCAGCCCATCAATGAAGTCCATTGAGATGCTATCCCACTTCCACTAGGGGACCTCTAGTGGATGGAGCAGACCGCCAGGCTTTTTCTGTTCCGCCTTAACCTGTTGGCACACCATACACTTAGAAACGAAATCTGCCACGTCCTTCTTCATGCCATTCCAAAAGAAAGTTCTCTTTATGTCCTTGTACATTTTATCCCCACCCGGATGTATCGTCATCTTGGAGTTGTGTGCTTCCTCGAGAACCTTCTTTACTAAATCCCTTGTCTGTGGGATGCATAGTCTTCCATCTCGCCATAGCCAACCCTTATCGTCGATGGAGTATCTGTTGAGGTGACTTGAAGTCACACCCCTAATTAGCCTATCAATCGTCTCCACAAGCTGAGGGTCTTCGCGTTGTGCTGTCCCTATTGATTCCACTAAAGTCGGGCGTACTTCGAGAGATGCTCGCAAGACCGGTACAAAATCGGAGGAGGGTCAAAAGTCAAAACTGGCTATAAATTCTAGGCTTTGTCTTTCAACAAACAGCGGGCTTAGGGTTAGTTTCTTTCGGCTCAACGCGTCTGCCACTACGTTGCCTTTGCCCGGAGTGTAGGAGATCTCGAAATCATACGAGGCAAGAAACTCCATCCATCTCTGTTGCCTCAAGTTAAGATCTTTCTACGAGAAAAGATATTTCAACGATTTATGGTCAGTGTAAAGTTCGAACTTCTCACCTAGGAGATAGTGTCGCCAAGACTTGAGTGCAAAGACGATGGCGGCTAACTCAAGATCGTGGGTCGGGTAGTTCTTTTCATGCACTTTCAATTGTCTCCCACCCTAAGCTATTACCCTTCCTTCTTGCATTAAGACGGCGCCTAGCCCTGTCCCACATGCATCTGTATAAACTGTGAACATCTTGCTTCCATCTGGCAACGTTAAAACTGGGGCTGTTGTAAGAGCCCTTTTTAGTCGTTGGAAAGCAAACTCGCAATCCAAGTACCAATTGAACACTAGATTCTTCTTGGTCAACTTTGTGAGCGGGGCTGATATCTTTGCAAAGTCTCTGATGAGTTTCCGATAGAAGCCTGCTAGCTCGAGAAAGCTTCGGACCTCCGTTGCATTCTTTGGTGTCTTCCAATCCTGCACCGCTACTACCTTAGCCGGGTCTACTGCTAACCCTTCTTTGGATACTATGTGCCCAAGGAACCTCACTTCCTCTCTCCAAAAGTGGCATTTGGAGAATTTGGCTTTTAGCTGATGGACTCGCAGAGTTTCCATGATTGCCCTTAAGTGCTGAGCATGTTCCTCTTCACTCTTTGAGAAGATAAGGATATCGTCTACGAAGACCACTACGAACTTGTTGAGGAATTCTCTGAACACCCTACTCATCAAGTCCACGAAGTAAGCAGGTGCGTTTGTCAAGCCGGAAGGCATGCCAAGCCATTCAAAGAAGCCGTCTGGGTTTCTAAATGTCGTTTTATCGATGCTATCTTCAGCCACCCTTAGTTGATGAAAACCGGTCGCTAAATCGAGTTGGGAGAAAACAGACGCTCCTACAAGCTGATCAAACAGATCGTCAATTCTGGGGAGAGGGTGCCTATTCTTTTTCGTTAGCTTGTTGAGCTCCCTATAGTCAACACACAGACGGAGTGAACCATCCGCCTTTGTGGCGAACACCACCGGAGCGCCCCATTCTGAAATGCTCCTTCTAACGAACCCCTTCTCTAGAAGCTCTTTAATCTGTTTACTGAGCTCCTTTCTTTCCCGTGGAGCCATGTGTCTAACGGGAAACGCAACGGGATTTGCATTATCTACAAGATATATGCGGAAGTCTATCTCCCGCTTCGGAGGCAAGCCCTTCACCTCTTCGAAGACATCCGGACATTCCCGGACCACTCTAACCGATTGCAAACTTTCAACAGAGGCATCTAGCGATTCAAGATAACTAAGCATAACCACATACGAGGGATTATAAGTAATTTCCAAAGTATTACCGAGTTGGGTCAGGAGCCTAACCACCTTTTTCTCACAATCAAGGATGGCCCCATTACTGGATAGCCAATCCATGCCCAAAATCAAACCATATCCCGAGAAGCCCAAAACAAAGGCACTACACCTAAATTCTACGCTTAGAATATAAATTTTCAATCCCACACATATCATAGACAAATGAGCTGGGCCCCCAATTGGGTTTGAAACAATTAAGGGGTCCTCTACCATACTAGTCTCTAGGTGCAGAGATTCTACTAAAGCAGACGAGATAAAGGAGTGTGATGCGCCAGAATCAAATAAAGTGCGAATTGGGTGATCATAAAGATAAACTACACTTTCTACAGAATTATTTATACCTCGCTGTTGCAGAGGTGGCGCCTCTAGCACATGAACCTGTGCCCCTGAGGTGGATCTAGCCCTCTGCCCCTGTCCTCTTTTCTTCGGGCAATCCTTAGCCAGGTGGCCTGTCTCACCGCAAGAAAAGCACCCGCCATTCATCATGGCCTTCTTTTTCCGGCAATCTTTCACTAAGTGCCCCACTTTGCCACAGAAATTACACTTCCTCTTCTCTTTGTTGTCTTTCCCGCCCTTCTTAAAGTCTGTCTTCTTAGGCTGCAAACCCTCTTTCTTCCCTTGAGAGTTTTCTGCCTTTGTCTCCTTCTTGCCCTTATCCTCTTCGTTCAGCAATGCCATCTGTACCAATCTTTCATACGTAGCTCCCATGGGTATATGGGTCATGGCCAAACTGTGTAATGGCTCATTCAACCCTTTGACAAAACGGAGAGCCTTCTTGTGCGCGGTGTTGACTAGGTCCAGTCCGAATCTAGCCAGCTCATCGAACTGATTAACATACTCTTTGACTGTCATATTCCCTTGCTTAAGAAATAAGAATTTTTCCAACTGCAAACTCCTTTCAGCGTCTGAGAGAAATTTAGCCTCAAACCTTGCCCTAAAGTCCTCCCATGTTTCCACTGGTCCTTCTGCATTAGTGACTTCCCACCAGTAGGAAGCCTCACCTTTTAGTAGCCACACTGCCAGTTGTACCTTCTGCCTATCTTCTACCTCAAAGATGACGAATAAGTCCTCGGTTTCCTTTAGCCAATTCCTAGCTGCCACGAAGGACTCAGTTCCATGAAAGTCCTTTCCTCCCATAGCTTTAAAATCTTTACATATCTTAGCAAAAGTATTTCCCCACGGAGGAGGTGGAGGAAGAGGTGCTGCTGCAGCTGGACGATTTCCAGCAGCTGGGGGAGGAGGAACGGTAGGACCTGGCTGAGTGGCCCTTGCTTCTAAGAATCGTCTAAACCAACCAGGTATTTGTATACCCTCTGGCAAGTTAAGTTCTTCGGACATGCTGAAACAAAAAGGATAGATTCAAAATGAAGGATAAAAGATAGTACCTATGGCTTTGGGGGACTTTGCCTTTTTAAAATATAATATTTTATCTTTTAAAAATGCTTCTTTAAATTTTTCTTTGAAAATAAATTTTCAAAACTTTTATCTTATCTGGTAAACCTATGCTCTGATACCAAGTGAAACACCCCACCTCCATTAAGGTCACTCTCAAAGGGAATGCCCTAATTTTGGTGGAGGTTTATAAGTATAAGTCACAGATATACAAGACAGATATAAGAACACATATTTTTGAACAGCGGAAAACAACAACAACTTTTATTTCAACAAAATACGTGTTACACAAACCATGCCACAATTTTCTCACAATTCTTCCAAAAACATAACATCTTCATAACTGTCTTGATTACGTTATTTAAAGAAGCATAAAGAAAACATAAATAAACTGCATAAGTCCCATAATTGTTGTCCAAAGCCATAGTCCATAACGAAAAAGATCCAAGCAATACATTCTTTCTCTTCAAGCTGGATGTGAAAACTGGTCAAGCTGCGGTATTCCCTCCCTGTGGACCTGGGGGGGGGGAACGGAAGAAAAGAAGACGAAAGAAAAGTAGAGTCAGACATAAAGCCTGAGTAAGTCTAGGACTATTCAGTCTATGAATAAAGAACTGGGTATGGGAAGTATAAACTGGAAATGGGAAAGCACCATAAACTAAGTTAAGTTGTCTAGAGTCGAATACACTATCGTACCCCATATTAATCTCTGTACCCATATAAACTAGTTCCCAACAGGCACCCCATAATCAGGGTGAAGTGATCCATTTCTGATGATCGGCTCCTACTCGCATAGTTACATGTGTCTTACAGCCCCCGTTGTTGTAGTTACCCATGCTGGTCCCACCATGGGGTGTATCAAGTCCCATGGTGGCGGCCCGACACAATTCTAGAATGCACAGGTATGCTACTGTTGCCCAGTGCCTTATTTTTCTGCGTCGGAGTGTGTGCACGCCCGCACCCCGTTAGAACCTACACTGCTGCACCACCGCCGTCGATTTGACCTCTTACAATCAGCCCAGTAATCGTGCCCCACTCTGCCTAGTTCAGGGTATCCTGATACACCTTGTAGGGTTACTGCTGAAAAGGGTCCCCCGCTACTACGTTTTCTATTTCTAGCCAACATGCTAAGTTGGTTAAGTGTTTTGTAAACCTAACCCCAAATCAGTCTGTATAGTTTAGCATGTTCCATTTTGATTAAGTATTAATTCAATTTACTTAATCCTATCAATCCTGACTCAGCCTTAATTGTCTTATTAAAGCCTTGACCTCTCACATTAGACATGTATTGTTGTGGCTGCCTGTTGCCGGTTGGGTCCGGGCAGTCTTACGCCATAACTCAGTCTAACCTCGGGTCCTTATTGGGCTCCGTATTTAACCACCCACATTGGATAGGTATTGTTGTGACTACTGGACAGCCGGGCAGTTCCGGGTAGGTTTACATCACAACTCAATCCAACCTCGGGTTAAACACATCGTATTTTCTACATTTACATATTTTGTCTCTTTCCTTTTTATATGTAAATATTTGCGGCCCATTATTCAAATCCATCTTTATTGGTATAAAATTTATTTATGCCACTTAATTATTTTTCAAGGTTGTTGGCATGCGTCAAACATGCCACACATATGTTCTATGTTTTAACCCCATCGTCATTACCCCCGTTTTTATACGTTCAATAAAATATAACATATGTTGGGTTTAACATTTAAACCCAACTTAGCAACATGGAAAAGGGGAGGCTTATGACATGGTGTTTATATATTCTACGTGACATAAAAAGGGGAGTGTGAACGCATGAACTTGCAACATAACGATCTAATTAACATGAATTAGGCACATGTGAACTTGCATGGTAACATCATATAATCATAGCATAAACATACTTAAACATGAATCATTCTATTTATATGATCATAGCATAAACATACCTAGACATGAATCATGGTTTTTAATCTATTCATGTGAACTTGCAATTGGAATATAAATCTAACTTAATTTATGCGCTACCTATACCACCATATGATTTTTATAACAACATAGGCCTAAACATGGTTTCAACTAGGCATAACACCAAACATAGCTTGATATGGTTTCAACTAGGCATAACACCAAACATAGTTTGATCATGTTCATAAAAATGCTTACTTTTGTTTCTAATACAAAAGTATGATTTGCCAATTCCAACATAGATTCATATAAACCATAGTACTTAGTCGAGTCCAATTACACACTAAAAGTGATCATAAAAGTATGTACATCATATTGGCATAATAGTGAATCATATACTTGCATGAATCCCCAAATAAAATACCATAACATATGGTTGTCAACATAAACCACATACTTGCAAATATCCAATCGTATACCATAACATTTCCAAACCGTTTAGAATCAAAGAAACATAAAAATATAGATTATTATCGCCACAATTCCATTTCTCACTTTACACAAATTAACACAATTATTTATTCACATCGGAATAGTACTCTACTTACAACGTATGACGAATCTTCAATTCAGGAATCTGAATTCTGAATTTGGAGATTCTATCTTTGTTGTAGGCGTTGCTTTGATTTTAATTGACGTTGCTTTAAGCTTTCGAATTATCTCCTAATTGTCTCTCAATTTCTGACGGCTATTCTAGTCTCTCCTCAGCAGCATGACGGTCTCATCTCCATTTTTGTTTGTATGTATTAGGGTGAGTCTTAGGTCCTTTTTATAGAGTTTGTGAGTTGATTTGGACCGTCGATGGAGCTTGGTTTAATAATAACCGTTCGTTTGAAGGAGAGACCAACAAGGAGCTGACACCTAGCCCTAGTGACAAGGCAAGGCTCAGAAAATCGACCAAACACAGACCAGGCCAGCCAGGGGGGGCTGGGTTCGGCCTGGCTCAGTGGCCAGGTCGGCATGCCAGTCGATACCGTGTCGACTTGGCAGTCGACACGGGTGACCCCGGTCGACTGCCCAGTCGACCTGGGTAGCCCCAGGTCGACTACCCAGTCGACCTGGGTGCCTTGGGCGGGAAAATTCCCGCCCTGGCCAATTGGGCCCAATTTTGAATTTTAAATTGGTTTTTCTGAGCTGTTTTGGTCTGTTTGAATTTTAAACTGAATTCTGAAACTTCCGGAGGCCATATCTTTTTCATACGGAGTCCGTTTTACGCAAACTCGGACTTTATCTCAAGCAGAATTCCGAGACGAACACAATGGCATATCCCGTTTCCCTTAATTCTTTGATTTGAAATTAATTATACTTTAATTTGTGAATTTCACCGTTATAGAATACACGGGGTGTTACAGGAAGGTTAAGTGATTACCTTGGCTCTGTGGCGTAACTCAGTAGAGAGGGGTTAGTAATAACCTAGATTGAGTTGAGTATATATATATATATGAGTGAACGTACTTGTAGATTTTATAAAAAATGTTTTATATTGTGGAGATTTATTGGATGAGTTGTTTATGAGTTCTGGTTGATCAGTTTGATCCACTGTATCGATAGGGGTTTCTAAACACTAAAGTACGATAAACCGACACAGTATGTTTTGAAAGAGGGTAAACAAAATAATTTTACCCAAAATTATATTTTAATATAAAAGGATGATTAATATTTGAAGTATTATAATATATTGAATGTGTTGGTTAATTATAATTGAAATGGTTATATAAATAACCATTTAGAATTCGTATAATATAAAAGCAGATTTATTAATCTGAAATTAAAATTAGAGTTGGAATTAAAATTCCTAAAAGTGGGAAAGGTGGTTGCAAATGAACTTGGATTGAATATATGAGAATTTTAAATCCTGGGAGATTTTAAATTGATTAACGAGCATTGTGTTTGGTATTTTGAAATAGATTTCAAAATGAAAATGTTTGAATACGGTTTTGATAAGTGATATAGTATTGTACTCACTTCGATAGCTGGGAAATAACTCTGAGGATGCTGGCCACATCATCAGTGTTCATTTCCGAGTTCTAAGTGACGAATTACTACCAAAAATCTTGTTTTTGAATTGCTTTGAGAAAAACAAGTTGTTTTGAATCCTGAAAAGGAAATATTTGATTTTTAAAGAGCTAAACTATTTAAAAACTCCCAGGGAAATTGTTTGAACAAAGGCAAAATTAAATATAAATCGGGAAAGCAAACATGAATTGAATTGAAACCAATTAACTGAAAATTGAATCGGGATATATCAAGTAGAATCAGGTTTTGAATCTTGAGACAGGAATCTGAAGTGGTATTGGACTGGTGAGTTAAGAGTTGGAATTGATAATGGATGGAAATTGGGTTAAGAATGGGATTTGGCTTGGACGCGTGAAGGATTTGGTTGTGAAGTTAAAATTGGAATTTTGTTTGGAAATGCATTTGTATATGCTGACAGGGTAGCAGACGGAAAGGATATAATGATATGCCCGACAGAAAGGTACATGTTTATTTTATACGGGTTTGGTGATTTATGAGCCTATTTGGCAAGCCGCTTGACTATTTCATTTTCTTTTGGATTGGATAAGGCCTAGAAAGGCGAGTTGTAGTTGTACCGATTGAGCCGTACGAAGGAGGTGCTGGCGAAATTTTTCAAAAATTTAAGGTGTTAGAAAATTTTCAATATTTTTGAAAATATTTATTTACAGTATTGAATTGATTTTTGATTTAAACTAAATTAGATTTGGAAATCAATGGGTTTATAACGTTCTTTCTTACCTTAGCAATTTCGAGGATGAAATTATTTTAAGGGGGGAAGAATGTAACGACCCGTGTTTTCGACCATCAAATATTTTATTTTATTTATTTATTTTAAATATTATATTTGGGAATATAATGGTTTTTAATATTTAATTCGTTATTAAAACGAACTTGAACGTTATAATTTATATATAATATAAATTGAGCTCGAAATGGCGCGGCAGTTCGTAATATTGGGTTTTGAACTTTAACTGAGAATACAGGATCCGATATAAGTCGGATTTCTGTGAAACAAGAAACGTCAGAACCGTATTGACGATAATTTCCATTTGAAAGAGGAAAATCCGGATTTCGTGTTATAGATAGTAAGTTATAGCCAAAACAAAATTTGAAATAATCGTTGTGGAAATCGTTATTTAAATATCGGCCTTTAAAATGGCCATTTTGCAAACGACCTCGGATTTCGAAGAAATCAGTTTCATTGGGACCGTAATGTTAAGTTATTGTACAGTGGTGAATGACATGGAAAATCGATGTCGTATGTGACCACGATAGCCATAAACGCCCGTTCAATTTCTATAACACATAATTTATTTAATAAATGGTTTTTGAGTGTAACTTGAGCAGACGATCGAATTAAGCCGCGAAACTAGTCCCGTTGAGTTCGTATCGTCGATTAGAGTCAGGATAGGCATATAGTTTGTTATTTTTGGGGACAGGATAATTTGGCGTTAAAAAGGGTATTGCGGTGCACGGTAAAAATAGCTTACCGGGGAAACAGTCTCAGAATGCGACGAAACTAGTGCCGTTGGGTTCGTATCAACAAATTATTGTAGGATTTCAAAGTTTCAAGTTGATTTGATTTATCTGGTGATCGTGGAAAAATTAAACACGTGTTTATTTCTGGTTTTATAAGGGATTTTTTTCAAACGAGCTCGTAATTCGACGAAACTTGTCTCATTGGATCCGGAATATCTTTTTACACTAAGATTAGCATTTTTATCAGTAAACAGAAATCGTATGAAGTAGGATTTGTGTGTTACTTTACGCATAAGTTTCATATAATATTATTCTAATATAATGCCACACTATAAAACCCAACCTTCATGTTTAAGAAAATCGTATCCCTTCTGTCTACCTTTTATTTTCAACTGCTACCTACATATGGGATTTGAAAGAAAACTGCACCCTAGTTTCTTTCTCTACCCTTAACTACCCTATATACACAGAGTATATATTTTCCCGACAAGTTTTTGCCTTTCATTTTCTACACCTTCAGCTACTCTATGCAAAAACCCACCTGTCTATTGCATTGGAACCATGCAAGTGTATGTATTGTTCCCATCAATGAAAAAAGAACGTGCCACAGACCATACCCTTGAATTTATCTTGTTTCACCTCATTTCATTTCAGATCACTTCAGAATGAAAACTGACGCCTGCTTTCACACCGCAGCAGTCCTATGTTTGAAAATAGGGTATCTATATTGTACCCCGATGATGTGAGAGCATTCCTAACCTCTCGTTCTTCTTCTATAAAAGGTGCTGCAAACTCCCTTTTCTTTCGCACAAACGAAAACCCGAACCTCTGTTTTCAATGTAAATCAGTATCTCCCTTTCACATTTTCAAATAAACAGCACCTCCAATATGAAAACAAAAGAGAACGTGGGGAACTTGAGCTGTGAGGTGGTGCTTACTGTGAGCGGTGTACAGCGAACTGTCGGGTGGAGCTGGAGCGGTGGCCGTGGCCTGTGCACGTTCTGCGGCGGGCTCGGATGAAGTAAGGGGGTAGAAAGAGTGTCGCTGTTTCGAAGCAGCACCATGGGTACCTCGATACTGTGATGAAGTGTGATATTTCTTAGAACAAGGAAGGAGAGGTGGTGAATGTTGCTACATCGTGCAGATCAATGTATCATGGGGGAAGTTGCGTCAAATATGGGGACTTGTTGCGGTGGACTTGCGTATGGGTTGATGAAGTCGTGGTGTGAATGCAGGGAAGTAAAGCGTGGGAATAGTAAAGGAGGACAGTGGCTTGCGAGGTCTTGCAGTTTGGATGAATGAAGGGGGTGTGGCGCTCATTGTTGTGGCATCAACGGGTTTTTTTCAGGAAGAAGATGAAAAGGACTTCGGCCTTATGAGAGTTTAAAGGATCCGTTTGACCTGGTAATGAATATTAAAACGTAATCAGCTTATACTAAGTAATTTAATAATTAAGAAATTTTTTTTAGTTTAATTAAATCATAGATGGTTATGGTTTGAATCTAAACCTGTTTTGGAACAGGAGACATGCGAATGGACCCAAAATCCTTGCCTGAACGAAGCAGTAGCATCCTTGGAACAACGAGCCGCAGCTTTGAACGAGCCAACTTTCAATATAATTAATATGATAATTTAATTAGTTAGGAGTTAGTTAGGGTAATTTGGTTAAGAAAGTAATTAGTTTTTAATTGAAAGGGTTTTTATTCAGCCTTATTCATTTGACAGAAGGTCGGCCAAGTCAGTTTTAAACCAACGTTAATTATAATTAAGGAAAGTTTATTTAGTTAGTTAATTAAATTTGTTAAATTTAAAAATATGTATGAGTTGATTATAATTGGTAAAGTCAAAAGCTAAATTAAGTAGTTCGACCGTTTCTCTAATCAAAGTTGCCCAGTTTTCCAAAATCAGAAGGTCAGACGCCTATTCTAAGTATAATAACGTAATTAATTATATAATTAAATTAGTTAAAGTATAATTAAGAATTTTTTATTTTATTTAATGGTATTAACTTATAATATTAATAGTGAGTGCATATTTGATCAAAATTGGACCAAACAAATCACGTTGGGACGGTGTCGTTGAACTCTACCGTATAGAACTGTGCTGGACAAGACTGAAAGCTACTGGAATTATTGGTTAAATTAAATGCATGTTTAATTTAACCGGAACTGAACCGCTTAAGCGAATCATCTCAAGGTGAGTTAAACTCACTCAGTTTTCCCATTTATATTTTATATAAATTGGGTTTTTATTTTGTGTGCTCTGCTTGCTGATGGTTGCCTGATTGCTAGCTATACATTTGTTTGTTGATTTACTGATGAAATTAAACTGTCGTTTAATTTTAGTGAAATACCAAATCGTTATTTTAACGATTGGTGCCAATAAAGGTAACTTACCTTATTGGTCACGTTTATTTATAAACGTGTTTTAAATTGTTGAACTGTTTGAATTGCTTATGGTTGATGTTGAATGGTTGCTATTTAGTGTTATCAGTTAAACAAAACTAAATGGTCTGATATGAGATAACAATTTGAATACAGGGAAGAACAGGTTGGATGGATCCAACCGGATTCCTCAAAAATATTATTTGTTTCATATTATCATATATGAACTGTCCTGTTTGGATTGATTGATTTGATAGTTGATTTTTGAATATTCAACATCTGTTTGTTTAAACCAATGGGCAGTATTGGTTCGGTATTTGGCAGCGTATGGCTTATAAAATCAATCGCTTTATAAATATTGATTCACCGTCAGGTGAATCGATAGAGATGAAGTTATAAAATTTATTTTATAACTGGAAATAGATTTTGAGAAATATATATTTTGAATAAGAGTTATTAAAGGAAAAGAAATAAATATCTTATTCATTTATTTTATAAAGTAAATTCTGATGTTAATCAGATTTGCAAGTATGAGAATAAGAAATAAATCGAATGGTTAAACATTGATAATTGTTGTGTAAAGAAAACAATTTATGGAATTATTTAAATTAATTATATTTTTAATCAATTTAAAGTGAGAATTAATTAGAATCGGTTAATGAGATAATCGAGTTTTGAGTTAATTAAATCGACCAGTTTGAATTGGATTTGATTATCAAATTGATGTATTTCGATTAAAATAGTTTAATGAATATTGTTTAAATTTAAATAAGGTTTTTAAAAGGATTTACTATTTATTTTAATTAATAAAGAAATTAACTACTAATGTAGTTAATGATTGAAATAAATTATTATTTTAATTAATAATAATTTAGAAAATTACTTTTCAAAAGTAATCGAAGTAAATTGAAATCAAACGAAATGGTGGAAGAAGTTTATGAACGGGTTTTATATTTAAAAACCCAAATTTTTATAACAAAGTTATAAAGAGAAGTTTAAGCGATTAAATGTTTACTTAATATTTGAGTTAAGTAAAAGGAATTGAGAGCAGAAGGGTTTATATAAAACCAGGTTTGTGTAAATGAGATTTTAAGTGTAAAAGCGTTGACATTAGATTAACATTATTTGAAATTGAAATCACGTAAAAAGTGGAGGACTGAAATAAGATTTCCAAAGTGGGGAATGGTCGAATAGATTTGAAAGGAGAATTGGATATGATTATAAGTTATTTTACTACGTAATACAAAGAAATGGGTTTGAGAACATTTGTATCTTTATTAAGGATTCAATTATCGTATTTTTAAAATATTAAAAGAGTTAGAAGTTTTTATTTAACAGAAGTGAACTAGTTTGGTTTAAAGTTAAAGGCCAAGGGATGCCGAATACTGAACTAGTGAACTCATTGGAGTGTCATGATTGAAACACTGTATATTTTGATAGTTAAAACACCGACTATCAAATTTGTCCAATACGATTGTTGGTATGGAAAGACCGGGATCGAATTTATATTCGAAAACCATTCCGTCCAACAAATACGTGAAGATCTCAGAAGATGATCGGGTTGGAGAATTGAAGACCGTGGATTTTCATAAACGGAAGAACCACTAATATTCTCTGCATGGCAAGAAGAGATAAGCTGTGATTCTATCGTGGTTGGAATCTATGGGTTGCAAGGGCTTCTCGCTACTGATCCATGGGGTGATTCCTATATGGATGCGGTAGGAGAGTGCCTTCGGTTCATCCTGTTCCTGGATGACTTGTATGGACGAATGTCTGACAAAGTATTTCCAAAGGGTCACGTACGTTGATTTCTTCAAACGTGCTATAGTTATTGGCGGAGAAATGTCGTTCTCTTAGCTTCTAACTAGAGTATTTTTGTAGACGTCAATTAGTGATATCTGACGGATCTGACGTTGTGGCATTCAAAGTGAATGGTGATCAGATGTTTCAAAAATAAACTCTGACCTCAAGCCTCACCAATCGGGTAATGACAAAAATCTGGCATGCAACATGGCTATGTGGGTCGCTCCCGTTAGGGTGTATAATCACCTATCTAGAGAAAATCCTATTTGCTTCTTTAATCTATATTTCGATGTTGTCCCTTTACGGGAGACGGTTGCTAATCCCAACCGTCGGTGATATAAAATCGATACACTCAAGAGAAATGAGTGGTCGGTCATGTGAGGGCCGGGTTGTAAGACGTTCTTGTTGAACCCAGTGTATTCGTCTCTAGAGATACACTATCGGCAGGTGGTCCCATACCTTGTCATAGTCGGAATCCAATCTCCAATAAGCGCCCGCGGTTTTGTTTGTATACTATATATGTAGAGCGTGAGATGCAAGCGTTCTACTAGATTGATAATTACTTGTATTTAGATATTATTATAATATCAGACAAGATATTGGTTTCAAAAATGTTTGGGTTATCGTAAGGTAAAAACCGTCCATGTTTATGTGTGGATTTGGTCTTACGATTACCCTTTTCTTTTGAAAAGATTTCGAACTTTAAAAATCATGATTGGATGATTTACCCTTAATATTGTGTGAGTTTATCTCACTCTGGTTCACCAGACTGACCAGGTGTTTTGTAAATTGTAACGACCCAGGATTTTAGGGCCAAGTTAAAATTTATTTTAAGTAATTTTAAATGAGTTTTGATATTTAAAATAATCTATTTTAAATAATAAGGATCACAAATTTGGTTCAAATCGAAGTTAGAATGAATAAATTAATTTTAAATATAAAAAGAGCTAGAAATGGCGCGGTAGTTTGAAAAGTCAAACTTGAACTTTGACTAACCATACAGGATGCAAAATTTAACGGATTTTAGTAAAACCAAAAATATTAGAATCTATTTAAAAATATCTTTCCAACGAATCCGAAAAATCGAAATTTCATAGCGGAAATCAAAAGTTATGGCTAATTCAATTTTTAGAAAGGTCGGTGGGTAATTTGCATAAGACAAAAATGCTACTTTTCACATATGTAGGAATTTGAACTCGAAACCACTTCCATTGGTTTCAGAATGACGTTTCTGCATTGAAAAACAGTATACACTTATATGTTTCGAGTTTCAGAAATTATTTGTTTAAAATGTATTTTTAATATTAAATATATTCGCCTTGAAAATAGCCATTTTTCAAAAAGTCTCAGAATCGAACGAAATAAATTTTGTTGGATTCGTATCATCAAAACAAAGCTAAAAATGATTTTTTGGTAATTTTTAGAATTAATATATAATTATAATTGATTTTTCAGTGTAAACGGACAATTTTTGACTTTAAAAATTCATTAAAAATTCAAACGGTCTCAGAATTGAACGAAACGAATTTTGTTGTGATTGTATCGGCATAAGAAAGCCAAAAATAATTTTCCCGGATTTTTCTGACTTCGTATGTGGCCCCGGCAAAATTATATATACGTTTGTATTAAAAATAAAAGATTTATTTTAAAATAAAAGAAAACCAGTCTGTAACTTCAGAATTGGACCATGGGGATAGCGCCATCGCGTTCAGAAGACATCAAAACATTAAGTTCGACAGTCGTTGAGCGCGAATCGGAGGTCGTATGTGAAGACGGTATTTTCTTGAATTAAATAATTAATTAAATAATTAAAATAAAACCCTAAATACTAGTATATATACGCTCGTATACGGCCGCTCAATCCTTCTTCTTCCTCCATCGTTATTAGCCGCAAGTAACCCATTATACATCAAAACTTTGAACTCACTTTTCTCCCTCATCTCTCGACGGAATTCAGCGTACCATATACCGTTTCGAAGCTCTTCGCGAGCTCTTCGATTTGGTACCAATCTCCGCCTCCCTCGTGCCCTGTAGCTCCGCCACCGAGCCCGCAAACATCCGCCGCACGCAGCCCCGTGGGCCCCACCACGTTCGACCGAGCTCCACCCCCTTCTGGCCGCACCTAGATCTCTCCAAGGCGGTCATTCTCCAAAAAACGGCGTCCAAAACCGTTCAGTAAATCAAAAGTTATCGCGATTTGAAGTTTTGAACAAATTCTGAAATGAAGGTATGCTTCAGATTTTGTAACGCTTTTAAGCGTGGCAGAAACAGTTGTTAAAAGTCTGTTTGATTTAAAACATCAATAACTTATGCATATAAACACCGATTCTGAAAATTTCAGATCCGGTGGAACCGTGACTTCGAATACCACTTTAATACAGAGAAATTGGGAACAAACTCTAATCTAATTGAGGTGAGAATCCTATTTATTTTATTTAAGTAATTATATTTTGATTATGGATGTTCGCATTCACAATCATATATGTTTGTGAATCTGCTAAGATATAAACTGTATGAGAATCTGCTATGACTTAATCTGTATGCGTATGCTAGGACAAAACTCACTGTATGTTGAGATGTTACAATATAAAATTAAATATATTAAAATCGTTCATGTATGTTGTGTGACATGTTGATATGTCAAAATTAAATATATTAAAATCGTTCATGTATGTTGTGTGACATGTTGATATGTCAAAATTAAATATATTAAAATCGTTCATGTATGTTGTGTGACATGTTGATATGTCGAAATTAAATATATTAAAATCGTTCATGTATGTTGTGTGACATGTTGATATGTCAAAATTAAATATATTAAAATCGTTCATGTATGTTGTGTGACATGTTTATATGTTAAAATTTAATATATCAAAATTGTTCATTGTATGTTATATTAACATTTTTATATATATAAAAATAGAAAATGTTGGAAATGTTCATCGTAGGATAAAACTGACATTTTTTTTGTCAATATTAAAATAAGAAATTGTTCATGTATGATGTAAAGTGACATTTTTGTCAATATTAAAATAAGAAATCGTTCATGTATGTTGAAGTGACATTTTTGTCAATATCAAAATAAGAAAATGAACACCGTATGTAAATTGACACTTTTGTCAATATCAAAATAAGAAAATGAACACCGTATGTAAATTGACACTTTTGTCAGTATCAAAATAAGAAAATTAGCACCGTATGTTGAATGAACAAATTTGTGTTATAATAGAATGCAAGCACCGTATGTTGAATGAACAAATTTGTGTATTTTTAAAATAGAATTGGTCGTTATATGTGAATGATTATATTTTGTTCATAAAATAAGAAAGCTCTATATGTTAAAGAATGATATTTTGTGTCATTAACAAAATAGAATTTGTCGCTATGTTAAAGAATGATATTTTGTGTCATTAACAAAATAGAATTTGTCGCTATGTTAAAGAATGATATTTTGTGTCATTAACAAAATAGAATTTGTCGCTATGTTAAAGAATGATATTTTGTGTCATTAACAAAATAGAATTTGTCGCTATGTTAAAGAATTATATTTTGTGTCATTAACCAAATAGAATTTGTCGCTATGTTAAAGAATTATATTTTGTGTCATTAACAAAATAGAATTTGTCGCTATGTTAAAGAATGATATTTTGTGTCATTAACAAAATAGAATTTGTCGCTATGTTAAAGAATGATATTTTGTGTCATTAACAAAATAGAAAAAGTGCATTGTATGCATAGCATATTATTTTGTAAAAATAGAAAAGTAGAAACTTGCATTGCACAAAATGATATTTTGTCAAAATAGAAAAGTAGAAACTTGCATTGCATAAAATGATATTTTGTCAAAATAGAAAAGTAGAAACTTGCATTGCATAAAATGATATTTTGTCAAAATAGAAAAGTAGAAACTTGCATTGCATAAAATGATATTTTGTCAAAATAGAAAAGTAGAAACTTGCATTGCACAAAATGATATTTTGTAAAAATAGAAAAGTAAGAACTTGCATTTAAAAATGATATTTTGTCAAAATAGAAAAATAGAAACTTGCATTGCACAAAATGATATTTTGTAAAAATAGAAAAGTAAGAACTTGCATTGCATAAAATGATATTTTGTCAAAATAGAAAAATAGAAACTTGCATTGCACAAAATGATATTTTGTAAAAATAGAAAAGTAGAAACTTGCATTGCATAAAATGATATTTTGTAAAAATAGAAAAGTAGAAACTTGCATTGCATAAAATGATATTTTGTAAAAATAGAAAAGTAGAAACTTGCATTGCATAAAATATTATTTTGTAAAAATAGAAAAGTAGAAACTTGCATTGCACAAAATGATATTTTGTCAAAATAGAAAAGTAAGAACTTGCATTGCATAGCATATTATTTTGTAAAAATAGAAAAGTAGAAACTTGCATTGCATAAAATATTATTTTGTAAAAATAGAAAAGTAGAAACTTGCATTGCATAAAATATTATTTTGTAAAAATAGAAAAGTAAGAACTTGCATTGCATAAAATGATATTTTGTCAAAATAGAAAAATAGAAACTTGCATTGCACAAAATGATATTTTGTAAAAATAGAAAAGTAGAAACTTGCATTGCATAAAATGATATTTTGTAAAAATAGAAAAGTAGAAACTTGCATTGCATAAAATGATATTTTGTAAAAATAGAAAAGTAGAAACTTGCATTGCATAAAATATTATTTTGTAAAAATAGAAAAGTAGAAACTTGCATTTAAAAATGATATTTTGTCGAAATAGAAAAATAGAAACTTGCATTGCACAAAACGATATTTTGTAAAAATAGAAAAGTAAGAACTTGCATTTAAAAATGATATTTTGTCAAAATAGAAAAGTAAGAACTTGCATTTAAAAATAATATTTTGTCAAGTTAGAACGTTATATAGAAATGCATTGTATGCATAATATTTTGTCAAGTTAGAACGTTATATAGAAGTGCATTGTATGCATATAATATTTTGTCATGTTAGAGAAATAGAAATACATTGTATGCATAATATTTTGTCAAGTTAGAACGTTATATAGAAGTGCATTGTATGCATATAATATTTTGTCATGTTAGAGAAATAGAAATACATTGTATGCATAATATTTTGTCAAGTTAGAACGTTATATAGAAGTGCATTGTATGCATATAATATTTTGTCATGTTAGAGAAATAGAAATACATTGTATGCATAATATTTTGTCAAGTTAGAAAAATAGAAATGCATTGTATGAATATATTATTTTGTCATGTTAGAAAAATAGAGAAATGCATTGTATGAAATTATCATTTTGAAATATTAAAAATAGAGAATTGCATTGTATGTAAACTATCATTTCTGATATGTTGAAAATATAGAATTTCCTTGTATGTAAAATATGAAAATATACACCGTATGATTCATTAGCATTTTTGTTAATATCAGAAATAAGGAATGTACTGTAGGATAAATTAACATTATTTTCAATGTTAAATATAAAGAAAATTCCACCGTATGATAGTTACACTATTTTATAATGATAAGATTTAGAGAACTTGACCGTAGGAAGAATATATATTATTTATAATGTATATAAAGAGAGAATTCACCCCGTAGGAAGAATTAACATTATTTATAATGTAAATAAAAGAAATGAAATGTACGTAAGAATAACATTATTTATAATGTTAAACGAAAGGTAAGGAACTGTATTGAAACATTAAAATTAATTATATTAAAATAATTAAGGCAAGAATTAATCGTTATAAAATAAAATAACGATATGAAGTATGTTTTTCTCAAAATATATGAATGCGAGATTATTTGGAAAGTCCGGGTTAATCCCATTCCAAACGATCGTACGATTCCAAGAATTCAAGTATGAAGACGGCGCATGAAGACCGTAAATCTCCCCTCGAATGGACAACGATCAAGACTCTGAATTGGTTTGCTCCCAATTCAAGGGTCGGGGTAATTGCCCAAACGTACGTGTTGATTTCACGGGTTTGACCCTAGTTCAGACCTAGAGCATGGGTATAAATGGATAGTGTGTCTGACATCGTACCCCACAAAATATTATGTTGTTGATATTCAGTTAATATATAAACGATTGGTGGTAGAGAATTTATTCTCTACTTAACACCCGTTTATATAGTGACGGAAGATCAATAGTACGGTATGGAGTGACGGTGTGGCATACTAAGATGCAATGATCAGGGTTTCTTGTTGAAAAGCAGAACCTTGTGGTATGAAGAACATGACTTCACGAGCCTCACAAACCGGTAGAGTCTAAAAAGGGGGAAGGGAACGCAGGGAAAGTAGCACGTTTCTTTCTAGTTAGTAGTCATTTTACTTTTGGAGGATGATGAAATGAGGCGCCTCGGATAGGTCCTATAGGACCGGGGAACGTGTGCTTAGGAATTGCCAATCCTCTAAGCTGTATGTGAGGACCGGCCCTGCAGTTTTCCAAGGGTTCTTTGCGGGGAATCCTGGGGCATTAACTAGAGTGTCCCGAATCGGTAAGGAGTCCTCCCTAGCCTGGACTCATGATGGAAACCCAAATTTCCAATACGACCCCGACGAATTTGTTTGTATTACTAGTACGGAGGCATAATATATGGGTACCTATGCTTCCTAGGATTAATACATTGCTTTGAATTGTTTTAAAACATATACACCCTAATAATAGTATTAGTTTCGTATTTGGCGTATTTAGCATGTTTAACCACCATAAGGTAAAACTCTATCCTCTTGGTGTGCGTTGCATTGTGTGATGGGACCTGAGTCTTATGGTGGTTCCATTTTTCAAAAGACATTGCGTTTTGTTACGTTTTACTTATCTGTATTGACACTATAGTTATGCACGGCAATCCATTGGTACAACCCGTTCCGCGTTAGCGGCGTGGTCTTTGGATTTGCCTTATTAGTATAAGTTATTTAAGAATTCTCACACCAGTCCCACGACTGACCCATAGTTTGTTTCACCTTTTTGCAAACTTGGGTGCCCTCTCTTCTACACGGGCAGCCAAGTAGACAGGTTCATTCTTTGCTTGGAGCTTTTCTTTGAAGCTGCTTATTTTCTCTCTCTTGGATTCTGCTTGGAAGAAGAGGTGATGACTTGGAGCTTGAAGACATTTATTTTTTGTTTTCTATGGCATCTTTTCTTTTCTTTTTAGACATCAAACTTATTTCTTTTCTGCAAACTTGTTGTAATAATCTTAGTTTTCTGTGACTGTGGATTTTCTGTGATTGATGACATTATATTTTTCCGCTGCTATAATGTTATTACTCTATGAATCTCCTTTGCTATATTGTATCTGTGTTCTGTTTTATTGTATTTATGTTGTATTCCAAAAATGATTTCTCCTGCTTTCACTCGTGGAAGTTTGGGGTTTTCACATAAATGCTCGGGTTAGCCCGGGGTGTACAGGTTCAGGTTATCGAATGCTGAGAAGGCCAAAGAAGAGCTGGAGATTTTCAGATGTATGATACTATATAGCTATTATTCCGCTGTGTGTCGTATATGGGAACATGTTATTATAACTGTCCCATTGTGTGATGTACTCTGCTGATTGTAGTTATTTTTAAAGCTCTCAATAAAGATTAATTTCTGTATTATATTTTGTTCCGCTGCGATGTGAGACTCTGTGTTGTGGTGTTTCTTCTTCTTCTATTCTAATATTTCTTTCTTTCTTACCTCACCAACTAATTTCTTTCTAATAACTATCCAGTGTTTTTGGTGCTTGGAGGTTCGACATGAGTTACGGTAAAGGTATTTATGTTGATTTCCAGGGCCGAAAATCGTGGGTCGTTACATGTTTATTGTATTTCATTGGGTTTGGATGATTTTATGAGCCGATTGGCTAGCCGCTTGGCTAGCCGCTTGGCTGTTTCTTTTCTTTTTGGATTGGTAAGGGCCATGGGAGGCTATTTGAAATATCCCGAAGTCCCAGGTGCAGGGGAGGTTATGGTGAAATTTTTCGAAAATTTAGGGTGTTAGCCAAATTTTTGAAAAATTTGAAAAGTTCTTAGAAACTGAAAAGTTGAAGAACTTAAGCCGAAAAATAATAATAATGGAAGTTGAGTTGATTAGTAAAACAACTTTCAGCTTCATTCCTTTTCGAGGACGAAAAGTTTTAAGTGGGGGAGATTGTAATAACCCGGAAAATCTCAGCCAATTTAAAATTTTTATTTTGGCAATTTTGATGAATTTTGAATATTTAAAATGAATTATTTTAAATAATAACAACGAGAAATTAAATTTGAATAGAAATAGACATATATATTTATATAGATCGTCGTTAGAATTTATATATTTATTTTAGGGTACTTTTGTCTCACGTCCTTATTTAAGTTTTAAATTAAAGCTACGTCCACCCATACTTTTCCATACGTTTCCGGTCCCTAAAATCACATGCCACCCAAAAAATTTGGTCCATCGCCTGCTCCTCATGTCCCCTTCGCCTTTTTCAATTTCTGACCAAAAAAAAATGGGCTCATGCATAAAAAAAAAAATTCTAAAATCTGGAAATAATCCCAGGAGCCCACGCAAATCAAAAAAAAAGTTGCATACATGTATGCAACTATTGCTGATAGTCGCATACATGTATGCAACTTTTTAAATACACATGCAAATAAAATCCGCAAGCCTACTGAATAATTGCATACAAGTATGCTGTTATTAAGAATAGCTGCATACATGTATGCAGTAATGCGTTGAAGGCCGATGCCATGGCAATATGTGCATACTTGAATGCATATTTTCTGCATAACTACATGTTAGTATGCACATATGCAAGCATGCGTGCATTCCATGCAGAAACCGAATACATGCATGAAATCATGCATGTAATTCAGAAAATCTGCATACATGTATGCATATATGCTGCTGTATGATGCGGAATTGAAATAGATGCATACATGTATGCATTTTTCGCTGTTTTGTGTATTTTTTGATTTTGATGTGTTTGTTGATTGATTTTCCACCTGATTTTTTTGGCGTGAACATGTTTTATTTAATTATGAATTTACGTGATTTTTTTATATTTTTTTTATATTTTTTTAATGAATTTTCAAAAAATAGGGACCTAATTTACATGAAAAGTTAGACCGGATGTGAGCCTAATTAAGTTTCGTTTTAGGGATGTGTGCCTAATATTCACTTTATTTTAAATATAAAAGGAATTGAAAATGGCGCGGTAGTTTGAAAATTCGATTTCAAAATTCAAATGAATGTATATGATTCAAAATAAACGGGATTTTAGCGAAATCAAAAATATTAGAATCTATTTGAGAATATCTTTCCAACGAATCCGAAAAATTGAAATTTCATAGCGGGGGTAAAAAGTTATGCCCAGTTGAAAATTCAGAATAGTCGCTATGGAATTCTGGCCCTTAAAAATGGAAATTTTGCAAATGACATCGGTTTTCGACAAAACCACTTTTGTCAAATCCATTGCTAGGTTTCGAAATTCATAATTTTCCGAATAATTATGTGAGCGTGGCGAAGTTAAACATGTTTTAGCAGTTTCAGTCAATTTTGATCGACCAGAAAATAGTCAATTTTCAAATGGTCTCGGAATTTGATGAAATTAGTTTTGTTAGGACCGTATTGTCAATACGAAGCTAGAAAATATTTTTCGGGAATTTTTAGAGTTCGTATATGGCCCCGGTAAATTGAAATGTGCGTTCAAATTCATTATATAGATTTATATTTTGATTTTGATGGAAACTGATCGAAACAACCGAACTAGCTTACGATGCATATCCCATTGTGTTCGGAATGGGGGTAGTTAGCTATGGACGAAAGTCGGTGGGGTTGATTTCGAGGTCGAAATAAAAAGTAACTTTAGGGAGAATAATTAAATATTATATATATTAATTTATAAATAAAAGGGGCCCCTTTTTCTCTTACTCAGTCAACATGCTCCCCTCTCCGTTCATTTTTCTTCGGACATGAAAAAAAAGGGAAAACCGCTCGTTAAAACCCATCGCTCCCTCCGTTCCCGCCTCCGCCGCGACCGCCGCCAGGGCACTCCATCACCGCGCCGCCCTCTCCCCAGGCCATGCCCCTCCTCTCTCCTTCCACCACTCCTCCTCTTCTCCCTTCTGAAAAACCCTAGCCCCCTCAAAACATGGAAAACGCCGCCGTTACCCCCCTAGGGCCCACCGCACCCTAACCACCACCGGCGCCTCCGACTGCGCCCCTCCTGCTTCTTCCCCTTCGCCCTTCTCTTCGTTCAAGACCCGCGGTAAGCTTTTAAACCTCATATGATTTTGATTTTGATTTTGTTTATAAACCATAGATTTTTATAAATCCAAAGATTTGATTTTTCATATGTGAAAGGAGAGATTTTTAAAGAGATAAAGGAGCGATTTTTTTAAAGTGAAAAGAAATGATTTTTAACTCGAAAAGCTTTGATTTTTAACATGATAAAGCTTTGAATTTTTGAACGGGTAAAAGTTTGATTTTTACCGTGTTTTCATGGAGATGAAAGGCGATATCTTTATATATGAAAGGAGATTTTTATATATATAGAAAGACGAGATTTTTATATACATGAAGTTAAGATTTTTATGTTAATCAAGTTATGATTTTTAGAAATATAAAAATATAAATTTTTGATTATAGAAAAGATAAGATTTTTATCATACAAAGAAATAATTTTTATACAAGTAAAGATTCGATATTTAATTAACTAAAGATGCGATATTTATAGTGTAAACACCGTAGGAAAATATGATTTTTGAAAATATAAAGAAGTGATTGTTCGTATTTTAAAGAAAGGTTTGATTTTATTTCATAGAAAGGTAGGATCTTTATGCATTGAAAAATATATACATATATGTATATATATATAAATTTTAACAAAGAAAAATATGATTTTCTTTGTTTGAATAGCGATGTAATTTTAAAAATATAATTTTTATATAGAAAGGAACGAAATAAAAATACGATTTTTATATATGAAGTGCCATTATAAAAATGTGATTTTTAAAATAAACATCATATTAAAAATGTGATTTTTTTATTATGAACAGTGTGAAACAGTGTGTGATGGAACTGGGGGAAAACAAATGTGAATATGAACCGCTCAGAAATAAAGAATGACGGAGTGAAACCCAAAGGTGAGAACTCCTCACTTTAAATCTTGTTTTCTAGTTAAAAATATATACTTGGATGCAGACCGTGCTTAGCAGCACCCGACACCCGTCGCCCATAGACCATGGACGGCTTGTTTGATTTTGTTGTGTTGTGAAAATTGATTGTGATGTGGAATGAATGAAAACAAATATTCATATGTTGAAATAAATTAATTATCGTTAAAAATATAATTTTTAACATGAATGTGAATAAATAAATATTCATTTACAAACCGTACGGTTTGTTTATGTACACCTATTTGAAGGATATTGATTGGGACGATAAATTTTACACGTCGCCCAACTACACTAATAATATTCAGTGTTTGTGGATTGAAACCCCACACGGGTGTTGGGATGATATTTGACGTACACTAATCCCAATTGTTTAGTGGTATGTCGATCGTTGGATTGACAGACTGTGTAAGCGTTAATTATTTATATTTAATGCTTATGCAGTTGTATGGTACACTTTGGATGATGGTTGATTGTTTATCGTTGATATTATATATATGTGTTGTATGGAATCCATATAATTAACATTGTATGGTAATTGATTGGCCCTCATTCCAATTTGGAAAATAAATAATATTATAAAATAAAGATTCATGTGTTGAATAGAATTAATAGTCATGTGTTGACGGTGCTCATGTGTTGAGAATATTCATGTGTTGAAACTTATCATGTGTTGAGTAAAATATTTTAAACAATAAAATTTACATCTTTATCATAATTTTATAAAATATATTAAATAACAAAAATAGTCATGTGTTGACGATACTCATGTGTTGAGAATATTCATGTGTTGAAAGAAATATAGATTCATGTGTTGAATAGAATAACGAAGTTATTGAAATATATAAAGCCGTGTTGGTTAGATATGCGCCATTTGACGCGAACGATATTTATATCGATTATATTAGTTTTTATAATAAATATAGAAAAAGGAAGTGATTTCAAAATATAACATTTTGAAAATATTATCATTTGTATATCGATGATATGAAATATTCAATTTTGATTTGAAATTGAATGTGAAGTTGAAATCGTTTTTAAAACGAATTTAAAACGATTTATAAAATACGTTTAGAATTGAAATCGGTGAAGTATATATATAATATATATATTATATATATTAATGGCCAGAATAGAACGCGTCGCGCCGCGGTAGTTCGCGAATTTCGACCATTGACTTTGAATTGACGTTACGGGAGATCCGATCGTCAGATTCTCCTGAAACCAGAACCGTTGGGTTCGTATTGAAAAGAGCATTCCAATGAATATTAGAAATTCGAAATCTAATGGTTGGATTTGGAATTATGTCCAAATCAAATTTGGAAAAGGTCGTTGTAAGTGCAGTTCGGTGGCCGCTATTGAAAATCGACCGTACGGACCTTGATAAAATTATTAAAAATATCTTTAATTTGTGTAAAATCATAATATATGAATTGGAAAGGACTGGGATGAAAAACTCCACATTTGAAAGGATAAAAATAATTTTTTCATCGAAATGAACTAGTTTTGAACTAGATTTGAAGTGGTTTTAAAAATAATCAGAATTTCCAATATACAAATTGGAATGGATTTGAATCGAAATTATCTTCGGAATATTTCGATGTTGGATTTCGTGATTATACAAATATGGTTGTGGAAATTTGAAAGATGTATTTATATCGTTATTTCCAATATGATATTTTTTGGTTTTAGAATTTGATATTGAATATAAGCCGATATATTTTCTATTCAGAGCCTTGTATTTAATATCAAATGGGATTTTGGGTTCGTCGTGAATGGTGTCTTAAATAGCACTGTTCTTGAACCTAGTTTAGAAAAGAATAAATCTTTTAATTAAGATTTAGCGAAATTGTCCAGTTAATTAGTATTTAATTAGAATTGAATTTAAGTTGGTTTTTGGGTTTATCGTGAGCGGTGTTTTGAATAACACCTGTTCTTTAACCCGATTAACAATGGAAAGTGATTTTGGGTTTATCGTGAACCGTTTTTAGATGATGTTGGTTCTTTAACCCAGTTTAAGATAGGACATTGATTTTTGAGAAGATTAAAACTAATTGGAGTTTTAATGAATCTTTAATTAGATTAAAGTGAATGAGGTTGGAGTATCACCAGTTTTGTTCCAAAGCGATAGTTAAATCTTTAATTAGATTTGAACATGAAATGGTAATTAATATTTACAGATAACACCGTGGTGTTAGATATGGAGTATTACCAGTTTTGTTCCATGGGATGAATAGGTGGGGATTGGGAAATAAAATAAATAATTACTTCGGTGCGGTTCGCTAATCCCGACTAGTTTGGAAAACCATAATATGGTTTGAAGTGATATCCAAAGGAAGATTAAAGAATAAATTTAGAAGAATTTATCTTTGATAAAATTAATGGGAACCTTTCCCTTAGAACGTGAATATTGGAATAAAAGAATATTCTGAATTGGAATGAGGTGTATGTTGTGTTTGTGTAACACTTGTTTATTTTATACGCGGGTTATTCGGAAAGGCTGGGTTTATAACCATTCTGAATAACCGATTCGACGATAAGTCGAAGATGAAGACTGTGGTTGAAGACCGGAAGTCTTCACATTGTTTGGATGATTATTGATGATCTTGATTGGGCTGTACACCCAAGAAGAGGGAATTAGTTGGTGATCGTCCAAACGTACTTGGAGATCGATGGATATGCGAGGAAAGTGCCTCGGTTTCGTTCAGACCCAGAACGAACTTGTAAATGGACTGTGTGTCTGACATTGGATTTTATTCTGTGTTGATTGATCTCTATTAAATATACATTTGTTTGGCGGCGGAGAATTTATTCTCTTGCTTAACGCCCTTCTCTGAGACGTACGAGCTCATAGGTTGTATATCGATGGACATCAGTCGCATGGAGTGAATTGCCTATGTGGCATGCCTAAGTGGCAGATGATCAAGGCTTCTGTTGAAAAGCAAAGTCTTGTGGTTGATGATCAAAGCACGGCCTGTGTGGCATAGCTTTGTGTATAGCGTTAATTCGCGAGCCTCACACCTCGGTATGAGTCAAAAATAGGATAAGGACCCAAGGAGTGCATGACGTTTCTTTCTAGCTATGGGTGATGTCAGTGACCTTCCAGCCCTGACATTTATATACTTTTTACCTGTGTGGTGGTTGGAATACGAGGCGCCTCGAATATCTGGTCGATAACTGGCACTATGTAAGCCGACGTACAGACCATTATATAGGTCCTATATGACCGGGAAACGTGTGTTCAGGAATTGCCAATCATCAAAAGTAAGAGAGGACCGACCTTGGAGGTTAAGAGGGATCACTGTGTGTTGTCCTGAGACATTTGCTAGAGTGTCTCGAATCAGAAAGGAGCTTGCCCCTTGCCTCGACTCATGATGGAATCCAATTTCCAATACATGACATTGCAGTTTTATTTGTAGAGCCTATTATGGCGACATGATATATGGTACCCATGCCGTCTATGATTGATATTTATGATTGAAATTGTTTTGACACTATACACTTATAATAGTATCAAATGATTTGTTTTAAACGTACCAAGCATGTTTGGCTATTATAAGTGAAAACCCTATCCTCCGGCTTGCGTTGCATTGTGTGATGGGACCTGGGTCTTATAATAGCTTCATTTTTCCAAAAAGCATTGCGCTGTTTTGTTATATGCACTGGTGTTCTTGGAAGGAAACCCATTCCGTGTTATAAGGCGTGGTCCCTTGAATTACTCTCTTTTAAAATAAAGATTAATAACTGTTTTAGTTCTCACACTAGTCACATGACTGACCTGGAGTTTATTGTTTTAACCTAAACTCTAGGTGCCCTTATTTTCCGCACGGGTAGCTAGTGGTTTTGGTTTTGCAGATTTATATTCACAGGATCCTGGTTTACAGCTGGAACGATACTCGGAAAGCTCTGTATCCGTATATCGCCTTCAGTTGTGTTTTGTATTATTTTTCCGCTGCTATGTATTTAAGTGTAATTTAAATCTCTGATATTTGTCGAGTGTATATTTCATACTCTGTATATTCTTGTATTCTGATGGAATTGTTGTAATAAGCAATGAAATGTTCTTCTGTTTGTGTTCCGATGTGTGTTGTTCTCAAAGCAATTCGTTCTTTCCTTCACAGGGAAGTTACGGGTTATCTCATTAAATATATATAATATATGTATATGTATATATATATATATATTTCATCAACTTCCTTTTAAATCTTATTTATAATATATTTATAAATTCATTTTAAAACGATTTCAGTTTCTTTTTCAATCTTAAATAAAAATTGAATATTCTATTTTATATTATATTAAAATAATAATATTTTCAAAGTATTAGATTTTGAAATCACTTCTTTTCTACATTCATTTTAAAGTGAATAAAATCGATCGATAAACCCGTTCGGGTTAAAATGGCGTTTGCTACTTGACTCGACTTCATATTTTTATATTTTTGTGTCCATCTAAAATCGGACATCAAGGTCATAATTTATTCTTCACTGAATATTATTTTAAAATATTCGTTATTTTAAAATATTATTTATTTGAAAATATTTTTATATTAATTTATTCTTTAATTCTTAATTGGAATGCGACTCAATCAATTACCATATAATTTCAATATGGATTTCATACATCGTATGTATACAATGTTAATGATAAACAATCATCATAAACTCATACAACATCCAAAGTGCACTTTATAACTGTATAATGTAATAACCCGGAAATCTGGGCCAGTTTAAAATTTTTATTTTGGCAATTTTAGCGAATTTTGATTATTTAAAATGAATTATTTTAAATAATAACGACGAGAAATTTATTTTAAATAGAATTCGAACGGATATATTTATATAGATCGTCGTTAGAATATAAATATTTATTTATATTTATAAAAGGAATTGAAAATGGCGTGGTAGTTCGATAATTCGATTTCAAATTTCAAATGAATGTACCGGGTACAAAATAAACCGGATTTTAGCGAAACCAAAAATATTAGAATCTATTAGAGAATATATTTCCAACGAATCCAAAAAATCATGATTTCATAGCGAGAATCAAAAGATATGTTCAGTTGAAATTTCAGAATAGTCGCTATGGAATTTCGGCCCTTGAAAATAGCCATTTTGCAAACGACCTCGGATTTCGACGAAACCACTTTTGTTGGATCCGTGATGTCAAGTTATTGCTAGATTCAAATTTTCGTAATTTTTCGAATCAATATGTGAGCGTGGCAAAGGAAAACACGTTTGACCGGTTTTAGTTGATTTTAATCGACTGGAAAATGGCCATTTTTCAAACGGTCTCAGAATCTGACGAAATTAGTTTTGTTAGGACCGTATCGTCAATTCGAAGCTAGGAAATATTTTTTGGGGATTTTTCTAGTTAGTATGTGGCCCCAGTAAATTGAAATGCGCGTTCAAATTCAATATATAGAGTTATATGTTGATTTTGACGAAAACGGATCGAAACGATCGAATCAACTTACGATACATATCCCATTGTGTTCGGAATGAGGGTAATTAGCTATAGACGACAGGCGGTGGGTCTCGTTTTGAGATCGAAATTTAAAGTTGCTTTATGGATTATAAAATAAATAAATAAAAAATTTCTCCCTCCCTCTCTCCTATACCCTCAGGCCCCCCTTTCACTCAGTCAAACCAGATCGAGATTAAAAGAAAAAAAAAGCGCTGCAGCCCTAAGCCGACCGTCGCCCCCCTCCACCCCCTACTGTCGCACCAACGCGCTAGCAGACCGCCGCCCTCCCCAAGATCGCCGCCATCGCCTGACCCTCCCCTCCTCTGTTCGAATACCGCCAGAACCCAAACCCCGTTCCGCACCCCCCCCTTCAAATCGAACCCCGAGGACCCCCCTTCCTCTCTCCCTTCGATCTGAAGACCACCCCAGCGCTGCTCCGACCAAGGTGGCGCCGCCTCAGGCCACAAAGCCCCTCCCCCGACAATCCCCCCCGCAATGAAACCCCCCTCCCTCAGTCGAACCACAGTAAGTTTATTTTACTGTTTTTATTTAATTTAATACATGGTTTTAAAAATCAGGTTTTAAATTTTATAAATTAGTGAATAAAAATATAATTTTGTATAGTGTAGTGAATAAAAATATAATTTTTATATAGTGTAGTGAATAAAAATATAATTTTTATATAGTGTAGTGAATAAAAATATAATTTTTATATAGTGTAGAAAGTAAAAATTCGATTTTTATAGATTGAATAGCAAAGTAAAATTCGATTTTTATATATTGAATAACAAAGTAAAAATTCGATTTTTATATATTGAATAGCAAAGTAAAAATTCGATTTTTATATATTAAATAGCAAAGTAAAAATTCGATTTTTATATATTGAATAGCAAAGTAAAAAATTCGATTTTTATATATTGAATAGCAAAGTAAAAATTCGATTTTTATATATTGAATAGCGAAGTAAAAATGTGAATTTTATATATGTAGAGAATACGGGCAGTGCAAATTGACAAAAGGGCGAGAACGACGAAGATTTCTACCTAAGAAGAGTCGTAGCGTTGGATTAGCTATTCTGTGAGAACTTCTCACTTTTTAATTTTGTTTTCTAGTTAATAATATATACTACGATGAAGACGGTGTTTAGTAGCACCCGACACCCGTCGTCCACAGACAATGGACGACTTGTATGCTTGTTTGTTTTATTTTGATGTGTAGTTGATTGTATGATGTGATCTGAAACGAAATAAAATATTTTATAGTGGAAAATATTTTATAGTTAAAAATTGAATTTTTAATGTGTATATGAAATGAAATAAATAAAAATAAACAAATCGGACGATTTGATTATATACACACATTTGACTGATATTGATTGGGACGATAAATTTTACACATCGCCCAACTGCACAAATAAAATCTGTGTTTGATTTTTTGAAACCCCACACGGGTATTGGGATGATATTTGATGTACACTAATCCCGATTGTTTAGTGTATGTCGATCGATTGATTGACAGACTGTTATAAGCGTTAAATATTTATATTCGATGCTTATACAGTGTAGAATGCACTTTGGATGATGGTTGATTATTCATCATTGTTATTGTATACATGTGTTGTAGAAAATCCATATAATTAACATTATATGGTAATTGATTTGGCCTCATTCCAGTTTTGAAATAGAAATATTTGAAAAAGAAATATTTGAAATAGAAATATTTGAAGTAAAATATTTGGAAATAGAAATATATTAAGCCGTGTTGATTAGATTTAAGCCATTTTGACGTGAACGATATTGATATCGATTTTATTCATTTTATAACGAATATCGAAAGTGATTTCAAAATCTGAAATTTTGAAAAGAATTGAAATTCGAATTAAATTGAATAGAAATGAATTCAAATTGAAATTGAATAGAAGTGAATTCAAATTGAAATTGAATAGAAATGAATTCGAATTGAAATTGAATTGAAATTGAATAGAAGTGAATTCGAATTGAAATTGAATAGAAATGAATTCGAATTGAAATTGAATATAAATAAATTCAAATTGAAATTGAATAGAAATGAATTCGAATTGAAATTGAATAGAATTGAATTCGAATTGAAATCTAAAGGAATTACATCCGAATTAAATTGAAATTGAATTGAAATCTGTTTGAAATGAATTTAACACGAATTTATATTGGAATATTTAATTTTGATTTGAAATTGAATATGAAGTTGAAACCGTTTTGAAAATGAATTTAAAACGATTTATAAAGCACGTTGTGAATTGAAATCGACGAAGTATATATTATATATATATTATATAATGGCTTGAATAGAACGCGCCGCGCCGCGGCAGTTCGCGAATTTCGACCATTGACTTCGAACAGATATTGCGGGAGATCCGACCATCGGATTCTCCTAAAACTGGAACCGCTGGGTTCGTATCGAAAAGAGCTTTCTGATGAATATTAGAAATTTGAAATCTAACGGTTGGATTTGGAGTTACGTCCAAATCAAATTTGGAAAAGGTCGTTGTAAGTGCAGTTCGATGGCCATTGATGGAAATCGACTTTACGGACCTTGATAAAATTATTAAAAATAGTAATAATTTGTGTAAAATCATAAGAAATGATTTTTGAAGAATTGGGATGAAAAACTCCATATTTGAAAAGATAAAAATAGATTTTTATCGAAATGAACTAGTTTTGAACTAGAATAGTAATTTATTTATTTTTAAAATAAATAAAGTGAGTTTGAAATGGTTTTGAAATATAACCAGAATTTCCAATAATTGAATTGGAATGGATTTGAATCGAAATTGTCTTTGGAATATTTCGATGTTGGATTTCGTGATTATACAGATATTGTTTGGGAAATTTGAAAGATATATTAATATCGTTATTTCCAATACGATATTTGTTGGTCGTAGAATTTGATATTGAATATAAGCCGATATATTTTCTATTCAGAGCCTTCTATTTAATATCAAATGTGATTTGGGTTTGTCGTAATGGTGTCTTCATTAACACTGTTCTTAAGCCCAGTTGAAAAAAAAGGGATTAAATCTTTTTATTTAGATTTAATGAAGTGTACCAATTAAATAATACTTAATTGGAATTGAACTGGTATTGATTTTTGGGTTTATCGTGAACAGTGTTTTAAATAACACTTGTTCTTAAACCCGATAATTAATAAATGTGATTTTGGGTTTATTGTGGGCCGTATTTTAAATGACATTGGTTCTTTAACCCAGTTAAAGACAGGATATTGATTTCTGTGAAGATTAAAACTAAGTGGAGTTTTAATGAATCTTTAATTAGATTGAAATGATCGAGAATGGAGTATCACCAATTTTACTCCAAGCGATAGTTAAATCTTTAATTAGATTTGAACGTGAAATGGTAATTGAATTTACCGATGACACCGTGGTGTTAGATATGAAGTATTACCAGTTTTACTTCATGGGATGAATAGGTGGGGATTGGGAAATAAAATAAATGATTATTCTGGTGTGATTCGCTAATCCCGACTAGTTTGAATTGATATTCAAAAGCAGATTAAAGAATAAATTTAAAAGAATTTATCTTTGATAAAATTAATGGGAACCTTTCCCTATGAATGTGAAATTTAGAAACTAACTGTCGGTTAGCTAAGCAGAATGGTTTTCTGGATATTGATCTGATGTTGGTTTCAGCCTTCGGGGTTAATATTTGGGGAATTACTCTCTTGTTACTTTGCGGTTAGTGACTGATGAATTGGAATGAGGTGTATGTTGTGTTTGTGTAACACGGATTTATTATATACGCGAGTTATTCGGAAAGACCGGGTTTATCCCATTCTGAATAACTGATACGACGATAAGTCGAAAATGAAGACGGTGGTGGAAGACCGGAGGTCTTCACGTCGTTTGGGTGATTACTGATGATCTTGATTGGGATGTACACCCAAGAAGATGGAAACAGTTGGTGATCGTCCAGACGTACTTGGAGATCGATGGATATGCGGGGTACTAGGTGCCTCCAGTTTCGTTCAGCCCCAGAACGGACTTGTAAATGGACTGTTTGTCTGACATTGGATTTCAGTCTGTGTGATTGATTTCTATTAAATATATATCTGATTGGCGGCGGAGAATTTATTCTCTTGCTTAACGCCCTTCTCTGAGACGTACGAGCTCAGGGGTTATACATTGATGGATATCCATCGCATGGAGTGGATTGCCTGTGTGGCATGCCTAAGTGGTAAATGATCAAGGCTTCTGTTGAAAAGCAAAGTCTTGTGGTTGATGATCGAAGCACGGCCTTTCTGGCGTAGCTTTGTGTAACGTTTACTTCGCGAGTTTCACACCCGGTATGAACCAGAAACGGCAGAGGACATCAGGGAGGACATGCGTTTCTTTCTAGCTAGAAGTGGCGTCAGTGGTTTTACACGCCCTGACGAGTTTGACTTATGTGGTTGTTGCTGTTGCGAGGCGCCTCGGATATACCGGTGACTATGTGAAGCCTATGGAGTCATTTGTTGGCTCCTTTACACCCCAAAGGGTGGGGAAACGCAGTGTTCAGGCATAATAATCCACATCGGTGGACCAGCCCTGACGATCCAAGGGGCAGTTGCGGCTGTTCCTGAGGGGCGGGTTAGAGCGTCTCGAATCGGTAGAGGACTATCTTTTGCCTCGGTTCATAGATGGAAATCCAATTTCCAAATACGTGATAATTCAGTTTTGATTGTACAGCCTAGTATGGCAACATAGTGGGATGGGGGCACTTATGCCGTCTATGATTGATACTTATGATTTGAAGTTGTTTTATACACTATGCACTTATAGTAGTATCAACTGATTTGTTTTAAACGTACTAAGCATGTTTGGCTATTATAATGGAAAACCCTATCCTATGGCTTGCGTTGCATTGTGTGATGGGACCTGGGTCTTATAATAGCTTCATTGTTCTTTATTTAGCATTGCGCTATTGTTTTATGCACTGGTATTCTTGGGAGGAAACCCGTTCCGTGTTATACGGCGTGGTCCCTCGATTTACCTAACTTTAAAATAAAGATTAATAACTGTTTTAGTTCTCACACCAGTCCCACGACTGACCTGGAGTTTATTGTTTTAACCTAAACTCTGGGTGCCCTTATTTTGACACGGGCAACTAGTAGTTTTGGTTTTTGCAGATTTATATTCACAAGATCCTGGTTTACAGCTGGAACGATATCCGGAAAGCTTAGTATCCGTATATCTCCTTCAGTTGTGTATTGTATTATTTCCCGCTGCTATGTATTTAAATGTAATTTAAACCTCTGATAATTCTGTGTAATATTGATTTGTACTCTGTATATTCTTGTATTCTGATGGAATTGTTGTAATTAACAATGAAATGTTCTTCCGTCTGCGTTCTATTTTGTGGCTTGTTCCCGAACTATCCGCGCTTTCCTTCACGGGGAAGTTACGGGTCTTTATAGTTGGTATCAGAGCTTTGGTTTACAGAGCTAGAGAACAAGACACATTAGAACCATACGAAAGAATTCATCAGAAATTGGATTAGTAATATCCAACGAGAATGACTCGTTAGAGATAGGATCAGTAGTATCCTAGAACGAGTGTGAAGAGTATATTTTTAAAATGAAAACAATTTTTGTTTTGAAAATTTAAATCAATTATTCGTATTTGATTATTTATTTATATGAATTTGGACAATCCGGTATATATAAATTTTGTGTATACGTCTGATCCGCGTGTATTTGAAGTTTTAATATACTGGATAGATATAGGTTCACACTCTAGTCGCCCGGAGATGATTCTGATGATTGTAGCTACATCATCAGAATTAGTGTTCGAGTGTCGAAGGTGTGATATTTATATATTTCCTATTGACTGGTGTGAGAACCAAAATTAGATAGGGCCTATTGTTGTGATTTGGCATCAAAAATCTGATTTGTTGACTATATATCAAAGTTTTGATTAATTGAAATTTTAACCATATAGCCAACGGATCGAACTTTGGTTGCATGCTGGAAAATTAGTCATCTTACCATTAAACTACATCAATTTCTTGATGGTTGTATTGTTTGATTACTGTTTTGATTAGTTGAAATTTTAACCATATAGCCAATTTGATCAAATAGTGAGTTGTATTGGAAATTTGGTTGCATTTTCTTGCATATACTTGTACTTACATTGAACAGGTCATAGCAAAGAGGCTAGACCAGAAGAATAAAATTTGTTTGCCCGACAAATAGGTACATGTTTAACATAATTGACTGTTTTGTTTTGGTGATGATGATTTTATGAGCCGATTGGATTTTTCTTTTTCTTTTTGAGATCAGAGGGCCTGTATGGCAATTTCGGGATTTTCCCGTGCTCCCGGTGCAGGGGAGGTTATGGCGAAATTTTTCGAAAATTTAGGGTGTTAGCCAAATTTTTGAAAAATTTGAAAAGTTCTTAGAAACTGAAAAGTTGATGAACTTAAGCCGTAGTGAAAACACTGGAAGTTGAGTTGATTTGTGAAACAACTTTCGGCTTTATTCCTTTTCGGGGACGAAAAGTTTTAAGTGGGGGAGATTGTAATAACCCGGAAATCTAGGCAAGTTTAAAATTTTTATTTTGGCAATTTTAGCGAATTTTGATTATTTAAAATGAATTATTTTAAATAATAATGATGAGAAATTTATTCTAAATAGAATTCGAACGGATATATTTATATAGATCGTCGTTAGAATATAAATATTTATTTATAATTATAAAAGGAACTGAAAATGGCGCGGTAGTTCGATAATTCGATTTCAAATTTCAAATGAATGTACCGGGTGCAAAATAAACCGGATTTTAGCGAAACCAAAAATATTAGAATCTATTTGAGAATATCTTTCCAATGAATCCGAAAAATCAATATTTCATAGCGAGAATCAAAAGATATGTCCAGTTGAAATTTCAGAATAGTCGCTATGGAATTTCGGCCCTTGAAAATAGCCATTTTGCAAACGACCTCAGATTTCGACGAAAACACTTCTTTTGGATCCGTGATGTCAAGTTATTTCTAGTTTCCAATTTTCGTAATTTTTCGAATCAATATGTGAGCGTGGCAAAGGAAAACGCGTTTGACCGGTTTTAGTTGATTTTAATCGACTGGAAAATGGCCATTTTTCAAACGATCTCAGAATCTGACGAAATTAGTTTTGTTAGGACCGTATCGTCAATTCGAAGCTAGGAAATATTTTTTGGGAATTTTTCTAGTTAGTATATGGCCCCAGTAAATTGAAATGCGCGTTCAAATTCAATATATAGAGTTATATGTTGATTTTGACGAAAACTGATCGAAACGATCGAATCAGCTTACGATACATATCCCATTGTGTTTGGAATGGGGGTAATTAGCTATGGACGACAGGCGGTGGGTCTCGTTTTGAGATCGAAATTTAAAGTTAATTTATGGATTATAAAATAAAAAAAAAATCTCCCTCCCTCTCTCCTATACCCTCAGGCCCTCCTTTCACTCAGTCAAACCAGATCGAGATTAAAAGAAAAAAAATGCTACAACCCTAAGCCGACCGTCGCCCCCCCCCCCCCCCCCCCCCGCCCCACTGTCGCACCACCGCGCTAGCCGACCGCCGCCCTCCCCAAGATCGCCGCCATCGCCTGACCCTCCCCTCCTCTGTTCGAAGACCGCCAGAACCCAAAACCCGTTCCGCACCCCCCCTTCAAATCGAACCCCAAAGACCCCCCTTCCTCTCTCCCTTCGATCTGAAGACCACCCGAGCGCTGCTCCGACCAAGGTGGCGTCGCCTAAGGCCACAGAGCCCCTCCCCCGGCAGTCCCCCCCGCAATGAAACCCCCCTCCCTCAGTCGAACCACAGTAAGTTTATTTTACTGTTTTTATTTAATTTAATACATGGTTTTGAAAATCAGGTTTTAAATTTTATAAATTAGTGAATAAAAATATAATTCTTATGTAGTGTAGTGAATAAAAATATAATTTTTATATAGTGTAGTGAATAAAAATATAAATTTTATATAGTGTAGTGAATAAAAATATAATTTTTATATAGTGTAGTGAATAAAAATATAATTTTTATATAGTGTAGTGAATAAAAATATAATTTTTATATAGTGTAGAAAGTAAAAATTCGATTTTTATATATTGAATAGCAAAGTAAAAATTCGATTTTTATATATTGAATAGCAAAGTAAAAATTCGATTTTTATATATTGAATAGCGAAGTAAAATGTGATTTTTATATATGTAGAGAATACGGGCAGTGAAAATTGACAAAAGGGCGAGAACGACGAAGATTTCTACCTAAGAAGAGTCGTGGCGTTGGATTATCTATTCTGTGAGAACTTCTCACCTTTTAATTTTGTTTTCTAGTTAATAATATATACTAGGATGCAGACGGTGTTTAGTAGCACCCGACACCCATCGTCCACAGACCATGGACGGCTTGTATGCTTGTTTGTTTGATTTTGATGTGTAGTTGATTGTGTGATGTGAAACGAAATAAAATATTTTATAGTGGAAAATATTTTATAGTTAAAAATAGAATTTTTAACGTGTATATGAAATGAAATAAATAAAAATAAACAAATCGTACGATTTGTTTATATACACACATTTGACTGATATTGATTGGGACGATAAATTTTACACTTCGCCCAACTGCACAAATAAAATCTGTGTTTGATTGTTTGAAACCCCACACGGGTATTGGGATGATATTTGACGTACACTAATCCTGATTGTTTAGTGTATGTCGATCGATTGATTGGCAGACTATTATAAGCGTTAAATATTTATATTCGATGCTTATACATTGTAGAATGCACTTTGGATGATGGTTGATTATTCATCGTTGTTATTGTATACATGTGTTGTAGAAAATCCATATAATTAACATTATATGGTAATTGATTGGGCCTCATTCCAGTTTTGAAATAGAAATATTTGAAAAAGAAATATTTGAAAAAGAAATATTTGAAATAGAAATATTTGAAGTAAAATATTTGGAAATAGAAATATATGAAGCCGTGTTGATTAGATTTACGCCATTTTGAAGTGAACGATATTTATATCGATTTTATTCATTTTATAACGAATATCGAAAGTGATTTCAAAATCTGAAATTTTGAAACGAATTGAAATTCGAATTAAATTGAATAGAAATGAATTCAAATTGAAATTGAATAGAAGTGAATTCGAATTGAAATTCAATAGAAATGAATTCGAATTGAAATTGAATAGAAGTGAATTCGAATTGAAATTGAATAGAAATGAATTCGAATTGAAATTGAATAGAAGTGAATTCGAATTGAAATTGAATAGAAGTGAATTCGAATTGAAATTGAATAGAACTGAATTCAAATTGAAATCGAAAGGAATTGCATCCGAATTAAATTGAAATTGAATTGAAATCAATTTGAAATGAATTTAACACGAGTTTATATTGGAATATTCAATTTTGATTTGAAATTGAATATGAAGTTGAAACCGTTTTGAAAATGAATTTAAAACGATTTATAAAGAACGTTTTGAATTGAAATCGACGAAGTATATATTATATATATAATATAATGGCTTGAATAGAACGAGCCGCGCCGCGGCAGTTCGCGAATTTCGACCATTGACTTCGAATGGATATTGCGGGAGATCCGACCGTCGGATTCTCCTAATACCGGAACCGTTGGGTTCGTATTGAAAAGAGCTTTCTGATGAATATTAGAAATTTGAAATCTAACGGTTGGATTTGGAGTTACGTCCAAATCAAATTTGGAAAAGGTCGTTGTAAGTGCAGTTCGATGGCCATTGATGGAAATCGACTGTACGGGCCTTGATAAAATTATTAAAAATAGTAATAATTTGTGTAAAATCATAAGAAATGATTTGTGAAGAATTGGGATGAAAAACTCCATATTTGAAAAGATAAAAATAGATTTTTATCGAAATGAACTAGTTTTGAACTAGAATAGTAATTTATTTATTTTTAAAATAAATAAAGTGAGTTTGAAATGGTTTTGAAATATAACCAGAATTTCCAATAATTGAATTGGAATGGATTTGAATCGAAATTGTCTTTGGAATATTTTGATGTTGGATTTCGTGATTATACAGATATTGTTTGGGAAATTTGAAAGATATATTAATATCGTTATTTCCAATACGATATTTGTGGGTTGTAGAATTTGATATTGAATATAAGCTGATATATTTTCTATTCAGAGCCTTGTATTTAATATCAAATGTGATTTGGGTTTGTTGTGAATGGTGTCTTCATTAACACTGTTCTTAAGCCCAGTTGGAAAAAAGGGATTAAATCTTTTTATTTAGATTTAATGAAGTGTACCAATTAAATAATATTTAATTGGAATTGAACTGGTATTGATTTTTGGGTTTATCGTGAACAGTGTTTTAAATAACACTTGTTCTTTAACCCAAAAATTAATGAATGTGATTTTGGGTTTATTGTAGGCAGTGTTTTAAATGACATTGGTTCTTTAACCCAGTTAAAGACAGGATATTGATTTCTGTGAAGATTAAAACTAAGTGGAATTTTAATGAATCTTTAATTAGATTGAAATGATCGAGAATGGAGTATCACCAATTTTACTCCAAGCGATAGTTAAATCTTTAATTAGATTTGAACATGAAATGGTAATTGAATTTACCGATGACACCGTGGTGTTAGATATGAAGTATTACCAGTTTTACTTCATGGGATGAATAGGTGGGGATTGGGAAATAAAATAAATGATTATTCCGGTGTGATTCGCTAATCCCGACTAGTTTGAATTGATATTCAAAAGCAGATTAAAGAATAAATTTAAAAGAATTTATCTTTGATAAAATTAATGGGAACCTTTCCCTATGAATGTGAAATTTAGAAACTAACTGTCTGTTAGCTAAGAAGAATGGTTTTCTGGATATTGATCTGATGTTGGTTTCGGCCTTCGGGGTTAATATTTGGGGAATTACTCTCTTGTTACATTGCGGTTAGTGACTGATGAATTGGAATGAGGCGTATGTTGTGTTTGTGTAACACGGATTTATTATACACGTGAGTTATTCGGAAAGACCGGGTTTATCCCATTCTGTATAACTAATACGACGATAAGTCGAAGATGAAGACGGTGGTCGAAGACCGGAGGTCTTCACGTCGTTTGGGTGATTACTGATGATCTTGATTGGGATGTACACCCAAGAAGATGGAAACAGTTGGTGATCGTCCGGACGTACTTGGAGATTGATGGATATGCGAGGTACTAGGTGCCTCCGGTTTCGTTCAGACCCAGAACGGAATTGTAAATGGACAGTGTGTCTGACATTGGATTTCAGTCTGTGTGATTGATTTCTATTAAATACATATCTGTTTGGCGGCGGAGAATTTATTCTCTTGCTTAACGCCCTTCTCTGAGACGTACGAGCTCAGGGGTTATATATTGATGGATATCCATCGCATGGAGTGGATTGCCTGTGTGGCATGCCTAAGTGGCAAATGATCAAGGCTTCTGTTGAAAAGCAAAGTCTTGTGGTTGATGATCGAAGCACAGCCTTTGTGACGTAGCTTTGTGTAACGTTTACTTCGCGAGTTTCACACCCGGTATGAACCAGAAACGGGAGAGGACATCAGGGAGGACATGTGTTTCTTTCTAGCTAGAAGTGGCGTCAGTGGTTTTACATGCCCTGACGAGTTTGACTTATGTGGTTGTTGCTGTTGCGAGGCGCCTCGGATATACCGGTTACTATGTGAAGCCGATGGAGTCATTTGTTGGCTCGTTTACACCCCAAAGGGTGGGGAAACGCAGTGTTCAGGCATAATAATCCATATCGGTGGACCGGCCCTGACGATCCAAGGGGTAGTTGTGGCTGTTCCTGAGGGGCGGGCTAGAGCATCTCGAATCGGTAGAGGACTATCTTTTGCCTCGGTTCATAGATGGAAATCCAATTTCCAAATACGTGATAATTTGGTTTTGATTGTAGAGCCTAGTATGACGACATAGTGGGATGGGGCACTTATGCCGTCTATGATTGATACTTATGATTAGAAGTTGTTTTATACACTATGTACTTATAGTAGTATCAAATGATTTGTTTTAAACGTACTAAGCATGTTTGGCTATTATAAGGGAAAACCCTATCATCCGGCTTGCGTTGCATTGTGTGATGGGACCTGGGTCTTATAATAGCTTCATTGTTCTTTATTTAGCATTGCGCAGTTGTTTTATGCACTGGTATTCTTTGGAGGAAACTCGTTCCATGTTATACGGCGTGGCCCTTGATTTACCTAAATTTAAAATAAAGATTAATAATTGTTTTAGTTCTCACACCAGTCCCACGACTGACCTGGAGTTTATTGTTTTAACCTAAACTCTGGGTGCCCTTATTTTGACACGGGCAGCTAGTAGTTTTGGTTTTGCAGATTTATATTCACAGGATCCTGGTTTACAGCTGGAACGATATCCGGAAAGCTTTGTATCCGTATATCTCCTTTAGTTGTGTATTGTATTATTTTCCGTTGCTATGTATTTAAATGTAATTTAAATCTCTGATATTTCTGTGTAATATTGATTTATACTCTGTATATTCTTGTATTCTGATGGAGTTGTTGTAATTAACAATGAAATGTTCTTCCGTCTACGTTCTATTTTGTGGGTTGTTCTCGAACTATCCGCGCTTTCCTTCACGGGGATGTTACGGGTCTTTACATATAAGCATTAAAATAAATAGATAACACTTATAATAGTCTGTCAACCCATCGATTGACATACAACTAATTATTGGGATCAGTGTATGTCAAATATCATCCCAATACCCGTGTGGGGTTTTCAAATAACAAATACTGTTTATTATTTGTGCAGTTGGGCGACGTGTAAAATTTATCGAACCAATCAATATCAGATAAATAGGTGTACATAAACAAACCGTCCGGTTTGTAAATGAATATTTATTTTATTTCTTTTCATGATAATTTTATATACATTGTATATAAATAATTTCATGACAATTATTGTATATAAATAATTTCATGACAATTTTATATATCACCTATATAAGCTAAAAATAATATTTTTAGCGAACAAATATTGATTTCATCTCTTTCCTATAACTGTTAAAATAATGTTTTAAACGAACAAATATATCTTTTCAACACATGTTACATTTTTACCTCTTTCCTATACATGTAAAAAGAAAAGTTTTTAACGAATAAATATATCTTTTCAACACATGTTTATTTTATTTTCACAAACTTGTTGAAGATGATGTTTTTACCTAACAAACATAATTCAACATAATTTTTTTTATTTGGTTTATACATACAATAAAAAAATGTGATTTCTATTGTCAAAACATTTTATTGGACAAAATCCTATTTTACCCTGAGATCATTTTTAACTGCGCTAACATTTTAAAAATAATGTTTTTATAAAACAAAATCATATTTTAACATGTGATGCTTTTATTCTAAACTAACATGATACATGTGACATTTTTGTCAATAACCCTATGATTAACAAACAATTATTTTATTCTAAACTAATACGTTAAAAGGGACATTTTTGTCAAATAAACATGTGATTAACATATAATGCTTTTATTCTACACTAGTATGTTAAAAGCGACATTTTTATCAAATGAAACACATGATTAACTTATCATTATTTTATTCTAACTAATATGTAAAAAGGGATATTTTTATCAAATGAAACACATGATTAACATAACATTATTTAATTCTAACTAATATGTAAAAAGGTATATTTTTATCAAATGAAACACATGATTAACATAACATTATTTTATTCTAACTAATTTGACATTTTTATTTAATATAACCTTTCTAACTAAGTTGACAATTTTATTTTAACATCACATTTCTAATAAAATGACAATTTTATTTTAGTATAACATTATCAAACAAAATGACAGTTTTATTTTAATATAACATTTTCTAACAAAATGACCATTTCTAAAAAATGATTATTTTATCCTAACATAACATTAACCGTTTCTAACAAAAATGATATTTTACTTAAACAAAACATTATCTAAATAATTGACATTTTTGAACAGTTAAAGATTTAAACATACCATAAAAATGTAATGCTTACTGTTCGATCATTTAATTACAAGAAATGAATATTTTTCATTATTTTTTTATATAATAAAAATGTAAATTTTTATTCTTTAAACATTTTATTTTCATTTCGCGATAATTTATGTATATATATATATATATATATATATATATTCTTTTTACATACAACCATATCAATCAATAACAGTTCCAAACAAAATCAAACAGAACAATCATGGTTTGTGCAATCAACGGTGTTAGGTGCTACTAAGCACCGTCGACGTCCTAGTATAAATTTAACTGGAAAAAAATAGAGTGCAAGGAGTTCTCATAGTGGTCAGTTTTGAAATCGATGAACAACGATTATTTTAATAAAATGAAACCGGTGTTTTATTTTATCAAAAATCCAAGTGGTCCCTGTTTCAGATCTGGCTGCTTCATGTTGTTATGCTCGATTAGAGGCTTCCAACGCAACGAATATCGTCGAATTCTGATAAGAATTGGAAAAGATATCATCGTTTATTCATTTATAAATTTATTAACTAATTAAATATAATTAACTATTTTAATTAACTAGATTACTCATCTTCCCCGTTTTGTAGTAGTTGCTCCTATCGAACCCAACATCGTGTACTAGGGTTTGAAATTGCGGCCTTCCCAGAGACTTCACCATCGATCTGACCACCCCACATTAGCGCCACCGTGTCGTCAGCCTCCGCCTTGAGTGGCGCCACCCTCGGTGGCCCCCAGGCCTCCCAAAATCCCCACGAACATAACAGCTTCGAGGTTGAAATTCGAGTTACTTAATACATGAAATTAATCACGACGGTATGGGTTTGAAGATCCTTGGAAGTAGTTCGATTTTTGGTTTATAATTTGTGATCAATTCGAAATGGTTTGAAAGAAATCGGGAATTTATTTCTGAGCGTTGCTGATCGTTGAAAAGGAGTGGCGGCTGTGTAGCATGGCTAGCGTTTGAGATATGTACGATGTACGGTGAATTTATAGTAGTATTCCTATTTTCTATTTCATTTATTTATTCAATTTAATTCAAATAATAATAGTTTAGCACCTCGAACTCCAAACGAATCCCAACGACTATCGCCCCTAGCTAATTACCCCCATTCCAGACACAATGGAACATGTTTCGTAACCCAATTCAGCTGTTACGATCAGTTTTTCTCAAAATTAAAATATAAATCAATATATTTTAAATTCAAACGTACATTTTAAATTACCGAGGCCACATAATAACTCTAAAAATTACAGAAAAAATATTTCTAGTTATGTTTTGACGATACGGTCCTAACAAAACTAATTTCATCGAATTTGAAGACTATTTAAAAAATTGCCAATTTCTGGTTGATCCAATTTGACTGAAATTGACAAAACACGTTTTCTTTTGCCACACTCACATATTGGTTCTAAAAATTATGAAAATTTGAATCTAGTAATAATTTGACATTCCGAATCCAACAAAAGTGGTTTCATCAAAAACAGAGGTCGATTGCAAAATGACTATTTTTAAGGGCTATTTATTAAAATATATATAAATTCTATAGCGACTATGCCGGATTTTAAACTGGACATAACTTTTTATACCTATTATGAAATTTGGATTATTCACATTCGTTAAAAAGATATAATCAAAACAGATTTAAATATTTCTTGTTTTACTAAAATCCAATTTATTTTGAATCCTGTACGGTCAATTAAAATTGGAAATCGTATTTTCGAACTGCCACGCCATTTTAAACTCCTTTCATAATTAAATTAAAAAAATTCGTTCTAACTTCGATTTAAATAAATTTTTGGTCGTTATTATTTTAAATATTCAAAATATGTTAAAATTTCTAAAATGAAAATTTTAAATTTGCTCTAAAAATCCGGGTTGTTACAATCTCCCCCATATAAAATCTTTTCGTCCCCGAAAAGGAACGGAGCTGAAAGTTGTTTAACTAACCAACTCAACTTTCATTTCTAATCAATTTTCAATCCAGTTCAATATTAAATTCAATTTAGTTACTTTTATCGTTCTTTCTCATATTGGTTAAATTAATTATCATTCCATTATTTTAATTAGTTAAACTAATAATCAAACATCACAACCAACAATCAATTAGGTGATTAATTTTTTTTAAATATATATAACTTTTATATATAGTCAAAAATCATATTTTTAGTGCAAATCACAACAATAAACCCTATCTAGTTTTGGTTCTCACACTAGTCAATGGAAATATATAGAGATCCCACTTTCGAATACTAGAACATAAATGCTGATGATGTCATGCTCATCATCAAAATCATGTTCGGGCAACTACAGCGTGATTCTATATCTATCCAATATATTTAAGACTTCGTATATACGATCATGACGCAAAATCTTTATATACTCGATTGTCCAAATTCAATATAAATTAATATATTCAAATACGTATGATATGATAAAATTTCCAAAATAAAATTTGTTTTCATTTTTGTTTATATATTTATATTTATATTTTTTATTTTTAAAAATAACACTCTTCACACTCGTTCTACGATACTGCTGATCCTATCTCTAACGAGTCATTCTTATTGGATATTACTAATCCAATCTCTGATGAATTCTTTCGTTCAGTTCTAATGTGTCTTGTTCTCGAGTTCTGTAAACAAAAGCTCAAATACCAAATGTGACGACCCAAACTTCCCAGTAAAGGAAAGCCCGGATTGAATTGAGAACACGACAAATCAGAACACAAACAAAAGAACATTTCATTGTTTATTATAACAATTAGATCAGAGTACAAGAATATTCCAGAGTATGAATAAATATTAAACATTGGAAAATAAAATATCAGAGATTCAAATAACACTTAAATAGCAGAGGAAAAATAATAAAAATTCCACTGAAAGGAATACATGGACATAGAGCTTTCCGAATATCACTTCAACTGTACACCAGGATCCTGTGAGCATAATATCTGCAAAACCAAAACTACTAGCTGCCCATGTGCAAATTATGGGCACCCAGAGTTTAGGAAGGAACAATAAACTCCAGGTTAGTCATGGGACAGGTATGAAAACTCAAAACAGTTATTAATTTGATTATAAAGTTAGGTAAATCAAGGGACCATGCCGTATTACATGGAACTGGTTTTACCACAAGAATACCCGTGCATAAATAAATAGTGCAATGCTAATTAAAGAAAAATGAAGCTATTATAAGACTCTGGTCGCATCACACAATGCAAGCCGGAGGATAGAGTTTTACCTTATAATAGCCAAATACGCTTGGTACACGAAATTTCTCTTTTAATATTACTAGTGCATAGTATAGAAATCAACTTCGAAAGTAAATGTATTAATCATAGATGGCATGGGTGCCCCATCCCACTATGTTGCCATATATAGGTTTACAATTAAAACCGCAAAGCTCATATTGGAAAGTTGGATTTCCATCATGATGGCTCCTGATTCGAAAGATCTATCGCGTAGTGCAATAATCCACGGCTTACGTCCCTGCTAGAGAAAACACCGTAATGCACATCCGCACTTTTGGGAAATCAAGTATCACCGCGGCTTACGTCCCAGCGAGAGAAAACACCGCTTACTCTATCCCTCTATGGGAATCCGGGGAATGGCCCCATCCCTAATCTCAAGGGTTGGAGCGACCACACCCAGCACAGCTCGGCCGACCAAATCCATATATATATATATATATATATAAAGTATATTGGTCAAACCTACTAATCAAACAAATTGTTCACTATCATACTGGTGTGTGAGGCTCACGAAGTAACGCTACACAAAGCTATGCTAATTAAAGCTATGCTTTGATCATCATCCACAAGGCTCTGCCTTTCAACAAAGCCTTTATCCATGCACTTAGCATGCCACATTGTCAATCCATACCATTTATTTCTGATAATATATATAACCTCTGAGCACATACGTCTCAGAGAAGGGTGTTAAGAAAAAGAATAAATCCTCTACCACTAACAGATATATATACTTAGCAGTGATTAACGAATACTATAACACCCCGTATTTCCTGTAGATATTAAAGTAACGAATACTTAATTTTAAAATTGAGAATTAAGGGAAACGAGTTACGCCATTGAGTTCGTATTGGAATTCTGCTTGAGATAGATTCCGAGTTTACATGAATCGGACTCTGTATGAAGAAGTTATGGAGTTCAAAAGATTTCATGTTTAAACAGAAAATATAAATAATAATTAAACATCTCAAACCAAGTTCAAAATTCGTAATTCAAGCAGAATAGGCTGAGTGGGAAAATTCCCGCTCAGGGTGTCGACCCCTCCCCCTAGGGGGAGTCGACATAGCTGTCGGCCCCCCAATAGGGGTATCGACCCCTTTTGGACCAGATCTGACCGATGATGTGTTTTGCGGCGTGTCGCTTTCTGATTCGCTGTGTGACATGGTATTCTGCTCTGGATGATTTTGATGACTTCTAGACTGGTCAGAAGGCTCTAAATCTCCCTATACACCTATAAAAAGACCCCTAAACCTATTGTTTTCTACACACGACTTTATAGGCATCTATATGCTGCTAAAACCTGAAGTGACCTAGCCTCCACCTTAATCAATCAAATTAGAGTTTTCAAGTTAACAATCAAAGTCTACATCAAAGGAATAGCTAATCAAATTCAGAAAATTAGATCCCAGAATTCAAGACCGTTCTAAACGTTGTAAGTTCATGTTACTTTCAGAAATAAAAGTTAACCGAGATTCTGACATTGTAATAAATATGAATCTGAGATTATGTCTATTTCTATCTGTCTATATACATTGGATCTATCTCATTTATATTATTGTGTCCATTCTTTGTCTCTTCTTTCCTTATTCCCTTTTTGTTTTATAGCCAGGCTACTGCGAGCCTGAGCCGAATCTTATAAGAGATGAACGTACGTTGGGAAAATTTGACATAATATATGATTTGGACATGACGAGCGCTAAAATTGGGCATAATATATGATTTGGACATGACCAGCGCTGAAATTGGGCATAATATATGATTTGGACATGACCAGCGCTTAAATCGGGAAAAGTATTAAATTATGTATAATTGGGCATAATTGATCTGTAACTGATTTGAGGACATAACACATGTTGTATTTAAAACATAAAGTGTATCGAACATATGACTTGAGATTTGAGGCAAAAAGTATATTGGACATATGACTTGGGATTTGGGGCGTGAATTGAACTGTAAACATATAAGGCATAGTGCATGTTGTGGTTTAAGACCTAAAATTGGGCCATATATATGTGATAGTTTATGACTTGGAAGAAGGAAACCATTGTGTATAGTGATATATGGCTTAGGCATGAAAAACCTATAGTAAGATAGGGATACCTGTTAAATGTGAACACGCCTAAATTAGGATTTTGGGTAATTGGCATGCACTATAATTAAAGGCTATAATTTGGCATAGTTTATATTGTGAATCATGATTGGGGGGTTTTTGGGAGAATATTTTGTACGGTGCAATATGACTAAACCTCAGGGCATGTGCTATATTGTGATTTTTGGGGCATGACTATTATTGCAAATTTAGGAAAATTGGGTGTAACCTATTTTGAGTAATAACTTGAATTTGAATTTGTGGGGCATAACTTGAAATTAGCTTTGTTGAGGTATAACTTGAGTATTGGAACATGACTAGCTTTCTGAATTTGGGATAATTAGCATATAAAATCTAGACTTGGACATGTATGGTAAATATGGTAAAAGATAAACACGCCTAACCCGAGGTTAGATTGATTTGCGGTGTAAAACTGCCCAGAACCGCCCGGCATATCCAGTACCTGCAGCAACACCTATCTAATGTGAGAGGTTAGTGCATCATGCCCAAGAAAACCCAAGGTTAGATTGAGTTGTGGTGTAAAACTGCCCGGAAACGCCCGGCACATACAGTAACTGCAACAACATAGATCTAATGTGAGTAGTTGGTGCATTAATAAATCAATTAATGCTAATGAACAAGACATGTTAAGAATGGTAGGGTTGAGTTAACTAAGGCAACACTTAACCGTTATAACATGTTAATTATACAAGAAGGTGAGATTAAGTAAATTTAGAACACTTAACAGTTATAACATGACAAGTAGATGGGGTTAAGTAAATTTAGAACACTTAACCATTATAACATGTTAATTAGACAAGAATGTGAGGTTAAGTAAATTTAGAACACTTAACCGTTATAACATGTTAATTAGACAGGTGAGCAGGGTTAAGTTAACCAGTACAACATGATGAATGAGAAGGGTTAAGTTAATAAGAAACACTTAACAAATATGACATGATGAATGGGTAGGGTTAAGTTAAAACAAGAGAGCAACACTTAACCAATATAACAGGATGCGTGGAAGGGTTAAGTTAACACAAGAAGGCAACACATAACCAATGTAATACGACAAGTGGGTGAGTTAAGTTAACTTGAATTGATTGATGACACTTAACCAATATAGCATGATGAACGCGTGGGGTTAAGTTAATAAGAAAAACTTAACCAATGTAACTTGATGAACGAATGGGGTTAAGTTAATGGGAAATACTTAACCAACATGACATGATGAGTGGGTGGGTTAAGTTAACATGAATGGACAACACTTAACCAATATGACATAATGTGTTGGAGGGTTAAGTACATATCGGGTTGGTGGGTAATATTAGTAAACATAGGCCCACAAACTTAACAAGTAAGAAACCCTAGTAATGGGGACATATTTCAGCAGTAACCCACATAGATGTATCAAGGTACCCTGAAACTAGGCAGGGCGGGGCACGATTACTGGGCTGATTATAAGCGGTCAAAATAGCGGCAGGGGGTACGTCAGTGTAGGTTCCGACGGTTTACGGGCGTGCACGTATTCCGAAGTGGGAAAAAGCAGGCACTGGGTACCAGTAGTTACACACTGTGCATCTTGAATCGTGTCGGGTCGCTATCATAAGGATCGATACACCTTATGGTGGGACCAACACAGGGTATCTACATGGAAGAGAGGGTCGATTGACACAGACACAAGGAAAATTAATACGAGTAAGGATCCGACCGATAGGGTAGTAAGGGTACATCTAACACCTTCATGGCAATTAGGCTGATTGAGGTAGGATCCTCATACTAGATGTACGCCTGAAGGCTACCATAATTGCGGGTATTGGGATCACGTGGTAATATTATCACTTTACACAGATTACTAGTTGGGACACTAGTTAGGCGGTGCAAAGATATAAAAAAATATGAATAATAAGGTAGTATCGAAGCAGAGAAAGAGTAGAAGCGCATTCGGTTTATCATGCCTTATCATATCTATACTAATCGTATGTTATCTAGTTATCCTTGTTCTCACGGTATTGTCTTATATTCAGTTTAGTCATGTCATGATGCTTTTTCTTATTTACATGTTGAAAGTCACTGGACTTACCAGACTTATGTCTGACCTTGTTTGTTTTGCCTCTTTTCTTCCATTCCCCCCCAAGGTTCACAGGGAGGAAATGTTACACATGGCTCAGTCTTCTTTCCAAGCATGGAGATAGTCGATGAATTGGTTTGGACTCTCTCTTCCACTGCTATGGCTAATTTATGCTTTATTAGGGAATATCATTGTACTTTTTATTCTTCTTTTATACTTGGAAGTTTTTGAATCAAGACAGAAGTTCAATGTACATTTTTTTAAGTATGATTGAGACTATTGTTGTAAAAGCTTGACTGAACCACATTGTTTATAAAATGAATTTATTTTTCGCTGCTTTATCTTGTCTGTCTTGTAATTTATCTGCATCTTTTACCTGTAATGCTACACCGAAGTCAAGGCATTCCCTTTGCGAGTGACCTTAATGGAGGTGGGGTGTTACACTTGGTATCAGAGATGAAGGTTACCGGATCAGATAAAAGATTTGAAATATTATTTTCAAAAAGGTTTTAAAAGAAGCATTTTATAAAGAAAAGTTTTGTTTTAAAGGCATATTCCCCAAAGCCATATGCATTATCTTTTGATCCTCTGTTTGAATCCTTGTTTTCCTTCTTTACCGAGTCTTTGGGGCTCCTGCTTTCTGGGAGGTAACCTCATCGTGGCATGGTTCCGTAGGTTTGATGAGACTACGACACCTGTCAAAGGGCGAGGAAGTGCCCAACCTCCATCCATAGTCGCAGTAGTTTCACCTGCGGCTAATTTTCTTTCAAGTTTTGTAGGGATTTCCATGCGATGGAGGAAGCTTTCAAGAGCCTTGTCAACGAGTTGCACAAAGATGGCAAGGATGAGAATAAGGGGGTTTGGCTAAGGAACACAACCCAAGGATGAGAAACCCATGGATATAGACTTGGTTCACGAAGGAGGAAAGAATAGAAAAATCTAAGACAAGAGGAACTGTCGTTATTATGGTATAATAGGTCATATAATTAAGGACTGTAACAACCCGAAAATCTGAGCCAGTAACAAATTTTATTTTGGCAATTTTAATGTATTTTGAATATTTAAAATAGAATATTTTAAATAATATCGACGAGAAATTTATTTTGAATAGAATTCGAACATATATATTTATATAGATCGTCGTTAGAATATAAATATTTATTTATAATTATAAAAGGAATTGAAAATGGCGCGGTAGTTCGATAATTCGATTTCAAATTTCAATTGAACATACCAGTTGCAAAATAAACCGGATTTTAGTGAAACCAAAAATAATAGAATCTATTTGAGAATATCTTTCCAACGAATCAGAAAAATCGAAATTTAATAGCGGGAATCAAAAGATATGTCCAGTTGAAATTACAGAATAGTCGCTATGGAATTCAGGCCCTTAAAAATGGAAATTTTGCAAATGACCTCGGATTTCGACGAAACCACTTTTGTTTGATCCGGGAAGTCAAATTATTGCTAGATTTCAAATTTCATAATTTTTTGAATCAATATGTGAGCGTGGCGGAGTTAAACGTGTTTTGACCAGTTTCAGTTGAATTCAATCGACTGGAAAATGACCATTTTTCAAACGGTCTCAGAATTTGACGAAATTAGTTTTGTTAGGACCGTATCGTCAATACGAAGCTAGAAATAATTTTTCTGAAATTTTTCGAGTTAGTATGTGGCCTCGGTAAATTAAAATGTGCGTTCAAATTGAATATATACTGATTTATATTGTAAATTTAACGAAAACTGATCGAAACAATCGAATCAGCTTACGAAACATATCCCATTGTGTTCGGAATGGGGGTAATTAGCTAGAGGCGACAGTCGTTGGGTCTCGATTGGGATTAGAACGAAAAGTCAACTCTTGGGGAATTAAATTAATTAAATAATTAATTATAATTAACCCCCCTTAACTCTATTTCTCTCCCCCGTTCAGAATTAAAGAGAGAAAAAAAGAGAAAACGAGATCGATGAATCCCGCGGCCGCCTCCCCTTCATTCACCGTGCCGCCGCGGGTGCTGGCGCCCCCTCACTGTTCGCGACCCCACCCCCTCCTCTGTTCTCTCCCTCTCCACCCCCAAAGCCACTCGAAGCCAAACCCCACAACCCATAATCAGCCGCCGCCGCCCCTTATCACCATCATCGATCACCGGAAGCCCACCTCAGCCCCGCTCCGGCGCCGAACTCCTCCCCCCAATTCTGGTAACACAGTGAGTGATTTTAATTTATTATTTAATTTAATTTTCGATTTTTATATATTTTATAAAATAAACAGTATGGATTTTTATGAATAAAGAGAATAGATTTTTACAAATAAAACTAGCATGGTTTAACGATGGAAAAATCAGATTTTTATATATGTAAATGGTAGATAAAAATTTGATTTTTACTTAGAAAAAGAAATGATTTATGATTTGTAAAAGAATTGATTTTTATTGTTTGAAATGTAATATAAAAATACAATTTTTATATATGTAAAGGAAGTATAAAAATCGGATTTTTTATCATATAAGGAAAGGTATTGGATTTTTATACATGTGGAAGCGTAGTAAAAATTGGATCTTTCATATGTAGGAGGCGAAGAAAGTTTGAAATGAGATTTTTATTTGTTCGAATAAATAGTAAAAATATAATTTTTATAATATAGAAAGGTTAAAAATATATTTTTTATACTAGTGGCGTGTTAAAAATATAATTATTATATAGTTATAATAATAAAAATTCAATCTTTATATAAGAAGCAATATAAAAATATAATTTTTATATAGAAATGAAGCGTTGAAAAATATATATGAAGTAGAAATAAAAATATATTTTTTATTTATTGAATGAAGTGATAAAAATATAATTTTTATTATGAACAGCGTGATAAGAACTGCATTGGGATTTCGAACAGATCCAGACGGTTCAGCAAATCAGAAGCAAAGCACGGCGGAGTGGAACCCTCTGTGAGAACTTCTCACCTATAATTTAAATTTCTAGTTAAAAATATATACTAGGATGCAGACGGTGTTTAGTAGCACCCGACACCCGTCGTCCACAGACTATGGACGGCTTGTATGCTTGTTTGTTTGATTTTGACATGTAGTTGATTGTGTGATGTGATGTGAAAAGAAATAAAATATTTATATAGTTAAAAATATTTTATAGTTGAAATTAGAATTTTTAACGTGTATATAAAATAAATATTTATAAACAAATCTGAGATTTGTTTATATACACTGATTTGACTGATATTGATTGGGACGATAAATTTTACACATCGCCCAACTGCACAAATAAAATCTATGTTTGATTGTTTGAAAACCCCACACGGGTATTGGGATGATATATGACATACACTAGTCCCAATAATTAGCTGTATGTCGATCGATTGATGGGCAGACTGTTATGAGCATTAAATATTTATATATGAGGCTTATACAGTGTAGAATGCACTTTGGATGATGGTTGATTATTCATCGTTGTTATTGTATACATGTGTTGTAGAAAATCCATATAATTAACATTATATGGTAATTGATTGGGCCTCATTCCAGTTTTGAATTGAAATATTTGAAACAGAAATATTTGAATAGAAATATTTGAATAGAAATATTTGAAATAGAAATATTTGAAATCGAATATTTGAAAATAGAAATATATGAAGCAGGGTTGATTAGATTGACGCCATTTTGACGTGAACGATATTTATATCGATTTTATTCATTTTTAAATGAATATCGAAACGTGATTTCAATAATCGAATTAGAAATTGAATTGAATAGAATTCAAATCGAATTAGAAATTGAATTGAATAGAATTCAAATCGAATTAGAAATTGAATTGAATAGAATTCAAATCGAATTGAAATTGAATTGAATAGAAAATGAATTTGAATTAAATTAAATAGATTTGAAATTCGAGTTAAATTGAAATGAATTGAAATTGGAATTAAATTGAAATTGAATTGAAATTGATTTGAAATGAAATTAAAACAGATTATATTGAAAAATTCAATTTTGATTTGAATTTGAAATGAAGTTGAAATCGTTTCGAAAACGAATTTAAAACGGTTTTTTAAAATACGTTTTGAAAGGAAATCGACGAAGTATATATTATATATATTATATATAATATAATGGCCTGAATAGAACAAGCCGCGCTGCGGCAGTTCGTGAATTTCGACCATTGACTTCGAATGGATATTACGGGAGATCCGACCGTCGGATTCTCCTAAAACCGAAACCGTTGGGTTCGTATCGAAAAGAGCTTTCTAACGAATATAAGAAATTTGAAATCTAACGGTTGGATTTGGAATTATGTCCAAATCAAGTTGGGAAAAGGTCGCTGTAAGTGCAGTTCGATGGCCGTTGATGGAAATCGACTGTACGGGCCTTGATAAAATTACTAAAAATAGTAATAATTTGTGTAAAATCATTAGAAATGATTTAGAAAGAATTGGGATGAAAAACTCCATATTTGAAAAGATAAAAATAGGTTTATATCGAAATGAACTAGTTTTGAACTAGAATAGTAATTTATTTATATTTAAAATAAATAAATTGGATTTGAAATGGTTTTGAAAATAACCAGAATTTCCAATAATTGCATTGGAATGGATTTGAATCGAAATTGTCTTCGGAATAGTTCGATGTTTGATTTCGAGATTATACAGATATTGTTAGGGAAATTTGAAAGATATATTTATATCGTTATTTCCAATACGATATTTGTTGGTCGTAGAATTTGATATTGAATATAAGCCGATATATTTTCTATTCAGAGCCTTGTATCAAATGTGATTTGGGTTTGTCGTGAATAGTGTCTTCATTAACACTGTTCTTAAGCCCAGCTGAGGAAAAGATTAAATCTTTTTATTTAGATTTAATGAAGTGTACCAATTAAATAATATTTAATTGGAATTGAATTGGTATTGATTTTTGGGTTTATCGTGAACAGTGTTTTAAATAGCACTTGTTCTTTAACCCGATAATTAATGGAATGTGATTTTGGGTTGTCGTGAACGGTATCTTCAATAATACTATTCTTAGACCCAAAGGAGTTATGAAAATCAGAAACTGACTGGAGATTTGTTAAGTTGAATGGTTTCTGGGGTATAGATCTGATGTTGGTTTCAGCCTTCGGGGTTAATACTTAGGGAACTGCTCACTTGCTAATTTACGGTTAGGGACTGATTGAAATGTGATGTGATTTTGGGGTTTATCGTGAACTGTGTTTTAAATGACACTGATTCTTTAACCCAGTCAAAGATTAAAACTAAGTGGAGTTTTAATGAATCTTTAATTCGAATGAAAAGATCGAGAATGGAGTATAACCAGTTTCGCTCCAGGCGGTAGTTTAATCTTTAATTAGATTTAAAAGTGAAATGGTAATTGAATTTACCGATAACACCGTGGTGTTAGATATGATGTATTACCAGTCTTACTTCATGGTATGAATAGGTTGGGATGGGGAAATTAAAACAAACGATTACTTCGGTAAGGTTCGTTAATCCCGACTAGTTTAAAGTGATATTCAAAAGAAGATTAAAGAATAAATTCAGAAGAATTTATCTTGGATAAAATTAATGGGAACCTTTCCCTAAGATTGTGAAATTTAGAAACTAACTGACGGTTAGCTAAGTAGAATGGTTTTCTGGATATTGATCTGATGTTGGTTTCGGCCTTCGGGGTTAATATTTGGGGAATTATTCTCTTGATTAATTTACGGTTAGTGACTGATGAATTGGAATGAGGCGTATGTTGTGTTTGTGTAACACTTATGTATTATATACGCGAGTTATTCAGAAAGGCCGGGTTTATCCCATTTTGAATAACGGTTACGACGATAAGTCGAAGATGAAGACGGTGGTTGAAGACCGGAGGTCTTCACGTCGTTTGGGTGATTACTGATGATCTTGATTGGGCTGTACACCCAAGAAGATGGAAACAGTTAGTGGTCGTCCAGACGTACTTGGAGATCGATGGATGTGCGGGGTACTAGGTGCCTCCGGTTTCATTCAGACCCAGAACGAACTTGTAAATGGACTGTGTGTCTGACATTGGATAACATTCTGTGTGATTGATGGATATTGGTTGCATTGAGTGGTTTGCCTGTGTGGCATGCTAAGATGCAAATGATCAAGGCTTTTGTTGAAAAGCAAAGTCTTGTGGTTGATGATCAAAGCACGGCCTTTGTGGCGTAGCTTTGTGTAGCGTTAATTCGCGAGCCTCACACCCCGGTTGTGAACCAGAAAGGGGAGAGGACCTCAGGGAGGGCATGCATTTCCTTCTAGCTAGAAGTGGCGTCAGTGGTTTTACACGCCCTGACGAGTTTGACTTATGTGGTTGTTGGTTTGCGAGGCGCCTCGGATATATCGGTCGATCCGGGACCGATGGAGTCATTCGTTGGCTCATTTACGCCCCATAGGGCGGGGAAACGCAGTGTTCAGGAATTTTAATCCAGATCGGTGGACCGGCCCTGTCGCTCCAAAGGCTTGACTGAGTACTTGCCTGAGACATGGGCTAGATTGTCTCGAATCGGTAGAGGACGATCCCTAGCCTCAGTTCGCAGATGGAAATCCAGTTTCCAAATACGTGACTTTTCGGTTTTATTTGTAGAGCCTAGTATTGGCGACATAGTAGCATGGGATGCTATGCCGCCTAAGATTGATATTTATGATTGAAATTGATTTGACACTATGCACTTATAGTAATAATAAAACATGAAATTTCACGTATCAAGCATGCTTGGGCTATTATAAGGTAAAACCCTATCCCCCGGCTTGCGTTGCATTGTGTGATAGGACCTGGGTCTTATAATAGCTTCATTTTTCTTTAGTCAGCATTGCGCTGTTTGTTTTACGCACTGGTATTCTTGGGAGGAGACCCGTTCCGTGTTATACGGCATGGTCCCTTGATCTACCTAACTTTAAAATAAAGATTAATAATTGTTTTTGTTCTCACACCAGTCCCATGACTGACCTGGAGTTTATTGTTTTAACCTAAACTCTGGGTGCCCCTACTTTCGACACGGCAGCTAGTAGTTTTGGTTTTGCAGATTTATACTCACAGGATCCTGATTACAGCTGGAATGGTATCCGGAAAGCTTTGTATCCGTATATCTCCTTCAGTTGTGTTTTGTATTATTTTCCGCTGCTATGAAACGTATTGTAATCTCTGATATTTTTCTGTTGTGTAATATTTGTTTATACTCTTTATATTCTTGTATTCTGATGGATTGTTGTAATATGCAATGAAATGTTCTTCCGTCTGCGTTCTAATTTGTCGTGTTCTCAAAACAATAAGGTGTTTCGAACGGTCTGGGTCGGTTTAGCGACAGATTCGGATCGAGCGAAATTCCTTGTCGTTACAGTTGGAATCAGAGCTTTGGTTTACAAAGCTCAGAGAACAAGACACGTTAGAACCATACGAAAGAATTCATCAGATATTGGATTAGTAATATCCAATGGGAATGACTCGTTAGAGATAGGATCAGTAGTATCCTAGAACGAGTGTGAAGAGTATATTTTTAAAAAGTGAAAACAATTTTTGTTTTGAAAATTTAAGTCAATTATTCGTATTTGAATATTTATTTACATTGAATTTGGACAATCCGATATATAAAGATTTTGCATATGCGTCTTGCAAACGTGTATTCGAAGTTTTAATATACTGGATAGTTATGGAATCATACTCTAGTTGCCCGGGGATAATTCTGGTGATGGGGCACCGTCGCCAGTATTTATTTTCGAGTAACGAAAGTGAGATTTCTATATTTCCATTAGACTGGTGTGAGAACCGAAACTAGATAAGGTCCATTGTTGTGAATTGGCACCAAAAACACGATTTTCTGTATCTATATCAAAATTATGAATTCGAAAAGCTAATCGATTAATTGATTGATGGTTGTGTTGTTTGTTTATTTGTTTGATAATGTTGAACCTTTAACCAAATTGGTCAAATATTGAATTGTATTGAAAATTGGTTGCAATTGCATGCATGTACATGTATATCTAATTGAACAGGTCATAGCAAGGAGGCTAGAGAAAAGGAATAAAATTGTTTGCCCGACAAAGAGGTACATGTTTATTGTATTTCTTGAGTTTTGGGTGATTTTATGAGCCGATCGGCTAGCCGCTTGGCTATTTCTTTTTCTTTTGGATTGAAGAAGGCCATGGGAGGCTATATGAAATATCCCGAAGTCCCCGGTGCAGGGGAGGTTCTGGCAAAAAAATTCGAAAATTTAGTGTGTTAGCCAAATTTTTGAAAAATTTGAAAAGATCTTAGAAATTGAAAAGTTGAAGAACTTAAGCCGTAACGAAAATAATGGAAGTCGAGTTGGTTTGTAAAACAACTTTCGGCTTCGTTCCTTTTTGGGGACGAAAAGTTTTAAGTGGGGGAGATTGTAACAACCCGAAAATCTGAGCCAGTAAATTTTTTTATTTTGACAGTTTTAATGTATTTTGAATATTTAAAATAGAATATTTTAAATAATATCGACGAGAAATTTATTTTGAATAGAATTCGAACGTATATATTTATATAGATCGTCGTTAGAATATAAATATTTATTTATAATTATAAAAGGAATTGAAAATGGCACGGTAGTTCGATAATTCGATTTCAAATTTAATAGAACATACCGGTTGCAAAATAAACCGGATTTTAGTGAAACCAAAAATAGTAGAATCTATTTGAGAATATTTTTCCAATGAATCAGAAAAATCGAAATTTCATAGCGGGAATCAAAAGATATGTCCAGTTGAAATTACAGAATAGTCGCTATGGAATTCTGGCCCTTAAAAATGGAAATTTTGCAAACGACCTCGGATTTCGACGGAATCACTTTTGTTGGATCTGGGATGTCAAATTATTGCTAGATTTCAAATTTCATAATTTTTCGAATCAATATGTGAGCGTGGCGGAGTTAAACGTGTTTTGACCAGTTTCAGTTGAATTCAATCGACTGGAAAGTGACCATTTTTCAAACGGTCTCATAATTTGACGAAATTAGTTTTGTTAGGACCGTATCGTCAATACGAAGCTAGAAATAATTTTTCTGGAATTTTTCGAGTTAGTATGTGGCCTCGGTAAATTAAAATGTGCGTTCAAATTGAATGTATACTGATTTATATTGTAAATTTAACAAAAACTGATCGAAAAAATCGAATCAGCTTATGAAACATATCCCATTGTGTTCGGAATGGGGGTAATTAGCTAGAGGCGACAGTCGTTGGGTCTCGATTGGGGTTAGAACGAAAAGTCAACTCTTGGGGAATTAAATTAATTAAATAATTAATTATAATAACCCCCCCTCAACTCTATTTCTCTCCCCCGTTCAGAATTAAAGAGAAAAAAAAGAAGAGAAAACGAGATCGATGAATCCCGCCGCCGCCTCCCCTTCGTTCACCGCGCCGCCGCGGGTGCTGGCGCCCCCTCACTGTTCGTGACCCCACCCCCTCCTCCGTTCTCTCCCTCTCCACCCCCAAAGCCACTCGAAGCCAAACCCCACAACCCATAATCAGCCGCCGCCGCCCCTTATCACCATCATCGATCACCGGAAGCCGACCTCAGCCCCGCTCCGGCGCCGAACTCCTCCCCCCAATTCTGGTAACACAGTGAGTGATTTTAATTTATTATTTAATTTAATTTTCGATTTTTATATATTTTATAAAATAAAAAGTACGGATTTTTATGAATAAAGAGAATAGAATTTTACAAATAAAACTAGCATGGTTTAACGATGGAAAAATCAGATTTTTATATATGTAAATGGTAGATAAAAATTTGATTTTTACTTAGAAAAAGAAATGATTTTTTCTTTGTAAAAGAATGGATTTTTATTGTTTGAAATGTAATATAAAAATACAATTTTTATATATGTAAAGGAAGTATAAAAATCAAATTTTTTATCATATAAGGAAAGGTATTGGATTTTTATACATATTGAAGCGTAGTAAAAATTGGATCTTTCATATGTAGGAGGCGAAGAAAGTTTGAAATGAGATTTTTATTTGTTCGAATAAATAGTAAAAATATAATTTTTATAATATAGAAAGGTTAAAAATATAATTTTTATACAAGTGGCGTGTTAAAAATATAATTATTATATAGTTATAATAATAAAAATTCAATCTTTATATAAGAAGCAATATAAAAATATAATTTTTATATAGAAATGAAGCATTGAAAAATATATATGAAGTAGAAATAAAAATATATTTTTTATTTATTGAATGAAGTGATAAAAATATAATTTTTATTATGAACAGCGTGATAAGAACTGCATTGGGATTTCGAACAGATCCAGACGGTTCAGCAATTCAGAAGAAAAGCACGGCGGAGTGGAACCCTCTGTGAGAACTTCTCACCTTTAATTTAAATTTCAAGTTAAAAATATATACTAGGATGCAGACGGTGTTTAGTAGCACCCGACACCCGTCGTCCACAGACCATGGACGGCTTGTATGCTTGTTTATTTGATTTTGACGTGTAGTTGATTGTGTGATGTGATGTGAAAAGAATTAAAATATTTATATAGTTAAAAAAATTTTATAGTTGAAATTAGAATTTTTAACGTGTATATAAAATAAATATTTATAAACAAATTGGAGATTTGTTTATATACACTGATTTGACTGATATTGATTGGCACGATAAATTTTACACATCGCTCAACTGCACAAATAAAATCTGTGTTTGATTGTTTGAAAACCCCACACGGGTATTGGGATGATATATGACATACACTAGTCCCAATAATAAGCTGTATGTCGATCGATTAATGGGCAGACTGTTATGAGCGTTAAATATTTATATTTGAGGCTTGTACAGTGTAGAAGGCACTTTGGATGATGGTTGATTATTCATCGTTGTTATTGTATACATGTGTTGTAGAAAATCCATATAATTAACATTATATGGTAATTGATTGGGCCTCATTCCAGTTTTGAATAGAAATATTTGAAATAGAAATATTTGAATAGAAATATTTGAAATAGAAATATTTGAAATCGAATATTTGAAAATAGAAATATATGAAGCCGGGTTGATTAGATTGATGCCATTTTGACGTGAACGATATTTATATCGATTTTATTTATTTTTAAATGAATATTGAAAAGTGATTTCAATAATTGAATTAGAAATTGAATTGAATAGAATTCAAATCGAATTAGAAATTGAATTGAATAGAATTCAAATCGAATTAGAAATTGAATTGAATTCAAATCGAATTGAAATTGAATTGAATAGAAAATCAATTCGAATTAAATTGAATAGATTTGAAATTCGAGTTAAATTGAAATGAATTGAAATTAGAATTAAATTGAAATTGAATTGAAATCGATTTGAAATGAAATTAAAACAGATTATATTGAAAAATTCAATTTTGATTTGAATTTGAAATGAAGTTGAAATCGTTTCGAAAACGAATTTAAAACGGTTTTTTTAAAATACATTTTGAAAGGAAATCGACGAAGTATATATTATATATATTCTATATATATTATATAATGGCCTGAATAGAACGCGCCATGCTGCGGCAGTTCGTGAATTTCGACCATTGACTTCGAATGGATATTACGGGAGATCCGACCGTCGGATTCTCCTAAAACCATAACCGTTGGGTTTGTATCGAAACGAGCTTTCTAACGAATATTAGAAGTTTGAAATCTAACGGTTGGATTTGGAATTATATCCAAATCAAATTGGGAAAAGGTCGCGGTAAGTGCAATTCGATGGCCGTTGATGGAAATCGACTGTACGGGCCTTGATAAAATTATTAAAAAATAGTAATAATTTGTGTAAAATCATAAGAAATGATTTAGAAAGAATTGGGATGAAAAACTCCATATTTGAGAAGATAAAAATAGGTTTTTATCGAAATGAACTAGTTTTGAACTAGAATAGTAATTTATTTATTTTTAAAATAAATAAATTGGATTTGAAATGGTTTTGAAAATAACCAGAATTTCCATAAATTGCATTGGAATGGATTTGAATCGAAATTGTCTTCGGAATAGTTCGATGTTGGATTTCGAGATTATACAGATATTGTTAGGGAAATTTGAAAGATATATTTATATCGTTATTTCCAATACGATATTTGTTGGTCGTAGAATTTGATATTGAATATAAGCCGATATATTTTCTATTCAGAGCCTTGTATTTAATATCAAATGTGATTTGGGTTTGTCGTGAATGGTGTCTTCATTAACACTATTCTTAAGCCCAGCTGAGGAAAAGATTAAACCTTTTTATTTAGATTTAATGAAGTGTACCAATTAAATAATATTTAATTGGAATTGAATTGGTATTGATTTTTGGGTTTATCGTGAACAGTGTTTTAAATAGCACTTGTTCTTTAACCCGATAATTAATGGAATGTGATTTTGGGTTGTCGTGAACGATATCTTCAATAATATTGTTCTTAGACCCAAAGGAGTTAAGAAAATCAGATACTGACTGGAAATTAGTTATGTTGAATGGTTTTTGGGGTATTGATCTGATGTTGGTTTCGGCCTTCGGGGTTAATACTTTGGGAACTGCTCACTTGCTAATTTACGGTTAGGGACTAATTGAAATGTGATGTGATATTGGGGTTTATCGTGAACCATGTTTTAAATGACACTGATTCTTTAACCCAGTCAAAGATTAAAACTAAGTGGAGTTTTAATGAATCTTTAATTAGATTGAAAAGATCGAGAATGGAGTATAACCAGTTTCGCTCCAGGCGGTAGTTTAATCTTTAATTAGATTTAAAAGTGAAATGGTAATTGAATTTACCGATAACACCGTGGTGTTAGATATGATGTATTACCAGTCTTACTTCATGGTATGAATAGGTTGGGATGGGGAAATTAAAACAAACGATTACTTCGGTAAGGTTCGTTAATCTCGACTAGTTTGAAGTGATATTCAGAAGAAGATTAAAGAATAAATTTAGAAGAATTTATCTTGGATAAAATTAATGGGAACCTTTCCCTAAGAATGTAAAATTTAGAAACTAATTGACGGTTATCTAAGTAGAATGGTTTTCTGGATATTGATCTGATGTTGGTTTCGGCCTTCGTGGTTAATATTTGGGGAATTATTCTCTTGATTAATTTACGGTTAGTGACTGACGAATTGGAATGAGGCGTATGTTGTGTTTGTGTAACATTTGTTTATTATATATGCGAGTTATTCAGAAAGGCCGGGTTTATCCCATTCTGAATAACGGTTACGACGATAATTCGAAGATGAAGACGGTGGTTGAAGACCGGAGGTCTTCACGTCGTTTGGGTGATTACTGATGATCTTGATTGGGTTGTACACCCAAGAAGATGGAAACAATTAGTGTTCGTCCAGACATACTTGGAGATCGATGGATATGCGGGGTACAAGGTGCATCCGGTTTCGTTCAGACCCAGAACGAACTTTTAAATGGACTGTGTGTCTGACACTGGATATCATTCTGTGTGATTGATGGATATTGGTTGCATGGAGTAGTTTGCCTGTGTGGCATGCTAAGATGCAAATGATCAAGGCTTTTGTTGAAAAGCAAAGTCTTGTGATTGATGATCAAAGCACGGCCTTTGTGGCGTAGCTTTGTGTAGCGTTAATTCGCGAGCCTCACACCCCGGTTGTGAACCAGAAACGGGAGAGGACCTCAGGGAGGGCATGCGTTTCCTTCTAGCTAGAAGTGGCGTCAGTGGTTTTACACGCCCTGACGAGTTTGACTTATGTGGTTGTTGGTTTGCGAGGCGCCTCGGATATATCGGTCGATCCGGGACTGATGGAGTCATTCGTTGGCTCATTTACGCCCCATAGGGCGGGGAAACGCAGTGTTCAGGAATTTTAATCCACATCGGTGGACCGGCCCTGTCGCTCCAAAGGCTTGACTGAGTACTTGCCTGAGACATGGGCTAGATTGTCTCGAATCGGTAGAGGACGATCCCTAGCCTCAGTTCGCAGATGGAAATCCAATTTCCAAATACGTGACTTTGCGGTTTTATTTGTAGAGCCTAGTATTGGCGACATAGTAGCATGGGATGCTATGCCGCCTATGATTGATATTTATGATTGAAATTGTTTTGACACTATGCACTTATAGTAATAATCGCATGCTTGGGCTATTATAAGGTAAAACCCTATCCCCCGGCTTGCGTTGCATTGTGTGATAGGACCTGGGTCTTATAATAGCTTCATTTTTCTTTAGTCAGCATTGCGCTGTTTGTTTTATGCACTGGTATTCTTGGGAGGAAACCCGTTCCGTGTCATACGGCGTGGTCCCTTGATCTACCTAACTTTAAAATAAAGATTAATAATTGTTTTTGTTCTCACACCAGTCCCATGACTGACCTGGAGTTTATTGTTTTAACCTAAACTCTGGGTGCCCCTATTTTCAACATGGGCAGCTAGTAGTTTTGGTTTTGCAGATTTATATTCACATGATCCTGATTACAGCTGGAATGGTATCCGGAAAGCTTTGTATCCGTATATCTCCTTCAGTTGTGTTTTGTATTATTTTCCGCTGTTATGTAACGTATTGTAATCTCTGATATTTTTCTATTGTGTAATATTTGTTTATACTCTGTATATTCTTGTACTCTGATGGATTGTTGTAATATGCAATGAAATGTTCTTCCGTCTGCGTTCTAATTTGTCGTGTTCTCAAAACAATAAGGTGTTTCGAACGGTCTGGGTCGGTTTAGCAACCGATTCGGATCGAGCGAAATTCTTGTCGTTACAAGGACAAGGGCAAGGACAAAGGACAGGGTTTTCAGGAAGGCAAGATTTCACCAGCAGTGTGCCTGAGAGAGAGATAGTAATGTCTAGTTTATCTTTTGATCATCCTGTTAGTACTCTTTTTTATTTTAGCGCTTCACATTCGTTTATATCTGCTTCCATAGTTGAGTCTCTGCACCTTAGTACTTGTATAGTATAAGATCTCATTATTGTCTCAAATCCAATTAGATGTTCGACTCTATCTTTGGTTTGTAAGGATTTGAGAATAGCTATATTCAGTATTGAGTTTAAGTGTAATGCTTATGTTGTTGATTTCATGGGCTATGGGTTGATTCTAGGCATGGAATGGTTAGCTAGTAATTGTGAAAAGAGGGAAGTTAGACTTTTTGCTCGCCTCAGGAATACCCTCGAGATTTCGTGCGATCCTAAGGGATTAGTTTGTCTTGGCTACCTAGAATCACTTGATTCATCTATCGACGATTTGCGATCCGTTAAAGTAGTCCATGAGTACGCAGATGTTTTCGATTAGGTTAGTGGTTTGTCCCCTAAAACGTGAGATAGACTTCCGCATATATCTAGTTGACAATGCAAAACCAGTGGCATTACCTGTACGACACCTGAATCCAAGGGAAAGGAAGGGCTCAGTAAAAAAGTAAAAGAGTTACTTGAAAAAGAGTTCATAAGGCGAAGTATTTCTGAATGGGGGTGCTCCAGTCGTTTTTGTTACAAAGGCGGATGGTTCACTTCTCTTGTGCATAGATGATATTTTGGAATGAGGAAGAACATGCTTTGCATCAAAGGGAAGTCTCGGATACCCTCCAAGCGCATCAACTTAAGGCGAAGTTCTCCAAAAATGTCATTTTTGGAGAGAAGAAGTAAGGTTTCTAGGACGTGTGACACCCAAAGAAGGGATAGCAGTAGATCCCGCAAAAGTAGTTGTGGTGCAAGACTGGAAGGTCCCAAGGAATGCAACAGAAGTAAGAAGCTTTCTTGGACTAGCGGGCTAATATAGGAAGTTTACTAAGGACTTTATGAAGGTATCGGCCCAACTTACTAGATTAACGAAGAAGAATCTAATCATCTTAGTATATACACTTGGTAACATGGTTAGCATCTGTTTATTTTCAAGAGATAGTTCTGGGAATGTTAGCATGACACGGCAGAAGTTGTAGTGCCAAGTATACTATTAGAAGAGAAGGTGAAACGGGAGGCGACAGTGAAATGAGTTCCAACGCATATTCTGGAAACAGAAATTAAGAAGCTACGCAAATCGTGAAGTTAAGACAGTTAGAGAAATATGGAATGAAGCTCAAGAAGATGCGACTTAGAAGGCTGAAGACTAGATACGCGCATCATACCCTTTTTGAGGGTATATTCTTGATCACTCTTTTTCTGTAAAGTTTATTTGTTAGTCTTTATCTTTTAAGTATATCCTCTCGATCCTATCCTTGATCCTTAGGTAGAAGCCAATGGATGTAAACATGTGTCTGAGACATGTTATGATTGGTGGATGCAAGTGAATGTAAGTGTTTGCTAGTGGTTGCTCGTGGATGCATATACACACATTAGGCACTAGATCGGCTCAGTCACTTTCATATTGCATATGCATGAGTGAATTTTTATATATATGCATTGAAACTTGATGTGTTATCGTATGGATGTTGCATTGTATCAATGATTGTGCACTCATGTAGAAGTTATAAAGTACGATTAGGAATAATTGCATACATGATGGACTCATGGCACTGACATAATTCGCATTAAGGAGGTCAACTGAATCAGTAGACCGCCCGGTTTTGCATTAGATAAGGACATATACACACACTATGCATATGTTCATGAAAAGCATTAGAAATATTTTTAAAGACAATGGATTCCTGTGATTAAATGGTTGAGTAGATGGATGTTGGATGTTAGGATATATTCTCCTTGACTTGCAGATTTCGGAGACAAAATCCTTTAAAGGATGGAAGAATGTATCACCCCGTATTTCCTGTGGATATTAAAGTAACGAATTAAAGAATACTTAATTTTAAAAGTGGTAATTAAGGGAAAAGGATTACACCATTGCGTTCGTTTCGGAATTCTGCTTGAGATAGAATCTGAGTTTGCGTGAATCGGACTCCGTATGAAGAAGTTATGGAGTGCAGAAGATTTCATGTTTAAACAGAAAATATAAATAATAATTAAAAATCTCAAACCAAGTTCAAAATTCGAAATTCAAGCCAAATAGGCTGAGCGGGAAAATTCTCACTCAGGGTGTCGACCTCCCCTCCTCCAGGGGGAGTCGACATAGGTGTCGACCGCCCTATAGGGGTGTCGACCCCCTATAGGTGAGTCGACCCCTTTTGGCCCAGATCTGGCCGATGATGTGTTTTGCCACGTGTCGCTTTCTGATTCACTGTGTGACGTGGTATTCTGCTCTGGACGATTCTGATGACTTCTAGACTGATCAGAAGGCCCTAAATCTCCCTGTACACCTATAAAAAGACACCTAAACTTATTGTTTTCTACACACAAATTCATAGGCATCTATATGCTGCTAAAACCTGAAGTGACCTAGCCTCCACCTTAATCAATCAAATTAGAGTTTTCAGGTTAACAATCAAAGTCTACATCAAAGGAATAGCTAATCAAATTCAAAAAATCAGATCCGTAATTTGTAAGTTCACGTTACTTTCAGAAATAAAAGTTAATTGTGATTCTGACATTGTAATAAATCTGAATCTGAGATTATGCCTATTTCTATCTGTCTTTCTATATCCATTAGATCTATCTCATTTATATTATTATGTCATTTCTTTGTCTCTTTTTTCCTTATTCCCTTTTTGTTTTATAGCTAGGCTACTGCGAGTCTGAGCCGAATCTCATAAGAGATGAACATACTTTGGGAAAAATTGGACATAATATATGATTTGGACATGAGCAGCACTAAAATTGGGAATAATATATGATTTGGACATGACCAGCGCTAAAATTGGGCATAATATATGATTTGGACATGACCAGCTCTAAAATTGGGAAAAGTATTAAATTATGTATAATTGGGCATATCTGATTTGTAACTGATTTGAGGACATAACACATGTTGTATTTAAAACATAAAGTGTATCGAACATATGACTTGAGATTTGAGGCATAAAGTATATTGGACATATGACTTAGGATTTGGGGCGTGAATTGAACTGTAAACATATAAGGCTTAGTGCATGTTGTGGTTTAAGACCTAAAATTGGGCCATATATATGTGATAGTTTATGACTTGGAAGAAGGAAATCATTGTGTATAGTGATATATGGCTTAGGCATGAAAAACTTATAGTAAGATAGGGATAACTATTAAATGTGAACACGCTTAAATTAGGATTTTGGGGAATTGGCATGCACTGTAATTAAAGGCTATAATTTGGCATAGTTTATACTGTGAATCATGATTGGCGGGTTTTGGCAGAATATTTTGTACGGTGCAATATGACTAAACCTTAGGGCGTGTGCTATATTGTGATTTTTAGGGCATGACTATTATTACAAATTTAGGAAAATTGGGTATAACCTATTTTGAGTAATAACTTGAATTTGAATTTGTGGGGCATAACTTGAAATTAGCTTTGTTGAGGTATAACTTGAAAATTGGAACATGGCTAGTTTCGTGAATTTGGGATAATTAGTATATAAAATCTAGACTTGGACATGTATGGTAAATTTGCTAAAAGATAAACATGCCCAACCCAAGGTTAGATTGAGTTGCGGTGTAAAACTGCCCGGAACCGCCCGGCACATCCAGTAACCGCAACAACCCCTATCTAATGTGAGTGGTTAGTGCATCATGCCCAAGAAAAACCCGAGGTTAGATTGAGTTTTGGTGTAAAACTGCCTGGAACCGCCCGACACATCCAGTAACTGCAACAACATAGATCTAATGTGAGTGGTTTGTGCATTAATAAATCGATTAATGCTAATGAACAAGACATGTTAAGAATCGTAGGGTTAAGTTAACTAAGTGTTTGCTCCAAATTTGGGATCAAACACCAAAGGTGTAAATACTACACTTCACCTATTCGGAAAGAATATGGAACCACGAAATCGCAAAATAAACGAATAAAAGCAAGTAAGAACACAAAGGAATTTTTATAGTGGTCCGATTCTCTATGAATCTACATCCACTTTCAATCAAATCTCATTATAATATTCAAGCTTACAACATATGAATTTTCCCTCATTACAATCATTTCTCTCTCCTAACTCTATTTATGACTTAACTTCTCTTCAATTTGGTGAAGAAAGGGGAAAAATTTAGCTTTGTAATGAATCTTCAATCACTTGTGTGCTTTAATCCTTTCTCATGATCTTTATAGATTTCATAATGAATTAGCATTCGATTTAGGCTTTAAAGAGGATTAGAGATCTTTTTGAATGATCATTGAGAGATTTATCTTGTAGCCTGAATGAGATTGAAGGTGCTTAGATCAAATTGTAGAAAGCTCTCATGATCATTGACTTGGATTTGATCTTCATGAAGTTAGAAGGTGTTGATGAATTCGTAGAAGCCATTAGAGAAGTTGCAGAAGAGCTTTGAATTTGACGGAGTCTCCTCGTGAGAATGAATTTTCGGTCCCCCTTTCAAATGAATTATGAGGGTATTTATAGGTGATCTTGAGAATAGATGGCAGTTTTGTAATTATGTAGAAAAACGCCATGACTCATATCGCCACCGACATGACTCGGATTCTCGCTATAACTTATGTCGTTTACGACATGACTCGTGTCGCTTGTCGGTTTAACCCCCTGGCGCCTTAAGCTTGCGACCCAACATGACTTTCCTTATCATGGCTCGTACCATTCGCGTGATTCGATATTAGTTGGAGGCGACATGGTTTAGCTACAGACTTTGAACAACGACTGGCCCTATATGTCGCTGAATGACATGATGGATGGGCGGCATGATTCATGTCGTGTGACCTTATGTTTCTTTATGTCTTGGGCTTATGGCATATCACGGTGCCATATCGCATGACGACTTAACTTTGACGTTATGGATAGAGCATGATATGGAAGGACGCGATATGGTTGCAAGCGATCTGATGTGGTATAGATGAACCTCTTCCTTTGCGACATGATTTTAACGGCTTGGCTTTCATATCTTGCGGCATAAGTAGGTCACGACATGGTTCGTATCGGGATCTTCAGCAGTAGCCTATTCTTTGTGTCGCTGAATGACATGGAGGAAGGACGACACAATGCATTTCCTGATCCTGACCTGGCTCTCACGACATGGTTTAAGGCCAACATGAATCTCAACCTTATCTTAGGTCATTGCATTAGAGCGGCATGACTATAAATTGCTTTAGCTTCCTCTTAACGCCATAAAGACGACATGGTTCCTTCCTTTTCTCACGACTTGGCCTTGGAATGACTTGATGCTTACAACTTGACGAATGATGGCATGGTTAAATATGACATATTAAACACGTATTTTTACGGGACAACATTTGCCCCTCGAAGTATATGTTATTAGAAATAACATGGGCTTCGAATCATGATATCCTTGATCCCCTTTTCATGCATTTTAATTAAGTCATCCGATACTCTGAAAAACCAATCCGTTCTCATTACCATGTCGTAAGTCGTGCCCCTCTGAATGGCTTGTGGGTTTTAAGTCGTGTTGGGCTTCAAATCGGTCTTAACTTGGCCCATTAACCCCCTACGCCTTTATATATTATTCTAAAACCCGTATATCCATTCCTATCCCTCTTCTCATTCTGATCCTTCGACTTGTTGATGGCGGATTGAATTGGAGAAACATCATCGCCTTTCTCTCAAGTGTCTTACCCAATCAAGCCGACGCCTCCATCAAAGTCATCACAACCAGATTCCGACCAACTTCGACGAGCTTCATCAATCCAATTTGCGACCTATACTCTCGATCTTGAAGAACCCTTCCTTCGAAAACCATTCAGAAATTATTGTAAGTAATTTTCGGATCTGATTTCTTCTTTGTTCTTCTAAATGCTAGGGTTTGTATAGGATTTAAAGAGTTTTACTTATTTCCGATAAAGTGATGATTTTGTGAACTGAATTTGACTGCTTTGTGTTACTGAGATGTTTATGAATCGAAAATGAGTTGGATTTGATCGGGTATAATGCTTAAAAGGGCTTAGAAATTCTTTGGTTCTCTTTGAACCTTGATTTTTTTGTGATACACACGACTTGAGACGTTTGTTATTCCAACGACATGAGTTCCAGACCATGCTTTGCTGATTTAAGTTTCCTTAACGACTTGGTTTTCCTTTCAATCTTTAGTATCCCCATTGTTGTCACGGTTTGTTCATGTCGCTTATATGATTTGGATAACCATGCCCAAATCGTGAGTTTTATTGTTTTATCTTAGATATTGTATGATTCTTCTTAAAGCCAGGACCTTCGTACCATCATGGAATTGCTTTTCAAATTCCAAGTTATGAGCTAACATGGGTCTCAGGTCGTGGATCGACATGAATTTCATGTCGTGAACCAACATGAATCCCATACCGTGGGAGTGTCTTGAGCATGCCATCAAACGACTCAATTCAAAGTCTATCACCCTTGTCTTTATGCTTTGACGTGTTTTGGTGAGTTTAAGCTTGAATAGGACCACTTAGCGCTTTGAAAAGCTTCAAACGATCTAAAGCCTTGATTGCTTCTAACGACCCAAAACCCTGATTGGTTTCAACGACCCATAGTGTCTTAACTGGCTTGAACACTTCTGCACATGCCCTTCCTCTTTCTTTTCTTTACGAATGCAGTTGCTTATTCAGGATGTCTTCTAGCCATAACAAGATGAAGGGTCCTTTGAAGGAGGATGATTCTCGGAAATGCCGTAAATCAAATGAGCCACTTGAAATAGATGCTTACTCTACTTCGGACCCTCCTACTTATAATGCTCCATCTCTTGAAGACCTGCGAGCCATCATGGATAGACCTCGCTATGCTTCCGAACCATGTCATCCTGAACTTGCTAGTCGATTCGAAGGTTGGTGCTTACAGGGTGCTCGTGTGGAGGTAGACATATACCCGTCCGACAAACAAGCTGTTCTTGATGACATAGATGTCATACAACGTAGCGCGCTTGCCCAGCTTGATAATACCAGAGATTGGTTTGAGAAGCACACCAATCTCCTTGAGAATTATACTGCAACGAAGATGATTGGTTGGAACATGCTTGCCTGTGACCTCCAGAGACTGAACAGAGAAAATCTTGAGCGAATTTCTGTTCCGGAGGATGACAAAGCCATGCTTATCCGAGCTTTGAAGTCTAGGGATAGAGTCATTGCCGAGCTTTTGGGCCAAGAGGGAAAGGTTGATCTGCCTCCCTCTCCTTCTGCTTAGGGGGTGGTTTCATGATGGGAAGTAATCGTGACTTTCATGACTTTCTTGTTTTGCTTTTTGGGTTGTCGTCTTATGCATGTAAATTATTAGATTGGATTGTATTATGCGAGTCCCAATCCTCGCTTATAACTTTTGCTTATGCGCTTGATCCTGCGTTTTACTTGCTTGGTGGATGATGTACTTTTGGTTGTGTGTATGTTATGTTATCTGCTGTCGTTAGAATGAAGTTTTGTTTTACTCTCGTACTTAAGCTTTTACTTTTAGCTTCGTTGTATCTTCTAGTTTTGTCGTCAGGAAATTGTACCCTGCTTTTCACGCTTTAAGATTTTGCTCTTAATGTCGCTGTACTTCTTTACTTTGCATTTCTTGCCTGTTTTATGTTTGCAATATAGGTTCTGCATCACAAATTGTTTGTTATGACAGACTGAGCTAATCCAACCAACTTTACTGGATTTTATTGGATCTCAATCATTCCATAAAATCCAGTTTTGTTGGTTGGAACGATCTAATGTCGGGTTTTCATAAAATTGTGGCCGGATTGTGGCATGTTTAAGAGAGCGTTATTAAATTTCATTAATGTAATGGTAATGCCCCCATACCATAATTGGCTTCAAAATTTTGAAAATCAGGCATAATATTTTTAATCAAATAGAGAAATCTGTTATTCCTGATAACTGAGAGGGTTAGTTACTTGTAGGATTTACCAGATTTCTTTGAGGAAAGTCTTTAGTTCCGTCATTAACCAAATTTGGATGATTCGGCTTATGATCGGATGCCCTTGAATGGGTCTTTGATCCGTTGTTCATTGAGTCTAAAAAACACAATCACTTGTTGAACTTATTGGAAGCCTCCAGAGAGGTCTTTGGGTCCGTCAGTAACTGGGTTTCGAAGACCCAGAATCAATAGCTGGATTTGGAAGATCCAGCATCTGAACAGATGCCTCCAATGAGGTCTTTGGTTTAGAAGCCCGGTGTTTGTATCGCTATCCAGCCATATCATTATGGCGTTGGCGATGAACGGGATGCACCTCGTGGAGGTCTTTGGTTTAGAAGCCCGGTGTTTGTATCACTATCCGACAATATCTTAATGGCATTGGCGATGAACCGGGTGCCCCTCGGTGAGGTCTTTGGTTTAGAAGCCCAGTGTTTGTATCGCTATCCAGCCATATCTTAATGGCATTGGCGATGAACTGGGTGCCCCTCGGGGAGGTCAATTGTTTAGAAGCCCGGTGTTTGTATCGCTATCCAGCCATATCTTAATGGCATCGGTGATGAACCGGGTGCCCCTCGGGGAGGTCTTTGGTCTAGAAGCCCGGTGTTTGTATCGCTATCCAGCCATATCTTAATGGCATCGACGATGAACCGGGTGCCCCTTGGGGAGGTCTTTGGTTTAGAAGCCCGGTGTTTGTATCGCTATCCAGCCATATCTTAATGGCATCGGCGATCAACCGAGTGCCCCTCGGGTAGGTCTTGGGCTTACCATCGCATTGTTTCTGGTGACTGACGCTTGTTTATTTGTCAGATTCTGGTTGTGACTTGTCAAAACTGAGACTTTGAACTCTGTTATTAAGAATGTGCCCCTAGGGTGAGATTCAAAACTCGATCCATAGTTTGGGTTCAGAGTTCTTGATGCCTCTTATTTATGGCTTTGTACTTCACACCATCTGTAACAAAAGTGTGTAGATGTTTGAGTATTAAGCGACAGGTACTCGAGCATTCCCCGTTGAGTGATGTGCTATAGCATTTCTCAAGCCCTATTTGGTTCTAAATGCGCTTTCGTTTGCTTAAAAAGCCTGTAATTAAAATCGATGTTAGCAGCTTGAAGTCAAAACTTGCAAATGTACGACTTTTAGACAGGTAAAGTAATTCTTTTTGCTAATTTATACGAACTTTGCAATGATATTTACAATGCATGATTTGTTTACAATTCATGATGTATGTATAATGCAAAATATGTGAAAGAAACTTCAAACAAAGTATCGGCGAAGATGAATGCTATTCCTTGCTCGAGGGAGTGCGATTCCGTCCGTTGTTTTCAGCTCAAAAGTGCCATCTGCAAATTTATGGCTTATTATGTACGGTCCCTCCCAATTGGGTTCGAATACCCTGGTTCCTGTCATAATTCTCTTCAGGACGAGGTCCCCGACTTGAAAAGTTCTTTGTTTGACTTTTGCATTGAAATATCTGGCTACTTTCCGTTGATGAGCCGCTATCTTAAGCTCTGCTTCTTTTCGCTTTTCCTCGAGTAAATCAAGTGCCTCTAATTGCAGTTCTTCATTCTCCTTCTGGTTAAAGTAGATTTTGTGGTGAGTTGGTACTTCCAGTTCCACTGGGATCATAGCTTCTGACCCAAATGCAAGTGAAAATGGGGTGTGCCCTATGGTAGTTTTATGTGTTGTCCGGTACGACCATAATGCAAAAGGTAGTTCATCGACCCAGTTCCCTTTGGCTTTTTTGAGACGTTTCTTGATGGTTGACTTTAGTATTTTGTCGATGGCTTCCACTTCCCCGTTTGCTTGTGGATGAGCCACAGCTGCAAAGCTCTTTTTGATCTTATATTTAGCGCAGAAGTCTAGGAATTCGTTGCTTTCAAACTGGGTTCCATTATCGGTGATGATCTTTTGTGGCACTCCAAACCTGCAAATGATATTTTTTGAAACAAAATTGATTACTTTCTTTGACGTGATAGTGGTCAAAGTTTCTGCTTCATCCCATTTGGTGAAATAGTCGACAACTACTATTGCATATCTCATATTTGTTTTTGAGGCGGGTAATATCCAATTCAAATCTATGCCCCAGACCGCAAATGGCCATGGGCTGACCATTTGAGCTAGTTTTGTGGGAGGTGCTCTTGGAATCTTAGCGAATCTCTGGCATCTGTCACACTTGTTTACATAGGTCATGGCATCTAGATTGACATCAGGCCAGAAATAGCCATATCGTAGAACCTTCTGGGCTAACGTTTGACCACCGGTGTGTCCTCCGCATTCACCCCCGTGCAACTCTGGCAAAAATTGCTTTAGATTCTTTCTTGGTCTCACATCGCAGCAATGGCATGGAGAATCCTCGCCGGTACAGCCTTTCGTCTTGGACGAGGTACAAAGGGGCCTTGCGCAATATCTTCCTTTTGTTTTTTCGCTCTTCAGGTAGTGTCCCATTGAGGATATATTCTTTTATTGGAGTCATCCACGATGTAGGTTCTTCAACGGTTTCCATTATCCAGTCAACACTCGCTTCCTCAATGGTTGGGGTAGAAAGGACTTCGATGGGGATTAAACCCAGCAGCTGAGCATCTGATGAACTAGCATACTTGGCAAGAGAATCTGCTTTTGAGTTTTGTTCTCTTGGGATGTGAGATATAACATAGTAGTCAAGGTCATTTAGAACATCCATAGCTTTGATTAGATAAGAAGCGAGGTTTCCTGTTTTGGTTTGGAACTCCTTGCGTACTTGACCTACCACCAACCGAGAGTCGCTGAGAATCTGTAAAGTTTTTAGGTTTAGCTCTTTTGCCAGCTTTAACCCTGTTATTAATGCTTAATATTCGGCCTCATTATTGGTTGATGGAAATTCCAATCTCAAGGCATAGTATAAAGAGTAACCTTCTGGGGTTTCTAAGACGATTCCAGCCCCTGAACAGTGGTCGTTTCTGGATCCATCAAAGTATAGCTTCCATGCAATCTCTGTCTCCGCTGGTTCCTTAACTATTCTCCCCTGTTTGTAAACTCAACAATAAAATCCGCTAGGGCTTGGCCATTGATGGATCTTCGAGGATGGTAAGTGATGTCATATTGAATTAGCTTAATGTTCCATTTCAGTAGCCTTCCTGAAGTTTTTGGGTGAAAGAGGATTTGCCTTAACGGTTGATCGGTGAGGACCTTGATAGGATGAGATTGGAAATACAGTCTCAGCTTTTTTGAGGCAACATGGAGGCAATATGCGAGCTTCTCTAGTTTAGGGTAATTTAGCTCTGCCCCGACGATCCTCTTACTAATGTAATATACCGACAATTGCACTCCTGCTTCTTCTCGGATTAGTGATGCACTCAAGGCATGTGATGAAACTGCTAGATATAAAAATAGATCCTCCCCATCCTTAGGCTTCGTTAACATTGGTGGTGATTCCATATGTCTTATCAATTCCACGAAAGCCTCCTGGCACTCTGAGGTCCACAGGAAGTCCTTCTTCCCTTTTTTCAAAGCATCGAAAAGCGGAATACAACGATCCGTTGCTTCGGAAACGAACCAGTTCAGTGCTGCTACTTTTCCATTTAAGCTTTGGAGCTCCTTTTTTGTCCTCAGGGCCCGCATTTCCCTTAAAGCCGCAATTTGAGAGGGATTCGCTTCGATGCCCCTAGCATTGACGATAAACCCGAGAAATTTCCCCAAAGAGACTCCGAATGAACATTTTAATGGGTTTAGTTTCATCCCGTACTTCCTGAGTATGTTAAACATTTCTGCTAGATCCTCGAGATGATCTTCGACCTTCTTTGATTTGACTAGCATATCGTCTACATATACTTCCATTGTATTCCCTATCTGAGATTTACACATGGTGTTTACAAGACGTTGGCAAGTCGCTCCTGCGTTTTTCAGTCCAAATGGCATGACTTTATAGCAGTATAGTCCTCTATCCATTATGAAACTCGTTTTCTCTTCGTCTGGCTTGTGCATCATAATTTGATTATATCCGGAATATGCATCCATGAAAGATAGTAACCCGGGCCCCGTTGTTGCATCTACGAGTTGGTCAATTCGGGGCAAAGGAAAACAGTCTTTTGAGCACGCTTTATTAAGATCTGAGTAATCTATACACACTCTCCACTCTTTATTGTACTTTTTGACAAACACTGGGTTAGAAACCCGATCTGGATACGCAGATTCTCGTATGAAATTATTTTTGAGCAGCCTATCTACTTCTTCTTTTAGAGCCTCAGATCTTTCAAATCCCTGCATTCGTCTTTTTTGTTTCACAGGAGTTAACTTTTGATTTATATTCAACTTGTGAACAATTACATTCTGTGGGATCCCACACATATCTGAGTGTTCCCAGGCAAATACATCTAAGTTTGCTTTCAAAAACAAGATTAATTCCTTTTGCAGCTTCATACCTAGCTGAGATCCTATCTTTAAGACCTGGTTAAGGTTCTTGTCGGATATTGGAACAAAGATAGTATCTTCAGCCGGTGCTGATCTATTTTCCCCCATACTGTTTTTCCTTGGATCAATTGCCTTCCAAGCACCACTGTGCTCACCAGTATGGGGGTTTTGCTTTAATTGCTATAAGAGGGGTTTTTGGATGCGGAGCGGCGGCTCTACATCCCTCCTCAATTCCTTCTTCCTTTCCTCTGCCAATTCGACCAAATAACACTCTCTTGCTGATTGTTGATGACCTATAATTGTGCCAACACCATTCTCCATTGGAAATTTCATAGTGAGGCGCCATGGAGCCATAGTTATTATGAATGATGCGAGAGTAGGTCTTCCTAGGAAGGCATTGTAAGTAGAGGGTTCATCAATTATAACAAAGTCCTATACCAGTGCGGCTTTCTACTCTCCTTCTCCAAGCTCCACCAGTAGACTGATGACCCTAATTGGTTGAACAGCTTGACCAGTGAATCCATGGACCTTGTTCTGACAGGCTTTTACGTCTCCCATGGAAAGCTTCATCCTATGGAATGCGCTAAAGAAGAGGATATTGACTGATGCTCCGCTATCGACTAACACCCTTCTAACTATAGCTGGGCCCAGACCAACAGTTATCACCATTGGATCCTCTACAGGTGTTATGATCCCAGTTGGATCTTCATCTTTAAATGTGATGTCGTCTCGCAGGATTCTTGGTACTTTTGCCAATAAAACTTCATCTATGGTCATGAGTTCTCCTTTTTTCGAAAAGTTCTTCACCTCATGAGCGTACTTCACTATATCCCCCAAGCATTTCCCAACCGGGTAGGGGCCTCCTGGAATGGTGTTTATGATCATCCTTGGTATAGCAGCAATCGAAGCGTTCTCATTCTGTTTAGGCTGTCCTATAGAGGCTACTTGGTCTTGAGTTCCTTGAGCATTCTGGGAGTTCTTTGTGTACTATTGAAGCCTATTTTTCCTTATCAGTTCTTCAATTAGGCTTTTCAAATGTCTACATTCGTTCGTGCTATGCCCCGGCTAGTTGTGAATTGGCAGAACCTGTCGAACTTTATTGCGTTGTCTGTGACTCTAAACTTCCCAGGCTCTGGGTACTCTTAAGTGTCTTTGGTCACCATATAAATGTTCTCTATGGTATCGTTAAGAGGAGTCATTTCGGAGTTCTTGAAGAAACGAAGCTTTTTGTTGTTTCAACCATCTTCCCCTTCATTCCACCTTTTCTGATTTCCTTCGGCGTTATTCTGTCCTCCTTGCAAGTTTACGTCTATCTTTTCTGATGGGTCCTTATTTTCTGTAGCTTCCATTGTATAGGCTGGATCCTCATCCTCGCCTATATACTCCTCTGCCTTGTCAAATAGCTCTTCGAGAGTGGCAGGCTTCTTCTTCATGATCCACCGCCCGAGTTTGGTCTTTTTACTTATACCTCCTTTTAGAGCCATCAAAGCCAAACGTGGCTCATAATTTCCAACTTCGGCCACAGCTGTGTTAAAACGAGAAAGGAAGGTTTTAATGGACTCCCCTGGCCCTTGCTTCAACTCATTCAGTTCCATCACATCAAGCACCTTGGTTACTTGAAGCATGAATTGCTGTCTGAACAGCTTGGCCAAGGTAGCAAAGTCATCCACGGATTTCGGAGGGAGTTTTGTGAACCAGAGTGAAGCTACTTCTTCCAAGTAGGTAGGGAAGTATAAACATTAAAGCTCATCAATAGCACGTGCCCCATCCATGTGCTGATCGTATTTGAATAGGAACACGTTGGGATCGCCAGTTCCATTATAGGCTTGTACAACTGGGGGTTTGAATTTATTTGGATATGGCGTCATTTTTATTCTTTCTGTATATGGGGTTTTTGTAGGAGCAAATCCCCATTCCTTTTCATCGTCCACTTTTTTCTGGTTCTCATTCATGATCTTCCGTACCATTCCGAATATTCGCTCCTCCTTATTGAGTTGGTCCACGGGGCGGACGCCTTCCTCTTTACCGGATGTTTGCCTACGCAAACGATCACGGTTCAGATTTCGGGGCCCTGGACCTCCCGCATGGGGAAGTGCCCCTTTGGTGGAACCAAACACTTGTTGAGGAGTCGCTTTTCCAGAGTGGTTATGAGTAGGTGGCTTCATTCCCTTATGACTAGGATTTGCAACCTCCTAGATAGAATTCCCTTTATTCAGGCTCGAGGAAAAAGATCCAGTATCTTCCGTTCCAGTGGTTTTAGTAGTTTTGAGACGACTTGCACTCATGGTGACTTTGGCCATTGTGGCTTGCATCGCGAACATGATTTCAAGCTTCTTCATCATGGCCTCGTTCGCAATATCAATTCGATTCGTCAGTCCTGCTGCCACTTCATCCAATTGCCTCCTTGTTACAGCAGTTCCGGCTTTAGAATTTTCACCGACTTCAAACTGATTAGTAGGCGGGGTATTTTTATTGTTAGTGGCATTATCGACATCTTCGACGCTTTTACTTGTAACTTTCTTTGATGGTCAACCTAGCTTACCCATGACTTTAGAGGTAAGTATCTCAATTCGGATAGACTAGATGATTGGAGTGTATTCAGAAATCCGATGCAAGGCCTTCAACCTTGTGAGAGAGCGAGAAATTGATTGGCAATCTAGGCCCCACGGTGGGCGCCAAATGTTTGCTCCAAATTTGGGATCAAACACCAAAGGTGTAAATACTACACTTCACATATTCGGTAAGAATATGGAACCACGAAATCGCAAAATAAACGAATAAAGCAAGTAAGAACACAAAGGAATTTTTATAGTGGTTCGATTCTCTATGAATCTACATCCACTTTCAATCAAATCTCATTAGAATATTCAAGCTTACAACATATGAATTTTCCCTCATTACAATCACTTCTCTCTCCTGACTATATTTATGACTTAACTTCTCTTAAATTTGGTGAATAAAGGGGAAGAAATTTAGCTTTGTAATGAATCTTCAATCACTTGTGTGCTTTGATCCTTTCTCAAGATTTTCATAGATTTCATAATGAATTAACATTCGATTTAGGCTTTAAAGAGGATTAGAGATCTTTTGAATGATGTTTGAGAGATTTATCTTGTAGCTTGAATGAGATTGAAGGTGCTTAGATCCAATTGTAGAAAGCTCTCATGATCATTGACTTGGATTTGATCTTCATGAAGTTAGAAAGGTGTTGATGAATTCATAGAAGCCATTAGAGAAGTTGCAGAAGAGCTTTGAATTTGATGGAGTCTCCTCTTTAGAATGAATTTTTGGTCCCCCTTCCAAATGAATTATGAGGGGTACTTATAGGTGATCTCGAGACCAGATGGCAGTTTCGTAATTATGCAGAAAAATGCCATGACTCATGTCGCCACCGACATGACTCAGATTCTCGCTATAACTTATGTCGTTTACGACATGACTCGTGTCGCCTGTCGGATTAACCCCCTTGCGCCATAAGCTTGCAACCCGACATGACCTTCCTTATCATGGCTCGTACCGTTCGCGTGATTCGACATTAGTTAGAGGCGACATGGTTTAGCTTCAGACTTTGAACAGCGACGGGCCCTATATGTCGCCGAACGACATGAAGGATGGACGGCATGATTCATGTCGTGTGACCTTATGTTTCTTTACGTCTTGGGCTTATAGCATGTCACGGTGCCATATCGCATGACAACTTAACTTTGACGTTATGGATAAAGCATGATATGGAAGGACACGATATGGTTGCAAGCGATCTAATGTGGTATGGATGAACCAATTCCTTTGCGACATGATTTTAACGGCTTGGCTTTCATATCTTGCGGCATAAGTAGGTCACGACATGGTTCGTATCAGGATCTTCAGCAACAGCCTATTCTTTGTGTTACTGAACGACATGGAGGATGGGCGACACAATGCATTTCCTGATCCGGACCTGTCTCTCACGACATGGTTTAAGGTCGACATGAATCTCAACCTTATCTTGTGTCATTGCATTAGAGCGGCATGACTATAAATCGCTTTAGCTTCCTCTTAACGCCATAAAGACAACATGGTTTCTTCCTTCTCTCACGACATGGCCTTGGAACGACTTGATGCTTATGACTTGACGAATGACGGTATGGTTAAATATGACATATTAAACACGTATTTTTACGGGATAACACTAAGGCAACACTTAACCGTTATAACATGTTAATTAGACAAGAAGGTGAGGTTAAGTAAATTTAGGACACTTAACCGTTATAACATGACAAGATGATGGGGTTAAGTAAATTTAAAACACATAAACATTATGACATGTTAAGTAGACAAGAAGGTGAGGTTAATTAAATTTAGAACACTTAACCGTTATAACATGTTAATTGGACAAGTGAGCAGGGTTAAGTTAAATAGTACAACATGATGAATGAGAAGGGTTAAGTTAATAAGAAACACTTAACAAATATGACATGATGAATGGGTAAGGTTAAGTTATTACAAGAGAGCAACACTTAACCAATATAACAGGATGCGTGGAAGGGTTAAGTTAACACAAGAAGGCAACACTTAACCAATGTAACACGACAAGTGGGTGGGTTAAGTTAACTTGAATTGATTGACGACACTTAACCAATACAGCATGATGAACGCGTGGGGTTAAGTTAATAAGAAACACTTAACCAATGTAACTTGATGAACGAATGGGGTTAAGTTAATGGGAAATACTTAACCAACATGACATGATGAGTGGGTGGGTTAAGTTAACATGAATGGACAACACTTAACCAATATGACATAATGTGTGGGAGGGTTAAGTACATATCGGGTTGGTGGGTAATATTAGTAAATATAGGCCCACAAACTTAACCAGTATGAAACCCTAGTAATGGGGAACCATTTCAGCAGTAACCCACATAGATGTATCAAGGTACCCTAAAACTAGGCAGGGTAGGGCACGATTACTGGGCTGATTATAAGCGGTCAAAATAGCGGTAGGGGGTACGTCAGTGTAGGATCCGACGGTTTACGGGCGTGCACGTATTCCGGAGTGGGAAAAAGCAGGCACTAGGTTTCAATAGTTATACATTGTGCATCTTGAATCGTGTCAGGTCGCTATTATAAGGATTGATACACCTTATGGTGGGACCAGCACAGGGTATCTACACGCAAGAGAGGGCCGACTGATACAGACACAAGGAAAATTAATACGAGTAAAGAGCCGATCGATAGGATAGTAAGGGTACATCTAACACCTTCATGGCAATTAGGCTGATTGAGGTAGGATCCTCATACTAGATGTACACCTGAAGGCTACCATAATTGCGGGGATTGGGATCACGTGGTAATATTATCACTTTACACAGATTACTAGTTGGGACACTAGTCAGGCGGTGCAGAGATATAAAAAAATCTGAATAACAAGGTAGTAGCGTAGCAGAGAAAGAGTAGAAGCGCGTTCAGTTTATCATGCCTTATCATATCTATACTAATCGTATGTTATCTTGTTTTCCTTGTTCTCACGGTATTGTCTTATATTCAGTTTATTCATGTCATGATGCTTTTACCTATTTACATGCTGAAAGTCACTGGACTTACCAGACTTATGTCAGACCTAGTTTGTTTTGCCTCTTTTCTTCTGTCCGCCCCCTGGTTCACAGGGAGGAAATGTTACCACTTAGCTCAGTCTTCTTTCCAAGCACGGAGATAGTCGATGAATTGCTTTGGACTCTCTCTTCCACTGTTATGGATGGTTCATGCTTTATTGGGGAATATCATTGTTATTTTTATGCTTCTTTTATACTTGGAAGTTTTTGTATCAAGACAGAAGTTCTATGTACATTTTTTTAAGTATGATTGAGACTATTGTTGTAAAAGCTTGACTGAACCACATTGTTTATAAAATGACTTTATTTTCCGCTGCTTTATCTTGTCTGTCTTGTAATTTATCTACATCTTTTACCGATAACTCTCCATTGAAGTTAAGGCATTCCCTTTGCGAGTGACCTTAACGGAGGTGGGGTGTTACAAATACAGCATAAAGGAATACAACGTCAGATATACCATCCGTATACAAGTCCGTTCTGGGTCTGAATGAAACTGGAGGCACCTTATTCCTCTCCAGTATGTCCAATACGGAAGAGAGGCCCTCGCATATCTGAACAATCAATAAGTACATCCGGACGGCTACCACTGTAGCCCCTTCAAGGTAGCTACTCCAATCATGGGCATCAGTAGCAACTCATCCATTCGATATGAAGATCGTCGGTCTTGCGCCGTCTTTAATCTCTTCGACTGTTAGTCGTCGTTTCTATTATTCAGAATGGGTTAAACCCGGTCTTTCCCAATAACTGGCGTACTTTATAAACAAGTGCTATAAAAACACATCCTATGCCTCATTCCAATTCTGAATATTTTTTTAATAAATATTCACATTCTTAGGGAAAGGTTCCCATTAATTTTATCAAAGATAAATTCTTTTAAATTTTCTTTTTGATCTCAAAAATCCTTACTTAATGATTATTCAAGCTTAAGAATTTAACCTTATCTTTAACTGGGTTAATGAACTAATGTCTTTTAAAAACATTGTTCACGATAAACCCAAATCTTCTTCCATTAACTATGGAATTTTCCCGAAAATCATAATGGTGTATAATCGATATAAATTCTCATATCGAACTAATAATATAAATGGAATAGCGGCAATACCTTTTAAATTCCATATATAGTATCAGTCTTCATTCACAGGAGCTCATCTCGATTATTACCAAATCGAATTCCATTCAATTCCAATTTAATATATTAAATTGGAAAACTTTATTTTGGAAAATTCCTATTAAATCTTAATAAAATATTTATAAATTCCAAATTATTTCTTCACTGTTAATTGGATTAAAGAACAAGTGCAATTTAAAACACCATTCACGATAAACCCAAGTATCCAATTCTTTTATGCAATTCCAATTAAATATTAATTAATTGTAAAAGTTTCCTAAATCTTAAATAAAAGATTTATTCTTTTCAAAATTGGGTTTAAGAATAGTGTTATTAAAGACACCATCCACGACAAACCCAAAATCCCATTTGATATTAAATATAAGGTTCTGAATATAAATTATATTGGCTTATATTCAATATCAAATTCTGAAACCAACAAATATCGTATTGGGAATAACGATATGTATATATACCTTCCAAATTCCTATAACAATATCTGTATAATCATGGAATCCAATATCGAAATATTCTGAAGATAATTTCCATTCAAATCCAATCCCAATTTATTCTTTAGAAAATTCTGGTTATTCTAAAACCATTTTCAAATCCAATCTATTTATTTCTAAAAATAAATAAATTATTATTCTAGTTAATAACTAGTTCATTTCGATAAAAATATATTTTTATCTTTTCAAAATTGGAATTTTCATAAAAAATCTTTCCAAATCATTTATTATGATTTTACATAATTTTCCCATATTTTTATTAATTTTATTATCGCCCGTGCAGTCGGTTTCCAATAACGGCCACAACTGCATCCATAGCGACCTTTTCTGAAATTGATTTGGACATATCTCCAAATCTAACCATTAGATTTAAAATCTCTTATATTCATTAGAAATATTTTTTTCGATACGAACCCAACGGTTCCAGTTTCAGGAAAATCCGACGGTCGGATCTCCCGTTACACCAATTTGAAGTTAATGGTCGAAATTCACGAACGGTTGCTGCGCAGCGCATTCTATTAAGGCCATTAAATATATATAATATATATTATATATATTTCATCGATTTCATTTTAAATCGTATTTATAATATATTTATAAATTCATTTTAAAACGATTTCAGTTTCTTTTTCAATCTTAAATAAAAATTGAATATTCAATATTTATATTATAATAAAATAATAATGTTTTCAAAGTATTAGATTTTGAAATCACTTCTTTTCTATATTCATTTTAAAGGGAATAAAATCGATCGATAAACCCATTCAGGTTAAAATGGCGTTTGCAACTTGACTCGACTTTATATTTTTATATTTTTGTGTCCATCTAAAATCGGACATCAAGGTCATAATTTTTTTCTTCACTGAATATTATTTTAAAATATTCATTATTTTAAAATATTATTTATTTCAAAATATTTTTATTTTTATTTATTCTTTAATTCTTAATTGGAAAGCGACTCAATCAATTACCATATAATTTCAGTTATATGGATTTCATACATCGTATGTATACAACGATAATGATAAACAATCATCATAAACTCATACAACATCCAAAGTGCACTTTATAACTGTATAAGCATTAAAATAAATAGATAACGCTTATAACAGTCTGTCAAGCCATCGATTGACATACAACTAATTTTTGGGATCAGTGTATGTCAAATATCATCCCAATACCCGTTTGGGGTTTTCAAACAACAAATACTGTTTATCATTTGTGCAGTTGGGCGACGTGTAAAATTTATCATCCCAATCAATATCAGATAAATAGGTGTACATAAACAAACCGTCCTGTTTGTAAATGAATATTTATTTTATTTCTTTTCATGATAATTTTATATACATTGTATATAAATAATTTCATGACAATTATTGTATATAAATAATTTCATGACAATTATATATATCACCTATATAAGCTAAAAATAATATTTTTAGAGAACAAATATTTATTTCATCTCTTTCCTATAATTGTTAAAAATAATGTTTTTAACGAACGAAAATATCTTTTCAACACATGTTACATTTTTACCGCTTTCCTATACATGTAAAAAAAAAATTTGTTTTTAACTAACAAATATATCTTTTCAACACATGTTTATTTTATTTTCACTAACTTGTTGAAGATGATGTTTTTACCTAACAAACATAATTCAACATAAAAAAAAATTATTTGGTTTATACATACAATAAAAAATATGTGATTTCAATTGTCAAAACATTTTATTGTACAAAATCCTATTTTACCCTGAGATCATTTTTAACTGCGCTAACATGTTAAAAATAATGTTTTTATAAAACAAAATCATAATTTAACATGTGATGCTTTTATTCTAAACTAACATGGTACATGTGACATTTTTGTCAAATAAACCTATGATTAACAAATAATTATTTTATTGTAAACTAATCTGTTAAAGCGGACATTTTTGTCAAATAAACATGTGATTAACATATAATGCTTTTATTCTACACTAGTATGATAAAAGCGGCATTTTTATCAAATGAAACACATGATTAACATATCATTATTTTATTATAACTAGTATGTAAAAAGGGATATTTTTATCAAATGAAACACATGATTAACATAACATTATTGTATTCTAATTAATATGTAAAAAGGGATATTTTTATCAAAGGAAACACATGATTAACATAACATTATTTTATTCTAACTAATTTGACATTTTTATTTAACATAACCTTTCTAACTAAGTTGACAATTTTATTTTAACATAACATTTCTAATAAAATGACAATTTTATTTTAATATAACATTATCAAACAAAATGACAGTTTTATTTTAATATAACATTTTCTAACAAAATGGCCATTTCTAAAAAATGATAATTTTATCCTAACATAACATTAACCGCTTCTAACAAAAATGATATTTTATTTAAACAAAAAATTATCTAAATAATTGACATTTTTGAACAGTTAAAGGTTTAATCATACCGTAAAAATGTAATGCTTACTGTTCGATCATTTAATTCCAAGAAATGAATATTTTTCATTATTATTTTTATACAATAAAAATGTAAATTTTTATTGTTTAAACATTTTATTTTCATTTCACGATAATTTATATATATATATATATATATATATATATTTCTTTTTACATACAACCATATCAATCAATAACAGTTCCAAACAAAATCAAACAGAACAATCATGGTTTGCGCATTCAATGGTGTCGGGTGCTACTAAGCACCGTCTACATCCTAGTATAAATTTAACTGAAAAAAATAGAGTGCAAGGAGTTCTCACAGTGGTCGGTTTTGAAATCGATGAACAACGATTATTTTAATAAAATTAAACTGATGTTTAATTTTAACAAAAATCCAAATGGTCACTATTTCAGATCTGGTCTACTTTATGTTGTAGCGCTCGATTAGAGGGTTCCAACGCAAAGAAAATCATCGAATTCTGATGAGAATTGGAAAATATATCATCGTTTATACATTTATGAATTTATTAACTAATTAACTATTTTAATTAACTAGATTACTCATCTTCCCCGTTCTGTAGTAGTTTCTCCTATCGAACCCAACATCGTGTACTAGGGTTTGAAATCGAGGCCAACCCAAAGCCTTCACCATCGATCCGACCACCCAACACGTAGCGCCACCATGTCGTCAGCCCCCGCCTTGAGTGGCGCCACCCTCAGTGGCCCCCAGGCATCCCAAAATCTACGCGAACATAACAACTTCGAGGTTGAAATTCGAGTTACTTAGTCCATGAAAATTAATCATGACGGTATGGGTTTGAAGATCCTAGGAAGTAGTTCAATTTTTGGTTTATAATTTGTGATCAATTCGAAATGGTTTGAAAGAAATCGGGGATTCATTTCTGAGCGTTGCTTGTAACAACCCGCAAATTCTGAACCAATTTAAAAAATTTATATTAGAAATTTTAATGGAAATTTAATAATTAAAATAATTTATTTTAAATAATAATGACTAAAAATCGGAGTTAGAATGAAAATTTAATTTTAATTATAAAAGGAGTTAGAAATAGCACGGTAGTTTGAAAAGTCAAATTTGAAATTTGATTGAATGTACCAGATTCAAAATTTAACGGATTTTAGTGAAACCAAAAATATTAGAATCTATTTAAAAATATCTTTCCAACGAATCTGAAAAATCGAAATTTCATAGCGAGAATCAAAAGTTATGCCCAGTTTAATTTTCAGGATAGTCGTTGTAGAATTTATATATGTATTTTCATATTAAAAATAGCCATTTTGCAAATGACCTCTGTTTTTGATGAAACCACTTTTATTGGAACCGGAATGTCAAATTATTGCTAGGTTTAAATTTTCATAATTTTCCGAATTAATATGCGAGCGTGGCAAAAGAAAACGTGTTTTCTCAATTTCAGTCAAATATGATCGACCAGAAAATGACCATTTTTCATACGATCTCAGAATTCAATGAAATTAGTTTGGTTAGAACCGTATTGTCAAAACATAGCTAGAAATAATTTTTCTGGAATTTTTAGAGTCCGTACGTGGCCCTAGTAAATTTAAATGTATGATCAAATTAAATAAATAAATGATTTATAATTAAATTTAAAGAAAAACATATCGTATCAGCCGAATTGGGTTTCGAAGCATATTCCATTGTGTCCGGAACATGGGCATTTAGCTGGGGGCGACACTCGTTGGGTTTGAATTAGAGTTCATGGCGATAACGAAGTATTCTTAGAATTAAATGAATTAAATTATATAATAATATTATAATATAAATAACTAGATTATCAGAACCCTAATACCCTAAAAAACAAAGTAGCCGCCGCAATTCATCATCAATGGCTGAAACACTCCCGTCTTCCCTCCCAATTCTCTTTCAATCAATGCAATAGAATTAAACAATCCCAAAGATGAAATCAAAGAGGGCATCATCATCTAGAGATTGAACGGAGGAGATCTGAAACTTCATAGTGGTTTGTGAGGAATCGGGGCAGGAACGTGTGCAGTTCGCACACAAATTGAGGGCTCTTCAGGCGGCCGAGCGTGGAGCAATTGAGGGTGGTGGAAAGGGGGCAGCTAGGCCTTCGACGTGATGAATTCCGATGGGGCTCCGACGCCCTGGAGGACGAGCGATGACGAGAGTTCAACCGTGAGCGATGGGTTCAGTCATTTTGGCCAGTTACGGATAAAAGAGGAAGAAGGAAAATTAGATAAACACTAATTAAGGTTTAAACATTAATCTAATTATATTAAGGATTTAAATTAAAGTGATTAATCTCTAAAAGGTCATATCTTCTTCAAACAGTAACGAAATCGAACGATTTTCGAACCATTGGAATCGCAGAAACGGGATCTACGCTTCTAAACTGACTAGGACTGATTCTGAGCAGATCCAATTTTGGCCAAATTTCAGATCTGAATTAAAAGCTTGGTGAGATTTCTTTTTTTTATTTAATTAATTAATTATCTAATTTATTTGTTATGTGACGATTGAATATGTATGATTCCGATTTGTTGTGTGATGATATTGTGGATGATTTATCTGTTTTATGGGTGATGTATAAACATAGATTTGTATGTGTTCAATAAAAATTACCATATTGTTTATTTATTGATTTGGATTAGAATTTCCATTTCGATAAAAATAAATCATATTGTTAGTTTAGATTAAAAATTTCCCTTTATTAAAAAAAAACATTTTTCTGATTATTTTTGTTGAATTGGTTTAGATTGTCAATTCAACATGGAAACATTATTTTGAACATTTTTGTTGAATTGCATTAGATTGGCCATTCAACATAAAAACATTATTTTGATCATTTATTTGAATTGAATCAGATTGTCAATTCAATATAAAAACATTATTTAGATTATTTTATTGAATTGAAATAGAATTGCGAATTCAATGTAAAACATTACTTTATCATTTTTATTTTAATTAAAATAGAATTGTCAATTCCATATAAAACATTATTTCACCATTTTTATTTAATTGAAATAGAATTGTCAATTCAATGTAAAATATTATTTTGTCATTTTATTAGATTTAATAAAATGATCAATACAATTGTGAACATGTCATTGAATTGTGATAGAAATAATAAAAATATATTGAAAAATATAAAATGTTCTTTTATTTGCATTCTTTTATGCAAATATACATAAAAATATAAAATGTTCTTTTATTTGCATTTTTTATGCAAATATACATAGAATTATAAATTGATCTTTTATTTGCATCCTTTTATGCAAATATATATATTGATCTTTTATTTGCATCCTTTTATGCAAATATATATAGAAAATATACTTGATCTTTTATTTGCATCCTTTTATGCAAATGTACATAGGAATAAAAATGATCTTTTATTTGCATTCTTTTATGCAAATTTAAAATGTTCTTAATATATATTGAAATATGAAATATTCTTTAATTGGCATTGTCTAATGCAAATATGCATTGAAATAAGGAAAACTATATTTCTGTTTGCAATTTTAGATGCAAACAAAACATTAGAGGTAAAACTATATTTTTGTTTGCAATTTTAGATGCAAACAAACATTAGAGTTAAAATTACATTTTTGGAATTATAAGTGCAAACAAAAACACTAGAATTAATATTACATTTTTATTTTGTATATTGGTGAGAAATAAAAATAATATTTAAAAGGTTACATTTTTGTTGGTAAATTAAGTTGCAAGCAAAACATCTAATAAAGATAATATTTTATTTGCATATTTAGATGCAAATAAACAACATTTAAGAAAAAATATATTTTATTTGCATATTTAGATGCAAATATACATTGTAGGTAAAAGATTATATTTTTATTTGCATTCTTTGATGTAAATAAACACCATACTTAAAAGTTGAATTTTTATTTGCATTCTTTGATGCAAAGAAGCCACCGTATTAAAAGTTGAAATTGTATTTTCATTCTTTGGTGCAAATAAACTATGAAATTAAAGGTTGTATATTTATTTGCATCCCTTGATGCAAATAAAATATTGAATTAGAAATTGCGTATTTATTTGCATTCCTTGATGGAAAAAAAATATTGGATTAGAAGTTGCATTTTTATTTGCAAATTTAGATGCAAATAAAACCTTAAATTAAAAGTTTCATTTTATTTGCACTCTTTGATGCAAATAAAACATGAAGTTAAAAGTTGTATTTTCATTTGCATTCTTTGATGCAAATAAATCATAAATTAAAATATTACCTTTTTATTTGCATTTTAGATGCAAATAAAAAGGCATAGTTTTAGAAGTTACACTTTTATTACATTTTAGATATAAATAAAAGAATAGGATTAAAAATATCATTTTTACTTTAAACTAGAGTAAATAAAAAGATTATGATAAAATGAATTCATCTTTGTTGTAATTTTGTTAAATCAAATAAAATGTTTTTATTTTCATCATAGATTATAATAAAAAGATTAGAATTAAAAAGATATATTTTTAGTATCATCTTAGCTTCAATAAAAAAATAGATAAGGTTTATTTATCCTTTTGTTGCGATACAAAAAGATACATTTTTTATCGGTTAAATAGAATGAGACAAAAATTATTTAATTTTGTCATTTAAAAAGGTTAAAACAAATGTATCCACTTTTGTCATTTTAGAGGAATGAGACAAAATATTCATATTGGTGCCACTTAAAAGGAATGAAGTAAAAACATTCAGCATTATCAATTTACAATAGTTGAAATACATTTTGTCACTTTTGTCAAACTGTAATGGCTAAAACAAAACATTGTCATTTTGTCGACAAAATCAAACTCATCACTTATATTTGTTTTGTTGAATTAGATTTGTCAAAAAAAAAACAAAGCCATCGTCTTTGTTGTTTTGTTGAAATAGAGTAGTTAAGTCAAAATATGCATTTTAGTCATAATAGGTTAGTTAGAGAAAACTATATTTTTTGTCAAAATATATACTTTTTTCAATTTACATTAGTTGAAATAAAATAATCATTTTTATTTGCATAACATAAAATAGAATTTACATGCGAATATAAAAAACATTTTTTTTGCAAACGTACACTGGAGCTTATATCCAATTTTAGGAATCATATTATTGGTCAAAATATACATTAGAATGTATAAGTGTGTTGAAGTGACATCATTATATGTTGATACATACATTACACTTTGTATGCAATTTAAATAAACATTTTTAGGTGTTTGGTTATACATTGAAAAACATATACAAATGAGATTATTTCTTTTATGTGTTAAAAATTAAGAATAATTACATACAGATAAAGTACAATGAAAATTATCTTTTATTTGTCATCCACAATAATGTCATATAAATTACATTCTGTTAAATATTAGAAATGTATAAGGAAATTATGCGAGTAAAATATATTTTATCTCGACATTAGAAATAAAATATCATTTTTTGTCCATCATTATGAACATGTTGGTAGTATTAAAATTGGTTAAATTCATTAACCAATTATTTATTTATATGTACTGTTATTGGCTGAAAACCCCATACGGGTATTGGGACGATAATGATATACACTAGTCCCAATATTTATTTGTATGTCAATCGATAGGTTGACAGGCTGCGATGAGCGTTATTATTCCATTTTAATGCTCACACATTTGAGAACTTCACTTTGGATGTTGAATGGATGTTTTGATGATTATTTATCAATTGTTGTCATTTACCAACGATGTATGAAATCCATATGACCAAAGTTATATGGTAAATGATTGAGTCACTTTCCGATTCAGAATATCTTTTATATAAAGAATATTTTTAAATAAAGAATTTATTTTAAATAAAGAATAAATCTTTTAACTAAGATTATTGGTATTTCAATTTATATTTATTAGAAAATGATTTTTGGATTTATCATGAACAATGTTTTTAAATGACATTGATTTTTTAACCCAGTTAAATATAAGGTTTATTTCTTAAATTGGAATAATTGTAAAATAAAGATTTTGGATATTAAAACAGAATTGAATATTAATAAATCTTTGAAATTAAGGTTTAAGAATAAATTTCAAAGATTTATCTTTGATAAAATTAATGGGAACCTTTCCCTAATAATATGAATATTATATTTTAAAGAATATTCTGAATTGGAAAGAGGCGTTGGATGTATCCTTATAACACTTCATTTTAATTATAAAAGTACGCGAGTTATTCGGAAAGATCGGGTTTAACCCATTATGATTAATTACTATGGCGATTAAAAGTCGAAGATTTTAAAGACGGTGGATGAAGACCGGCGATCTTCACATCGAATGGACGACTACTGATGCCTGGCACTGGGTCGCTCCCAGTAAAGGGTCAAAAGTGGTACTTCGTCCGGACGTACGTGTTGATTGTCCGGATACGCGAGCACCCCGGTGACTCCGGTTTCGTTCAGACCCAGAACGGGCTTGTAAATGGATGTGTGTCTGACATCGGATTTCATTCCACGTAAATTGGTTTCTATTTAATATATATCTGTTGGTGGCGGAGAATTTATTCTCTTGCTTAACACCCTTCTCTGAGACGTACGAGCTCAGAGGTTATATATTAGTAGTTATCAATCGCATGGTATGGACTGTCAATGTGGCATGCCAAGATGCAATTGATCGAGGCTTTTGTTGAAAAGCAGAGCCTTGTGGATGATGATCAAAGCATAGCCTATCTAGGCATAGCTTTGTGTATTTCGTTACCTCGCGAGCCTCACACCCCGGTATGAGTCAGAAACGGAGCAAGGGAACGCAGGGAGTGCACACGTTTCTTTCCAGCTAGAAGTGGTGTTTGGGTTTAACATGGCCCGACATTTTACTTATGTGGTTAATGGATTATGAGGCGCCTCGGATTTTATTGGCCGCGATGGCCAATTTATAGGTCCAATAGGATTGGGAAGCGTGTGTTCTGGCATAACTAATCCAACCCATTGAACTATTGGGGGACCGACCCTACAGGATCCAAGGGTTCGCCAGCATCCGAATCCTAAGACATTGCTAGAGTGTCTCGAATCGGTCAGGAGATTGTTCCTAGCCTTGAATCTTGATGGAAACCCAACCTCCAATACAACATCCTGCGGATTTGATTGTATACCTATGTATGGCGACATAGTAGGATGGGGTACTATGCCGTCTATGATTAATATATTATGATTGAAATGTTTTTAAAACATATACACTAATAATAATATCAAATCCGCTTTTATCGTATCAAGCATTTTTTACCATTATAAGTGTTAACCTATGAAAGTAAAGGTTTGGACCATGTCGAGTTAGCTAAGTCGCCGAAAGCCATAAAAATAAAAGGACCAAGGCATTAAAAACCATGTCGCAAGGAAGAGAGCTCAATCATACTAGCATGCCATGCTATGCCAACTCGCTCCGAGCTATACAAGCCTAAGTCAAGTCATGTCGGTCTCGTATGTGACGTTAGACCGATGTAGCGACATGAAGGTAAGCCGCAATGGTTATCGCGCCATTCATCATGTCGCAAACGACATGAGAAGGATCGCACGACGTGATTTCCTTCTTAAGTCAAGTCGTTGCACAACATCAAACCGTTACATGTTCGTATCGGGTGTACCATACCGTTCTACGACATGATAGCAATAGCATTTGATTGCACAAAGCTGTACCAACCCGCACCATAAAGTCATGTCACATTGAATTAAGTCGTGCCTAAGACAAGACACCATGTCGTCCATACCATTGGGACTACAACAGAGTAAAGTCATGCTTCCACAATGCCATTCTGCTTGGAAGCATAAGGAGTCGAGTCACCAGTCATGTCGCAATAGAAGCTATGCCGTTCTATTGGCTGAAAATGGAAACCAACCCGCCATACGACATACGTCATGTCGCTGACGACATGAGTAAGAGTCCAAGTCGTGTCGGGGGTAACATGAGTCAAGTGATTTTCTGCATAATTACAAGACTGCCACCTGGTCTAGAAAATTCCTATAAATACCCCCTCACTTCTTCATTTGAGGGGGAGGAATCTTGAGACCACGAAAAGCTGCCGAAAATATTCCACTATAATTCTAACATCCATTCAACATCAAAAAACGAAGATTAATCCATGGATCATGATCTCTATAAAACACATCCAAATGATTCCAGAATTGAAGATTGATTGAGCAAGCATACATGAAAGAGGGATTCCTTTCAATTCTACCACATCTACATCAAATCTCCGCTGAATAATTCTCTTCTCAATTATCTTTAGTAGATTAAGTGTAATTCATGAGTAGGGGAGTGATATAATTGATGTAAGAGAGAAACTAATCTTGTAATCTTCATATTGATAATGGAATCTCTTATGAAAATGGATGTAGACCCTTATTGGGTTGAACCACTATAAAACCTGGTGTCTTTTACTTACATTTCAATCGTGGTAAGGCTCCACTTTTCATTTTTGTGAGACGTTTCTTCACATTTTTGGTGTTTTGTCCAAATTTGGGGAAAACATTTGGCGCCCACCGTGGGGCCCGAATTGCCAATCCATTTCTCGCTCTTTCACAAGGTAAAAGGCCTTGCATTGAAATTTTGAATCCACTCTGATCATCTAAGTTTTTCAAGTTGCAGTACTTATCTCAAAAGCCATGGGAAAACCAGGTAGACCATCGAAGAAAGTTACGAGTAAATGCCTTGAAGATGTTGATAATGCCACTAACATAGAAGATACCCTGCCTACTAATCAGTTTGAAGTCGGTGAAAGTTCTAAAGCCGAAACTGTCGTAAAAAGGAAGGAGTTGGATGAAGTGGCAACGGGACTAACAAGTCGAATGGATATTGCGAATGAAGCCATGATGAAGAAGCTCGACACCATGTTCGCCATGCAAGCCTCAACGGCCAAAGTTACCATGAGTGCAAGCCATCTCAAAACTGCTGAAACTACTAAAACGGAAGATACTGGATCTTCTTCCTCAAGTCCAAATAAAGGAAACTCTGTCCAGGAGATTGCAAATCATAGTCATAAGGGAATGAGGCCACCTATTCATAACCACTCTGGAAAAGCAACTTCTCAACAAGCGTTTGGTTCCACCAAAGGGGCACTTCCCCATGCGGGAGTTCCAGGGCCCCGGAATCTGAACCGCGATCGTTTGCGTAGGCAAACATCCGGTAAAGAAGAAGGTATCCGCCCCGTGGACCAACTCAATGAGGAGGAGCAAATATTCAGAATGATACGAAAGATCATGAATGAGAGCCATAAAAAGGTGGATGATGAAAAGGAACGGGGATTTGCTCCTACAAAAACCCCACTTACAGAAAGAATAAAAATGGCGCCATATCCAAATAAATTCAAACCGCCAGTTGTACAAGCCTACAATGGAATTAGCAATCCAAACGTGTTCCTATTCAAATACGATCAGCACATGGATGGGGCACGCGCTATTGATGAGCTCAAGTATTTGTACTTCCCTACCTATTTTGAGGGAGTAGCCTCACTCTGGTTCACAAAACTCCCGCCGAAATCCGTGGATGACTTCGCTACCTTGGCCAAGCTGTTCAAACAACAATTCAGGCTCCAAACGACCAAGGTGCGTGATGTAATGGAATTGAATGAACTGGAACAAGGGCCGGGGGAGTCCATTAAGACCTTCCTTTCTTGTTTTAACACAGCCGCGGCTGAAGTTGGAAACTATGAGCCACGTTTGGCTTTGATGGCTCTAAAAGGAGGCATAAGTAAAAAGACCAAACTCGGGCGGTGGATCAAGAAGAAGAAGCCTGCTACTCTCGAAGAGCTGTTTGACAAGGCAGAGGAGTATATAGGCGTAGATGAGGATCCATCCTATACAATGGAAGCTGTGGAAAGTAAGGAGCCATCAGTAAAGGGGGACGTAAACGTGCAAGGAGGACAGAAAAACGCCGGAGGATATCAGAAAAGGGGGAATGAAGGGAAAGACGATCGAAATAACAAAAAGCTTCGTTTCTTCAAGAATTCCGAAATGACTCCTCTTAACGACACCATAGAGAACATTTATATGGCAACCAAAGACACTGAAGAGTACCCAGAGCCTAGGAAGTTAAGAGTCACTGATAACGCAATAAAGTCTGGTAGGTTATGCCGGTTCCATAACCAGCCGGGGCATAGCACGAACGAATGTAGACATTTGAAAAGCTTAATGGAAGAACTGATAAGGAAAAACAGGCTTCAACAGTACACAAAGAACCCCCAGAATGCTCAAGGAAATCAAGACCAAGTAGCCTCTGTAGGACAGTCTAAACAGAATGAGAATGCCTCAATTGCTACTATACCAAGGATGATCATAAACACCATCTCAGGAGGCCCCTATCCAGTTAGGAAAAGCTAGGGGGATATGGTGAAGTACGCTCAAGAGGTGAAGGACTTTTCGAAAAAGGGTGAACTCATGACCATAGATGAAGTTTTATTGGCTAAAGTACCAAGAATCCTGCGAGACGACATCACATTTAAAGATGAAGATCCGACTGGGATCATAACACCTACAGAGGATCCAATGGTCATAACCGTTGGTCTGGGCCCAGCCATAGTAAGAAGGGTGTTAGTCGATAGCGGAGCCACAATTAATATCCTTTTCTTTTGCGCATTCCATAGGATGAAGCTTTCCATGAGTGATGTATAAGCCTGTCAGAACAAGGTCCATGGATTCACTGGTCAAGCTGTTCAACCAATTTGTGTCATCAGTCTGCTGGTGGAGCTTGGGGAAGGAGAGCAGAAAGCCATACGGATACAATACTTTGTTATAATCGATGAACCCTCTGCTTACAACGCCTTCCTGGGAAGACCTACTCTCGCAGCATTCAGAATAACTATGGCTCCGTGGCGCCTCACTATGAAATTTCCAACGGAGAATGGTGTTGGAACAATTATAGGAGATCAACAAGCAGCAAGAGAGTGTTATTTGGTTGAATTGGTAGAAGCAAGGAAGAAGGAATTGAAGAAGGATGTAGAGTCGTCGCTTTGCATCCGGAAACCCCTCTTATAGCAACTAAAGAAAAACCCCCATACTGGTGAGCACAGTGGCGCTCGAAAGGCAATTGATCCAAGGAAAAACAATATGGTGGAAAATAGAGCAGCGCCGGCCGAAGATACTATCCCCGTTCCAGTATCCAAAGACCCTAACCAAGTTCTGAAGATAGGTTCTCAACTAGGCATGAAGCTGCGGAAGGAATTAATCTTGTTTTTGAAAGCAAACTTAGATGTAATTGCCTGTGAACACTCAGATATGTGTGGGATCCCACCGAATGTAATTGTTCACAAGTTGAATATAAACCAAAAACTGACTTCGGTAAAGCAGAAAAGGCGAATGCAAGGGCTTGAGAGATCTGAAGCTCTAAAAGAAGAAGTAGATAGATTATTCCAAAATAATTTCATACGGGAAGCTACTTATCCAGATTGGGTCTCTAACCCAGTTCTTGTTAAAAAGTCCAATGGGAAGTGGAGAGTGTGCATAGACTACTCAGACCTTAATAAAGCGTGCCCAAAAGATAACTTTCCTTTTCCCCGGATCGACCGACTTGTAGATGTTACAGCGGGACATGGGTTACTATCTTTTATGGACGCATATTCCGGATATAATCAAATTATGATGTACAAGCCGGACGAGGAGAACACGAGCTTCATAATGGATAGAGGGCTATACTGCTATAGGGTCATGCCGTTTGGACTGAAGAACGCGGGAGCCACCTACCAACGCCTCGTAAACTCCATGTTTAAATCTCAAATATGGAATACATGTAACACCCCACCTCCGTTAAGGTCACTCACAAAGGGAATGCCTTAACTTTGGTGGAGCATTTTAGTAAACAGAACAGAAACTTACAAGACATATAGAATAGTACTTGAAAATTTTATAACTTTATTTCAACAGAAACCGAAATAAACTTGGTTACATCCTTTCAAATTACATTATCAGAATTCAAGTACAAAATATCAGTCTTGTACAAAAGCCTTCAGAATGCACAGTTTAAAATCATAATCCCCATAGAACGGAAGCTATACAGAGCCAAGCCATACTTTAAGCACTTCAAGCAGAGAGAAATCCGGATCAAGCTAAAGTATTCCCTCCTTGGATAACCTGGGGGGAAACGGAAGAAAGAAGGCGAAACAACAAGGGTCAGACAAAAAGTCTGGCAAGTCCAGTGATTTTCAGTTATGAACAGATAATAATAACATGACATGAACTTAAAACTGGATGAGAGATAGCTGTAACAGGTGTAGCAGATATAGGAGAAGAACAGAATGACATAAGCTATTTCTTTACACTTCTCTGCACTAATACTAGTATAATAGAATTATGTGTCACCCTAATGTCTAAACTGAAACAGAAACGGGTACAGAATAATTTAACAGAAACAGAATGCTAACAATGGGCCTTTACTACCCGATCAGAAACAGACAGAAGCAGAAACAGATTAATCCCTACGGAAACAGAATGTAGAATTAGGTGTACACTAGTAATGGGCCTTTACCACCCGAACAGACGGTACCACGCAGAAACAGACAGGTGTTACCACCCAACAGAAACAGACGGTACCAACAGAAACAGACAGAACTAAGTGTACCCTAAAACCCTACCCCAAGCGATCGGCTCCCTAATACATAAATACCCTGTGCCAGCCCCACCGAAGGGTGTATCATTCCCTAAAGTGGCAACCTTTGAATGACACATGCCTATTTACAGATGTCACGGCGTCTTACATCCTCAGAGGCAGACCGGGATCCATGCACGCACATGACCCGGTTGGAACGCACCATTAACACCCCTCGCCATTATCAGAATGAACCGCTTATAATTAGTTCAGTAAGCGTGACCGGACCCTACCTACTGTTGGGTCAAAGTTTTGATACCAGAAAGGGTTACTGACTAATATGGGTCCCAAACAACAGATGACACAAGTGATTCCCCTCCTAACCTTGTGTCCCTAGACTAACAGATTTCAGCTTAACTTGTCTACAAGTTTCAGACATACAAAATTTAGATTAACTAGTTCACAGATCAGACAAATCAAGTTAACAGGTTTTCAGACTAACGGATCAGATGTTCGGATTAACAGGCTTCAGATTAACTGGTTACAGATTAACAAACTTACAGATTAACTGGTTACAGATTATCTGACTTTGTATTGGGTCTACGGATTCACGAAACGGGTTTATCAGATTCATTGGTCCAATTGGTTTAACCTTACCCAACACGTTTTAGACATCATAATTATCTCAGATTTTCATTAATTAAATATTAATGCCCAAACCTCTCACATTAAACTGACAGTTTGCGGCTGCTGGTTAGGCCGGTTGGTTCCGGGCAGGTTTCTGTCGCAAACTGAGTCTAACCTCGGGTTTCAAGCACTTTATGACTAACTTCTCACATTAGAACCTATTGTTTGCGACTACTGGAATATGCCGGGCGGTTCCGGGCAGAATTACGCCGCAAACTCATTCTAACCTCGAGTTAGCCATGTTTATCTTTGCGGCCAATTAATTAATGATTCACCATTTATACCCACGCCTAATATATATGTCAATTATTCATAACTATAGCCAATTCAGATTATGTCAATAGCGGACTAATTATACCAACTCAACATATATAGCAGATAACAGATGCTTCAAATTAGGCGACTTAACGAATTTAGCAGATTAAGCAAACTAGCAGATTTAGCACTTTCAACAGACTTAGCAGATGACAGATTTGGCAGATGAACAAATCTAAAAGACTACGCAGTAGAGCAGAACTAGCAGATTAAGCAATATAACAGAACTAGTAGATTAGGCAAAGTAACAAAACTAGCAAATTAGGCAAATATAACAGATTTAATCATTTCTTAAAGTTTCACAAACATATCTTGCCTAATTATAAATCTCGCCTAAGTTCACATGCATAAATAATTGTCATGATTCACAATATGATTATATACCAAATATAGCCATCTATTACTATGCATGTCATATATCCCAAAGATCCCTTACTTATGTGTTTATTTACATTAATAGATGCCCTACTCTCATGTAAATCTTTATACCTAAGCCATGTTCTTTTTATCACAAATCATATGTTCAATACCCATTTATGTTATAAATATAACATGTCCAGTCATATGTCTCAGATTTTGTTCTAGCTACAGTCCATGTTCTTTCCTCAAATCAGTCACCTATTGGTGATGCCCAATTCATACATCATTCATTTTATTGTCACAAACATTTTAGCGTATGTTAATCTCTTATGAGATTGGCTCAGGCTCGTGGTAGCCTGGCTATAGAACAGAAAGAGGAAAGAGATACAAAATAAGATAGATCCAGAACAGAACAGATACAACCTCAGATTCATATTTACTATTCATGTCACAATTAGAATTAACGTTTATATCGGAAAATAACTGTACTTGCCTTGGTTGGATTAAAGAAAGAACTTTAGTTGTTGCAGAATTGTTGCAGAAGCTTTAATCTCTAATTTGAATTGAATTGCTTAGGTTGATGTTGATTAGCTTCTAGTTTTGATTCCAGCAGAGTAGCGACGCCATGTTTATTTTTATTTAGAATAAAGGCAGAGAAGAAGAATAGAGTTGTGTGTAGAGGAGGCTAGGTCTTAGGGTGTATTTATAGTTGTAGGAACTCATTTCAGCCATTATATTAACCCTAAAACCAATCCGGACCATCAAAAATCATCCTAGGGCTTGAAAAATGGGTTCTGGGCCACCCCAGGCTGACCAGGTCGACCTGTACAGAGGGGGGGGGGTTTACACTATAGTCGACCTGGGCGGGGCAGGTCGACTATAGTGTCGACACTATGGTCGACCTGGGTCAGTCTGCCAGAAAGTCTACTGAAATCTTGTTTTGGCCATATCTTGGTCATACGGACTCCGATTTTCGAAAACTTGGACTATATTTCGCGTATTTTTCCGAGAGGAACGCAATGCTGATGTACATTTTACCTAATTACATTATTCTTGAATTAGTTATCCTTATTTTACTATCTTTTCCGTTACATACATCGTTATCGAACTAATTTTTCTTCTCTTCCATGTATTAATTAATTCTTCTTATGCATCACCATTGTTTACCCATAATAAGCATATTTTTATATATTTTATTTTATTTTTAATTATATTAAAAATATGGGGTGTTACATTCTCCCCCCTTAAAGGATTTCGTCCACGAAATCTTCAAGTTAAGAAGAATGTGTCCTACCATCCAATCATCCATCTACTCAATCACCAATCACAGGCATTCATTGTCCTTAAGAGATTTCTAATGCTGTATGAACATATGCAAGAAGTGTGTGTATATGTTCCTTGTCTAATGCAAAGATCAGGCGGTCCACTGATTCAGTTGACCTCCTTAATGTGAATTATGCCAGTGCCATGAGTCCAACATGTATGCAATTTTCCTACTCGATACATATCATTTCTATATGGGTGCACAACCATTCAGTCAAATGCAACATCCATGTGCTGAGTCAATCATTTTGCATCCACAAAATTTAAAAATGCTCACACATCCATATGCAGTATGAGAGTGTTTTCGAGCCGATCTAGTGCCTAGTGTGTGTATATGCATCCACGGGCAACCACTAGCAACCACTTGTATCCACTTGCAACCATCAAACATAACATGTCTCAAACACATGTTTACACCCATTAGTTTCTACCTAAAGTTCGAAGATTCGATCGATAGGATACTGTCGAATGATGGAAGCGAGTACAGATAGAACAAAAACTTGGTTCCCATTAGACATTGGTTGAGAGAATAATTCCCCTAAGTATGAACCCCAAAGACCGAGATCAATATCAAATTGACACTCAGAGGATTACCCTCTTTAGACAATGTCAAAACTGGAAATCTTAACCTTATCAGAGATATTCAGATATTTACAGACTACTAGTATAGATCAGATTACCAAATGATTCTTAGAAAACTAAGCATGATAAAACCCAGAATGTATGCGTCCTACTTGACGCCTAACACGGATATCTCTCAAATCCCAACCTATCACCAGCAGATGAGTCGTAACCCCTATGGGGTTTGAGACTATAACCAGATCAGAAACAAGACTAGTATTAAAGTGCAGAGACCCAACTGCAGAATCAGAGTGTCAGAATCAGAAAGAGTTCTACTCAATAATCAGATAAAGAAATTAAACCTCCTACAGATAGTTTTCCTATTTTTACCCTATCCACTAGCCTCGAGAGTGCTCGCCTGCCTTCCAGAAGTAGGTCCTGTCCTCTGCCCTTACCCTCGTTTCTTCGGGCAGTTCCTAGTGAGGTGTCCCATCTCACCACAGTTGAAGCAAGCGCCCTTCCTCTTTCTGCAATCCTTGTTCAGATAAGTCGAGCTTCCACAAGTAAAACACTTTTCTCCCCCTCATCTTCAGACTTTTCTTTCCTCTTGTGTTTCCTTTTTGCCTTCTTTTTGAACCAAGTTCATATCCATGGGTTTCTTATCTTTGGGTTGTGCTCCTTGGCCAAACTCCCTCATTCTCATCTTTACTATGCTTGTGTAACACGTTGCCCAGTCCCTCGAAAGCTTCCTCCATCGCACGGAAAAATCCTACAAAGCTCGAAAGAAAATTAGCCGTAGGTGAAACTACTGCGGCTACAGATGGAAGTCAGGCACTTATTTGCCCTTTGACCGGTGTCGTAGTCTTATCGAGCCTACAGAACCATGCCGCGATGAGGTTACCTCCCAGAAAGCCGGGAGTCCCGGAGAAAGAAGGAAACAAAGATTCAAACAGAGGATCAAAAGATAGATATATGGCTTTTGGGGATTATGTTTTTCAAAAATAAGCTTTACTTTTGAAAATACTTCCTTTTTTAAAACCTTTTTTGAAAATAATTTTCAAAAACTTTACCCAATCTGGTAACCTTCAGCTCTGATACCAAGTGTAACACCCCACCTCCGTTATGGTCACTCACAAAGGGAATGCCTTAACTTTGGTGGAGCATTTTAGTAAATAGAACAGAAACTTACAAGACAGATAGAATAGTACTTGAAAAATTTATAACTTTATTTCAACAGAAACCGAAATAAACTTGGTTACATCCTTTCAAATTACATTATCAGAATTCAAGTACAAAATATCAGTCTTGTACAAAAGCCTTCAGAATGCATAGTTTAAAATCATAATCCCCATAGAACGGAAGCTATACAGAGCCTAGCCATACTTTAAGCACTTCAAGCAGAGAGAAATCCGGATCAAGCTAAAGTATTCCCTCTTTGGATAACCTAGGGGGAAGCGGAAGAAAGGAGGCGAAACAAGGGTCAGACAAAAAGTCTGGCAAGTCCAGTGATTTTCAGTTATGAACAGATAATAATAACATGACATGAACATAAAACTGGATGAGAGATAGCTGTAACAGGTGTAGCAGATATAGGAGAAGAACAGAATGACATAAGCTATTTCTTTACACTTTTCTGCACCAATACTAGTATAATAGAATTAGGTGTCACCCTAATGTCTAAACTGAAACAGGAACGGGTATAGAATAATTTAACAGAAACAGAATGCTAACAATGGGCCTTTACTACCCGATCAGAAATAGACAGAAGCAGAAACAGATTAATCCCTACGGAAACAGAATGTAGAATTAGGTGTACACTAGTAATGGGCCTTTACCACCCGAACAGACGGTACCACGCAGAAATAGACAGGTGTTACCACCCAACAGAAACAGACGGTACCAACAGAAACAGACAGAACTAAGTGTACCCTAAAACCCTACCCCAAGCGATCGGCTCCCTAATACATAAATACCCTGTGCGAGCCCCACCGAAGGGTGTATCATTCCCTAAAGTGGCAACCTTTGAATGACACAGACCTATTTACAGATGTCACGGCGTCTTACATCCTCAGAGGAAGACCGGGATCCATGCACGCACATGACCCGGTTGGAACGCACCATCAACACCCCTCGCCATTATCAGAATGAACCGCTTATAATTAGTTCAGTAAGCGTGACCGGACCCTACCTACTGTTGGGTCAAAGTTTTGATACCAGAAAGGGTTACTGACTAATATGGGTCCCAAACAACAGATGACACAAGTGATTCCCCTCCTAAACTTGTGTCCCCAGACTAACAGATTTCAGCTTAACTTGTCTACAAGTTTCAGACATACAAAATTTAGATTAACTAGTTCACAGATCAGACAAATCAAGTTAACAGGTTTTCAGACTAACGGATCAGATGTTCGGATTAACAGGCTTCAGATTAACTGGTTACAGATTAACAGACTTACAAATTAACTGGTTACAGATTATCTGACTTTGTATTGGGCCTACGGATTCACGAAACGGGTTTATCAGATTCATTGGTCCAATTGGTTTAACCTTACCCAACACGTTTTAGACATCATAATTATCTCAGATTTTCATTAATTAAATATTAATGCCCAAACCTCTCACATTAGACTGACAGTTTGCGGCTACTGGTTAGGCCGGTTGGTTCCGGGCAGGTTTCTGTCGCAAACTGAGTCTAACCTCGGGTTTCAAGCACTTTATGACTAACTTCTCACATTAGAACCTATTGTTTGCGACTACTGGAATATGTCCGGTGGTTCCGGGCAGAATTACGCCGCAAACTCATTCTAACCTCGAGTTAGCCATGTTTATCTTTGCGGCCAATTAATTAATGATTCACCATTTATACTGTAACACCCCACACCCGCTAAGGTCACTCACTATGGGAATGCCTTAACTTCGGTGGAGTATTTTTAAGTGAATATAGAACAGAAAAATTACAACAAGACAGATATAAATAATACTTGAAAATCTAAAACATCATTTCATTGCAGCGGAAAGTAAACATGTTTAGTTGCAACACCATAAAAGAGTCAAGTACCAAATATCCATCCTGATAAAAACATAAGTACATAATCCCACTACATAAACTAATAGCCATAATAGAAAAGATAACCGAGCTTTACTTCAAGAGTCCAAGCTCCAAAAGATAGATAAAGCAATCTGGTCCAAGCCCACTAGTGCTAGGCCCACTCTGATAACCTGAGGGTTGGGAAAAAGATAAAAACAACGGGGTCAGACATAAGTCTGAGTGAGCCCTATAACTTTAACAATACAATCATTAAAGTAATTAGGGTATGATATAAACCTGGTACGGTACAACTGGGGATAAATGACTACACTAAGCAGCCAACTAGATTTAGGATGAACTAAGATAACGGTAAAGACGCGCCTATCCACCCAAGGATAAATACTACACTGCACCACACCAGATCTACCCACCCAAGGGTAATTCCTACACTGCACCACACCAGATCTACCCACCCAAGGGTAATTCCTCACTTAAAGATTGATCCCATGAAGTGTACTTAGTAATCTTAATAATAGTCTCGTGTACCCCTAGCTGACTACATAGGTGTCGTCTGCCCCTATCTCCACTAGGTGTACCCTGTACTTAGTAATCTTAATAGTAGTCTCGTGTACCCCTAGCTGACTACATAGGTGCCGTCTGCCCCTATCTCCACTAGGTGTACCCACTACTCCCATTCGATCGGCTCCCTAACGTAGATACCCGTGCTGGCCCCACAGTGGGGTGTATCACTCCCCAAAGTGGCAACCCGATACGATCAACGGTGCACGGCTTATACCTACACGATGCAACAACGTCTTACCTACCAGCCCGGGTCCACACACGCATATGAAACCCGTTGGACTTGCGTTGCCACCGCTAACCCGTTTTGGCCTCTTATAGTCAATCCCAGTACGCGTGTCCCGTCCTCGACATGGGCCGAGCCCAATAAGATACATATGGGTTACTGGTTGAAATGGGCCCCCACCAGCTACCCACCTAAGCTTGTCCCTTTTTCTAGTGTATCCCACTTAACCCTTTTTAATAATCATGTCCACTTACATGTTTAAAGTTTGGTTAAGTCATCTAATCATATTTCAATTGCCACTCAAGGCACGCACTAGATTTCCCATGCCACCCAAGGCACCTACTTGATTTCCACATGCCACCCAAGGCACTTACTTAACCCTCTAATCATGTTTAATTACATGTTCCACTTTGGTTAAGTATTCTAATCGTATTTTCTATTGCCACCCAAGGCAACCCACTAGATTTCCACATGCCACCCAAGGCACTTACTTGATTTCCACATGCCACCCAAAGCACCCACTTAACCCCTCATGCCCCACTACATGCTTATCTGGTTAAGTGTTTCTTAATTGATTAAGAACGTAACCGTTGTAAAGACCTCTCACATTAGACTATCTTTTATGGCAGCTGGATTTGCCGGTCGGGTCTGGGCAGCCTTACGCCATAACCGAGTCTAACCTCGTGTCTTTACACTTGTCACGTATTTAGTTTGTGCCTAAGACCTCTCACATTCGGCCAATCATTTGTAGCCGCTGGATTTGCCGGTCGGTTCCGGGCAGTCTTATGCTACAAAAGGGTCCAACCTCGTGTCTTAATCGATTAATTACACCTAATTAATCACCCCCATAATTTGTATTAATTATCCCTAATTAATTACAAATTTAACGATGTACATAATTGACTCAATTATGTCCATCCACTTTATGGTATGCATAATCATACCAACTTCACACCATTTCATTAACATGAATATTAACCCCATCGTTCCCCACGTAATTCGTTAACATGACATACTTAAAAGGGAAGATTCATCACACATACAATGGGTTCAACTTGCATAACATTAGCATCAACATGGGTTTAAAAGGTGTCAACATGCATATAGCATCAAACCCAACTAGCATAAATAGTCAACCCAAACTTGCATGAATCACATATGTCATAAAGAGGTTAACTTGCATAAGTTACTTATGTCATACAAAGGGGTAAACTTGCATATGTATGTATGACATACAAAGGGGTTAACTTGCATATGTATGCATATCATAGAAAGGTGTAAACTTGCACATGTTACTTGCATATAATCAAACACCAAACTTGCATAACATTTCATATATGAACTTGCATATAATCATACACCAAACTTGCATAACATATCATATATGAACTTGCATATAATCAAACACCAAACTTGCATAATATATCATATATGAACTTGCATATAATCAAACATCAAACTTGCATAACATGGTGTCATAATGGATCAATGTTTATCATAGCGATTTGCATAACTAGTATCATGAACACATAGCCTAAAACTTGCATAACTTGCATAACATCATGATCACCTAGCATATGACTTGCATAACTTGCATAACATCATGATCACATAGCATATGACATGCATAACTTGCATAACATCATGATCACATAGCATATGACTTGCATAACTTGCATAACATCATGAACTCATAGCATATGACTTGCATAACTTGCATAACATCATGAACACATAGCATATAACTTGCATAACTTGCATAACATCATGAACACATAGCATATAACTTGCATAACTTGCATAACATCATGAACACATAGCATATGATAACATAACTTGCATTGATCCACATTCATAGCCATAACCTCATTATATCCTATCATAATCATTTCAACAATTGGTCATTAAGGCTATAGAAACTCACTACTTGTTGATTAGCACGTCAATGAAGAAGATTAAGTTGCTAGAGTTGATTAGAAGTTGATTTGAGAAGCTATCTTCCTCTTTAATTTGTTGGTGGCTCCTTCTAGTTGCATTTTGACGGCATAACGACATTGTCTCCAATTTTAGTATGAATTAGGGTAGTCTTAGGGTGTATTTATAGATTAGTTAAGTGTTTTAGGCCATTAGATTAACCCTAAATCAGATTAGAGCCGTCAGATCTCGTCACTAGCCACCAACCCTAGCCCAAACCCCTTCAGGTTGCACCCAGGTCACACAGACCGACAGGGGGAGTCGACCACTAGGGAGGGGTCGACACCCATGTCGACCCTAGGGTCGACACCCTCTACCTGGCGGGAATTTTCCCGCCTCTTCTGAAATGTGAAATCTGAATATTTTAAATCTGTTTGAATTTTCTGAAAACTTCTTCGGGCCTTAACTGGGTCATACGGACTCCGATTTTCGAAAACTCGGACTCTATTTCGCGTATTTTTCCGAGACGAATGCAATGGTATAGCCCGTTTCCCCTGATTCAGATTTTAAAATTTAATTCTGCCCTGTTTTATATTATAGCAAGTTATTCAACATACGGGGTGTTACATTCTCCCCTACTTAAAGGATTTCGTCCCCGAAATCTCTAAGTCAAGAAGAACGTATCCTACCATCCAAACAACCATCTACTCAAACCATCAAACACTGGCATCCATTGTCCTTAAAATTTCTAATGTTGTATGAACATATGCAAAGAGTGTGTGTATATGTTCCCTGTCTAATGCAAAATTAGGCGGTCTACTGATTCAGTTGACCTCCTTAATGCAAACCATGATAGTGCCATGCATCCAATATGTATGCGAAAGAACCCTATCGACACATACTATTTCTACATGACTGCACAATCATTCACCAAAATGCATCATCCATATGATAGCACAACCATTATACATCCATTGATATAGCTACCTACACAGTTATATGCAATATGCAATATGAAGCGACTGAGCCGATCTAGTGTCTAAAGTGGGTGTATATGCATCCACGAGCAACCACTAGCAAACACTTGCATCCACACGCATCCATCAAACATAACATGTCTCAAACACATGTTTCAACCATAGGTTTACCCTATCTAAAGGTCAAAGGTACTAATGAGAGGACATACTAAAGATAAGATAAGTACTAGACAAACGATAAAGGAGAAGTTAAAAGACATACCCTCAAAAAGGAATGGGTACAGTGAACGCATCTTCGCTTCTGTCTCCCAAGTAGCATTGCTCTCATCTTCTCCCCATTGCACTTTGACTAGTTGAACCTCTCTGTTTCTCAACTTCCTAATCTCTGACCCAAGGATGAGGGTAGGAGCTCGTCGAATAGTCGCATCACGCTCTACCTCCACTTCTCTAAGCAAGCTCGGCTCTACCACCTCTGCGGTCTCATGTAGGCACTTCCTCAAATGTGACACATGAAATACGTCATGTACCCCACCAAGTCTCTCGGGTAAATCCACTCTATATGCCATCCGTCCAATCCTTTCCTTAATAGGAAATGGTCCTACAAATCTTGGTGCTAACTTCCCAACGGACCCAAAACGAACAACATTCCGTAATGGAGATACTTTAACAAAGACCATGTCCCCAACATCAAACTCAAGATCCGTCCTCCTCTTATCCGCGTAAGATTTCTGCCTATCTTGCGCGGCTTTCATCCTTCTTTGAATCAAATCAATCTTTTCCGAAGTCTCTCTAACCATATCGGGCCCGAGCAAGATCTTATCCGTAGATTGCCACCAACATGTAGGTGATCGTCAAGGCCTTCCATAAAGAGCTTCGAAAGGAGCCATACCAATACTAGACTGAAAGCTGTTATTATACGCGAGCTCCACCAATGGAAGATGCTCTTCCCATGTACCTCCAAAATCTAAGATACAAAGCCTCAAAAGGTCTTCTAGAACACGATTCACACTCTCGGTCTGGCCGTCCGTCTGAGGATGATATGCGGTGCTCAGACACAACTGAGTCCCTACCGCCTCTTGCAAACTTTTCCAAAACTCGCTAGTGAAGATAGGATCTCGATCGCTCACTATGCTCAAAGGTACAAAATGCAATCGAACTATTTCTCCAAGGTAAACTGAAGCTAGCCATGGAGCAGTCCTCTTGCTCTTCACGGGTATGAAATGGGCGCTCTTAGTAAGTCTGTCTACCACAACCCTAATTCCCGTATTACCCTTCCTCGATCTTGGTAACCCATCAATAAAATCCATCGAGACACTATCCCACTTCCATTGCGGAACTTCCAATGGGTGAAGCAACCCACCAGGTTTCTTTTGCTCCGCTTTCACTTGTTGGCACACCAAGCATCTAGCGACATACTCGGCCACATCCTTCTTCATACCGGCCCAAAAGAAAACTCGCTTCATGTCTTGGTACATCTTGTCCCCACCGGGATGAATGGCCATCTTCGAACGATGCGCATCTTCAAGTATAGCCTTCCTCAACCCTCGTCTTGCGGTACACAAAGTCTACCGTCTCTACGCAACCACCTCCTATCGTCTAGGGTGTACCTACTCAAATGGCTGGACGACTCCCCCCTTATGAGCCTATCTACCAACTCAACCAACTGTGGGTCGTCCCGCTGTGCCTCGCCAATCCATCCCAAAAGAGTAGGTCTGACCTCTAAGGATGCTAGCAAACCGGGTACAAAGTTAACGGAAGGTCTAAAATCAAACATCGAGATAAATTCCAAGCTTCATCGTTCCACGAACAATGGACTCAAGGACAACCTTTTTCCGCTTAAGGCGTCTGCCACCACGTTACCCTTGCCAGGGGTATCCGCTATCTCAAAATCATAGGATGCTAAGAACTCCATCCACCTTTGTTGTCTTAAGACTATGCGCTCGAAGAGTCTCCAACACTTCCCTAAGATGTAGGGCATGAGTTTCTCCAGTTCTAGAGAAAACCAGGATATTCTCCCATGCAAAATCGTCACAACTATCCATCTCTCACGCAGACCATCCTAGTCGAACTCGACATCCCCCAAGTGCAAGCCCCAAAGGCCTAAACCAATATCAGACAAACACCCAAGGGATACCTCCTTCGAATTCAGACGACCTACGTGAGATGATACTAGAAAAAAAACGGCTAAATAATTAAGCACTTGTCCAACTCTGGATGTCCTTGCCAGTCTCGCTCCAAAACCACCGTTGATCAAATAACTGGCTTTGCTTAACTTATTAAGCACATACGAAAACTTATTTCGCTCTTAGAAAAGACCAAGATGTCATCCACAAAGACCACTACAAAGTTATTTAGGTACTCCCTGAACACCCTACTCGTCAAATCAACAAAGTATGCAGGGGCGTTCGTCAAACCAAATGGCATCACCAGCCACTCATAGAAACCATCCGGAGTCCTAAAGGCAGTCTTCTCTATACTATCCTCAGCCACTCTCAACTGATGAAACCCCGTGGCTAAGTCCAACTGCGAAAACACTGAGGCGCCAACCAACTGATCAAAGAGATCATCAGTCCCCGGCAATGGGTGTCTATTCTTCTTTGTGAGCTTGTTGAGTTCTCTATAGTTTACACAAAGTCTGAGGGACCCATCCGCCTTCGTGGCTAAAACTATCGGAGCACCCCACTCCGATATACTTCGTCTTATGAACCCCTTCTCAAGTAACTCCCCTACTTGCTTATTGAGTTCCCTCCTCTCACTAGGAGCCATGTGGCGCACTGGCAAAGATACTGGTTTAGCACTGTCTACCAGATATATCTCCCGCATCGGAGGTAAGCCCTTCACCTCCTCAAACACATCCGAGTATTCCCGGACCACTCTAACAGATCGCAAACTCTCGACCGAAGCGTCAAGCGATTCAAGATAACTTAGCATAACAGAATCCATGGGCTTACAAGAGATCTCGAGAGTGTTCCCCAAGCGGGTCATGAGCCTAACAACTCTCCTTTCGCAATCAAGAACGGCACCATTACTGGATAACCAGTCCATGCCCAAAATCAACCCATAGCCCGTGAAGCCCAAAACAAAAGCATCACATCTAAACTCAACGCTAAGTATGGAAATCTTCAAACCCAAACATATCATGGACAAATAAGTGGAGCCCCCAATTGGGTTTGAAACAGCCAAGGGATCATCTACTAGACTGGTGTCTAAGTACAGTGACTCAACTAATGATGATGAGATAAACGAATGCGATGCGCCAGAGTCGAATAAAGTTCGAACAGGATGATCGAGAGAACCAAATTTCAACCTAGATGGTCCTACCCCCATCATGTCTACCAGCCGTGAGGGAATACATCTACCCTCCAGAGGATCCTGTACTTTGTCATTACCTCTTTGGACAATCCTAATAAGGTGTCCTATTTCTCCAAAACAACTGGCCTTCTCCTTCACATTCTCCTTCCATGACCTCTCACCACGATGAGGTTTCGTCCTTTATTTACCTAATAGCTATTTGAACCTTCCTCCCTCGTCCATCTTAAAGGTACCCACAAGCCCTCCACCTCCTTGGACTAACTTCTTAGCCCGACAAACGTCTTAGTCCCATGAAGTGGTTCTTCCGTCCTTCATACGGAAGTCCTTATTTATCTTAAAAAGACATATGTACGCAGAGGGGAAATTCAAAAAGAGAAAGAGGAAGAGATTCAAAGCGGGGAATCGAAGGAAAGATATATGGCTCTTGGGGATTATGTTCTTTTCTTTCAAAAACTTTTCTCTTAAAAGACATGTTTTTGAAAATACTTCTTCCAAAAAATGTTTTTAGAAAAATAGTTTTCTAAAAAATTTATCTGTTCCGGTAACCTCGCTCTGATACCACGTGTAACACCCCACACCCGCTAAGGTCACTCACTCTGGGAATGCCTTAACTTCGGTGGAGTATTTTTAAGTGAATATAGAACAGAAAAATTACAACAAGACAGATATAAATAATACTTGAAAATCTAAAACATCATTTCATTGCAGCGGAAAGTAAACATGTTTAGTTACAACACCATAAAAGAGTCAAGTACCAAATATCCATCCTGATAAAAACATAAGTACATAATCCCACTACATAAACTAATAGCCATAATAGAAAAGATAACCGAGCTTTACTTCAAGAGTCCAAGCACCAAAAGATAGATAAAGCAATCTGATCAAAGCCCACTAGTGCTAGGCCCACTCTGATAACCTGAGGGTTGGGAAAAAGATAAAAACAACGGGGTCAGACATAAGTCTGAGTGAGCCCTATAACTTTAACAATACAATCATTAAAGTAATTAGGGTATGATATAAACCTGGTACGGTACAACTGGGGATAAATGACTACACTAAGCAGCCAACTAGACTTAGGATGAACTAAGATAACGGTAAAGACGCGCCTATCCACCCAAGGATAAATACTACACTGCACCACACCAGATCTACCCACCCAAGGGTAATTCCTACACTGCACCACACCAGATCTACCCACCCAAGGGTAATTCCTCACTTAAAGATTGATCCCACTAAGTGTACTTAGTAATCTTAATAATAGTCTCGTGTACCCCTAGCTGACTACATAGGTGCCGTCTGCCCCTATCTCCACTAGGTGTACCCTGTACTTAGTAATCTTAATAGTAGTCTCGTGTACCCCTAGCTGACTACATAGGTGCCGTCTGCCCCTATCTCCACTAGGTGTACCCACTACTCCCATTCGATCGGCTCCCTAACGTAGATACCCGTGCTGGCCCCACAGTGGGGTGTATCACTCCCCAAAGTAGCAACCCGATACAATCAACGGTGCACGGCTTATACCTACACGATGCAACAACGTCTTACCTACCAGCCCGGGTCCACACACGCATATGAAACCCGTTGGACTTGCGTTGCCACCGCTAACCCGTTTTGGCCTCTTATAGTCAATCCCAGTACGCGTGTCCCGTCCTCGACATGGGTCGAGCCCAATAAGATACATATGGGTTACTGGTTGAAATGGGCCCCCACAAGCTACCCACCTAAGCTTGTCCCTTTTTCTAGTGTATCCCACTTAACCCTTTTTAATAATCATGTCCACTTACATGTTTAAAGTTTGGTTAAGTCATCTAATCATATTTCAATTGCCACTCAAGGCACGCACTAGATTTCCCATGCCACCCAAGGAACCTACTTGATTTCCACATGCCACCCAAGGCACTTACTTAACCCTCTAATCATGTTTAATTACATGTTCCACTTTGGTTAAGTATTCTAATCGTATTTTCTATTGCCACCCAAGTCAACCCACTAGATTTCCACATGCCACCCAAGGCACTTACTTGATTTCCACATGCCACCCAAGGACCCACTTAACCCCTCATGCCCCACTACATGCTTATCTGGTTAAGTGTTTCATAATTGATTAAGAACGTAACCGTTGTAAAGACCTCTCACATTAGACTATCTTTTATGGCAGCTGGATTTGCCGATCGGGTCCGGGCAGCCTTACGCCATAACCGAGTCTAACCTCGTGTCTTTACACTTGTCACGTATTTAGTTTGTGCCTAAGACCTCTCACATTGGGCCAATCATTTGTAGCCGCTGGATTTGCCGGTCGGTTCCGGGCAGTCTTATGCTACAAAAGGGTCCAACCTCGTGTCTTAGTCGATTAATTAACCTAATTAATCCCCCCATAATTTGTATTAATTATCCCTAATTAATTACAAATTTAACGATGTACATAATTGACTCAATTATGTCCATCCACTTTATGGTATGCATAATCATACCAACTTCACACCATTTCATTAACAAGAATATTAACCCCATCGTTCCCCACGTAATTCGTTAACATGACATACTTAAAAGGGAAGATTCATCACACATACAATGGGCTCAACTTGCATAACATTAGCATCAACATGGGTTTAAAAGGTGTCAACATGCATATAGCATCAAACCCAACTAGCATAAATAATCAACCCAAACTTGCATGAATCACATATGTCATAAAGAGGTTAACTTGCATAAGTTACTTATGTCATACAAAGGGGTAAACTAGCATATGTATGTATGACATACAAAGGGGTTAACTTGCATATGTATGCATATCATACAAAGGTGTAAACTTGCACATGTTACTTGCATATAATCAAACACCAAACTTGCATAACATGTCATATATGAACTTGCATATAATCATACACCAAACTTGCATAACATATCATATATGAACTTGCATATAATCATACACCAAACTTGCATAACATATCATATATGAACTTGCATATAATCAAACACCAAACTTGCATAACATGGTGTCATAATGGATCAATGTTTATCATAGCGATTTGCATGACTAGCATCATGAACACATAGCCTAAAACTTGCATAACATCATGATCACCTAACATATGACTTGCATAACTTGCATAACATCATGATCACATAGCATATGACTTGCATAACTTGCATAACATCATGATCACATAGCATATGACTTGCATAACTTGCATAACATCATGAACACATAGCATATGACTTGCATAACTTGCATAACATCATGAACACATAGCATATAACTTGCATAACTTGCATAACATCATGAACACATAGAATATAACTTGCATAACATCATGAACATATAGCATATGATAACATAACTTGCATTGATCCACATTCATAGCCATAACCTCATTATATCCTATCATAATCATTTCAACAATTGGTCATTAAGGCTATAGAAACTCACTACTTGTTGATTAGCACTTCAATGAAGAAGATTAAGTTGCTAGAGTTGATTAGAAGTTGATTTGAGAAGCTATCTTCCTCTTTAATTTGTTGGTGGCTCCTTCTAGTTGCATTTTGACGGCATAACGACGTTGTCTCCAATTTTAGTATGAATTAGGGTAGTCTTAGGGTGTATTTATAGATTAGTTAAGTGTTTTAGGCCATTAGATTAACCCTAAATCAGATTAGAGCCGTCAGATCTCGTCACTAGCCACCAACCCTAGCCCAAACCCCTTCAGGTTGCACCCAGGTCACACAGACCGACAGGGGGGGTCGACCCCTGGGTCGACCCCTAGGGAGGGGGTCGACACCCATGTCGACCCTAGGGTCGACACCCTCTGCCTGGCGGGAATTTTCCCGCCTCTTCTGAAATGTGAAATCTGAATATTTTAAATCTGTTTGAATTTTCTGAAAACTTCTTCGGGCCTTAACTGGGTCATACGGACTCCGATTTTCGAAAACTCAGACTCTATTTCGCGTATTTTTCCGAGACGAACGCAATGGCATAGCCCGTTTCCCCTGATTCAGATTTTAAAATTTAATTCTGCCCTATTTTATATTATAGCAAGTTATTCAACATACGGGGTGTTACATATACCCACGCCTAATATATATGTCAATTATTCATAACTATAGCCAATTCAGATTATGTCAATAACAGACTAATTATACCAACTCAACAGATATAGCAGATAACATATGTTTCAGATTAGGCGACTTGACGAATTTAGCAGATTAAGAAAACTAGCAGATTTAGCACTTTCAACAGACTTAGCAGATGACAGATTTGGCAGATGAACAAATCTAACAGACTAGGCAGTAGAGCAGAACTAGCAGATTAAGCAATATAACAGAACTAGTAGATTAGGCAAAGTAACAAAACTAGCAAATTAGGCAAATATAACAGATTTAATCATTTCTTAAAGTTTCACAAACATATCTTGCCTAATTATAAATCTTGCCTAAGTTCACATGCATAAATAATTGTCATGATTCACAATATGATTATATACCAAATATAGCCATCTATTACTACGCATATCATATATCCCAAAGATCCCTTACTTAGGTGTTTATTTACATTAATAGATGCCCTACTCTCATGTAAATCTTTATACCTAAGCCATGTTCTTTTTATCACAAATCATATGTTCAATACCCATTTATGTTATAAATATAACATGTCCAGTCATATGTCTCAGATTTTGTTCTAGCTACAGTCCATGTTCTTTCCTCAAATCAGTCACCTATTGGTCATGCCCAATTCATACATCATTCATTTTATTGTCACAAACATTTTAGCGTATGTTAATCTCTTATGAGATTGGCTCAGGCTCGTGGTAGCCTGGCTATAGAACAGAAAGAGGAAAGAGATACAAAATAAGATAGATCCAGAACAGAACAGAACAGATACAACCTCAGATTCAGATTTACTATTCATGTCACAATTAGAATTAACGTTTATATCGAAAAATAACTGTACTTGCCTTGGTTGGATTAAAGAAAGAACTTTAGTTATTGCAGAATTGTTGCAGAAGCTTTAATCTCTAATTTGAATTGAATTGCTTAGGTTGATGTTGATTAGCTTCTAGTTTTGATTCCAGCAGAGTAGCGACGCCATTTTTATTTTTATTTTTATTTAGAACAAAGGCAGAGAAGAAGAAGAATAGAATTGTGTGTAGAGGAGGCTAGGTCTTAGGGTGTATTTATAGGTGTAGGAACTCATTTCAGCCATTAGATTAACCCTAAAACCAATCCGGTCCATCAAAAATCATCCCAGGGCTTCAAAAATGGGTTTTGGGCCACCCCAGGCCGACCAGGTCGACCTGTACAGAGGGGGAGTCGACACTATAGTCGACCTGGGGGGGCAGGTCGACTATAGTGTCGACACTATGGTCGACCTGGGTCAGTCTGCCAGAAAGTCTGCTGAAATCTTGTTTTGGCCATATCTTGGTCATACGGACTCCGATTTTCGAAAACTCGGACTCTATTTGGCGTATTTTTCCGAGAGGAACGCAATGGTGATGTCCATTTTACCTAATTCCTGATTCTTGAATTAGTTATCCTTATTTTACTATCTTTTCCGTTACATACATCGTTATCGAACTAATTTTTCTTCCCTTCCATGTATTAATTAATTCTTCTTATGCATCACCATTATTTACCCATCATAAGCATATTTTTATATATTTTATTTTATTTTTAATTATATTAAAAATACGGGGTGTTACAATACAATGGAAGTGTATGTGGACGATATGCTAGTCAAGTCAAAGAAGGTCAAAAATCATCTCGAGGATTTGGAAGGAATGTTTCACATACTCAGGAAATACGGGATGAAACTAAACCCGTTAAAATGTTCGTTCGGAGTCGCTTCAGGGAATTTTCTCGGGTTTATCGTCAATGCTAGGGGCATCGAAGCAAATCCCTCTCAAATTGCGGCTTTAAGGGAAATGCGGGCTCTGAAAACCAAAAGGAACTCCAAAACTTAAATGGAAAGGTAGTAGCTTTAAACCGGTTCGTTTTCAAAGCAACAGATCGGTGTATCCCGCTTTTCGATGCCTTGAAAAAAGGAAAGAAGGACTTCCAGTGGACCTCAGAGTGCCAGGAGGCTTTCGAGGAATTGATAAGACATATGGAATTACTGCCAATGTTATCGAAACCTAAAGATGGGGAGGATCTATTTTTATACTTGCCAGTCTCATCATATGCTTTGAGCGCAGCGCTAATCCGAGAAGAAACAGGGGTGCAATTGCCGGTGTATTACATCAGTAAAAGATTTGCCGGAGCCAAATTGAATTACCCTAAGCTAGAGAAGCTCGCATATTGCCTCCTCGTTGCCTCAAAAAAGTTGAGACCATATTTCCAATCTCACCCTATCAAGGTTCTTACCGATCAACCACTAGGACAAGTTCTCTTTCACCCGTAAACTTCAGGAAGGTTACTAAAATGGAACATCGAGCTGAGTTAATATGACATCACTTACCATCCTCGAAGAGCGATTAATGGCCAAGCCCTAGCAGATTTTATTGCTGAGTTTATAGACGGAGGAGAAGTGATCGAGGAACCAGCAGAGACAGAGACCATTTGGAAACTATATTTTGATGGATCTAGAAATGAATATTGTTCAGGGGATGGAATTGTCTTGGAAACCCCAGAGGGTCACTCTTTATGTTACGCATTAAGATTAAAATTTCCATCAACTAATAATGAGGCCGAATATGAAGCGTTAATAACACGGCTAAAGTTGGCAAAAGAGCTAAACCTAAAAACTTTGCAAATTCTTAGCGACTCTCAGTTGGTGGTGGGTCAAGTGCGCGAAGAGTTCCAAACTGGGAATCTACCCTCTTATCTAATCAAAGCTATGTAACTTCTGAACAATCTTGATCACTATGTTATATCTCACATCCCAAGAGAACAGGACTCAAAAGCGGATTCTCTTGCCAAGTATGCTAGTTCATCAGATGCTCAACTGCTGGGTTTAATCCCCATCGAAGTCCTTTCTACCCCTACTATTGAGGAAGCGGGTATTGACTGGATAATGGAGACCATTGAGGAACCTACATCGTGGATGACTCAATCAAAGAATATATCCTAAACGGGACACTTCCCAAAGAATGGAAAGACAAAAGGAAAATATTGCGCAAGGCCCCTCTATACCTCATTCAGGATGGAAGGTTGTACCGACGAGGATTCTCCATACCCTTGCTGCGATGTGTGATAAGAAGGAATCTAGAGTGATTTTGGAAGAGTTGCACGAGGGAGAATGCGGAGGACACACTGGCGGTCAAACGTTAGCCAAGAAGATTTGCGATATGGCTATTTCTGGCCTTATGTAAATCTAGATACCATGACCTATGTAAAGAAGTGTGATAGATTCCAGAGATTCGCTAAAATTCCAAGAGCACCTCCCACGGAGCTAACTCAAATGGTTAGCCCGTGGCCGTTTGCGATCTGGGGCATAGATTTGATTGGGGTATTACCCACCGCAAAAGCAAATATGAGATACGCTATAGTAGCTATTGACTACTTTACCAAATGGGCTGAAGCAGAACCTTTAGCTACAATCACATCAAAGAAAGTAATCAATTTTGTCTTGAAAAACATCATTTGCAGGTTTGGAGTACCGCAAAAGATCATTACCGATAATGGAACCCAATTCGAAAGCAATGAATTCCTAGACTTCTGCGCCAAGTACGAGATCGAAAAAAGTTTTACAGTTGTGGCCCATCCGCAAGCAAATGGGCAGGTGGAAGCCATCAACAAAATACTAAAGTCGACCATCAAGAAGCGTCTTGAAAAAGACAAAGGCAACTGGGTTGATGAACTTCCCATTGCGTTATGGTCATATCGGACAACGCATAAAACCGCTACGGGGCACACCCTATTCTCACTTGCATTCGGCTCGGAAGCTATGATCCCAGTGGAGCTAGAAGTGCCAACTCACCGCAGAATCCACTTTAACCAGAAGGAGAATGAAAAGCTGCAATTGGAAGACCTTGATTTACTCGAGGGAAAGCGAAGAGAAGCAGAGCTTAGCATTGTGGCTCATCAACGGAAAGTAGCCAGATATTTCAATACAAAAGTCAAGCCAAGAACTCTTCAAATCGGGGACCTCGTCCTGAAAAGAATTATGATAGGAACTGGGGTATTCGGACCCTATTGGGGGGGCCGTACATGATTAGCCAGAAATTTGCAGATGGCACTTTTGAGCTAAAAACGACTGACGGAATCGCGCTCCCTCGGGCATGGAATAGTATCCACCTTCGCTGTTATTTTGCTTGAAGTTTCTCCCACATCTTACTCATTATACATATATCATGCATTGTAAATATCATGCAAAGTATGTACAAATTAATGAAAGAAACTACTTTACCTGTCTGAAATCGTACATCTGCAGGTTTTAATATCCAGCTGCTAACGTCGATTTTAATTACAGGCTTTTTAAGTAGATAGAAGCACACCAAGAACCAAATAGTTCTTAAAGAATGATACAACATGTCTCCAATTAAAAGAGCTCAGACACCCATTGCCTGATACACGAACACCCTTGCATTTCGTGTCATTAAGCATATAAAATATGAAGCCATAAATAAGGGGCATCAAGAACTCTAAACCTAAACGATGTGGCACCCAGACTACGGATCAAGTTTTGCATTTCACCGTAGGGGCACATTCTTAAGAGATTCGAAATTTTAGATCTAAAGATTCACAATGGGAGGTCGACAAATAAACTAGGGTCAGCCCCTAGAAACAATGTGATAACTAACCCAAGACGTCCCCGAGGGGCACCCGGTTCATCGCCGACGCCATTAGGATATGGCCAGATAGCGATACAAACACATGGCCCTTTAACCCAAGACCTCCCAGAGGGGTACCCGGTTCATCGTCGATGCCATAAAGATATGGCTGGATAGCGATACAAACACCGGGCTCTTTAACCCAAGACCTCCCCGAGGGGCACCCGGTTCATCGTCGATGCCATAAAGATATGGCTGGATAGCGATACAAACACCGGGCTTCTAAACGAAAGACCTCTCCGAGGGGCACCCGGTTCATCAACAACGCCATAAAGATATAGCTGGATAGTGATACAAACACAGGGTTTTCTAAGACCTCTTCGGAGGCATCCGCTCAGATGCTGGATCTTCCAAATCCAGCTATTAATTCTGGGTCTTCCAAACCCATTTTCAGACGGACCCAAAGACCTCCTTGGAGGCATCCGACAAGTTTAAACAAGCGTCTGAATTATTCGGACTCAACAAACAACGAATCAGAAAATCCTTTCAAGGCATCTAATTACAGACCGAGTCTCCCAAAAATTCGGTTAGTGACGGAGCCAAAGGAGATACATAATAAATATATGAGTATCTGACCCACTCAGTTTAACAGATTTCTTTATTTAACTATAAGTATCATATCTAATTGCATAATTTCCGAAATACTGAAACCACTTTTGGTATGGGGGCAATACCATTGCATTAATAATGCCCTTTTAAAACATACCACAATCCGGTCATAGTTTCATGAAAACCCGACATTAGATCATTCCAACCAACAAAACTGGATTTTATGGAATGACTAGGATGAAATCGAAAATCCTAATAAAATCCAGTAAAGTTGGTCGGATTAGCTCAGCTTGTCGTAACAAATAATTTACGATACAGAATCTGTATTACAAATGTGAAACAGACATGAAATGCAAAGGAAAAGAAGTACAACAAAGCTAAAAGTACGAGAGAAGAGCACAACTTCATTCTAGCGTCGTCAAACACCCTAACATACACAACCAAAATTACATCGTCCACCAAGCAAGTCAAACGCGGGATCAAGCATGTAAGCTAAAGTCATAAGCGAGGACTGGTACTCGCATAATATGATCTAGTCTAATAATTAACATACATAAGATGACAACCCAATTCGAGATAAGCATTTGGCAATGATTTGAAATCAAGCAAGGTTTTGTGCCATGATTGCTCACATCGTAACCGCAACATAATAGTTTACCCATGTCGCCACCACGGTGTAGTGACTAATGCCAGGGTACGGTATGAGATTGAGGCCGGTACACGGCATGATACTTATGTAGGTTCATGACATAATACTCATATCAGATCATGGCATGATATTCATGTCGATCCATGGTCTGAAACTCATATCGTTGAAGAGGAACAAGTCACACGTATTACACAAAAATCAGGGTTTAGAAAAAATTAAAGGATTTCAGTGTCTTCATACACAAGACAAGAAGCATGAGACGAGCGAATTCAAAGTCAAAAGATCACAACAACAAATATTTTTTTTTTCTGACCTTAGCATAAGGGTTTAAGGTGCATCAGGCAAAATACAGGTTCATCACTACATCACAAGTCCAAGACATAGACATTGGACGCAAAATATCATAGGAGTATTAAGCGAGGACCGGCACTCGCATATACAACCGGTCTATAGCGTGAACACGCAAAAGGAAAGTGACAAAAGATAAACAAGAGATCTACCTCCTTTCATCAATGGGTCAGTCGCCACCTTGAGCAGGGGGAGGAGTACCAGTCATCTTTGTCTTGCCTCCGGTACTCGATAGTTCAGCAATGATCTCGTCCTGAGACCTAAGAGCCTTAATGAGCGTGGCCTTGTCTTTCTCCAAAGTGGTAATGAGCTCAATGTTTTCTCTATTCAGCCTCTGAAGCTCGCAAGCGAAGGTGTTCCAGGTTCCTAGTTTGCGTGCATAATATTGACCGATTTTATCAAGGTACTTGTCTGACCAAGTCCTAATCGCATCAAGCTGCTCCTGCAAATAATTCCGTACGACGTCTAAATCTTCGGCGATTGAGCGATTGTCAGATGGATGTATATCCAAGTCGAACTGGTCAAAGGTCACTCCATGAAGACACCAGCCTTCAAAGCGTTCGGTAAGCTCAGAGGTGTGTGGTTTGGAGGCATAGCCAGGCTTGTCTATGATGGCTTTTAGCCCAGCCAAACTAGGAGCAATAGTAGCAACCTCAGTCTCTGACATCGGGAGTTTTTCCAATCTGCGGTGCTTGCGAGCTACGTCTTTACTTGAGGTTCCCTCGGTTCTCTTAGACATCATGTACAAATAGCAACGTCAAGAAGAAAACAACGAATTAGAAGGCAGCTTGTTCGAAAGAGTTCAGAACGTTCCTACCAACCCAAGTTTGCAAGGGTTCGGCGACCTAAAAGTTTAAGATGGGTTCAGTGACCCAAAATTTAAACTAAAAATCATCGCAAATAAGCAAGCTCGAGGTCACAAAACCGATCAATATTGTCATCAACGCACAATTGAAATTACGCCAAACAATAAGTCTCATAAAGACAAGAAATATCATGTTTAACTCAAAATGTACATGTGCAGGTGGTAAATAAAACCTTAAATCGCACCTGATTTTCGGTGATGAAGAACTCTGAACTTGGTTATGAGACAAAGAGACTATTGGGGCTTCAATTGCTTCGATGATGGTGTAAATCGGTGGATTTAGTTGATTTTGACCGCCATTATTGAGGGTTTTTGGCTGAAGAAAGGTTTTAAGAGAATGAAGGAGTAATGAAGGAATGGAGACCGTATTAAACCAAGTGGTCAGATCAGCGGTCTAATCCAAAGAAGAATACCAATAGACACTCACTAATGCGTGACCCAGAATCAGTGAAGACTTAAAAAATTTGCGACGGCCTAAGCACTTGAGCGACCTAAAGGCTCTCATGCGACATGGAAAGGCTAAGGCAACTCGCGATATGGTGTTAACTCGCGACACATGCCCAAAACCATGCTAACGAATTGACTGAAAACTATGGAAAAAAAAATGTTGTCACATATGAGAATTCGAAGCCCATGCTATTTTAATAACACGGACTTCGAGGGGCAAATGTTAACCTATGAAAGTAAAGGTTTGGACCATGTCGAGTTAGCCAAGTCGCCGATAGCCATAAAAATAAAAGGACCAAGGCGTTAAAAACCATGTAGCAAGGAAAAGAGCTCAATCATACTACCATGCCATGCTATGCCAACACACTCCGAGCTATACAAGCCTAAGTCAAGTCATGTCGTCCTCGTATGTGATGTTAGACCGATGTAGCGACATGAAGGTAAGCCGCAATGGTTATCCTGCCATTCATCATGTAGAAAATGACATGAGAAGGATCGCATGACGTGATTTCCTTCTTAAGTCAAGTCGTTGCACAACATCAAACTGTTACATGTTCATATCGTGTGTACCATACTATTCTACGACATGATAGCAATAGCATTTGATTGCACAAAGCTGTACCAACCCGCATCGTAAATTCATGTCGCATTGAATTAAGTCGTGCCTAAGCCAAGACACCATGTAGTCCATACCATTGGGACTACAATAGAGTAAAGTCATGCTTCCACAACGCCATTCCGCTTGGAAGCATAAGGAGTCGAGTCACCAGTCATGCCGCAATAGAAGCTATGCCGTTCTATTGGTTGAAAAGAGAAACCAACCCGCCAAACGACATACGTCATGTCGCTGACGACATGAGTAAGAGTCCATGTCGTGTCGGGGGCAACATGAGTCAAGTGATTTTCTGCATAATTACAAGACTGCCACCTGGTCTAGAAAACTCCTATAAATACCCCCTCACTTCTTCACTTGAGGGGGAGGAATCTTGAGACCACGAAGTGCTGCCGAAAATATTCCACTATAATTCTAACATCCATTCAACATCATAAATCGAAGATTAATCCATGGATCATGATCTCTATAAAACACATCCAAATGATTCAAGAATTGAAGATTGATTGAGCAAGCATACATGAAAGAGGGATTCCTTTAATTTCTACCACATCTACATCAAATCTCTGCTGAATAGTTCTCTTCTCAACCATCTTTAGTAGATTAAGTGTAATTCATGAGTAGGGGAGTGATAAAATTAATGTAAGAGAGAAACAAATCTTGTAATCTTCATATTGATAATGGAATCTCTTATGAAAGTGGATGTAGACCCTTATTGGGTTGAACCACTATAAAACTGGGTGTCTTTTACTTACATTTCAATCGTGGTAAGGCTCCACTTTTCATTTTTGTGAGACGTTTCTTCACATTTTTGGTGTTTTGTCCAATTTTGGGGAAAACAATAAGGTAAAACTCTATCCTCCAGCTTGCGTTGCATTGTGTGATGGGACCTGTGTCTGATAATGGTTTCATTTTTCTAAAAAGCAATGCATTGTTTTAACGATTTACTTTATTTATGCACTGGCAATCCAATGGAGTAAACCTGTTCCGCGTTAGCGGCGTGGTCACGTGATTAGCCCTCTTATTAGATAAGCTAAGTAAAGATTTCTCACACCAGTCCCATGACTGACCCGTAGTTTGTTTCACTTTGCAAACTCAGGTGCCCTCTTTTCCACATGGGAAGTCGAGTAGCTTATTTTGTAGATATATTGAGCAGGATTCTGGATCGAAGCTTAGAGCTGTGCCCAGAGCATTGATGGTCTTCCGCTGTGTTAATTTAATTATCCCGCTGCATTGTATTAGTTTTGTTGTAATTAAATCGTCCGTTGTATTATTTATCAATGTACTCTGATATATTCTATACTGTGATGTAACATTATTATAATGTTTATAAAAGTCTGTTGTTATTTGTTCTGATGTCTTGTATTCCCAAAGTTAACGTATTCGAGTTTTGAACGGTCATGGTCAATCTAGCGATTGATCGGGTCGGGTGAAATTGGGGTCGTTACAGTTGGTATCAGAACTCTGGTTAGCTCAAATCTTTGGGGTACAACTCGTTAGAACTGAACAAAAGACTCATCAGAGATTGGATTAGTAATATCCAATAAGAATAACTCGTTAGAGTTGGGATCAGTAGTATCATAGAACGAGTGTGAAGAGTATTATTTTAAAAATAAAAAAAAATGAAAACAAATTTATTTTTGAAAATTTAAAATCTTATTATACGTATTTGAATATATTATTTTAATTTATATTGGACAATCGAGTATATAGAGATTTTAATATGCGTCTGATCCACGTGTATTAGAAACCTCAAATTTACTAGATAGATATAGAATCACACTTTAGTCGCCCGGAGATGTTCTAATGGTGGTTCGAAACATCATCAGAATTTATGTTTGAGTTTCGAAAGTGGTATATCTATATATTTCCATTGACTGGTGTGAGAACCAAAACTAGATATGGACCATTGCTGTGATTTGCACTAAAAATATGATTTTTGACTATATATAAAAGATATATATTTGAAAAGTTAATCACCTAATTGATTGCTTGTTGTGATGTTTGATAATTAGTTTAACTAATTAAAATATTGGAATGATAATTAATTTAACCAATATATAAAAGAATGACAAATTTAACTAAATCAAATTTAATATTGAACTTAACTGAAAATTGATTAAAATTAAAATTTGAATCGATTAATTAAACGACTTTTAGCTTCGTTCCTTTTCGAGGACGAAAAGATTTTAAGTGACAGAGATTGTAACAACCTGCAAATTCTGAACCAATTTAAAATTTTTATTTTAGAAATTTTAATGGAAATTTAATAGTTAAAATAATTTATTTTAAATAATAATGACTAAAAATCGGAGTTAGAACGAAAATTTTATTTTAATTATAAAAGGAGTTAGAAATAGCACGGTAGTTTGAAAAGTCAAACTTGAACTTTGACTGACTGTACCGGATTCAAAATTTAACGAATTTTGGTTAAACTAAAAATATTAGAATCTATTTAAAAATATCTTTCCAACCAATGTGAAAAATCGAAATTTCATAGTGGGAATCAAAAGTTATGCCCAGTTTAATTTTCAGGATAGTAGATGTAAAATTTATATATGTATTTTTATATTAAAAATAGCCATTTTGCAAACGACCTCTGTTTTCGATGAAAACACTTTTGTTGGAACCGGAATGTCAAATTATTGCTAGGTTTCAATTTTCATAATTTTCCGAATTAATATGTGAGAGTGGCAAAAGAAAACGTGTTTTGTCAATTTCAGTCAAATCTGATTAACCAGAAAATGACCATTTCTCATACGGTCTCAGAATTCAATGAAATTAGTCTGGTTAGAACCGTATTGTCAAAACATAGCTAGAAATAATTTTTCTGTAATTTTTAGAGTCCGTATGTGGCCCTGGTAAATTTAAATGTATGATAAAATTATATAAATAAATGATTTATAATTAAATTTAAAGATATACATATCGTAACAGCCGAATTGGGTTACGAAGCATATTCCATTGTGTCCGGAACAGGGGCATTTAGCTAGGGGCGACACTCGTTGGGTTTGAGTTGGAGTTCATGGCGATAACGAAGTATTTTTAGAATTAAATGAATTAAATTATATAATAATATTATATTATAAATAACTAGATTATCAGAACCCTAATACCCTAAAAAACAAAGCAGCCGCCGCCATTCATCATCAATAGCCGAAACACTCCCGTCTTCCCTCCCAATTCTATTTCAATCAACGCAATAGAATCAAACAATCCCAAAGATGAAATCAAAGCGGGCATCATCATCTAGAGATTGAACGGAGGAGATCTGAAACATCGTAGTGGTTTGTGAGGAATCGGGGCAGGAACTTGTGCAGTTCGTACATAAATTGATGGCTCTTCAGGCCGCCCAGCGTGGAGCAATTGAGGGTTGTGGAAAGGGGCCAGCAAGTCCTTCGATGTGGTGAATTCCGATGGGGCTCCGACGCCTTGGAGGACGAGCGACGACGAGAGTTCAACCGTGAGCGATGGGTTCAGTCATTTTGGCCAGTTACGGATTAAAGAGAAAGAAGGAAAATTAGTTAAACACTAATTAAGGTTTAAATTTTAATCTAAGTATATTAAGGATTTAAATTAAAGTTATTAATCTCTAAACGGTCATATCTTCTTCAAACAGTAACGAAATCGAACGATTTTCGAACCATTGGAATCGCAGAAACGGGATCTACGCTTCTGAACTGATTAGGACTTGAGCAGATCCAATTTTGGCCAAATTTGATATTTGAATTAAAAGCTTGGTGATATTTCTTCTTTTTATTTAATTAATTAATTATCTAATTTATTTGTTATGTGACGATTGAATATGTATGATTCTGATCTGTTGTGTGATGATATTGTGGATGATTTATCTGTTTGTGGGTGATGTATAAACACAGATTTGTATGTGTTCAATAAAAATAACCATATTGTTTATTTATTGATTTGGATTAGAATTTCCATTTCGATAAAAATAAATCATATTGTTGGTTTAGATTAGAAATTTCCCTTTAATAAAAAAAATAAAAACATTTTTCTGATTATTTTTGTTGAATTGGTTTAGATTGTCAATTCAACATAGAAACATTATTTTGAACATTTTTGTTGAATTGCATTAGATTGGCCATTCAACATAAAAACACTATTTTGATCATTTATTTGAATTGAATCAGATTGTCAATTCAATATAAAAACATTATTTAGATTATTTTATTGAATTGAAATAGAATTGCGAATTCAATGTAAAACATTACTTTATCATTTTTATTTTAATTAAAATAGAATTGTCAATTCCATATAAAACATTATTTCACCATTTTTATTTAATTGAAATAGAATTGTAAATTCAATGTAAAATATTATTTTGTCATTTTATTAGATTTAATAGAATGATCAATACAATTGTGAACATGTCATTGAATTGAGATAGAAATAATAAAAATATATTGAAAAATATAAAATGTTCTTTTATTTGCATTCTTTTATGCAAATATACATAAAAATATAAAATGTTCTTTAATTTGCATTCTTTTATGCAAATATATATAAAATTATAAATTGATCTTTTATTTGCATCCTTTTATGCAAATATATATATTGATCTTTTATTTGCATCCTTTTATGCAAATATATATAGAAAATATACTAGATCTTTTATTTGCATCCTTTTATGCCAATATATATAGAAAATATAATTGATCTTTTATTTGCATTCTTTTATGCAAATATACAAAGGAATAAAAATGATCTTTTATTTGCATTCTTTTATGCAAATATAAAATGTTCTTTTATTCGCATTAATTTTGCAAATATATATTGAAATATAAAATATTCTTTAATTGGCATTGTCTAACGCAAATATGCATTGAAATAAGGAAAAACTATATTTTTGTTTGCAATTTTAGATGCAAACAAAACATTAGAGGTAAAACTATATTTTTGTTTGCAATTTTAGATGCAAACAAACATTAGAGTTAAAATTACATTTTTGCAATTATAAGTGCAAACAAAAACACTAGAATGAATATTACATTTTTATTTTGTATATTGGTGAGAAATAAAAATATGATTTAATAGGTTACATTTTTGTTGGTAAATTAAGTTGCAAGAAAAACATCTAATAAAGATTATATTTTATTTACATATTTAGATGCAAATAAACAACATTTAATAAAGATTATATTTTATTTGCATATTTAGATGCAAATAAACATCGTAGGTAAAAGATTATATTTTTATTTGCATTCTTTGATGTAAATAAACACCGTATTTAAAAGTTGAATTTTTATTTGCATTCTTTGATGCAAATAAGCCACCGTATTAAAAGTTGAAATGTATTTGCATTCTTTGGTGCAAATAAACTATGAAATTAAAGGTTGTATATTTATTTGCATCCCTTGATGCAAATAAAATATCTAATTAGAAATTGCATATTTATTTGCATTCCTTGATGTAAATAAAATATTGGATTAGAAGTTGCATTTTTATTTGCAAATTTAGATGCAAATAAAACCTTAAATTAGAAGTTGCATTTTATTTGCATTCTTTGATGCAAATAAAACATGAAGTTAAAAGTTGTATTTTCATTTGCATTCTTTGTTGCAAATAAATCATAATTTAACATATTACCTTTTTATTTGCATTTTAGATGCAAATAAAAAGGCATAGTTTAAGAAGTTACTCTTTTATTACATTTTAGATATAAATAAAAGAATAGGATTAAAATATCATTTTTACTTTAAACTAGAGTAAATAAAAAGATTATGATAAAATAAATTCATCTTTGTTGTAATTTTTTTAAATCAAATAAAATGTTTTTATTTTCATCATAGATTATAATAAAAAGATTAGAATTAAAAAGTTATATTTTTAGTGTCATCTTAGCTTCAATAAAAAGGGTAAATAAATAGATAAGGTTTATTTTCCCTTTTGTTGCGATACAAAAAATACATTTTTTATCGTTTAAATAGAGTGAGACAAAAATTATTTAATTTTGTCATTTAAAAAGGTTAAAAAAAATTTATCCACTTTTGTCATTTTAGAGGAATGAGACAAAATATTCATATTGGTGCCACTTAAAAGGATTGAAGTAAAAACATTCACCATTATCAATTTACAACAGTTGAAATACATTTTATCACTTTTGTCAAACTGTAATGGCTAAAACAAAACATTATCATTTTGTCGACAAAATCAAACTCATCACTTATATTTGTTTTGTTGAATTAGATTTGTCAACAAAACAAAGCCATCATCTTTGTTGTTTTGTTGAAACAGAGTAGTTAAGTCAAAATATGCATTTTAGTCATAATAGGCTAGTTAGAGAAAACTATAATTTTTGTCAAAATATATACTTTTGTCAATTTACATTAGTTGAAATAAAATAATCGTTTTTATTTGCATAACATAAAATAGAATTTATATGCGAATATAAAAATCAAATTTTTTTTGCAAACGTACACTGGAGCTTATATTCGATTTTAAGAATCATATTATTGGTCAAAATATACATTAGAATGTATAAGTGTGTTTAAGTGACATCATTATATGTTAATACATACATTAGACTTTGTATGCAATTTAAATAAACATTTTTAGGTGTTAGGTTATACATTGGAAAACATATACAAATGAAATTATTTCTTTTATGTGTTAAAAATTAAGAATAATTACTTACAAGTAAAGTACACTGAAAATTATCTTTTATTTGTCATCCACAATAATGTCATATAAATTACATTCTGTTAAATATTAGAAATGTGTAAGGAAATTATGCGAGTAAAATATATATTATCTCGACATTAGGAATAAAATATCATGTTTTGTTCATCATTATCAACAAGTTGGTAGTATCAAAATTGGATAAATTCATTAACCAATTATTTGTTTATATGTAATGTTGTTGGCTGAAAACCCCATATGGGTATTGGGACGATAATGATATACACTAGTCCCAATATTTATTTGTATGTCAATCGATAGATTAACAGGCTGCGATGAGCGTTATTATTCCATTTTAATGCTCACACAGTTGAGAACTTCACTTTGGATGTTGAATGGATGTTTTGATGATTATTTATCAATTGTTGTCATTTACAAACGATGTATGAAATCCATATGACCAAAGTTATATGGTAAATGATTGAGTCGCTTTCCGATTCAGAATATCTTTTATATAAAGTATATTTAAAAAAAAGAATTTATTTTAAATAAAGAATAAATCTTTCAGCTAAGATTGTTGGTATTTCAATTTATATTTATTAGAAAATGATTTTTGGATTTATCGTGAACAATGTTTTTAAATGACATTGATTCTTTAACCTAGTTAAATATAAGGCTTATTTCTTAAATTGGAATAATCGTAAAATAATGATTTTGGATATTAAAACTGAATTGGAATATTAATAAATCTTTGAAATTAAGACTTATGAATAAATTTCAAAGATTTATCTTTGATAAAATTAATGGGAACCTTTCCCTAATAATATGAATATTATATTTTAAAGAATATTCTGAATTGGAAAGAGGCGTTGGATGTATCCTTATAACACTTGATTTTAATTATAAAAATACGCGAATTATTCGGAAAGACCACGTTTAACCCATTCTGAATAATTACTATGACGATTAAAAGTCGAAGATTTTGAAAAAGGTGGATGGAGACCGGCGATCTTCACATCGAATGGACGACTACTGATGCCTGGCACTGGGTCGCTCCCAGTAAATGGTCAAAAATGGTACTTCGTCCGGACGTACGTGTTGATTGTCCGAGTACGCGAGCACCTTGATGACTCCGGTTTCGTTCAGACCCAGAACGGACTTGTAAATGGATGTGTGTCTGACATCGGATTTCATTCCATGTAAATTGGTTTCTATTTAATATATATCTGTTGGTGGCGGAGAATTTATTCTCTTGCTTAATACCCTTATCTGAGACGTATGAGCTCAGAGGTTATATATTAGTAGTTATCAATCGCATGGTATGGACTGTCAATGTGGCATGCCAAGATGCAATTGATCGAGGCTTTTGTTGAAAAGCAGAGCCTTGTGGATGATGATCAAAGCATAGCCTATCTAGGCATAGCTTTGTGTATTTCGTTACCTCGCGAGCCTTACACCCCGGTATGAGTCAGAAACAGAGCAAGGGCACGTAGGTAGTGCACACGTTTCTTTCTAGTTAGAAGTGGTGTTTGGGTTTAACAAAGGCTGACATTTTACTTATGTGGTTGATGGATTTTGAGGCGCCTCGGATTTTATTGGCCGCAGTGGCCAATTAATAGGTCCAATAGGATCGGGAAGCATGTGTTCAGGCATAACTAATCCAACCCATTGCACTATTCGGGGACCGACCCTGCAGGATCCAAGGGTTCGCCAGCGTTCAAATCCTGAGACATTGCCAGAGTGTCTCGAATCGGTCAGGAGATCGTTCCTAGCCTTGACTCTTGATGGAAATCCAACCTCCAATACGACATCCTGCGGTTTTGATTGTATACCTATGAATGGCGACATAGTAGGATGGGGTACTATGCTGTCTATGATTAATACATTATGATTGAAATGTTTTTAAAACATATATACACTAACAATAATAGCAAATCCGTTTTTATCGTATCAAGCATTTTTGACCATTATAAGGTAAAACTCTATCCTCCGGCTTCCCTTGCATTGTGTGATGGGACCTGAGTCTTATAATAGTTTCATTTTTCTAAAAAGCATTGCGTTGTTTTAACGATTTACTTTATTTATGCACTGGCAATCCAATGGAGTAAACCCGTTCCGCGTCAGCGGCGTGGTCCTGTGATTAGCCCTCTTATTAGATAAGCTAAGTAAAGATTTCTCACACTAGTCCCATGTCTGACCCGTAGTTTGTTTCACTTTGCAAACTCGGGTGCCATCTTTTCCACACGGGCAGTCGAGTAGCATATTTTGCAGATATATTGAGAAGGATTCTGGGTCGAAGCTTAGAGCTGTGCCCAGAGCATTGATCGTCTTCCGCTGTGTTAATTTAATTATCCCGCTGCATTGTATTAGTTTTGTTGTAATTAAATCTTCCGCTGTATTATTTATCAATGTACTATAATATATTTTGTACTCTGATGTAAAATTATTATAATGTTTATAAAAGTCTGTTGTTATTTGTTCTAATGTGTTGTATTCCCAAAGTTAACGTATTCGAGTTTTGAACGGTCATGGTCGATCTAGCGATTGATCAGGTCGGGTGAAATCTGGGTCATTACATTGCTGATCGCTGAAAAGGAGTGGCGGCTGTGTAGTATGGCTAGGGTTTGAGATACGTATGTTGTACGGTGTATTTATACTAGTATTCCTATTTTCTATTTCATTTGTTTATTCAAGTTAATTCAAATAATAATAATTTAGCACCTCGAACTCCTAACGAATCCCAACGACTGTCGCCCCTGGCTAACTACCCCCGTTCTGGACACAATGGAACATGTTTCGTAACCCAATTTGTCTATTATGATCAGTTTTTCTCAAAATTAAAATATAAATCAATATATTTTAAATTCAAACATACATTTTAAATTACCGGGGCCACATACTAACTCTAAAAATTACAAAAAAATTATATTTCTAGTTATGTTTTGACGATACGGTCCTAACAAAACTAATTTCGTCGAATTTGAAGACTGTTTGAAAAATGGCCAATTTCTGGTCGATCCAATTTGATTGAAATTGCCAAAACACTTTTTCTTTTGCCGCGCTCACATATTTATTCTAAAAATTATGAAAATTGGAATCTAGCAATAACTTGACATTCCGAATCCAAAAAAATTGGTTTCGTCGAAAACAGAGGTCGTTTGCAAAATGAATATTTTTAAGGGCTATTTATTATATTAAAATATATATAAATTCTATAGCGACTATTCTGGATTTTCAACTGGACATAACATTTTATTCCTGTTATGAAATTTGGATTTTTCACATTCGTTTGAAAGATATAATCAAACAGATTTAAATATTTCTCGTTTTGCAGAAATCCAATTTATTTTGAATCCTGTACAGTCAATTGAAATTTGAAATTGAATTTTCGAACTGTCGCGCCATTTTAAACTCCTTTCATAATTAAATTAAAAAAATTCGTTCTAACTTTGATTTAAATAAATTTTTAGTCGTTATTATTTAAAATAAATTATTTTAAATATTCAAAATCTGTTAAAATTGCTAAAATAAAAAATTTAAATTTGTTCTGAAAATCCGGCTTGTTACAATAGTCTTAGAGAAGACATCACTCACGACAAAACCAAAATCCCATTTGATTTTAAATACAAGGCTCTGAATAGAAAATATATCGTCTTATATTCAATATTAAATTTTGAAATCAACAAATATCATATTGGAATAACGATTTATATATCTTTCTAATTCCTCCATAATGTCTGTATAATCACGGAATCCAATGTCGAAATATTCTGAAGATAATTTCGATTCAAATCCATTCCAATTCATACATTGGAAATTCTGGTTATTTTTAAAACCATTTCAAATCCAATTTATTTATTTAAAAATATTGGATTTTAATTCTAGTTCATAACTAGTTCATTTCGATAAAAATATATTTTTATCTTTTCAAATATGAAATTTTTCATCCCATTTCTTTCCAAATCATTTATTATGATTTTACACAAATTATTAATATTTTTAATAATTTTATCAAGGCCCGTATAGTCGATTTCCATAAACGGTCATCGAACTGCATTTACAACGACCTTTTCCAAATTTTATTTGGACATAATTCCAAATCCAACCATTAGATTTCAAATATCTCATATTCTTTGGAAAGTTCTTTTCGATACGAACCCGACGATTCCGATTTTAGGAGAATCTGACAGTTGGATCTCCCGTAACGTCATTTCGAAGTCAATGGTCGAAATTCGCAAACGGTCGTTGTGCGGCGCGTTCTATTCTGGCCATTACACATATATAATATATATTTCGTCGATTTAAATTCAAAACGTATTTTATAAATCGCTTTAAATTCGTATTGAAAACGATTCCAACTTCATTTTCAATTTTAAATCAAAATTGAATATTCTATATCATTATATATATAAATGATAATATTTTCAAAATATCAGATTTTGAAATCAATTCCTTTTTTATATTCATCATAAAAATGAATAAATTCGATATTAATATCGTTCGCATCTAAATGGCACAAATCTAATCAACACGGCTTCATATTTTGCAATACGTTCGTGTCCATCCAAAATCGGACAACAAAATCATAATCTGATCTTTTACTGAAAGTTATTTTAAAATATTCGTTATTTTCCAAATTGGAATGAGACCCAATCAATTACCATATAATATTATTTATATGGATTTTATACACACATGTACACAACAATAATCAAACACAGTCAACCATCATCCAGAGTGCATCACACAACTGCATAAGCGTTAAATATGAATAATTTACGCTTACAACAGCCTGTCAACCAATCGATTGACATATAACTAAACAATTGGGATTAGTGTATGTCAAATATCATTCCAATACCCGTTTGGTGTATTCAAACAACAAACTGATTATTATTTGTGTAGTTGGGCGATGTGTAAAATATATCGTCCCAATCAATATCAGTCAAATGAGTGTACAAAAACAAATCGTCCGATTTGTAAATGAATATTTATTTTCATTCATATACACATTAAAATAATATTTTTAACTTCAAATTATTTATTTCAACGCATGAATATTTTATATAATTCGTTCCTTCAATAAAAATGATATTTTTATTGTTCATACATTTTATTCAACATATGAATATTTTATTTTCATTCCACATCACAATCACTATCAAATTACTCAACACAGTACAATCAAATAAGTCGTATGTCAGGAGCTACTAAGCCCCATCTGTATCCTAGTGTATATTTTTAACTAGAAAATAATAAGAGTGAGAAGTTCTCACTTTGGATTTCCACTCCGTCATTCTTTTATTCCTGAATTTCTGTTTCAATTATGTTCTCTTCCAGTCGGTTCCATCGCAATCTACTTCATATGATTTATATTAAAATCATATTTTTACAATGATGTATATATTCTAAAAATAACATGTTTACACACTGTATATATTTTAAAAATCTTGCTATTTGTATTTTTAAAAACAATGCAATTTGTATTCTTTAGAAACAAATACATTTTATATTTTTAAAAATTCCAATTTTAATCCTATGGTACTATATATAAAGATGATATTTTGATATCAAAGAAATATATTCAAAAAAAAATCAGATTTTTATTCCATACCATATAAATTAAAAATCATCTTCTTATCACTATATATTTATATAAAAATCTTATTTTTATCGTTATATATTTATATAAAAATCTTATTTTTATAAACTGTTATATAAATAAATAAATAAAATCATATTTTTATTTTAAAGTTATATGTATAAAAACCATATTCTTAAACAATGTTATCCGTATATAAAACTGAAAATAATATCATTGTTGTTTATCTTAAAAACTGAAGAAAAAAAATCATTGTTGTTTATTTTAAAAACTGAAAATAAAACCATTGTTGTTTATTTAAAAAACTGGAAATTTACTTGATTACTAAATAAATAAATAAAACAAAAAAAACTCACTACATCTGCTAGTCACTTCCTAGAACGACGTCGGCCACTAGGGTTGTCCATAACCGCTGCCACGATCGTCGAGACGCTGATCAACACCTGCCACATGAATCGCCGTCGCGAGCTTCACCTTCACCGTCCTCGTCGCGAACTCGGTGGACCCCCATCCCATGCTGAAACGCGGTTCGAACGACGAGCTTTTGGAGCTTGATTCCCCTCTCGACAGTGCAACAGAATTGATCAATGCCATGCAGTTTTAAAGAGCTCGAGAAGCTGGTTAATTCTTGTTTTGATTTGCTCTTTTAATTTGCCGTTCATTTGAAGAAATTGGAGATCGAATTTTGGAGTTTCGGTATCGTCTATTTGGGTTTGTGTCGGCTGAACCAAGTTTTGACCACGTGGAAATAATGAGGTAGGGTTTGACAGAAAATGCATATATACATATATATTTATTTAATTATTAATTAATTCCATCTTTAGTTGTTAATCGTTTCGAACTCCTAATCTAACCCAACGACTGTCGCCCCTAGCCAAACACCCCCATTACGGACACAATGGGATATGTTTCGCAAGCCAATTTGACTGTTTCGATCAGTTTTTCTTTAAATTAAAATATAAATCAATTTAATTGCATTTGAATGTACATTTTAATTTACAGGGGCCACATACTGACTCCAAAAATTCTGGAAAAATAAATCTATCTATGACTTAACGATACCGTCCTAACAAAAATAATTTCGTCGAATTTGGAGATCGTTTGAAAAATGATCATTTTCTGGTCGATCCAAATTGATTGAAATTAACCAAACACGTTTTCTTTTGCCACACTCACACATTAATTCGAAGAATTATAAATTTTGGAATCTAGCAATAATTCGACAATCCGGATCCAACAAAAGCGGTTTCGTCGAAAACGGAGGTCGTTTGCAAAATGGTTGTTTTTAAGAGCTTTATATATTAAAATATATATAAATTCCACAGTGACTTTTCTGAATTTTAATTTAGCCATAACTTACAATTTATAAAACAAAATCTTAGTTTCTTACATCCGTTAGAAAGATATCGTTAAACAGATTCAAATATTTCTTGTTTCGTCCAATTCTGACTTATATTGGATATTGTATATTCATTTGAATTTTGAAATCAAATTTTCGAACTATCGCGCCATTTCAGGCACGTTTTATATTTAAAATAAATTTATTCGTTCTAACTTCATCGAAAATAAATTTTTAGTCGTTATTATTTAAAATAAATCATTTTAAATATTCGAAATCCATTAAAATTGCCAAAATAAAAATTTTAAATTACTTCTGATTTTCTGGGTTGTTAAAATCTCCCCTACTTAAAATCTTTTCATCCTCGAAAAGGAACAGAGCTGAAAGTTGTTTAACTAACCAACTCAACTTTCATTCTGGCTTTCATTCTTTAACTTTTCAGTTTCTAAGAATTTTCAAATTCTTCAAAATTTTGGCTAACACCCTAAATTTCTGAATTTTTTTCCCATAACCTCCTTTGTACGGGGAGACATTTAAAACCCAAACTAGCCTCACAGGATCCTCATCAACAAAAAATAAAAAGAAAGTGCCAAAGGCCAGCCTTAGGCTCATAAACTCTTTAAAAGAAAAAGAAAATTGCCAAGCGGCCAGCCTTAGGCTCATAAACTCTTTAAAAGAAAAAGAAAATTAGTAAACACATACCTATTTGTCAGGCATAAAATTTTATTTCTCTTCTCTAGCCTTCTTGCTATTACCTGTTCAGTGTATATACATGTATATGCATGCCATTTCAACCAATTTTCAATTCAGTTCCATATTCGATATAATTTGGCTTAATTGTTCAAAATTTTAATTAATCAAACCAATAATCATACAACAGAACTAGCAATCAATTTGTTGATTATCGTTTCAAATTCATAATTTTGATATATATTTAGAAAATCATGTTTTTCATGCAAATTCAAAACAATATACCCTATCTAGTTTTGGTTGTCACACCAGTCAATTGGAATCATATAGATATCCCACTCTCGAAACTCGAACAAAACACTGATGATGGAGCCCCATCATCAGAACCATTCCCGACAACTAGAATGTGGTTCTATATCTATCTAGTATATTTAAGGCTTTGTATACATGTTTGCAAGGCATATATGCAAAATCTTTATATACTCGATTGTCCAAATTCAACATAAGATAGATAATCAAATACGTATAATAAGGTTTAGATTATCAAAACCAAAATTTGTTTTCACTTTTATTTTAAAGATACACTCTTCACGCTCGTTCTAGGATACTACTGATCCTATCTCTAACGAGTCATTCTCACTGGATATTACTAATCCAATATCTAATGAATTCTTTCGTTCGGTTCTAATGTGTCTTGTTCTCGAGCTCTGTAAACAAAAGCTCTGATACCAACTGTGACGACCCGAACTTCCCCGGTTTCCGAAGAGAAGAGAAAGAACGGATTGTCTGAGAACAAGACCAATCAGAACACAAACAGAAGAACATTTCATTTCTTATTACAATAATTTACATCAGAGTACAAGAATATAACGGAGTAAGAATAAATAATACACATTAGATAAACATCAGAGATTTACAAATTACAATGCAGCGGAAAAATAATTCAAAACACAACTGAAATAAATACACGGATATAGATCGTTTTGAATATAGCTCCAGCTATAAACCAGGATCCTATGAATATATATCTGCAAAACCAAAACTACTAGTTGCCCAAGGGAAAATAGGGGCACCCAGAGTTTATGTTAAAATAATAAACTCTAGGTCAGCCATGTGACTGGTGTGAGAACTAAAACAGTTATTAAAACTTTAGTTTAAAATAAGGTAAATCAAGGGACCATGCCATATAACACGAACGGGTTTACCCCCATGGATACCAGTGCCTAGAACAAAAATCGCAATGCTAAATAAAGAAAATGAAGCTATTATAAGACTCAGGTCCCATCACACAATGCAACGCAAGCCGGAGGATAGAGTTTTACCTTATAATAGCCAAATATGCTTGGTACGTTTTAAGACAAATCTTTTATTATTACTATAAATGAAGAAATCAACTTCAAATATAAATGTATCAATCATAGATGGCATGAGCGCCCCATCCCACTATGTCACCATATATAGTATAAAATCAAAACGGCAAAATGTCGTATTGGATTTGGATTTCCATCGTGGTGGCTCCTGATCCGAAAGATCTATCGCGTAGTGCAATTCCCAACGGTTTACGTCGCAGGCATGCGAAAACACCGTAATGCACATCCGCACTATCTAGGAAACAAGTTACCGCGGTTACGTCCAAGCATTGGAAAACACCGCTAACTCTAGCCATCTGGGAATCGGGGGGTGGGTGTTCCCCTATCCCTACTAGTGTGGGGCGACCACACTCAGTATCACCTCAATCGACGGAATCCAGGACACCACTAAGGTGTCTATCCTCATCTTATAAGCATACTGATCTAACCATCAGTTTACCACCATAACGGTGTGTGAGGCTTGCGAATTAACGCTACACAAAGTTTTGCTATATTAAAGCTGTGCTTTGATCATCATCCATGTTTGTCCCGTAATTGGGCAAACATCAAAAGTGTATAAAAAGATTTCGCAAAAAATGAAATAGTAGAGCCACACAACAATACAAATGCAAGTAGAATGCGCAAAGTTTTATAGTGGTTCAATCCAATGAGGATCTACGTCCACTCTCATAAGGAATTTCATTATCAATATGAAAGATTACAAGATCAAATTCTCTCTTACAATATTATCACTCTTTTACTCACAAATCACACAAATTACACTCAAATCCATTAGAGAACAATGAGGAAAACGCATCAATCCGCGGAGATATGATGTGGATGTGGTAGAGCTAGAAGGGTCCTTCCTTGTTCATTAACTTGCTTGATCAGTCTTCAACACTCCGATCGTTTGGATGTCTTTGACAGAGATCATGATCCATGGATTAATCTTTGATTTATGATGTTGGATAGATGCTAGGATTGTTCAAGAATATTTTTGACAGCACTTCGTGGCCTTAAGATTTTTTCCACTCCCCCAAATGAAGAAGTGAGGGGAGTATTTATAGGAGATCTTCAGACAAGGTGGCAGTTCTGTAAATATTCAGAAAGCGCCTTAACACATGTTGTCGCCGACATAACTTGGACCAACGGCATGATTCATGTCGTTCGGCGGGTTAGCCCGTGGCGCATTACACTTCCGATACATCACGACTCCCTTCAACATGGTTCATATCGTTCTGGTGATCCGATACTTGCTGAAAGTGACATGAGTGGGGCGCGACATGGTTTGTCCCCAGACTTTAAGTAGCGATTGACCTTTCATGCTATAGATCGATATGGAGGCATGACGACATGACCCATGTCATGTGATCTTGTGCTTCTTTGCGCCTTGAGCTTTATGGCATGTCATGGTGCGATGTCGCATGGTGACTTATTTTTGACGTTATGGATGGAATGCACCACGGCTTTGGGCCATCATGGTTTAAGGTCGATATGAATTATTTGTAGACCATGCCGCTGAATGATATGGATAACAGTGATATAGCTTCATATCGCTGACTGACATGAAGCTCAACCCTATCTTATAACATTTCGCCTTGACTTGGGAAAAACTTGACGAATTGCGATACGATTTTAGAAGTCTTAGTTGCGACATGGAGGCACATGACTTAGCTTTATGATTTGATATGCAGTATGACGACCTGACTGATACGCCATAGTTGAAGACAGCATGGTTCGTTCTTTTCTCTACGACATGGCTTTAGAACAACCTGGTATTTACGTATCAGGCCGCACGACATATCGAATAACGGCATGGTTTTGTTGACATATTGAACACGCATTTTTTATGGGTTAACATTTGCCCCTCTAAGTTCGTGTTATTGAAAATGACATGGGCTTCGAACCATGATATACCCAATACCTTTTTCGTGCACTTTAATTAAGTCGCTTAAAGCTCTGAAAAATTAATCCGTCTTCATTATCATGTCGTGAGTCGTGCGCCTCCACCAAAGTCATCGCACCTTAATTCCGACCGACTCCGACGATTTTTATCACCTCAATTCTCGACCTACACCTTCAACCTTGAAGAATCCTTCCTTCGTAAACCTTCCAAAAATTATCGTAAGCGATTTTCGGGTCTGAATTCTTCTTTGTTCCTCTAAATGCTAGGATTTGTATATTATTTAGTGTTTTTACTTATTCCTGATAAAGTGGTGATCTTGTGAATCGTTTTTGGCTGTTTTGTGTTATTAAGATGCTTGCGAATTGAAATTGAGTGAAATTAGAATAGGTATACCGCGTGTAAGGGCTCTGAAACCCTTTGATTTTCTTGAAACCCTAATTTCCATATAATGTGTACAACTTATGTCTCATGTCGTTCCCGTGGTTGTGAGTTTTAAACCGTGCTTGAGCGACATAACTTTTGATGCCATAAAGCATTTCGTTTTGGTCTATAATGATTGTACGAACTGTTTTTGAAGAGTTTGTTATAATGCACCACAGTTGTCTGTCGAAATGCTTGAAACATGAACCTTTTCATTGCTTTATTATAGTTGTGTCGTGCAATGATATATAAGTCTTGTGTTTGTGGTACGACATGGATCTCAAGCCGTGGATCATTATGAGTTTTAATTCGTTAATGAGCACGAGCCTCAAGTCGTGGATTGACATGTGCTTCATGTCGTGAATCGACATGAGTTTCATGTCGTAATGACCTAACTCCTATGTCCACTCACGCCTTGCTCTGGTGTTTGACATCTTTGTTTTAACTTCTTAACATTCCTACTTGTACAGGATGTCTAAGAGAACTGAGGGAAGCTCAAGTGAAGACGTAGCCCGCAAGCACCGCAGATTGGAAAAACTACCGATGTTAGAGGATGAGGTTTCTCTTGTTGCCCCTAGCTTGGCTGAGCTAAAGGCCATCATAGACAAGCCTGGATATGCCTCCAAACCACACACCTCTGAGCTTGCCAAACGCTTTGAAGGTTGGTGTCTTCATGGAGTTACCTTTGACCAGGTCGACTTGGACATACATTCATCTGATAATCGCTCAGTCGCCGAAGATTTAGATGCTGTGCGAAATCATTTGCTGGAGCAGCTTGATGCGATTAGGAATTGGTCGGACGAACGCCTTGGTGAAATTGGTCAATATTATGCACGCAAACTAGGGGCCTGGAACACCTTTGCTTGCGAGCTTCAAAGGCTGAATAAAGAAAACATTGAGCTCATTAGATCTTTGGAGAAGGACAAGTCCATGCTCATTAAGGCTCTTAGGTCTCAGGACGAGATCATTGCTGAACTATCGAGTCCTGGGGGCAAGACAATGATGGCTGGTACTCCTCCCCCTACTCAAGGTGGGGACTGACCCAATGACGAAAGGAGGTAGATCTCTTGTTTATCTTTTGTTACTTTCCTTTGGCGTGTTTATACTATAGACCGGTTGTATATGCGAGTGCCGGTCCTCGCTTAGTACTCCTATGATATTTTGCGTCCAATGTCTATGTTCTGGACTTGTGATGAACATGCTCGATCCCGCGTTTGACTTGTTTTGTGGACGATGTAATTTTGGTTGTGTTTGTTATGCTTTATTACCAGGAAATTGTATCCTGTTTTTCATGCCTTAAATTTTTCTTTAGGTTTTGATGTGCTTTTATATTTTTTGCATTTCACGCTTGATTTATATTTGCAATGCAAATTCTGCATTACAAGTTATTCGTTATGATAAGCCAACTTTACTGGATTTTCCTGATCTTGGGTAAGATGATGTTCATTAGATTTTGTTAATCCAGTTTTGTTATTTACGTTGTATCTAATCTTAATTATTTCAAGAAATCCAATTTTGTTGGTTGGAGTGACCTAATGCCGGGTTTTCATGAAATTATGACCGGAATGTAGTATGTTTAAGAGAGCGTCATTAGATTTCGCTAATGCGATAGCAATGTCACCATACCACAATTTGGTTTAAATATCTTGATCATTAGGCATGGTTTTTACAGTTAGATAAAGGAACCTGTTGTCTCTAGTAAATGAGTGGGCTAACTACTGATGGTTTTTATCAGATAACTTTGAGGGAAGTTTTTTGGTTCTATTATTAAATGAATTTGGAAGATTTGGCTTATAACCGGATGTCCTTGAAAGGATCTTTGATCCGTTGTTCGTTGGATCTGAATAATTCAGATACTTATTGAACTTGTCGGACGCCTTCGAAGTGGTCTTTGGGTCCGTCAGTAACTGGGTTTGAAGGACCCAGAATCAATAGCTAGATTTGGAAGATCTAGCTTCTGAGTGGATGCCTCTGAAGAGGTCTTTGAAAACCCTGTGTTTATATCGCTATCCATCCATATATGAATGGCATCGGCGATGAATTGGGTGCCCCTCGATGAGATCTTGGGTTCAAAGCCCGGTGTTTGTGTCGCTATCCGGCCATATCTTAATGGCGTCGGCGATGAACCGGGTGCCCCTCGGGGAGGTCTTTGGTTTAAGAGCCCGGTGTTTGTATCTCTATCCGGCCATATCTTAATGGCATCGGCGATGAACCGGGTGCCCCTTGGGGAGGTCTTTGGTTTAGGAGCCCGCTGTTTGTATCGCTATCCGGCCATATCTTAATGGCGTCAGCGATGAACCGGGTGCCCCTCGGGGAGGTCTTTGGTTTAAGAGCCCGGTCTTTGTATCGCTATCCGGCCATATCTTAATGGCGTCGGCGATGAACCAGGTGCCCCTCGGGGAGGTGTTGAGTTCAAAACTTGACCCGTAGTTTGGGTTTAGAGTTCTTGATGCCCCTTATCTATGGTTTTACACTTCACATCCTCTGCAGCAAGTGTGTAGATGTTTGAATATTAAGCAACAGGTGCTTGAACTTTCCCTCGTCGGGGGATGTGTTATAGCATTCCTCAAGCCCTATTTGGTTCTCAATGCGTTTTCGTTTGCTTAAAAAGCATGTAATTAAAATCGATGTTAGCAGCTTGAAATTAAAAACCTGCAAATGTACGATTTTAAACAGGTAAAGTAATTTCTTTCACTAATTTGTACAAACTTTGCAACGATATTCACAATGCATGATTTATTTACAATTCTTGATGTATGTATAATTCAAAATATGTGAAAGAACTTCAAACAAAGTAGTGGCGGAGATGAATGCTATTCCCTGCTCGAAGAAGTGCGATTCCGTCTGTTGTTTTCAACTCAAAAGTGCCATCTGCAAATTTATGGCTTATCACGTATGGTCCCTCTCAATTGGGTCCAAATACCCCAGTTCCTGTCATAATTCTCTTCAGGACGAGGTCTCCGATTTAAAAAGTTCTTTGCTTGACTTTTGTATTGAAATATCTAGCTATTTTCCGTTGATGGGCCGCTATTTTAAGCTTTGCTTCTTTTCGCTTTTCCTCGAGTAAATCAAGTGCCTCCAACTGCAGCTTTTCATTCTCCTCCAGATTAAAGTGGATTCTGCGGCGAGTTGTCACTTCTAGTTCCACTAGGATCATAGCTTCTGACCCGAATGCAAGTGAGAATGGTGTGTGGCCCGTGGTAGTTTTATGTGTTGTCCGGTATGAACATAGTGCAAAGGGAAGTTCATCAACCCAGTTGCCTTTGGCTTTCTCGAGACGCTTCTTGATAGTTGACTTTAGTATTTTGTTGATTGCTTCCACTTGCCCATTTGCTTGTGGATGGGCCACAGCTCCAAAACTCTTTTTGATCTTATATTTAGCGCAGAAGTCTAAGAATTCATTGCTTTCAAACTGGGTTCCATTATCGGTAATGATCTTCTGCGGTACTCGAAACCTGCAAATGATGTTTTTTAAGACAAAATTGATCACTTTCTTTGATGTGATAATAGCTAAAGGTTCTGCTTCAGCCCATTTGGTAAAGTAGTCGACAGCTACTATGGCGTATCTCATATTCGCTTTTGAGGTTGGTAACATCCCAATCAAATCTATGCCCCAGACGGCGAATGGCCATGGACTGACCATTTGAGTTAGTTCCATGGGAGGTTCCCTTGGAATCTTAGAAAATCTTTGGTACTTGTCACACTTCTTTACATAAGTCATGGCATCTAGGTTTACATTAGGGCAGATCGCAGAACCTTCTTGGCTAACGTTTGACCGCCGGTGTGTCCTCTGCATTCTCCCTCGTGCAACTCTGCCAAAATTGCTCTAGATTCCTTCTTGGTCACACATCGCAGCAATGGCATAGAGAATCCTCGTCAGTATAGTCTTCCATCTTGAATGAGGTACAAAGGGGCCTTGCGCAATATCCTCCTTTTGCTTTTCCGTTCTTCAGGAACTGTCCCGTTGAGGATATATTCTTTGATTGGAGTCATCCATGACATAGGTTCCTCAGTGGTTTCCATTATCCAGTCAACATTTGCTTCCTTAATGTTGGGGGTAGAAAGGACCTTGATAGGGATTAAACCCATCAGCCGAGCATCTGATGAACTGGCATACTTGGCATGAGAATCCGCTTTTACGTTCTGTTCTCTTGGGATGTGAGATATAACATAGTGATCGAGGTTGTTTAGAAGTTCCAAAGCTTTGATTAGATAAGAGGGGAGATTCCCAGTTTTGGTTTGGAATTCTTCGCGCACTTGACCCACCACCAACTGAGAGTCGCTAAAAATCTGCAAAGTTTTTAGGTTTAGTTCTTTTGCCAATTTTAATCCTTTTATTAATGCTTCATATTCGGCCTCATTATTTGTTAATGGAAATTCTAATCTCAATGCGTAGCATAATGAGTGACCCTCTGGGGTTTGCAAAACAATTCGAGCCCCTGAGGAATAGTTGTTTCTGGATCCATCAAAGTATAGCTTCTAAGTAGCTTCTGTTTCCGCTGGTTCCTTAACCTCTTCCCCTCTGTTGGTGAACTCAGCGACAAAATCTGCTAAGGCCTGGCCATTAATAGTTTTTCGAGGATGGTAGGTGATGTCATATTGACTTAACTCAATGTTCCATTTTAATAACCTTCCTGAAGTCTCTGGGCGAAAGAGGACTTGTCTTAATGGTTGATCGATAAGGACCTTGATAGGGTGAGATTGGAAATACGGTCTCAACTTTTTTGAGGCGACAAGGAGGCAATATGCGAGATTTTCTAGTTTAGGGTAATTTAGCTCTTCCCCGGCGAGCCTCTTACTAATGTAATATACCGGCAGTTGCACTCCTGTTTCTTCTCGGATTAGCGCTGCACTCAAAGCATGTGATGAAACTGTTATATATAAAATCAGATCCTCCCCATCCTTAGGTTTTGATAACATTGGCAGTGATTCCATATGTCTTATCGATTCCTCGAAAGCCTCTTGGCACTCCGAGGTCCACTGGAAGTCCTTTTTTCCTTTTTTCAAAGCATCGAAAAGTGGAATGCATCGATCCGTTGCTTTGGAAATGAACCGGTTTAGTGCTGCTATCTTTCCATTTAAGTTTTGGAGCTCCTTTTTTGTCTTCGGGGCTCACATTTCCCTTAAAGCCGCAATTTGAGAGGGATTCGCTTCGATGCCCCTAGCATTGACGATAAATCCGAGAAATTTCCCCGAAGAGACTCCGAATGAACATTTTAATAGGTTTAGTTTCATCCCGTACTTCCTGAGTATGTGAAACATTTCTGTCAAATCCTCGAGGCGACCTTCGGCCTTCTTTTATTTGACTAGCATATTGTCTACATATAATTCCATTGTATTCCCTATTTGAGATTTAAACATGGAGTTTACAAGACGTTGGTAAGTCGCTCCTTCGTTTTTCAGTCCAAATGGCATGACTTTATAGCAGTATAGTCCCCTATCCGTTATAAAACTCGTGTTCTCTTCGTCTGGCTTATGCATCATAATTTAATTATATCCAGAATATGCGTCCATGAAAGATAGTAACCCGTGCCCGCTGTTGCATCTACAAGTTGGTCAATTCGGGGTAAAGGAAAACTGTGTTTTGGGCACGCTTTATTAAGATTTGAGTAATCTATACACACTCTCCATTTTCCATTGAACTTTTTGACAAGTACTGGGTTAGAAACCCAATCTAGATACGTAGATTCTCGTATGAAATCATTTTTAAGTAGTCTATCTACTTCCTCTTTTAGAGCCTCGGATCTTTCAAATCCCTGCATTCGTCTTTTTTGTTTTACAGGAGTCAATTTTTGGTTTATATTCAACTTGTGAACAATTACATCTGGTAGGATCCCACACATATCTGAGTGTTCCCAGGCAAATTCATCTAAGTTTGCTTTCAAAAACAAGATTAATTCCCTTTGCAGCTTCATGCCTAATTGAGATCATATCTTCAAGACCCGGTTAGGGTCCTTGTCGAATATTGGAACAGGGATAGTGTCTTCGGCTGGAGCTGCTCTATTTTCCCCCATACTATTTTTCCTTGGTTCAATTGCTTTCCGAGTGCCACTATGCTCGCCAGTACGGGGGTTTTGCTTTAGTTGCTATAAGGGGGTTTTTTGGATGCAGAATGGCGGCTGTACACCCTTCTTCGATTCCTTCTTCCTTACCTCTGCCAACTCAACCAAATAACACTCCCTTGCTGCTTGTTGATCACCTATGATTGTACCAACACCATTTTCTGTAGGAAATTTCATAGTGAGGCGCCACGGAGCCATAGTTACTCTGAATGCTGCAAGAGTAGGTCTTGTCAGGAAGGCATTGTAAGCAGAGGGTCCATCAATTACAACAAAGTCCTGTACCAATGCGGCTTTCTGGTCCCCTTCTCCAAGCTCCACCAACAGGCTGATGACACCAATTGGTTGAACAGCTTGACCAGTGAATCCATAGACCTAATTCTGACAGGCCTTTACGTCGTTCATGGAAAGCTTCATCCTATGGAATGCGCTAAAGAAGAGGATATTAACTAATGCTCCGCTATCGACCAACACCATTCTAACTATGGCTAGGCCCAGACCATTGGTTATCACCATTGGATCCTCTATAGGCGTTATGATCCCAGTCGGATCTTCATCTTTAAATGTGATGTCGTCTCGCAGGATTCTCGGTACCTTTGCTGATAAAACTTCGTCTATGGTCATGAGTTCACCTTTTTACGGAGGGTTCTTTACCTCATGAGCATACTTCACCATATCCCCCCAGCTTTTCTCAACCGGGTAGGGGCCTCCTGAAATGGTGTTTATGATTATCTTTGGTATAGCAGTAATCGAAGCACTCTCATTCTGTTTAGGATGTCCTGTGGAGGTTCCTTGATCTTGATTTCCCTGAGCATTCTGGGAGTTCTTTGTGTACTGTTGAAGCATGTTTTTCCTTATCAGTTCTTCAATTAAGCTTTTCAAATGTCTTCATTCGTTCGTGCTATGCCCTGGCTGGTTGTGAAATCGACAGAACCTGCCGGACTTTATTGCGTTATCAGTGACTCTTAACTTCCCGGGCTCTGGGTACTCTTCAGTATCTTTGGTCGCCATATAAATGTTCTCTATGGTATCATTAAGAGGAGTCATTTCAGAATTCTTGAAGAAACGAAGCTTTTTGTTGTTTCGACCATCTTTCCCTTCATTCCCCCTTTTCTGTTTTCCTCCGGCGTTTTTATGTCCTCCTTGCATGTTTACATCTCTCTTTTCTGATGGATGTAGCTTCCATTGTATAGGCCGGATCCTCATCCACGCCTATATACTCCTCTGCCTTGTTAAATAGCTCTTCGAGAGTGGCAGGCTTCTTCTTTTTGATCCACCGCCCGAGTTTGGTCTTTTTACTTATGCCTCCCTTCAAAGCCATCAAAGCCAAACGTGGCTCATAGTTTCCAACTTCGGCCGCGGCTATGTTAAAACGAGAAAGGAAGGCCTTAATGGACTCTCTCGGCCCTTGTTCCAGTTCATTCAATTCCATTACATCACGCACCTTGGTTGCTTGGAGCCTAAATTGCTATCTGAATTGCTTGGCCAAGGTAGCGAAGTCATCCACGGATTTCGGCGGGAGTTTTGTGAACCAGAGTGAGGCTACTCCCTCCAAGTAGGTAGGGAAGTACAAACACTTGAGTTCATCAGTGGCGTGTGCCCCATCCATGTGTTGATCGTATCTGAATAGGAACACTTTTGGATCGCCGGTTCCATTGTAGGCTTGTACAACTGGGGGTTTGAATTTATTTGGATATGGCGCCATCTTTATTCTTTTAGTAAGTGGGGTTTTTGTAGGAGCAAATCCCCATTCCTTTTCATCGTCCACCTTTTTCTGGCTCTCATTCATGATCTTACGTACCATTCCGAATATTCGCTCCTCTTCATTAGGTTGGTCCACGGGGCTGACACCTTCCTCTTTACCGGATGCTTGCCTACGCAAGCGGTCACGGCTTAGATTCTGTGGTCCTGGACCTCGCGCATGGGGAAGTGCCCCTTTGGCGGAACCAAACGCTTGTTGAGGAGTTGCTTTCCCAGAGTAGTTATGAGTAGGTGGCTTCATTCCCTTATGACTAGGATTCGCGACATCCTGGACATAATATCCTTTATTTGGGCTTGAGGAAGAAGATCCAGTATCTTCCGTTCCAATGATTTTAGCGGTTTTCAGGCGGCTCGCATTGATGGTAACTTTAGCCGCTGCGGCTTGCATAGCGAACATGGTGTCGAGCTTCTTCATCATGGCTTCATTTGCAATATACATTCGACTTGTTAGTCCTGCTGCCACTTCATCCAACTCTCTTCTTGTTACGGCGGTCCCGGCTTTAGAACTTTCACCGATTTCAAACTGATGGGTAGGCAGGGTATCTTCTGTGTTAGTGGCATTGTCGACATCTTCGAGGCTTTTACTTGTAACCTTCTTTGATGGTCTACCTGGTTTTCCCATGGCTCTTGAGATATATTTTAATTCAGACAACTTAGATGATTGGAGTGTAATAAAATTCCAATGAAAGGCCTTCTATCTTATGAGAGAGCAAGAAATGGATTGGCAATCCGGGCCCCATGGTGGGCGCCAAATGTTTGTCCCGTAATTGGGCAAACACCAAAATTGTATAAAAAGATTTCACAAAAAATGAAATAGTAGAGCCACACAACAATCCAAATGCAAGTAGAATGCGCAAAGTTTTATAGTGGTTCAATCCAATGAGGATCTACGTCCACTCTCATAAGGAATTTCATTATCAATATAAAAGATTACAAGATCAAATTCTCTCTTACAATATTATCACTCTTTTACTCACAAATTACACTCAAATCCATTAGAGAACAATGAGGAAAACGCATCAATCCGCGGAGATATGATGTGGATGTGGTAGAGCTAGAAGGGTTCTTCCTTGTTCATGAACTTGCTTGATCAATCTTCAACACTCCGATCGTTTGGATGTCTTTGACGGAGATCATGATCCATGGATTAATCTTTGATTTATGATATTGGATAGATGCTAGGATTGTTCAAGAATATTTTTGACAGCACTTCGTGGCCTTAATATTTTTTCCTCTCCCACAAATGAAGAAGCGAGGGGGGTATTTATAGGAGATCTTCAGACCAGGTGGCAGTTCTGTAAATATTTAGAAAGCGCCTTAACTCATGTTGTCGCTGACATAATTTGGACCAACGACATGATTCATGTCGTTCGGCGGGTTAACCCGCGGCGCATTACACTTGCGATACAACACGACTCCCATCAAAAGGGTTCATATCGTTCTGGTGATCCGATACTTGCTGGAAGCGACATGAGTAGGGCGCGACATGGTTTGTCTCCAGACTTTAAGTAGCGATTGACCTTTCATGCTGTAGATCAATATGGAGGCATGGCGGCATGACTCATGTCGTGTGATCTTGTGCTTCTTTGCGCCTTGAGCTTTATGGCATGTCATGGTGCGATGTCGCATGGCGACTTATTTTTGACGTTATGGATGGAATGCAGCACGGCTTGGGGCCATCATGGTTTAAGGTCGATATGAATTATTTGTAGACCATGCCGCTGAATGATATGGATAACAGTGATATAGCTTTATATCGCTGACCGACATGAAGCTCAACCCTATCTTACGACATTTCGCCTTGACCTTGGGAACGACTTGACGAATTGCGATACGATTTTAGAAGAGAATTAGTTGCGACATGAAGGCACATGACTTAGCTTTATGATTTGGTACGCAGTATGAGGACCTGACTGATACGCCACAGTTGAAGACAGCATGGTTCGTTCCTTTCTCTACGACATGGCTTTAGAACGACCTGGTATTTACGTATCAAGCCCCACGACATATCGAATAATGGCATTGTTTTGTCGACATATTGAACACACATTTTTTATGGGTTAACAATCCACCAATCTCTTCTTTTCAACAACAGCTTGGATCACTGCATCTCAGCATGCCACACTATCAATCCATACTATACAACTGACTTCTGGCGATATATAACCTCTGAGCTCATACGTCTCAGAGAAGGATGTTAATCAAGAGAATAAATTCTCCGCCACTAAACAGATATATATTTAGCAGAGATCAACGAATACAATATAAATGAATACAATATCAGACACACCATCCATTTGCTAGTCCGTTCTAGGTCTGAATGAAACCGAAGGCACCTTATTCCTCGTCCTATATGTCCAATATAGGAGAGAGGCCCTTGCATATCCAGTTGATCACCAAGTACATCTGGATGATCACCACTTATTACCTCGTCTTGGGTGTACAGCCCAATCAAGACATCAGTAATCATCCAAACGATGTGAAGACCTCCGGTCTTCAACCACCGTCTTCATCATCGACTTATCATCGAATCAGTTATTCAGAATTGGTATAAACCTGGCCAACAACATATGCCTCATTCCAATCCAGAATATTCTTTTGTTCAAATATTCTTATCATTTGGGAAAAGTTCCCATTAATTTTATCAAAGATAAATTCTTTAAATTTATTATTTAATCTTCCTTTGGATATTAATTCAAACCAAATTAAGGTTTCTCCAAACTAGTCGGGATTAGCGAACCCTTTCGAAGTAATCTTTTATTATATTTCCCAATCCCAACCTATTCATCCTATGGAGCAAAACTGGTAATACTCCATATCTAACATCACAGTGTTCTCAGTAAATATTAATTACCATTTCACATTTAAATCTAATTAAAGATTTAACTATCGCATGGAGCAAAACTGGTGATACTCTATTTTCGATCGTTTCTCAGATTTGATAATTTAAATGATCAAATCCTCATATCAATCTAATTAAAGATTCATTAAAAACTCCACTTGGTTTTAATCTTCCCAAAAATCAATATTAATGATTATTTAACTATGGGAAATCATATGTTGTCTTTAACTGGGTTAAAGAACCAATGTCATTTAAAACACGGTTCACGATAAACCAAAAATCACATTCCATTAATTATGGATTCTTCACGGAAAACAGATCAATATATAATCAATATCAATTTCTGTATCCGACTAATAATATAAATGGAATAACGGCAAAGTCTTTTAAATTCCATATATATTTACAGTCTTCTTCCACAGAAGCTCACTTTGATTATTACCAAATCGAATTCCATTCCATTCCAATTAAATATTAATTAATGGGAAAACTTTACTTTGGAGAAACCCGTTAAATCTAAATATAAGATTCATATATTCCAAATCACATTTCTTTGTTAATCGGGTTAAAGAACGAATGTCGTTAAAAACACAGTTCACAATAAACCTAATTCACATTCCATTTCAATTCCAACTAAATGTTAATTTGATTGGTAATTCTTCTTTTAATCTTAGTTAAAAGATTTTATCTTTTCACACAGGGTTTAAGAACAGTGTTAATGAATACACCATTCACGACAAATCCAAAAATCCAATTCCAATTAAATATTAATTAATTAGTAAACTTCATTAAATCTTAATAAAAAGATTTATTCTTTTCTCAATTGGGTTTAAGAACAGTGTTAGTGAAGATACCATACATGATAAACCCAAAATCCCATTTGATTTTAAATACAAGGCTCTTAATATAAAATATATTGGCTTATATTCAATATCAAATTCTGAAATCAACAAATATCGTACTGGAATAACGATATATATATATATATATATATCTTCCAAATTCCTCTACAATGTCCGTATAATCACGGAATCCAATGTCGAAATATTCCGAAGATAATTTCGATTCAAATCCATTCCAATTCATATATTGGAAATTCTGGTTATTTTCAAAACCATTTCAAATCCAAGTTATTTATTCAAAAATATTGGATTTTAATTCTAGGTTATAACTAGTTCATTTCGATAAAAATATATTTTTATGTTTTCAAATATGTAATTTTTCATCCAAATTCTTTCCAAATCATTTATTATGATTTCACACAAATATTAATATTTTTAATAATTTTATCAAGGCCCGTACAGTCGATTTCCATAAAAAGTCATCGAACTGCACTTACATCGACCTTTTCGAAATTTGAATTGGACATAATTCCAAATCCAACCATAAGATTCCAAATCTATCATATTCGTTGGAAAGCACTTTTCGATACAAACCCAACGGTCCCAGTTTTAGGAGAATCCGGTGGTCGGATCTCCTGTAACGTCAATTCGAAGTCAATGGTCGAAATTCGCAAACGGTCGTTGCGCGGCGCGTTCTATTCAGGCCAATAAAAATATATAATATATATATTATATATATTTCATCGATTTCAATTCAAAATGTATTTTATAAATAGTTTTAAATTCGTTTTAAAAATGATTCCAACTTCATTTTCAATTTTAAATCAAAATTGAATATTCTATATCATTATAATATATAAATGATAATATTTTCAAAATATCAGATTTTTAAAATCAATTCCTTTTTTATATTCATTAAAAAAATGAATAAAATCGATATTAATATCGTTCGCGTCTAAATGGCGCAAATCTAATCAACACGGCTTCATATTTTGCAATATGTTCGTTTCCATCCAAAATCGGACATCAAAATCATAATCTGATCTTTTACTGAATATTATTTTAAAATACTCGTTATTTTCCAAATTGGAATAAGACCCAATCAGTTACCATTTAATATTATATATATGGATTTTATACACACATGTGCACAACAATAATCAAACATAGTCAATCATCATTCAGAGTGCATCACACAACTGCATAAGCGTTAAATATGAATAATTAACGCTTACAACAGCCTGTCAACTAATCGATTGACATACAACTAAACAATTGGGATTAGTGTATGTCAAATGTCATCCTAATACCCTAGTGGGGTTTTCAAACAACAAACACTGATTATTATTTGTGCAGTTGGGCGATGTGTAAAATATATCGTCCCAATCAATATCAGTCAAATGTGTGTATATAAACAAATCGTCCGATTTGTAAATGAATATTTATTTTCATTCATATACACGTTAAAAATTATATTTTTAACTTTAAAATATTTATTTCAACACATGAATATTTTATATAATTTGTTCCTTCAATAAAAATAATATTTTTATTGTTCATACATTTTATTCAACACATGAATATTTTATTTTCATTCCACATCACAATCACAATCAAATTCCAAAACATAATACAATCAAACAAGTCGCCCATGATCTGTGGATGACAGTGTCAGGAGCTACTAAGTCCCATCTGTGTAAGGACCCGTAACTTCCCCGTGAAGGAAAGAGCAGATACTTTGAGAACAACACACAAAAGAACTCAGACGGAAGAACATTTCATTGTTTATTACAACAATTCCATCAGATTACAAGAATATACAGAGTATGAATAAATATTACACAGAAATATCAGAGATTTAAATTACATTTAAATACATCGCAGCGGAAAATTATACAATACACAACAGAAGGAGATATACGGATACAAAGCTTTCCGGATATCATTCCAGTTGTAAACCAGGATCGTGTGAATATAAATCTGCAAAACCAAAACTACTAGTTGCCCGTACGGAAAATAGTGGCACCCAGAGTTTAGGTTAAAACAATAAACTCCAGGTCAGTCATGTGACTGGTGTGAGAACTAAAACAGTTATTAATCTTTATTTTAAAGTTCGGTAAATCGAGGGACCACGCTGTATAACACGGAACGGGTTTCCTCCCAAGAATACCTGTTCATAAAACAAACAACGCAATGCTAAATAAAGAAAAATGAAGCTATCATAAGACCCAGGTCCCATCACACAATGCAACACAAACCGGAGGATAGGGTTTTACCTTATAATAGCCAAAGGATGCTTGATACGCTAAAAACAAATCATTTGATACTATTATAAGGGCATAGTGTATACAACTATTTCAATCATAAGTATCAATCATAGACGGCATAAGTGCCCCATACAACTATGTCGCCATATATAGGTATACAATCAAAACCGCAAAGTCACTTATTGGAATTTGGATTTCCGTCTGTGAACCGAGGCCAGGGATCGTCCTCTACCGATTCGAGACAATCTAGCCTACCATGTCTCAAGCAAGCGCGCAGGCAAGCCAAGGAGCAACAGGGCCGGTCCACACGATGTGGATTAAACTTAAACCCTGGACACTACATTTCCCCGCCCTATGGGGGCATAAATGAGCCTAATGACTCCATCGGCTTCACATTGTCACCGATATATCCTAGGCGCCTCGCAACAGCAACAACCACATAAGTCAAACTCGTCAGGGCGTGTAAAACCACTGACGCCACTTCTAGCTAGAAAGAAACGCATGCCCTCCCTGAATTCCTCTCCCGTTTATGGTTCACAACCGGGGTGTGAGGCTCGTGAATTAACGCAACACAAAGCGGTGCCACACAGGCTGTGCTTTGATCATCAACCACAAGACTCTGCTTTTCAACAGGAGCCTTGATCATTTGCCACTTAGGCATGCCACACAGGCAATTCACTCCATGCGTTTGTTATCCATCAACATATAACCCTTGAGCTCGTACGTCTCATAGAAGGGCATTAAGCAAGAGAATAAATTCTCCGCCACCAAACAGATATATATTTAATAGAAATCAATCACACAGACTAAAATCCAATGTCAGACGCACAGTCCATTTACAAGTTCGTTCTGGGTCTGAACGAAACCGGAGGCACCTAGTACCTCGCATATCCATCGATCTCCAAGTACGTCTGGACGATCACCAACTGATTCCCTCCTCTTGGGTGTACATCCCAATCGAAATCATCAGTAATCACCCAAACGACGTGAAGACCTCCGGTCTTCAACCACCGTCTTCATCTTCGACTCATCGTCCAATCAGTTATTCAGAATGGGATAAACCTGGTCTTTCCGAATAACTCGCGTATATAATAAACAAGTGTTACACAAACACAACATACGCCTCATTCCAATTCATCAGTCACTAACCATAAACTAGTAAGAGAACAATTCCCCAAATATTAACCCCGAAGGCTGAAACCAACATCAGATCAATACCCAGGAAACCATTCATCTTAGCCAACCTACAGTTAGTTTCTAAATTTTACATTCTTAGGGAAAGGTTCCCATTAATTTTATCAAATATAAATTCTTTTAAATTTATTCCTTAATCTTCCTTTGAATATCACTTCAAACTAGTCGGGATTAGCGAACCACACCAAAGTAATTATTCATTTTATTTCCCAATCCCAACCTATTTATCCCATGAAGTATAACTGGTCATACTTCATATCTAACACCACGGTGTTATCGATAAATTCAATTACCTTTTCACGTTCAAATCTAATTAAAGATTTAACTACCATCTGGAGTAAAACTGGTGATCCTCCATTCTCGATCTTTTCAATATAATTAAAGATTCATTAAAACTCCACTTAGTTTTAATCTTTAACTGGGTTAAAGAACCGATGTCATTTAAAACACGGTTCACGATAAACCCCAAAATCACATCACATTTCAATCAGTCCCTAACCGTAAATTAGCAAGTGAGCAATTCCCTAGGTATTAACCCCGAAGGCCGAAACCAACATCAGATCAATACCCAAGAAACCATTCACTTTAACTAATCTCCATTTAGTCCCTGAATTTCTTAACTCAGTTGGGTCTAAGAACAGTATTATTGAAGATACTGTTCACGACAACCCAAAGTCACATTCCATTAATTATCGGGTTAAAGAACAAGTGTTACTTAAAACACTGTTCACGATAAACCCAAAAATCAATACCAATTCAATTCCAATTAAATATTATTTAATTGGTACACTTCATTAAATCTAAACAAAAAGATTTAATCTTTTTCTCAACTGGACTTAAGAACAGTGTTAATGAAGACACCATTCACGACAAACCCAAATCCCATTTGGTATTAAATACAAGGCTCCGAATAGAAAATATATCGGCTTATATTCAATATCAAATTCTACGACCAACAAATATCGTATTGGAAATAACGATATAAATATATCTTTCAGATTTCCATAACAATAAATGTATAATCACGAAACCCAACATTGAAATATTCCGAAGACAATTTCGATTCAAATCCATTCCAATTCACGAATTGGAAATTCTGGTTATTTTCAAAACTCTTTCAAATCCACTTTATTTATTCTAAAAATAAATAGAATTATAATTCTAGTTCAAAACTAGTTCATTTTGATAAAAATCTATTTTTATCTTTTCAAATATGGAAATTTTCATCCTAATTCTTCACAAATCGTTTCTTATGATTTTACACAAATTATTGATATTTTTAATAATTTTATCAAGGCCCGTATAATCGATTTCCATCAACGGCCATCGAACTACACTTACATCGACCTTTTCCAAATTTGTTTTGGACATAATTCCAAATCCAACCGTTAGATTTCAAATCTCTAATATTCCTTAGAAAGCTCTTTTCGATACGAACCCAACGGTTCCGGTTTTAGGAGAATCCGACGGTCGGATCTCCCGTAATATCCATTCGAAGTCAATGGTCAAAATTAAAGAACGGCCGCGGCGCGACACGTTCTATTCAGGCCATTCTATATATATAATATATTTCATCGATTTCCTTTTAAAACGTATTTTATAAATCGTTTTGAATTGGTTTTCGAAACGATTTCAACTTCATTTCAAATTCAAATCAAAATTGAAATTTATCTTATAAATTCGTTTTAAATTCATTTCAAATTCATTTCAATTCAAATCAATTTTCAGTTCAATTTCAATACGTTTTAAATTCAATTCAAAACGATTTCAATTCTATTTCAATCTAATTCGAATTTCAATTCTATTCAATTGAATTTGAATTTCAATTCTTTTCAATATAATTCGAATTTCAATTCTTTTCAATATAATTCGAATTTCAATTCTTTTCAATATAATTCGAATTTCGAAATCACTTTCAATATTCATTGAAAAATGAATAAAATCGATATAAATATCGATCGCGTAAAAATGGCGTCAATCTAATCAACACGGCTTCATAAATTTCTATTTTCAAATATTCTATTTCAAATATTTCTATTTTAAATATTCCTTTTTCAAATATTTCTATTTCAAATATTTCTTTTTCAAAACTGGAATGAGGCCCAATCAATTACCATATAATGATAATTATATGGATTTTCTACAACACATGTATAAAATCAACCATCATCCAGATTGCACCACACAACTGCATAAGCACTAAATATAAATAATTAACGCTTACACAGTCTGTCGACCAATTGATCGACATACAACTAAACAATCGGGATTAGTGTACGTCAAATATCATCCAAATACCCGTGTGGGGTTTCAAACAATCAAACATAGATTTTATTTGTGCAGTTGGGCGATGTGTAAAATTTATCGTCCCAATCAATATCAGTCAAATTTGTGTATATAAACAAATCGTCCTATTTGTTTATATTTATTTATTCACATTCATGTTAAAAATTATATTTTCAACTATAAAATATTTTTAACTACATAAATATTTTATTTCATTTCACATCACATTACACAATCAACTACACATCAAAATCAAACAAACAAGCATACAAGTCGTCCATGGTCTGTGGACGATGGGTGTCGGGTGCTACTAAACACCGTCTACATCCTAGTATATATTTTTAACTAGAAATTTAAATTAAAGGTGAGGAGTTCTCACCGAGGGGTTCCACTCCGCCATTTCTATTCTGAACCGTTTGGATTTTCCCCAAATCCCAACGTAGTCTTCTTCACGCTGTTCACAGTAAAAATCACACTTTTAATATGATGTTTATTTTTCGAATCGATGTTTATATCATAAAAATTATAATCTCTACTATATAAAAATTATATTTTTATTCTGCTATTTCTATTTTATAAACTATGTATATTTTATTTCAAAAACAATGTGATATATATTTTCAAAACAACATTCTAAGTTATATTTTCAAAATCGAATTCTAGTTCGTACCTTTCAGAAACAAGTTCTAGTTCGTATATTTCAAAACAAAGGTATATTTATATTTTTATAAAAACAACTTCGTATATATTTTAATTTCAAACAGCTTCATATATATTTTAATTTCATACAACTTCAAATATATTTTATTTTCAAACAACTTCATACATATTTTATTTTCAAACAACTTCTTATGACAAAACCATATGTTTTTAAACAAACAAAAATCATATCTTTTTATGAATGAAAAATATAATCTTTCTAGTTTTAAAATCGTAAATTACTAGTTCTAAAAATCGTATCTTTCTAGTTCTAAAAATCATATATTACATCATCTAAAAATCGTACTTTTACATACAATGAAATCATATTTTCCGAACCGAAGATTTCATATTCTTATAAATCAAAGAAATCATATAATTTTAACAAAGGAAATCATATAATTTAAAATCGGGAAAAAGAAAAATTACTGTGAAATTTAGGGTTTTAGTTGCCGGAGGGAGGGGAGAAGGCTGCTGGCTCGCGGAGGGTTGCGGCAGTCGTCAACGCGGCGGTGGGGCCTGCGCGGTGCGGTGGCGGGTCCAGCAGGGGATGGCGAGGCTCGAGTGGTCGGCTGTTGCTTTCACGGGGCGTGATTTCTTCGATGGGGGGAGGTGAGGGAGAAGGGGGTGGCGACCTGTGGCGGAGGCGCGGCAGGGGCTGAGGTCGGCGGTGGATCTGGACGGAGGGCGCGGTCTCATCGTTTGTTTTTTTTGTTTGTTTTTTATTTGAACGATCGTATGAAGGGGAGGGCGTTGACCAAGAGAGGATAAGGGGGGATGGAGACTTTGATTTTATATTAATTTATTTATTTTATTATATTTAAATCTCAAAAAGCAACTTTGTATTTCGAACTCAAAATCAAGGCCACCGACAGTCGTCCATAGCTAATTAACCCCATTCTGAACACAATGGGATATGCCCCATAAGCCAATTCGACTGTTTCGATCAGTTTTCGTCAAAATCAAAATATAAATCTATATATTGAATTTTAACGTACATTTCAATTTATCGGGGCCACATACAGTCTCTAAAAATTCCCAAAAAAATATTTCGAGCTTCGTATTGACGATATGGTCCTAACAAAACTAGTTTCGTCGAATTCTGAGACCGTTCGAAAAATGGCCATTTTCCAGTCGATTAAAATCAACTAAAACTGGTAAACGCATTTTCCTTTACCAAGCTCACATATTGATTCAAAAAATTACAAATTTTGAAACCTAGCAATAACTAGACATCCCGGATCCAACAAAAGTGGTTTCGTGGAAAACCGAGGTCGTTTGCAAAATTCCCATTTTTAAGGGCCAGATCCATAGCGACTATTCTGAATTTTCAACCGGACATAACTTTTTACCCCCGCTATGAAATTTCAATTTTTTGGATTCGTTGGAAAGATAGTCCCAATTAGATTCAAATATTTTTGGTTTCACTAAAATCCGGTTTATTTTGAACCCGGTACATTCATTTGAATTTTGAAATCGAATTATCGAACTACCGCGCCATTTTCAATTCCTTTTATAATTTAAAATAACTATTTATATTCTAACGACGACGTATATAATATATACGTTATAATTCTATTCAAAATAAATTCCTCGTAGTTATTATTTAAAATAATTCATTTTAAATAATCAAAATTCACTAATATTGCCAAAATAAAAATTTTAAATTGGCTCGGATTTCCGGGTTATTACAATCTCCCCCACTTAAAACTTTTCGTCCCCGAAAAGGAATGAAGCCGAAAGTTGTTTTACAAATCAACTCAACTTCCAGTATTTTCCTTATGGCTTAAGTTCTTCAACTTTTCAGTTTCTAAGAACTTTTCAAATTTTTCAAAAAATTGGCTAGCACCCTAAATTTTCGAATTTTTTTGCCATAACCTCCCCTGCACCGGGGACTTGGGGATATTTCATATAGCCTCCCATGGCCTTTTTCAATCCAAAAGAAAACGAAAAAGGCAAGCGGCTAGCCAATCGGCTCATAAAATCTTCATCACCCAAACAAAACAGTAAATTATGGTGAACATGTACCTATTTGTCGGGCAAACAATTTTATTCTTTTGCTCTAGCCGCCTTGCTATGACCTGTTCAATGTAAGTACATGTATATGTATGCAAATGCGACAAATTTTCAATACAATCCATTATTTGGTTAATTTGGCTAAAGGTTCAACATTTAATTAATCAAACAATAATCAAACAACACAACCATCAATCAATTAGTTGATTAGCTTTTCAAATTCATAATTTTGATATATAGTCCAAAAATCAGATTTTTGATGCCAAATCACAACAATAGGCCCTATCTAATTTTGGTTCACACACCAGTCAATAGGAAATATATAGAAAGCCCACTTTGGCTACTCGAAAATAAATACTGGTGATGGTATACTTCATCATCAGGACCATGCCCGGGCGACTAGAGTGTGATTCTATATCTACTCAATATATTAAAACTTCAAATACACGTTTGCAAGGCGTATATGCAAAATCTTTATATATTGGATTGTCCAAATTAATTTAAAATAAATATTCAAATACGTATACAACGATTTAAATTTCAAAACAAAATTTGTTTTCATTTTAAAATTATACTCTTCACACTCGTTCTAGGATACTACTGATCTCATCTCTAACGAGTCATTCTTATTGGATATTACTAATCCAATCTCTGATGAATTCTTTCGTATGGTTCTAATGTGTCTTGTTCTCTGAGCTTTGTAAACCAAAGCTCTGATACCAACTGTAAGGACCCGTAACTTCCCCGTGAAGGAAAGAGCGGATACTTTGAGAACAACACACAAAAGAACTCAGACGGAAGAACATTTCATTGTTTATTACAACAATTCCATCAGATTACAAGAATATACAGAGTATGAATAAATATTACACAGAAATATCAGAGATTTAAATTACATTTAAATACATCGCAGCGGAAAATTATACAATACACAACTGAAGGAGATATACGGATACAAAGCTTTCCGGATACCATTCCAGCTGTAAACCAGGATCCTGTGAATATAAATCTGCAAAACCAAAACTACTAGCTGCCCGTGCGGAAAATAGGGGCACCCAGAGTTTAGGTTAAAACAATAAACTCCAGGTCAGTCATGTGACTAGTGTGAGAACTAAAACAGTTATTATTAATCTTTATTTTAAAGTTCGTTAAATCGAAGGACCACGCCGTATAACACGGAACGGGTTTCTTCCCAAGAATACTAGTGCATAAAACAAACAGCGCAATGCTAAATAAAGAAAAATGAAGCTATCATAAGACCCAGGTCTTATCACATAATGCAACACAAACCGGAGGATAGGGTTTTACCTTATAATAGCCAAAGGATGCTTGATACGCTAAAAACAAATCATTTGATACTATTATAAGTGCATAGTGTATACAACTATTTCAATCATAAGTATCAATCATAGACGGCATAAGTGCCCCATACCACTATGTCTCCATATATAGGTATACAATCAAAACCGCAAAGTCACTTATTGGAATTTGGATTTCCGTCTGCGAACCGAGGCCAGGGATAGTCCTCTACTGATTCGAGTCAATCTAACCTACCATGTCTCAGGCAAGCGCGCAGGCAAGCCAAGGAGCAACAGGGTCGGTTCACACGATGTGGATTAAACTTAAAACCCTGGACACTACGTTTCCCTGCCCTATGGGGCGTAAATGAGCCTAATGACTCCATCGGCTTCACATAGTCACCGATATATCCGAGGCGCCTCGCAACAGCAACAACCACATAAGTCAAACTCGTCAGGGCGTGTAAAACCACTAACGCCACTTCTAGCTAGAAAGAAACGCATGCCCTCCCTGAATTCCTCTCCCGTTTATGGTTCACAACCGGGGTGTGAGGCTCGTGAATTAACACTACACAAAGCTGTGCCACACAGGCTGTGCTTTGATCATCAACCACAAGACTCTGCTTTTCAACAGGAGCCTTGATCATTTGCCACTTAGGCATACCACACAGGCAATTCACTCCATGCATTTGTTATCCATCAATATATAACCCCTGAGCTCGTACGTCTCAGAGAAGGGCGATAAGCAAGGGAATAAATTCTCCGCCGCCAAACAGATGTATATGTAATAGAAATCAATCACACAGACTAAAATCCAATGTCAGACACACAGTCCATTTACAAGTTCGTTCTGGGTCTGAACGAAACCGGAGGCACCTAGTACCTCGCATATCCATCGATCTCCAAGTACGTCTGGACGATCACCAACAGATTCCCTCCTCTTGGGTGTACATCCCAATCAAGATCATCAGTAATCACCCAAACGACGTGAAGACCTCCGGTCTTCATCCACCGTCTTCATCTTCGACTCATCGTCGAATCAGTTATTCAGAATGGGATAAACCCAGTCTATCCGAAAACAAGTGTTACACAAACACAACATACGCCTCATTCCAATTCATCAGTCACTAACCGTAAACTAGTAAGAGAACAATTCCCCAAATATTAACCCCGAAGGCCGAAACCAACATCAGATCAATACACAGGAAACCATTCATCTTAGCCAACCTACAATTAGTTTCTAAATTTCACATTCTTAGGGAAATGTTCCCATTAATTTTATCAAAGATAAATTCTTTTAAATTTATTCTTTAATCTTCCTTTGAATATCACTTCAAACTAGTCGGGATTAGCGAACCACACCGAAGTAATTATTCATTTTATTTCCCAATCCCAACCTATTCATCCCATGAAGTAAGACTGGTCATACTTCATATCTAACACCACGGTGTTATCGGTAAATTCAATTACCATTTCACGTTCAAATCTAATTAAAGATTTAACTACCGCTGGAGTAAAACTGTTGATACTCCATTCTCGATCTTTTCAATCTAATTAAAGATTCATTAAAACTCCACTTAGTTTTAATCTTTAACTGGGTTAAAGAACCGTTGTCATTTAAAACATGGTTCACGATAAACCCCAAAATCACATCACATTTCAATCAGTCCCTAACCGTAAATTAGCAAGTGAGCAATTCCCTAGATATTAACCCCAAAGGCTGAAACTAACATCAGATCAATACCCAAGAAACCATTCGCTTTAACTAACCTCTAGTTAGTTCCTGAATTTCTTAACTCAGTTGGGTCTAAGAACAGTATTATTGAAGATACCGTTCACGACAACCCAAAGTCACATTCCATTAATTATCGGGTTAAAGAACAAATGTTATTTAAAACACTGTTCACGATAAACCGAAAAATCAATACCAATTCAATTCCAATTAAATATTATTTAATTGGTACACTTCATTAAATCTAAACAAAAAGATTTAATCTTTTTCTCAACTGGGCTTAAGAATAGTGTTAATGAAGACACCATTCACGACAAACCCAAATCCCATTTGATATTAAATACAAGGCTCCGAATAGAAAATATATCGGCTTATATTCAATATCAAATTCTACGACCAACAATTATCGTATTGGAAATAACGATATAAATATATCTTTCAGATTTCCATAACAATAACTGTATAATCACGAAACCCAACATCGAAATATTCCGAAGACAATTTCGATTCAAATCCATTCCACTTCACGAATTGGAAATTCTGGTTATTTTCAAAACCCTTTCAAATCCACTTTATTTATTTTAAAAATAAATAGAATTATAATTGTAGTTCAAAACTAGTTCATTTTGATAAAAATCTATTTTTATCTTTTCAAATATGGAAATATTCATCCCAATTCTTCACAAATCGTTTCTTATGATTTTACACAAATTATTGATATTTTTAATAATTTTATCAAGGCCCGTACAGTCGATTTCCATCAACGACCATCGAACTGCACTTACAGCGACCTTTTCCAAATTTGATTTGGACATAATTCCAAATCCAACCGTTAGATTTCAAATCTCTAATATTCCTTAGAAAGCTCTTTTCGATATGAACCCAACGGTTCGGGTTTTAGGAGAATCCGACGGTCGGATCTCCCATAATATCCATTCGAAGTTCATGGTCGAAATTCAAGAACGGCTGCGGCACGGCACGTTCTATTCAGGCCATTCTATATATATAATATATTACATCGATTTCCTTTTAAAACGTATTTTATAAATCGTTTTGAATTCGTTTTCGAAACGATTTCAACTACATTTCAAATTCAAATCCAAATTGAAATTTTCCTTATAAATTCGTTTTAAATTCATTTCAAATTGATTTCAATTCAAATCGATTTTCAGTTCAATTTCAATACGTTTTAAATTCAGTTCAAAACAATTTCAATTTTATTTCAATCTAATTCGAATTTCAATTATTTTCAATTTAATTCGAATTTCAATTCTTTTCAATATAATTCGAATTTCAATTCTTTTCAATATAATTCGAATTTCAATTCTTTTCAATATAATTCGAATTTCGAAATCGCTTTCAATATTCATTGAAAAATGAATAAAATCGATATAAATATCGATCGCGTCAAAATGGCGTCAATCTAATCAACACGGCTTCATATATTTCTATTTTCAAATATTCTATTTCAAATATTTCTATTTCAAATATTTCTTTTTCAAATATTTCTATTTCAAATATTTCTTTTTCAAAACTGGAATGAGGCCCAATCAATTACCATATAACGTTAATTATATGGATTTTCTACAAAACATGTATAAAATAACAACGACAAATAATCAACCATCATCCAGAGTGCACCACTCAACTACATAAGCACTAAATATAAATAATTAACGCTTACACAGTCTGTCGACCAATCGATCGACATACAACTAAACAATCGGGATTAGTGTACGTCAAATATCATCCCAATACCCATGGGGGGTTTCAAAAAATCAAACACAGATTTTATTTGTGCAGTTGGGCGATGTGTAAAGTTTATCATCCCAATCAATATCAGTCAAATGTATGTATATAAACAAATCGTCCTATTTGTTTATATTTATTTATTCACATTCATGTTAAAAATTATATTTTCAACTATAAAATATTTTAACTACATAAATATTTTATTTCATTTAACATCACATCACACAATCAACTACACATCAAAATCAAACAAACAAGCATACAAGCCGTCCATGGTCTGTGGACGACGGGTGTCGGGTGCTACTAAACACCGTCTGCATCCTAGTATATATTTTTAACTAGAAATTTAAATTAAAGGTGAGGAGTTCTCACCGAGGGGTTCCACTCCGCCACTTCTATTCTGAACCGTTTGGATTTTCCCCAAATCCCAACGCAATCTTCTCCATGTTGTTCATAGTAAAAATCACACTTTTAATATGATGTTTATTTTTCGAATCGATGTTTATATTATAAATATTATAATCTCTAGTATATAAAAATTATATTTTTATTCTGCTATTTCTATTTTATAAACTATGTATATTTTATTTCAAAAACAATGTGATATACATTTTCAAAACAACATTCAAAGTTATATTTTCAAAATCGAATTCTAGTTCGTACCTTTCAAAAACAAGTTCTAGTTCGTATATTTCAAAAACAAAGGTATATTTATATTTTTATAAAAACAACTTCGTATATATTTTAATTTCAAACAACTTCATATATATTTTAATTTCAAACAACTTCATATATATTTTATTTTCAAACAACTTCATATATATTTTATTTTCAAACAACTTCTTATGACCAAACCATATGTTTTTAAACAAACAAAAATCATATCTTTTTATGAATGAAAAATATAATCTTTCTAGTTTTAAAATCGTATATTTCTAGTTCTAAAAATCGTATCTTTCTAGTTCTAAAAATCGTATATTACATCATCTAAAAATCGTACTTTTACAAACAATGAAATCATTTTTTCCCAACCGAAGATTTCATATTCTTATAAATCAAAGAAATCATATAATTTTAACAAAGGAAATCATATAATTTAAAATCGAGAAAAAGAAAACTTACTGTGAATTTTAGGGTTTTAGTTGCCGGAGGGAGGGGAGAAGGCTGCTGGCTCGCGAAAGGTTGTGGCAGTCGTCAACGCGGCGGTGGGGCCTGCGCGGTGCGGTGGTGGGTCCAGCAGGGGATAGCGAGGCTCGAATGGTCGGCTGTTGCTTTCACGGGGCGCGATTTCTTCGATGGGAGGAGGAGGGAGAGAAGGGGAAGTGGGTGGTGACCTGTGGCGGAGGCGCAACATGGGCTGAGGTCGGCGGTGGATCTGGACGGAGGCCGCGGTCTCATCGTTTGTTTTTTTGTTTTGATTTGAACGATCGTATGAAGGGGAGGGCGTTGACCAAGAGAGGATAAGGGGGATGGAGACTTTGATTTTATATTAATTTATTTATTTTATTATATTTAAATCTCAAAAAACAACTTTGTATTTCGAACTCAAAATCAAGGCCACCGACTGTGGTCCATAGCTAATTACCCCCATTCTGAACACAATGGGATATGCCCCGTAAGCCAATTTGACTGTTTCGATCAGTTTTCGTCAAAATCAAAATATAAATCTATATATTGAATTTTAACGTACATTTAAATTTACCGGGGCCACATACAGTCTCTTAAAATTCCCAAAAAAAATATTTCTAGCTTCGTATTGACGATATGGTCCTAACAAAACTAGTTTCGCCGAATTCTGAGACCGTTTGAAAAATGGCCATTTTCCAGTCGATTAAAATCAACTGAAATTGGTAAAACGCGTTTTTCTTTACCACGCTCACATATTGATTCGAAAATTATGAATTTTGAATCCTAGCAATAACTAGACATCTCGGATCCAAAAAAAGTGGTTTCGTCGAAAACCGAGGTCATTTGCAAAATTCCCATTTTTAAGGGCCAAAATTCCATAGCGACTATTCTGAATATTCAACCGGACATAATTTTTACCCCCGCTATGAAATTTCAATTTTTCAGATTCGTTGGAAAGATATTCCCAATTAGATTCAAATATTTTTGGTTTCACTAAAATCTGATTTATTTTGAACCCGATACATTCATTTGAATTTTGAAATCGAATTATCGAACTACCGCGCCATTTTCAATTCCTTTTATAATTTAAAACAACTATTTATATTCTAACGACGACGTATATAATATATACGTTCTAATTCTATTCAAAATAAATTCCTCGCCGTTATTATTTAAAATAATTCATTTTAAATAATCAAAATTCACTAAAATTGCCAAAATAAAAAATTTAAATTGGCTCGGATTTCCGGGTTATTACAATCTGCATCCTAGTGTATATTTTTAACAAGAAAATAATTAAAGTGAGAAGTTCTCACCTTGGATTTCCACTCCGTCATTCTTTTATTCCTGAATTTCTGTTTTAATTCTGTTCTCTTCCAATCGGTTCCATCGCAATCTGCTTCATGTGATTTATATTAAAATCACATTTTTACAATATTGTATATATTCTAAAAATCACAATTTTACACACTGTATATATTTTAAAAAGCTTGCTATTTGTATTTTCAAAAACGATGCAATTTGTATTCTTTAAAAACAATTCCATTTTATATTTTTAAAAATTTCATTTTTAATCCTATGGTACTATATATGAAGATGACATTTTTATATCAAAGCTATATATTCAAAAAAATCAGATTTTTATTCCATACTATATAAATTAAAAATCATATTCTTATCACTATATATTTATATAAAAATCTTATTTTTATCGTTATATACTTATATAAAAGTCTTATTTTTATCGTTATATATTTATATAAAAATCTTATTTCTATAAACTGTTATATAAATAAATAAATAAAATCATATTTTTATTTTAAAGTTATATGTATAAAAAAACATATTCTTATGCAATGTTATCCGTACATAAAACTGAAAATAATATCATTGTTGTTTATCTTAAAAACTGAAAAATAAAATCATTGTTGTTTATTTCAAGAACTGAAAATAAAACCATTGTTGTTTATTTTAAAAACTGAAAATTTACTTGATTACTAAATAAATAAATAAAACTAAAAAAAATTCACTGCATCTGCTAGTCACTGCCTAGAACGACGTCGACCACTAGGGTTGGCCATAGCCGCTGCCACGATCATCGAGACGCTGATCAGCACCTGCCACATGAATCGCTATCGCGAGCTTCCCCTTCACTGTCCTTGTCGCGGACTTGGTGGACCCCCCCTCCCCCCGTGCTGAAACGCGGTTCGAACGACGAGCTTTTGGAGCTCGATTCCCCTCTCAACAGTGCACTAAAATTGATCAATGCCATGCGGTTTTAAAGAGCCTGAGAAGCTTGTTAATTCTTGTTTTTATTTTCTCTTTTAATTCGCCGTTGATCTGAAGAAATTGGAGATCGAATTTTAGAGTTTCGGGATCGTCGATTTGGGTTTGTGTCGGCTAAAGCATGTTTGACCACGCGGAAATAATGAGGTAGGGTTTGACCAAAAAATACATATATATATATATATATTTAATTATTAATTCCAACTTTAGTCGTTAATCGCTTCGAACTCCAAATCTAACCCAATGACTGTCGCCCCTAGCCAAACATCTCCATTCTGGACATAGTGGGATATGTTTCGCAAGCCAATTCGAATGTTTCGATTAGTTTTTCTTTAAATTAAAATATAAATCAATTTAATTGCATTTGAACGTATATTATAATTTACAGGGCCTACCTACTGACTCCAAAAATTATAGAAAAATAAATCTATCTCTGTTTTGACGATACGGTCCAAACAAAACTAATTTTGCTGAAAATTAACCAAACACATTTTCTTTTGCCATGCTCACATATTAATTCCAAAAATTATGAATTTTGGAATCTAGCAATAATTCAACAATCCGGATCCAACAAAAGTGGTTTCGTCGAAAATGGAGGTTGTTTGCAAAATGGCTATTTTTAAGGGCTTTTATATATTAAAATATATATAAATTCCACCACAACTTTTCTGAATTTTAATTTAGCCATAACTTACAACTTATAAATCAAAATCTCAGTTTCTTACTTCCGTGAGAAAGATATCGTTAAACAAATTCAAATTCCATCCAATGCCGACTTATATTGAATTCTGTATATTCATTTGAAATTAGAAATCAAATTTTCGAACTGCCGTGCCATTTCAGGCTCGTTTATATTTAAAATAAATTTATTCATTCTAACTTCGTCGAAAATAAATTTTTAGTTATTATTATTTAAAATAAATCATTTTAAATATTTGAAATCCATTAAAATATCCAAAATAAAAATTTTAAATTGGTTCTGATTTTCCGGGTTGGTACACTTCGACATTACGGACAAAACGAAACTAGTTTCGTCGAATTCCGAGTCCGTATGTACAAACATCGAATTTTTAAAGTTAAAATATTGTATGTTTTTCATTTTAAAAATCACGCCCGGTCACATACTGATTCTAAAAATCATGAACATTGGAATCTTACCATTATTCGACGGTACGAATTCAATAAAAAAAAGTTTTGTCGAATTCCATGGTCGTCTCAATAATGTCCCTTTGTAAAATTGATCAAATTAGCTTTAAAATGTGATTTCAGCTTACCTTTTCTTCTTCTACGCCCACACGCTAACTCCAAAAATTATGCCCCTTTGGATTCAACCATTATTTGACGATACGAATCCATAAAAAAAGGAATCGAATTCTGAGATCGTCTCAATGATGTTCCTTTGTAAACTGATCGTCAGTTTTTGGACAAATGGTTTTGCTTCGCGCGGCCACATGTTGACTTCGTTCGACGCACATTTTGGAACTTAGCAATGACTTTTCATTATGAATCCAACAAAATTGGTTTCGTCGAATTCTGAGCTCCCTAGCAAAATTTCACTTTTTAAGGGCTATGCGGTGATTTTAAAAATCGAATTTTCAAAATTTCAATAACAAAGCTTATAAATCAATTTGATAATTTTGCTGAGTTTGTTATAAGTCAAATAAAATATAAAAAATACTTTTAAAATTGTTCTCAAAATTTATTTACCAAAAATAACCAATTTATATTCATTAAAATAGCTTAAATTAAATTTTAAATTGGTTGAGAAAATACGGGTTGTTACACCAAGTCCTTCTGAAGTCGAGGACGATAAGCGTTGCTCAAAAATAACTGTGTACCTAATGCTTCTTGCAAACTCCTCCAAAACTCACTAGTGAGGATGGGGTCACAATCGCTTATGATGATGGAAGGTACTACATGAAAACGGACTATCTCTCGAACATAAATTGCTGCCAACCAAGTTGCCGTCCTCTTACTCTTAATGGGAATAAAATGACCTTTCTTAAGTCTATCTACAATAACCCAAATACTGGTGTTTCCTTTCTTCGATCTAGGAAACCGTCTATGAAATCCAAAGAGACGCTCTCCCACTTCCACTGTGGAACCTCCAAAGCATGAAATAAATCACTAGGCTTATTTTGCATAGATTTGACTTGCTGACAAATTAAAAACTGAGAAACAAACTCTGCCACATCCTTCTTCATTCCAGCCCAAAAGAAAACACTCTTCATGTCCTTATACATCTTACCACCGCCTGAATGAATAGTCATCTTAGAATGATGGGCTTCTTCTAGGACTGCCTTTAGCAAACTTCTAGTTTGAGGAACACAAAGCCTTCCATCTCGTCGCAACCACCCTTTATCGTCAATGGAATATCTATTGAGTGACTAGAAGTCTCTTCTTTACTGAGCTTATCCAAGATGTCTGAAATCTGTGGATCTCTCGCTGCGAAGCTCCTATCTGATCCATAAGAGTAGGTCGTACCTGTAACGATGCAAACAAACCAGGCAAAAGCTCGGTGGAGGGTCTAAAGTCAAAAGTCGATATGAACTCCAAGCTTTTCCTTTCCGCAAATAGAGGACTTAAAGGCATCCTCTGTCTACTCAATGCGTTTGCAACCACATTACCCTTGCCAGGAGTATAAGCAATCTCGAAATCATAAGAAGCTAGGAACTCCATCCACCTTTGTTGCCTTAAATTAAGAACCTTCTACGAGAAAAAATACTTGAGAGATTTATGATCGGTGTGCAACTCGAATTTCAATCTAAGAAAATAATGACGCCACATCTTAAGCACGAATACTATGACAGCTTGCTCTAAATCATGGGTTGGATAATTCTTCTCATGAACCCTTAGTTTTCTCCCTCCATAACATACTACCCTTCCCTCTGGCATCAGAACCGCACCAAGTCCTATACCACATGCATCAGTGTATACTGTAAACACTTTGTTTCTATCGGGAAAGGTCAAGACTAGGGTTGTTGTCAGAGCCCTCTTCAGTCGTTGGAAAGCAACATCACAATCTATATCCCACGAAAACGCGAATTTCTTCTTCGTCAGCCTGGTGAGTGGGGCTGATATCTTTGTGAAGTCCTTAATGAACTCTTATAATAGCCTGCTAACCCCAGAAAGCTTCTCACCACTGTTGTATTCTTTGGAATCTGCGTGTCTTGAACTGCAACCACCATTGAGGGATCTACTGCTATCCCTTCTTTAGAAACCACATGCCCTAGGAATCTCACCTCCTTTCTCCAAAAGTGGCATTTGGAGAATTTGGCCTTAAGCTGATGCGCACAGAGATGTTTCAAAACTTCCCTCAGATGTTGGGCATGCTTTTCTTAGCTCTTTGAGAAGATCAAGATATCATCAACAAAGACCACAGCAAATTTATTTAGAAATTCCCGTAACACCCTACTCATCAGATCAACAAAATAGGCGAGGTGCATTCGTCAACCCAAAAGGCATAACTAGCCATTCAAAGAAACCATCTAGACTCCTAAAAGCAGTCTTATTTATACTGTCCTCATCCACCCTTAACTTATGGAACCTCGTGGTCAAGTCTAACTGAGAAAATACCGAAGCACCAACAAGTTGGTCAAACAAGTCATCTATCCTCGAAAGTGGGTTCCTGTTATTCTTAGTGAGTTTATTCAATTCTCTATAGTCCACACACAAACGAAGAGAACCATCCACCTTAGTCGCGAATACTACTGGAGCACCCAATTCAGATGTGCTTCACCTGATAAACCCTTTCTTAAGTAGCTCACCTACTTGCTTACTAAGCTCCCTCCTCTCCCTTGGAGCCATATGGTGCACAGATATTGCAACTGGCTTTGCATTATCCACAAAATATATGCAAAAATCTATCTCGTGCCTTGGGAGAAAACCCAAAACATCATCAAAAACATCAGAATAATCTCGGACTACTAGGACAGATTATAGATCATCGATAAATACATCAAGCTCTTAGAAACTAAGCATAACTGATCCTTTCGGGTCACAAGAAATCTCGAGGGTCCTCCCATGACAAGTCAGAAGTCTAACCACCCTCTTATCACAATTCATAATGGCACCATAAATGGCTAACCAATCCATCCCTAGAATCAACCTAAAGCCCATAAAACCAAGCACATACGCATCGTACTCAAACTCGACGCCTAAGATAGATATTCTCATACCCCAACAAATCATAGACAAATGGGCCGAACCACCAAGGGGGTTTAAGACAACAATGGGATCCACTACCATACTAGTATTTAAGTGTAGAGATTCAACCACAGAATCAAAGAGAGTTCTAATAGGATGACTGGAAAGAGAAATTAAACCTTCCACATAAATTTTCCTACCTCTATCTGGAGCACTGATCACGAGAGCATGCACCTGCACTCCAGAAGCTCCTGCCCTTTGACGTTGGCCCCGGGGTCCCTGTTTCTTCGGGCACTCCCTAGCAAAGTGTCCGACCTCTCCACAATTGAAGCATGTATTCTTCCTTCTTTTGCAGTCCTTGACCAAGTGGCCTTCTAGTCCACAACTATGACATTTCCTCTTATCCTTAGCCTTTTCATTCTTTCTGTCTTTCTTCTTCTGTTGTTGTTGTTGCTGTCCTTTCTTAGGCCATACCTTCTTGTTTTGTGTTGTTTCCTCATCTTTTACCTCCTTTTTTTCTCCCTTGTCTTCCTCATGCATCAGGGCCATATCAACAAGCCTTTCAAAAGTCGCTCCCATTGGGATATGGGACATAGCTAACCCATGAAGGGGTTCATTCAGCCCTTTAGCAAACTGTAAAGCTTTCTTATGCGGAGTATCTACCAATTCCAATCCAAACCTTGAAAGCTGGTTGAACTTGTTCACATATTCCTTAACAGTCATGTGTCCTTGTTTGAGCGCCAAGAACCTCTCCATTTGTATGCTTTTCTCAGCTTGAGAGAGAGATTTCATTTCCAACCTCATCCTATGTCTCCACCGGACGTCCAGCTTGGGTAACTTCCCGCCAAAACGAAGCTTCATCTTTCAGTAGCTAGGAAGCTAACTGAATTTTCCTCCGATCTTCTGGTTCAAAGATTACGAACAATCCTCGGTCTCCTTGAGCCAATTCCTTGCCTCTACGATTGTTTCGGTTCCATGGAATGGCTTCCCTCCCATGGCACATAACTCTTTGCAGATCTTAGCGAAATTATCTACTCTTGGAGGAGGAGGAGGAGGAAGAACGACCGGTGCAGTTGGGGGAGGAACATTTCTTTGGCCTTCGGCAAGCTCCGTGGCCTCTAGATACCTGCTGAACTAGCCTGGTATCGTAACGCCCCCTGGAATGTTAGGTTCACCAAACATGTTGAAACGAAAAGGAAAGAGATTTAGACAAAGGATCGAAGGATATTACATATGGCTTTGGGAACATATTTTTCAAAATAGACTTTAGTTTTTGAAAAATGCCTTCTTAAAACCTTTTTGAAAATAATTTTCAAAAAGTTTTATCTAATCTGGTAACCTTCAGCTCTGATACCAAGTGTGACACCCCACATCCGTTAATGTCACTCATAAAGGGAATGCATTAAGTTTCGTGAAGCATTATAGGTAGACAGAAACAGAAATTTTATAAGACAGATATAAAATGACAGAGAAATTAAAAACTTTATTAACCATAAAGCATCGTGGTTCAAAAACATCACATGCATGAAATACACAAAAACCGTTACATCATAAAAACTACTGTCTTGTACTTTAAAACATTAGAGTACATAAAAGAAGCAAAATTCCCCAAAATAAAACATAGCCATAGTAGCAAGGACAGGAGCTTAAGCCATACATCTAAACAACTCCGGCAAAATGAAAGCAGAATCACGGTCAAGCCTAAGTATTCCCACCCTGAGAACCTTGGGGGAGACGGAAGAAAGAAGAGGAAACAAACAGGGTCAGCCATAAAGTCTAGCTAGTCCAGTTACTTTTAGCAAGTAAATAAGTAAAAATAGCATGACAAGCATATAAAGTGGATAAGAAAGAAAACCCCATAAAAGGTAGGTATGACAAGGTAAACATGATAGAGTGTATATGCTTCTCTAAAGATTACTCTACACTAATACTAATGTAATAAGAAATGATATGATCCCAACAACTATAAGATTGTTGATTTAAGCATACGTCCTGATGTACCCTATCTACTACCCTAATCAATCAGCTCCCTACTCCATAGATACTCTGTGTCAGCCCCACAGTAGGATGTATAACTTCCTAAAGTGGCAAACCTTCGTTGATGTGCACAGCCATACCTAACGATGTCATGGTCATCTTAGCCCCCTTTACTCGCCCCATGCACGCACATGTCCCAAGTTGGTTTCCGCCGCCCGCACTGTCCTCCTCGTTTGGATCTCTTGCATTGAGCTAAGTAAGCGTGCCCCAACTCCAACCTAGTTTGGAGTACATGTTTAATACCTATTAAGGGTTAATGACTGAAAATGGGTCCCACACAATATGATACAAGCTCTCCCCCTTGTCTTGTATCCCCACTAGGATTTCCTTAGGTTATGTACACCACTAGGTGTCTTTAATTACACAACCCTATCATTTCTACAAGTTATGCCAACCCTAAAAGGGTGTCTTTAATTACATAACTCTAATATTTCCATCGGTTATGTATACCACTAGGTGTCTTTAATTACGTAACCCTATCAGGTTAAATTTGTGGGCCTATATGTAAATATTACCTAACCCCTCATATTTATTTAACCAACCCACTGCTCAACCAAGTTTACTTAACCCCAACATAAGTATATATTCATACAATTCCCTGTGGGTTCAACTAGTTTAAGCATTCAAGGTTTATTACCATATTTTCATTTATGGTAACAGTATGCTAGACCTCCCACATTAAGCCTACCATTTGTAGATGTTGGACATGCCGGGCGGGTCCAAGCATACTTATTCCACAAATCGGGCTTAATCTCGTGTCTTAACACGTCTCGTATTTGTGCACCTAGACCTCCCACATTAGATTTACCACTTATGATTGCTGGATTTGTCGGGCGGTTCCGTCCAGACTTCCACCTCAAGTGTAATCTAACCTCGTGTCTAATTACTATAGTCCTAGTCATTTCATTATTAGCCAATTTTCCTTATGTCATTATAGGTTACAGGTCTCATGCTCCTTTTCCCCAAATATGTTCATAGTGAATTATATGTCCAAATTCATATGCATATACATTATTCAAATTATGCCAATTTTCACCTTTTTACCAACTATGCCCAAATTCCCAATTTACCAGATATGCCCAATTTCAATGTTTTTCCCCTCGTCCCAAAACTACCGTAATCGCATAATTAAGTGGACTGCCTAGGATTGATAGTAGCCTGGCTATATAAAATAAAAGGGAAAGGATGAAGGGAAGATGACAGAGATGATTATTCTAACAGAACTGACATAAGCATATGATGGCATAATGATAAGATGGACATATAAGCACAGATCGGTGAACTTGTGGTAATAAAACAGTTTCTAACATATTAGGGATGTCATAATAGGAATGATTAGATCTAAATAAGGATATAGATGTCCAACTAATGACAGATCCAAATTAACCGCAAACATAATAGGTACAAGTTGATCTAAATAGGTTAGATCTATAATCAAATTTCGACCTGACATGATATAGATTTAGATCCAAGTCATAGTTAATTTAGAATATCATAGGTTCACAAATTACAATAGATCTGATATGATTCTGTCGTAGAAATAGATCCAAATTACAGTTATATCATGTTTTACCTTAAACCATTTTAATCTAAAAGTAACTTAAAACTCACAGTGTTCAGATCTAAAGAATGAGAAGGAGAAAAGAAGTTGATGAATCTCAGATCTACACTTGAATCTCTAAATGTGATTGCAGAGGAAGAAGAAAGAGTTTTGATTCGATCCAGGTATCAACAGCACTTAGGCCTCCATTGATTTTGAGTGTGAGAAAACCAGAAAATGAAGCCGTATATATAGCTGCCAGCCCCCGGAATTCGACTGCCACGTCAGCCCTGGGGGGGTCGACCTACCTCCCCCCTCATGGGGTCGACCCATGGGTCGACACCCCTTTGAGGGTTTGACCCCAGGGTCGACACCCCCTAAGGGGTCGACTCCCCTGGGGCGGGAAGATTGCTGCCTCCAGATTTTTTATTTTCAAACAGTTTTTTGATTTTTTTGATTTAATTATATATATATATATATATAATTCTTCTTCGCGTATACAAACTTCAAACCTTCATAAATTCTTTATACGGTGTCCGTTTTACGCAAACTAAATGTCTATCTTTACTAGAATTTCGAGATGGACACAATGGCGCAGTGCATTTCCCTTAATTCTAAATATTAAATTAATTATTATTTAATTTATCTTCTTTTAGTGTTATTAAAATTATAGGGTGTTACAGTCGACCCTTGTGAGATCTGTCCAAGTTCTTTTTTATGAACCCGGACGCGATGTTTGTTTGGGTTCTTTGGCTTTAGGCTATATATTGGACCTCATTTCTACTGTTTTTACACATAAAAAATAATTGAGACAACGAGATGTTGCCCCATCTTGAATTGAATTAGCCTATTTTATTCAACAAAAGCTTATACGCATACAAGAATTACTTCTACAGCTTCAGCCTAATTATTCTCTGTTCTTTAGATCCAGTCTCTATGAGTTCATGTTATTTTTAGATATAAACACTTAACAAGTAATCCTGATATGTTTATAAATCTGGATCTAAACCTATATCTGTTAAGAATCTGATTCATAGCTATTACGTGTACACCAGATCTGCTGTTCAGTTCTTATATGCCTATTTCTGATATACCTATTTCTATTATCATATGCCCATCGCTGTTATTATATGCTTATTTTGTTTTATATGCCTATTATTTTGTCCTTCCCTCTCATTCCCTTTTTTTATAGCCTAGGTTACCTTTGGGCCTAGGCTGATATCGCTGAAATATGCGCACGAACGAAATTGGGTTAAATTGGGAATGATTGGGAATGATAATATGGGGGCATAACGTGTACTGTGAATCATGACTGTTATTTGGGGGCATAAGCTATACGATGAAAATATGACTAAAATTTATGGGCATATCTTTGACTGTGACTTATGACTTGTGGTTTAGGGCATATAAATCTGTAGGCTTAATTAAAAGATTAAGAGAAACATGTTAATGAAATTGTAAGTAATCTGTGAAACATGTTGGGGTTTATGCATATCAGTTAACCTGCAATACTAAACATGTTTAATTTGTGGGAGAGTTAAATACATATAAGCCAGTTAAACTGTGGCTTGTTTGATCTGTGGGTGGGGTTAAGTAAACATGTTGAATCTGTGGGGTTAAGTAAATCTATAGGGGGTTATATGAACCCGCTAAACTTAACCTGTGGAAATCGTAGTTGGTTGGGGATACAAGCCTGAGGGTTGGCTTGTGTCATCTATCATGTGGGACCCATATTAGTCAATAACCCATTCTAGTATTAAAGGGGGAACACCGCACTAGGTTGTGGTCAGAGGCACGCTTACTGAGCTAATTGTAAGAGGTACATTTGGGAGAGGTGTTTTGATGGTGCGTTCCAACGGGGTAATGTGCGTGCATGGGTCCGACTTGCTTGGGAAAATAAGCCGCCATAACACCTGTAAATAGGTTTGTGTCCTTTTGGTGGTTACCACTTTAGGAAGTAATACACCCTACTGTGGGGCCGACATAGGGTATTTACATGGTAGGGAGCCAACCGCCAGGGGTAGTATTTAGGGTTCATCTAGTCTTATTTAGGTACCTGTTATTTCTGTTTGGGGTAACACCCGTTATTTTTGGTTAGGTACCTGTTATTTCAGTTTGGGGGTAAAATCTGTTATTAGAAGTACACCAAAGTCTACCATTTATGTTTTTGTTGGGATCATTCTGTTTCTGTTAAGTAATGGGAAAACACTTTATTCGGTATACTAGTGTTGGTGTAGAGAAATTAATTGAGAAGGATAGTTTATCTTGTTTATTCTATCATGTCCATCTCGTCTATATCTGTTATGTACTGCAGTTATCTCTCATCCATATTATTTACTATCATGATGCTTTTACTTATTTATAGGATAAAAGTAACTGGACTCGCCAGACTTTATGTCTAACCCGTTTTTTTTCTTTTCTCTCCCTTTCTCCCCCTTCTCCACAAGTTCTCAGGGTGGAAAAACTTAAGCTCGATAAGGACTCTCTCTCTTGTTTTTTCTTGGATTTGGATTTGCTTCTATATACCGCTTTTATTATTTGTCTACTTGTTTATAGCTACTTATGGGGACTATGGCTTTTTACTTTTGTACGCTGATCGTTTTTAGAGCAAGATAGATGTTTTCGTTTGATGTATTTTGTTCCAGTATTTCAGTATGATGTTGTAACTGGATTTTGAGACCACGATTTTTTCTATAGGAAAAAATAAAGTTTTAAATTTCTGTTGTTATTTTATATATCTACCACTTGAGATTTGTTCTGTTTACCTATAACGCTTCACGAAACTTAATGCATTCTGTTAAAGAGTGACATTAACGGACATGGAGTGTCACAAGTGGGCATACTTATATAGGTAGGGAAAGAAATGGATAAGAAGAACGTTGTTTCACCCAGTACAATATAGGTGGAGAGGAGGTTTGCAGATAGGAGGTAGGCCTGTGATGTGACAATAAGGAATTTCGCTCGATCCGAATCAGTCGCTAAACCGATCAAGACCATTCGAAATGCCTGATTGTTTTGAGAACACGACAAATTAGAACTGAAGCGACCCGAACTTCCCCGGTCTCCGAAGAGATGAGAAAGAACGAATTACTGTGAGAACAAGACAAATCAGAACGCAGACGAAAGTACATTTCATTGCTATTACAACAATTCCATCAAGATACAAGAATATACAGAGTATAAATGAATAAATTACATTCGATAAATATCAGAGATTACAATAAATTACATAGCAGCGGAAAAATAATACAAAGCACAACTGAAGGTGATATACGGATACAGAGCTTTCCGGATATCATTCCAGCTGTAAACCAGGATCCTTGAATATAAATCTGCAAAACCAAAACTACTAGCTGCCCGTGCGGAAGATGAGGGCACCCAGAGTTTAGGTTAAACCAACAAACTCCAGGTCAGTCATGTGACTGGTGTAAGAACTAAAACAGTTATTTAAAACTTTACTTTAAAAGAGAGTAATTCAAGGGACCACGCCGTATAACACGGAACGGGTTTCCTCCCAAGAATACTAGTGCATAGAATAAACAACGCAATGCTTTTTCGAAAAATGAAGCTATTATAAGACCCAGGTCCCATCACACAATGCAACGCAAGCCGGAGGATAGGGTTTTACCTTATAACAGCCAAACATGATTGGTACGTTTAAAACAAATCACTTAATACTATAATAAGTGTCAAAATAATTTCAATCATAAATATCAATCATAGACGGCATAGCATCCCATGCTACTATGTCGCCATACTAGTTCTACAATTAAAACCGAAATGCACGTATTGGAAATTGGATTTCCGTCATGAGTCGAGGCAAGGGGCAAGCTCCCCTCCGCTTCGAGACACTCTAGCAAATGCCTCGGGACTACACACTCTGAGTAACCCCTGGATCTTCAGGGCCGGTCCTCTCTTACGTTTGAGGATTAATTATGCCTGAACACACGTTTCCCAGTCCTTACAGACCTAAAATCGAGGCGCCTCATCCAACAACCACATAGGTGAAAAGTATATATATGTCAGGGCTGGTAAGTCACTGACACCACCAAAGCTAGAAAGAAACGTCGTGCTCTCCCTGCAGTCTGTATCCCGTTTTTGACTATACCGAGGTGTGAGGGTCGCGAATTCACGTTATACACAAAGCTTCCACGTAGGACGTGCTTTGATCATCAACCACAAGACTTTGCTTTTCAACAGAAGCCTTGATCTATGCAACTCAGCGTGCCACACAGGCAATTCATGCCATGCGATTGATATCTATCGATATATAACCTCTAAGCTCGTACGTCTCAGAGAAGGGCGTTAAGCAAGAGAATAAATTCTCCGCCGCCAAACAGATATATATTTAACAGAAATCAATCAACACAGAATAAAATCCAATGTCAGACACACAATCCATTTACAAGTCCGTTCTGGGTCAGAACGAAACCGGAGGCACTTTCCTCGCATATCCATCCATCTCCAAGTACGTCTGGACGACCACCAACTATTTCCATCCTCTTGGGTGTACAGCCCAATCAGGATCATCAGTAATCACCCAAACGATGTGAAGACTTCCGGTCTTCAACCACCGTCTTCATCTTCGACATATCGTCGAATCGGTTATTCAGAATGGGTGTAAACCCGGTCTTTCTGAACAACCCGCGTATATTAAAAACAAATGTTACACAAACACAACATACGCCTCATTCCAATTCATTAGTCACTAACCGCAAATTAGCGAGAGAACCATTTCCCAAATAATAACCCCGAAGGCCGAAACCAACATCAGATCAATACCCAGGAAACCATTCTTCTTAACTAACCTTCAGCTAGTTTCTAAATTCCACATTCTTAGGGAAAGGTTCCCATTAGTTTTATCCAAGATAAATTCTTTAAAATTTATCCTTTAATCTTCCTTTGGATGTCGTTTCAAACCAAATTATGGTTTTCTAAACTAGTCGAGATTAGCGAACCATACCGAAGTAATTATTTATTTATTTCCCAATCCCAACCTATTCATCCCATGAAGAAAAACTGGTAATACTCCATATCTAACACCACGGTGTTATCGGTAAAATCAATTACCATTTCACGTTCAAATCTGATTAAAGATTTAACTATCGCCTGGAGCAAAACTGGCGATACTCCATTCTCGCTCATTCTCCAAATTTGATAATTCAGATTATCAATTCACATTTCAATCTAATTGCAGATTCATTAAAAACTCCTTTTACTGGGTTAAAGAACTAATGTCATTTAAAACACAGTTCACGACAAACCCAAATCACATTCTATTTAATACTGGGTTAAAGAACAAGTGTCATTTAAAACACCCTTCACGATAAACCCACAAATCAATTCTATTTACAACCTATTTCAAATCCAATTTATTTATTTAAAAATAAATGGGTTTTAATTTTAGTTCAAAATTAGTTCATTTCGATAAAAATCTATTTTTATCTTTACAAATATGGAGTTTTTCATCCCAATTTTTCCCAAATCATTTCTTATGATTTTACACAAATTATTACTATTTTTAATAATTTTATCAAGGCCCGTACAGTCGATTTTCATCAACGGCCATCGAACTGCACTTACAACGACCTTTTCTGAATTTGATTTGGATGTATCTCCAAATCCAACCGTTAGATTTCAAATTTCTAATATTCATTAGAAAGCTCTTTTCGATACGAACCCAACGATTCCGGTTTTAGGAGAATCCGACGGTCGGATCTCCCGTAATGTTCGTTTGAAAGAAATGGTCGAAATTTACGAACTACCGCGGCGCGGCGCGTTCTATTCAGGCCATTATATTATATATATATAATATATATTTCGTCGATTTCTATTTAAAACGAATTTTATAATTCGTTTTGATTTCGTTTTCAAAACAATTTCAACTTCCATTTCAATTCAAATCAAAATTGAATTTTTCCTTATAAATTCGTTTTAAAATTCATTTCTATTCAATTCAAATTTCAATTCAATTTGAATTCATTTCAATTCGTTTTCAATTCAACTCGAATTCGTTTTCAATTCAATTCGAATTCGTTTTCAATTCAATTCGAATTCGTTTTCAATTCAATTCGAATTCATTTTATATTCAATTCAACTCAAATTGGTTTTCTATTCGATTTAATTCAAATTGGTTTTCTATTTGATTCAATTCAAATTGGTTTTCAATTCGATTCAATTCAAATTGGTTTTCTATTCGATTCAATTCAAATTGGTTTTCTATTTAATTCAATTCAAATTCCATTTCAAAATATTCGATTTCGAAATCACTTTTCAATATTCATTTTAAAATGAATATAATCGATATAAATATCGTTCACGTCAAAATGACGTCAATCTAATCAACACGACTTCATATATTTCTATTTTCAAATATTCTATTTCAAATATTTCTTTTTCAAATATTCTATTTCAAATATTTCTTTTTCAAATATTTCGTTCAACACATGACTAATCTCAACGGATGAGTATAGTCAACACATGAACCTTTATATTATATTGATAAAGATGTAAATTTTATTATTAAAATATTTCGTTCAACACATGACTAATCTCAACGGATGAGTACAGTCAACACATGAACCTTTATTTTATAATATTCTTTATTTTCTAAATTGGAATGAGGCCCAATCAATTACCATATAAAGTTAATTATATGGATTCCATACAACACATGTATATAATAGCAACGATAAATAATCAACCATCATCCAAAGTGCACTACACTGTATAAGCATCAAATATAGATATTTAACGCTTATAACAGCCTATCAATCAATCGATCGACATATAACTAATTATTGGGAATAGTGTATGCCGTATTTTATCCCAATACCCGTGCGGGGTTTCAAACAAGCAAACACAGATTTTATTTATGCAGTTGGGCGATGTGTAAAATTTATCGTCCCAATCAATGTCTTTCAAATAGGTGTACATAAACAAACCGTTCGGTTTGTAAATGAATATTTATTTATTCACATTCACGTTAAAAATTATATTTTTAACGATAAAATATTTTATTTTAAGACATGAATTTCTATTCAGTGCATTTACAAAATAAAAATGATATTTTTATTTTTCTAACTTATTTTAGAAAATTTCGGTGGCATAACGGCACAATACTAGAAACGGGACAAGGCCTAGCCTTATCCCCGGTCTAGTGAAGGCCCACGCCATTCACACATCATTCAAATCAATTTCATTTCACCAAACAATTCAATTCAACTCAAATAATCTAACCAACTACACAACCAAACAAACAAGTCCATGGTCTGTGGACGATTGTGTCGGGTGCTACTAAACACCGTCTGCATCCTAGTATATATATATATAACTAGAATAAGAAATTGAAGAGTGAGAAGTTCTCACCGATAGCTATCCCAACTCCACGCCACTTCATATGTAGAAGTCTTCGTCATTCTCGCCTTTTAGTCATCTTCGTTGCCCGTATCCTCTACATATGTAAAAATCGAATTTTTACTTCGCTATTCAATATATAAAAATCGAATTTTTACTTCGCTATTCAATATATAAAAATCGAATTTTTACTTTGTTGATAAACCTATAAAGATCGCATCTTTATCTAAATGAAGACATCATAAAAATCGGATTTTTCTTTGATTAAAAATCAAACCTTTCCTCGCTTAAAAATCACATTTTTAATCGATGGAAAATCTAATGTTCATATTATGAAAACAAAACATATTTTTGATGAACTAAAAATTATAGATTTTCTAAACTAAATAATAATATATTTTATAAACTAATTTCATTAAATAAACAAAGACAAATAAATAAATAAATTATTTAAAATTACCTTTTCTTCTTCATTGTTTATCACGCCGGGGGGGGGGGGGGGGAGTCTGCGCGGAGGAGGGGGGCGAGGCTAGTGGCGGCTCGACGGAGGTTTGGGCGTTGAGGCGGCTGTCAGGGGGAGGGGGTCTTCGGTCGCGGTGGTCATCGATGGAAGGGGGCTCGGCGAAGGGGAGAGAGGGGGGGGCTGTGTCGCGAGGCAGGGGGTTTCGGGGGGGGGGGGGGGTTCGGAGGTGGCGCGAGCCGGGGTATGGCGGAGGTGGGTGGCGCGCTCCTTGACGCGGTGGCGATTTGTTTTTTTTTTTTTTTCTCTGTTACGATTTAGAAAAGGGGGGGGGCTGAGAGGAGATAAGGGGAGGGATTTATTTTTTTATTTTTATTTTTTAATTATTTAATTATGAAAAAGTTGACTTTTACATACGAACTCGAAACGAGGCCCACCGCCTGTCGCCCATAGCGTTTCACCCCCATTCCGAACACAATGGGATATGTATCGTAAGCTGATTCGACTGTTTCGATCAGTTTCCGTTGAAATCAACATATAACTCTATATATTGAATTTGAACGTGCATTTCAATTTACCGGGGTCACATACTAACTAGAAAAATTCCAGAAAAATATTTTCTAGCTTCGTATTGACGATACGGTCCTAACAAAACTAGTTTCGTCGAATTCTGAGACCGTTTGAAAAATGGCCAATTTCCAGTCGATTAAAATCAACTAGAACTGGTCAAACGCGTTTTTCTTTGCCACGCTCACATATTGATTCGAAAAATTATGAAATTTGGAATCTAGCAATAATTTGACACTGCGGATCCAACAAAAGTGGTTTCGTCGAAATCCGAGGTCGTTTGCAAAATTCCTATTTTTAAGGGCCTGAATTCCATAGCGACTATTCAGAATTTTCAACTGGACATATCTTTTGATTCCCGCTATGAAATTTTGATTTTTCGGATTCGTCGGAAAGATATCATCAATTAGATCGTATTATTTTTGGTTTCACTAAAATCCGGATTGTTTTGCACCCGGTATATTCAATTGAAGTTTGAAATCGAATTATCGAACTACCACGCCATTTTCAATTCCTTTTATAATTTAAAATAAATATTTATACTCTAACGACGACGTATATAATATATACGTCGAATTCTATATTCAAAATAAATTTTCGTCGATATTATTTAAAATAATTCATTTTAAATAATCAAAATTCGCTAAAATTGCCAAAATAAAAAATTTAAACTGGCCCAGATTTTCCGGGTTATTACAATAACGCAGACAGAAGAACATATCATTGCTATAATTACAAAAATTCCATCAGAATACAAGAATATACAGAGTATTAACAAATAAAATACATTCGATAAATATCAGTGATTACAATAAATTACAAAGCAGCAGAAAATAATACAAAATACAACTGAAGGAGATATACGAATACAAAGCTTTCCGGATATCGTTCCAGCTGTAAACCAGGATCCTGTGAATATAAATCTGCAAAACCAAAACTACTAACTGCCCATGTCAAAATAAGGGCACCCAGAGTTTAGGTTAAAACAATGAACTCCAGGTCAGTCATGTGACTGGTGTGAGAACTAAAACAGTTATTTAAAGCTTTACTTTAAATCAGATATATCAAGGGACCACGCCGTATAACACGGAACGGGTTTCCTCCCAAGAATACCAGTGCATATAACAAAACAATGCAATGCTCTTTGTAAAAATGAAGCTATTATAAGACCCAGGTCCTATCACACAATGCAACGCAAGCCGAGGGATAGGGTTTTCCCTTATAATAGCCAAACATGCTTAGTACGTTTAAAACAAATCATTTGATACTATTATAAGTGCATAGTATATAAAACAACTTCAATTCATAAGTATCAATCATAGGCGGCATGGGTACCATATATCATGTTGCCAATACTAGGGTCTACAAATAAAACTGCAAAAGTCACGTATTTGGAAATTGGATTTCCATCTGCGAACCGAGGCAAAAGATAGTCCTCTACCGATTCTAGACAATCTAGCCCATGTCTCAGGAACACCCGCAACTGCCCCTTGGATCGTCTAGGCCGGTCCACCGATGTGGATTATAATTCCTGAACACTACGTTTCCCCGCCCTTTGAGGCGTAAATGAGCCAACGAATGACTCCATCGGCTTCACATAGTCACCGATATATCCGAGGCGCCTCGCAATAGCAACAACCACATAAGTCAAACTCGTCAGGGCATGTAAAACCACTGACGCCACTTCTAGCTAGAAAGAAACGCATGTCCCCCCTGAGGTCCTTCTCCCGTTTTTAGTTCACAACCGGGGTGTGAGGCTCGCGAATCCACGCTACACAAAGCTATGCCACACAGGCTGTTCTTTGATCATCAACCACAAGACTCTGCTTTTCAACAGAAGCCTTGATCATTTGCACCTTAGCATGCCACACAGGCAAACCACTCCATGCAACCGATATCCATCAATCACACAGAATGATATCCAATGTCAGACACACAGTCCATTTACAAGTCCGTTCTGGGTCTGAACGAAACCGGAGGCACCTAGTACCTCGCATATCCATCTATCTCCAAGTACGTCTGGACGATCACCAACTGATTCCCTCATCTTGGGTGTACAGCCCAATCAAGATCATCAGTAATCACCCAAACGATGTGAAGACTTCCGGTCTTCAACCACCGTCTTCATCCCCGACACCACGTCGAATCAGTTATTCAGAATGGGATAAACCCGGTCTTTCTGAATAACTCGCGTATATAATAAACAAGTGTTACACAAACACGACATACGCCTCATTCCAATTCAGAATATTCTTTTATTCAAATATTTTTATACTTTGGGAAAGGTTCCCATTAATTTTATCAAAGATAAATTCTTTTAAATTTATTCTTTAATCTTCCTTTTGAATTTCACTTCAAACTAGTCGGGATTAACGAACCACACCGAAGTAATTATTTATTTTATTTTCCCAATCCCAACCTATTTATCCCATGAAGTAAAACGGGTTATACTTCATATCTAACACCACGGTGTTATTGGTAAATTCAATTACCATTTCACGTTCAAATCTAATTAAAGATTTAACTATCGCCTGGAGCAAAACTGGTGATACTCCATTCTCGATCTTTTCAATCTAATTAAAGATTCATTTAAACTCCACTTAGTTTTAATCTTCACAGAAATCAATATCCTGTCTTTAACTGGGTTAAAGAACCAATGTCATTTAAAACACAGCCCACAATAAACTCAAAATCACATTCATTAATTATCGTGTTAAAGAACAAGTGTTATTTAAAACACTGTTCACGATAAACCCAAAAATCAATACCAATTCAATTCCAATTAAATATTATTTAATTGGTACACTTCATTAAATCTAAATAAAAAGATTTAATCTTTTTCTCAACTGGGCTTAAGAACAGTGTTAATGAAGACACCATTCACGACAAACCCAAATCACATTTGATATTAAATACAAGGTTCTGAATAGAAAATATTCCGGCTTATATTCAATATCAAATTCTACGACAAACAAATATCATATTGGAAATAACGATATTAATATATCTTTCAAATTCCCATAACAATATCTGTAACATCACGAAATCCAACATCGAAATATTCTGAAGACAATTTCGATTCAAATCCCTTCCAATTCAATCATTGGAAATCCTGGTTATTTTCACAACCATTTAAAATCCACTTTATTTATTTTTAAAAATAAATAGAATTATAGTTCTAGTTCAAAACTAGTTCATTTCGATAAAAATCTATTTTTATCTTTACAAATATGGAGTTTTTCATCCCAATTATTCACAAATCATTTCTTATGATTTTACACAAATTATTACTATTTTTAATAATTTTATCAAGCCCCGTTGTAACACCCCACGTCCTTTAAGGTCACTCACAAAGGGAATGCCTTAACTTTGATGGAGCATTTTAGTAAACAAAACAGAATATTACAAGACAAATATAAAAATAATACTTGAAAAACTTTATAACTTTATTGCAGCGGACAGAAATCAGCTTGGTTACATCTTTACCAAAAACTCAAGTACATATATATCAGCCTTGTTCAAAAGCCATCAGAGTACAAAACTTTCAAATCATAATCCCCACCAAAGATGCCAGAAAAAGACAAGCCATACTTTAAGCACTTCAAGCACTCCGAGCAGGAAGAAAGATCCAGATCAAGCTAGAGTATTCCCTCCTTGAAAACCTTTGGGGGGGACGGAAGAAAAGAGGCGAAACAATAAGGGTCAGACATAAAGTTTGGCAAGTCCAGTGACTTTCAGTTACGAACATATAATAATGTCATGGCATGCAAATAAAACTGGATGAGAGATAACAGGAAACAGGAATAACAGATATACTTAGGTTAAACAGAAGAAACATGATGATATTACTTTTCACTTCTCTGCACTAATACTAGTATAACAGGATTAGGTGTTACCCTAATGTCTAAACAGAAACAGAAACAGAATAATGGGCCTTTACCACCCTAACAGAAGGTACAGAAACATAATGCTAATAATGGGCCTTTACCACTCGAATAGAAAGTACAGAAACAGAATGCTAGTAATGGGGCTTTACCACCCGAACAGAGACAGAAACGGAAACAGAATAATCCCTACGGAAACAGAATGTTAGAATTAGGTGTACACTAGTAAATGGGCCTTTACCCCCCGAACAGACGGTACCACGCAGATAGGTGTTGCCACCCAACAGAAACAGACGGTACCAACAGAAACAGACAGAACTGAGTGTACCCTAAAACCCTACCCCAAGCGATCGGCTCCCTTATACATAAATACCCTGTGCCAGCCCCACAAAAGGGTGTATCACTCCCCAAAGTGGCAACCTTTAAATTACACAGACCTATTTACAGATGTCACGGCCTCTTACATCCTCAGAGGCAGACCGGGATCCATGCACGCACATGACCCGGTTGGAACGCACCATCAGCACCCCTCGCCATTATCAGAATGAACCGCTTATAATTAGTTCAGTAAGCGTGCCCGGACCCTACCTACTATTGGGTCAAAGTTTTGATACCAGAAAGGGTTACTGACTAATATGGGTCCCAAAAAACAGATGACACAAGTATTTTTCCCTCCTAACCTTGTGCCCCCAGACTAACAGATTTCAGATTAACTTGTTTACAAGTTCAGACGTACAGAGTTCAGGTCAACTAGTTCACAGATCAGAAAATCAAGTTAATAAGTTTTCAGACTAACGGATCAGACATACAGATTTAACAGATTTACATACTTGTCTAACTTTGTACTGGGCCTACAGATTCAAGAAACGGGTTTATTAATTTCATTAGTCCAGTTGGTTTAACCCTATCCACCCAACAAGTTTTAGACATCATATTTATCTCAGATTTTCATTAATTAAATATTAATGCCCAGACCTCTCACATTAGACTGACAGTCTTCGGCTACTGGTTAGGCCGGTTGGTTCCGGGCAGGTTTTTGCCACAAACTGAGTCTATCCTCGGGTTTCAAGCACGTTATGACTAACTTCTCACATTAGAACCTATTGTTTGCGGCCACTGGATGTGCCGGGCGGTTCCGGGCAGGATTGCGCCGCAAACTCATTCTAACCTCGAGTTAGCCATGTTTATCTTTGCGGCCAATTAATTAATAATTTACCATTTGTGCCCATGCCTAATATACATGTCAATTATTCATAACTATAGCCAATTCACATTATGTCAATAACAGACTAAATATATCAACTCAGCAGATAACAGATTTCACAGATTAGGCGACTTAACAGATTTAGCAGATTAAGCAATTTAGCAGATTTAGCATATAACAGATTAGGCATTTTCAGCAGACTTAGCAGATGACAGATTTAGCAGATGAACCGATCTAGCAGATTAGGCAATATAGCAGAACTAGCAAATTAGGCAATATAACAAATTTAGCGGATAACGGATTAGGCAATTTGATGGATTTAGCAGATAACAGACTTAGCAGATTATATATATCTAAAACTCTATTTACCTATCTTGCCTAATCATAGATTTAGCCTAAACTTACATGCCTAAATCACGATCATAAGTCATAATACAATATATGCCCCAAATCTTAGCCTTAATATTCCCATTTACAGTTCATGTCCAAACTAGATTTAATATTCTAGTTTACCATTTTTGTCCAAGACTAATATGCATGTAAATCATTCTCTATCATAGCCAATTCAAATTATGCCAACATATTTATTAACTTAATTAAGCTATGCCCAATGTTTCAACAAGTTCTCTAAGTACTCATGAAATGGCCCTAGGAAAAGGAATAGGAGATAAGCACAAGAAAGAATAGGCATGAAATAATGAACCAAATACAATGATAATGGCCCCACTAGGCTCGATGTACATAACAGTGAATGGGAATAAACTAGCAAAGTTACATACTAAATATGAGATCTAGTATCATTAAGGGAATAGGCGTAAGAAACTAACTACAATAGTCATGGGCGACAAATCACAATAGTTTCTTATTCAATGTCATAGGCAATAGTCTCATAGGCGTGAATCATAGTCATAGGCAATAGTCTCATAGGCGTGAATCATAGTCATAGGCAATAGTCCCATAGTCATGAATCATAGTCATAGGCAATAGTCTCATAGTCATGAATCATAGTCATAGGCAATAATAGTCTCATAGGCAACAGTTTCATGTCCAATTATGCATTATTCATTATTTGTCCCAAAATTTAGCGTTCGTGCGTTAATCTCTTATGAGATTCGGCGCAGGCTCGTAGTAGCCTGGCTATAGAACAGAAAGAAGAAAGAGATACATAATAAGATAGATCTAAACAGAACAGAACAGACATAACCTCAGATTCAGATTTACAATTCATGCCACAATCATAATTAACGTTTATATCGGAAAATAACTGTACTTGCCTTTCGTGGCTAAAGAAAAGGATTATAAATCGAATTTGATGCAGAAACGCTGATTAATCTTCTTCGATTGTTGTTGCAGCTCTAAACTTTAATTTGAATTGTGAATGAACAATTGAGATTAGATTTAGAGGCGGCGGCTAGGGTTTAAGAGAGAGTTTGGCAGCATAATGGTGTCATAGACAATATTCTATGAATTAGGGTTAGGTTAATCACATATTTATAGGTGTAGAGAGTGTTTCAGAACCATTAGATCACCCTAGAAGCCATCAGGTCCGTCCAGCACATCAAAAATCGTCATTAGAACTCTCTAGAACCCTGTGCAGGTTTCTGACTCGACATGGGCGCACTTCCCAAGTGCGCCAGTGTATTTTTGTGTTGGCCCACTTCACTAGTGCGCCAGTGCATTTCTGGCCTGATTCCGGTTTTTCTGCCTAACTTCGTTCGTCCATATCTCCTTCATACGTTATCCGTTTTACGCAAACTCGGACTCTATCTCAAGCAGAATTTCGAGACGAACGCAATGGAGTAACCCGTTTCCCTTAATTCTTCTCCTAAAAATTAAGTATACTTTAATTTGTTACTTATACGTTCACAGAAAATACGGGGTGTTACATTCTCCCCTCCTTAAAGGATTTCGTCCCCGAAATCTTCAAATTAAGAAGAATGTTTACTACCATTCAATTATCCATCTACTCAACCATCATCCACAAGCATCCATTTTCCTTAGAAAACTTCTAATGTTGTATGAACATATGGAAAAATGTGTGTATATGACTCCTATCTAATGCAAAGATTAGGCGGTCTACTGATTCAGTTGACCTCCTCAATGCGAACCATGTTGGTGCCATGAGTCCAATTATGTATGCAAGAAATCTTATTTGATACACATCATTTCTATATGTGTGCGCAATCATTAATCCAAATGCTACATCCATGTGATGAATAAATCATTTTGCATCCACAAAATTTGAAAATGCACACACATCCATATGCAGTATGAGAGTGTTTTCGAGCCGATCTAGTGCCTAGTGTGTGTATATGCATCCACGAGCAACCACTAGCAACCACTGGCAACCATCAAACAAAACATGTCTCAAACACATGTTTACACCCATTGGTTTACAGTTGAATGATGGAAGCGAGTAGAGATGAAACAAAAACTTGGCTTCCATTAGATGGTTGAGGGAATAATTTCCCTAAGTATCGGCCCCGAAGACCGAAACCAACATCAGATTGACACCAAGAGGATTACCCTCTTTAGACAATGTCAAAACTGGAAATCTTAACCTTATCAGAAATATTCAGATATTTACAGAAAACTGGTACAGATTAGATTACCGAACTAAGCATGATAAAAAACAGAATGTATGCGTCCTACTTGACGCCTAACACATATATCTCTCAATCCCCAATCTATCACAAACAGATGAGTCCTAACCCTTAGGGGTTTGAGTCTACAGCGGAATCAGAAACAATACTAGTATTAAAGTGCATAGTATCGATTACAGAATCAAAATTCCAGAATCAGAAAGAGTTTTAACTCAAAAATCAGATAAGAAAATTAAACCTTTTACATAAATTTTCTTATTTCTACCCTATCTACAAGTCACTTGAGCATTCGCCTATCCTCCAGAAGTGGGTTCTGCCCTCTGCCTTGCCCTCGTTTCTTCGGGTAGTCCGTAGTGAAGTGTCCCATCTCACCACAGTTGAAGCAAGTGCCCTTCCTTTTTCTCCAATCCTTGTTCAGATGAGTCGAGCTTCCACAAGTAAAGCACTTTTTCTCCTTCTTATCTTCAGACTTCTCATCCTTTTTTTGTGTTTCCTTTTTGGGCCATGCTTTCTTATTCTGTGGTTCTTCCTTCTTTGTCTCTTTCTGGCCCTTGTCTTCCTCGTGCAGTAGTGCCATGTCCACCAATTTCTCGTAAGTTGCTCCCATGGGTACATGGTTCATGGCTAGGCTGTGTAGTGGCTCGTTCAATCCTTTAACAAAGAGGAGAGCCTTTTTATGCTGAGTGTTGACTAAATCCAGTCTGAACCTAGCCTGTTGGTTGAACTTGTTGACGTATTCCTTGACCGTCATACTTCCTTGCTTAAGAGATAAGAACTTTTCCAATTGTAGACTTCGTTCGGCTTGCGAGAGGAATTTCGTCTCAAACCTTGTTCTGAAATCCATCCATGTTTCAACCGGCCTCTCGGCGTTAGTGACTTCCCACCAGTAGGAAGCTTTGTCTTTGAGAAACCATACCGCCAACTGTACCTTTTGCATATCGTCCACCTCGAAGATAACGAACAGATCCTCAGTTTCTTTAAGCCAGTTCCTCGCTTCTACGAATGATTTAGTTCCCTTGAAATCCTTTCCACCCATGGCCCTAAAGTCTTTACAGATCTTTGAGAAAGCAATTGCACGAGGAGGGGGCGGAGGAGGGGGATCATTTGCTGGACCTGCGGCGGCGGTCCTAGCCTCAAGGTATTGACGAAACCAACCGGGTACATGAACACCCTCTGGTATCTCAGATGCTTCAGACATGCTGAAACGAAAAAGGAAAGATTTAATACAAAAAGGACAGAAGGAAAGATATATGGCTCTTGGGGATTATGTTTTTCAAAATAATCTTTACTTTTGAAAATACTTCTTTTAAAACCTTTTTGAAAATAGTTTTCAAAAACTTCTATCTAATCCGGTAACCTTCAGCTCTGATACCAAGTGTAACACCCCACGTCCGTTAAGTTCACTCACAAAGGGAATGCCTTAACTTTGATGGAGCATTTTAGTAAACAGAACATAATATTACAAAATAGATATAAAAATAATACTTGAAAAACTTTATAACTTTATTGCAGCGGACAGAAATCAGCTTGGTTACATCTTTACCAAAAACTCAAGTACATATATATCAGCCTTGTTCAAAAGCCATCAGAGTACAAAACTTTAAAATCATAATCCCCACCAAAGATGCCAGAAAAAGACAAGCCATACTTTAAGCCCTTCAAGCACTACGAGAAGGAAGAAAGATCCAGATCAAGCTAGAGTATTCCCTCCTTGAAAACCTGGGGGGGAACGGAAGAAAAGAGGCGAAACAACAAGGGTCAGACATAAAGTCTGGCAAGTCCAGTGACTTTCAGTTGTGAACAGATAATAATGTCATGGAATGCAAATAAAACTGGATGAGAGATAACAGGAAACAAGAATAACAGATATACTTAGGTTAAACAGAAGAAACATGATGATATTACTTTTCACTTCTCTGCACTAATACTAGTATAACAGGATTAGGTGTTACCCTAGTGTCTAAACAGAAACAGAAACAGAATAATGGGCCTTTACCACCCCAACAGAAGGTACAGAAACATAATGCTAATAATTGGCCTTTACCACCCGAATAGAAAGTACAGAAACAGAATGCTAGTAATATGCCTTTACCACCCGAACAGAGACAGAAACGGAAACAGAATAATCCCTACGGAAACAGAATGTTAGAATTAGGTGTACACTAGTAAATGGGTCTTTACCTCCCGAATAAACGGTACCACGCAGATAGGTGTTGCCACCCAACAGAAACAGACGGTACCAACAAAAACAGACAGAACTGAGTGTACCCTAAAACCCTGCCCCAAGCGATCGGCTCCCTAATACATAAATACCCTATGTCAACCCCACAAAAGGGTGTATCACTGCCCAAAGTGGCAACCTTTAAATGACACAGACCTATTTACAGATGTCACGGCGTCTTACATCCTCAGAGGCAGACCGGGATCCATGCACGCACATGACCACGTTGGAACGCACCATCAACCCCCCTCGCCATTATCAGAATGAACCGCTTATAATTAGTTCAGTAAGCGTGCCCGGACCCTACCTACTGTTGGATCAAAGTTTAGATACCAGAAATGGTTACTGACTAATATGGGTCCCAAACAACAGATGACACAAGTATTTTTCCCTCCTAACCTTGTACCCCCAGACTAACAGATTTCAGATTAACTTGTTTACAAGTTCAGACATACAGAGTTCAGGTCAACTAGTTCACAGATCAGAAAATCAAGTTAATAAGTTTTCAGACTAACGGATCAGACATACAGATTTAACAGATTTACAGACTTGTCTAACTTTGTACTGGGCCTACAGATTCATGAAACGGGTTTATTAATTTCATTAGTCCAGTTGGTTTAACCCTATCCACCCAACACGTTTTAGACATCATATTTATCTCAGATTTTCATTAATTAAATATTAATGCCCAGACCTCTAACATTAGACTGACAGTTTGCGGCTATTGGTTAGGCCGGTTGGTTCCGGGCAGGTTTCTGCCACAAACTGAGTCTAACCTTTGGTTTCAAGCACGTTATGACTAACCTCTCACATTAGAACCTATTGTTTGCGGCCACTGGATGTGCCGGGCGGTTCCGGGTAGAGTTACGCCGCAAACTCATTCTAACCTCGAGTTAGCCATGTTTATCTTTGCGGCCAATTAATTAATAATTTACCATTTATTCCCATGCCTAATATACATGTCAATTATTCATAACTATAGCCAATTCAGATTATGTCAATAACAGACTAAATATATCAACTCAGCAGATAACAGATTTCGCAGATTAGGCGACTTAACAGATTTTGCAGATTGAGCAATTTAGCAAATTTAGCATATCACACATTAGGCATTTTCAGCAGACTTAGCAGATGGCAGATTTAGCAAATGAACAGATCTAGCAGATTAGACAATATAGCAGAACTAGCAAATTAGGCAATATAACAAATTTAGCGGATAACGGATTAGGCAATTTAACGGATTTAGCAGATAACAGATTTAGTAGATTATATTTATCTAAAAATCTATTTACCTATCTTGCCTAATCATAGATTTAGCCTAAACTTACATGCCTAAATCACGATCATAATTCATAATACAATATATGCCCCAAATCTTGGCCTTAATATTCCCATTTACAGTTCATGTCAAAACTAGATTTAATATTCTAGTTTACCATTTTTGTCCAAGACTAATATGCATGTAAATCATTCTCTATCATAGCCAATTCAAATTGTGCCAACATATTTACTAACTTAAATAAGCTACGCCCAATGTTAAAAAAGTTCTCTAAGTACTCATGAAATGGCCCTAGCATAAGGTATAGCAGATAAGCACAAGAAAGAATAGGCATGAAATAATGAACCAAATACAATGATAATGGCCCCACTAGGCTCGATGTACATAACAGTGAATGGGAATAAACTAGCAAAGTTACATACAAAATATGAGATCTAGTATCATTAAGGGAATAGGCATAAGAAACTAACTACAATTGTCATGGGCGACAAATCACAATAGTTTCTTATTCAATGTCATAGGCAATAGTCTCATAGGCGTGAATCATAGTCATAGGCAATAGTCTCATAGGCGTGAATCATAGTCATAGGCAATAGTCTCATAGTCATGAATCATAGTCATAGACAATAGTCTCATAGTCATGAATCATAGTCATAGGCAATAGTCTCATAGTCATGAATCATAGTCATAAGCAATAATTGTCTCATAGGCAACAGTTTAATGTCCGATTATGCATTATTCATGATTTGTCCCAAAATTTAGCGTTCGTGCGTTAATCTCTTATGAGATTCGGCGTAGGCTCGTAGTAGCCTGGCTATAGAACAGAAAGAAGAAAGAGATTCAGAATAAGATAGATCTAAACAGAACAGAACAGACATAACCTCAGATTCAGATTTACAATTCATGCCACAATCATAATTAACGTTTATATTGGAAAATAACTGTACTTGCCTTTCGTGGCTAAAGAAAAGGATTATAAATCGAATTTGATGCAGAAACGCTGATTAATCTTCTTCGATTGTTGTTGCAGCTCTAAACTTTATTTTGAATTGTGAATGAACACTTAAGATTAGATTTAGAGGCGGCGGCTAGTGTTTAAGAGAGAGTTTGGTAGCATAATGGTGTCATAGACAATATTCTATGAATTAGGGTTAGGTTAATCACATATTTATAGGTGTAGAGAGTGTTTCAGAACCATTAGATCACCCTAGAAGCCATCAGGTCCGTCTAGCACATCAAAAATCGTCATTAGAACTCTCTAGAACCCTGTGCAGGTTTCTGACTCGACATGGCCGCACTTCCTAAGTGCGCCAGTGTATTTTTGTGTTGGCGCACTTCACAAGTGCGCCAGTGCATTTCTGGCATGTTTCCGGTTTTTCTGCCTAACTTCGTTCGTCCATATCTCCTTCATACGTTATCCGTTTTACGCAAACTCGGACTCTATCTAAAGCAGAATTTCGAGACGAACGCAATGGCGCAACCCGTTTCCCTTAATTCTTCTCCTAAAAATTAAGTATACTTTAATTTGTTACTTATACGTTTATAGAAAATACGGGGTGTTACACCCGTACAGTCGATTTTCATCAACGGCCATCGAACTGCACTTACTGCGACCTTTTTCAAATTTGATTTGGACATAATTCCAAATCCCACCATTAGATTTCAAATTTCTAATATTCTCTAGAAAGCTCTTTTCGATACGAACCCAACGGTTCCGGTTTTAGGAGAATCCGACGGTCGGATCTCCCGCAATATCCATTCGAAGTCAATGGTCGAAATTTGTAAACTGCCGCGGCGCGGCGCGTTCTATTCAGGCCATTATATTATATATATAATATATATAATATATACTTCGTCGATTTCCTTTCGAAACGAATTTTATATATCGTTTTAAATTCGTTTTCAAAACAGTTTCAACTTCATCTCAAATTCAAATCAAAATTGAATTTTTCCTTATAAATTCCTTTCAAATTCATTTCAAATTGATTTCAATTCAAATTGATTTCTAATTCAATTTCAGTTCGTTTTCAATTCAATTCAATTTCAATTTCATTCCTATTTCAATTTAATTCAAATTTCAATTCACTTCAATTTAATTCGAATTTCAAATCACTTCAATTTAATTCGAATTTCAATTCACTTCAATTTAATTCGAATTTCAATTCACTTCAATTTAATTTGAATTTCAATTCACTTCCATTTAATTCGAATTTCAATTCACTTCAATATTCCTTTCAATTTGAATAAAATCGATATAAATATCGTTCACGTCAAAATGGCGCAAATCTAATCAACACGGCTTTATATATTTCTATTTTCAAATATTTCTATTTCAAATATTTCTATTTCAAATATTTCTATTTCAAAACTGGAATGAGGCCCAATCAATTACCATATAATTGTTAATTATATGGATTTTCTACAACACATGTATAAAATAACAACGATAAATAATCAACCATCATCCAGAGTGCACCATACAACTGCATAAGCATTAAATATAATTAATTAACGCTAACACAGTCTGTCGACCAATCGATCGACATACAACTAAACAATCGGGATTAGTGTTCACCAAATATCATCCCAATACCCGTGTGGGGTTTCAACCAATCAAACACAGATTTTATTTGTGCAGTTGGGCGATGTGTAAAATTCATCGTCCCAATCAATATCAGTCAAATGTGTGTATATAAACAAATCGTCCTATTTGTTTGTATTTATTTATTCACATTCATGTTAAAAATTATATTTTCAACTATAAAATATTTTAACTATATAAATATTTTATTTCATTTCACATCACACAATCAACTACACATCAAAATCAAACAAACAAGCATACAAGCCATCCATTGTCTGTGGACGACGGGTGTCGGTTGCTACTAAACACCGTCTACATCCTAGTATATAATTTTAACTAGAAAACAAGAATTATAGTGAGAAGTTCTCACCAACTAGCTAATCCAAACGCCACGACTCTTCATATGTAGAAAACTTCACCGTGCTCGCCTTTTGTCACTTTCGTTGCCCGTAGCCACTAAATATATAAAAATCATAATTTTATATTGTTGCTATGTATATAAAAATTCTATTTTTACACCGCTACTATATGGATAAAAATTATATTTTTACACCGCTGTTCATATAATAAAGATTATATTTTTATCACGCTATTCTCTATATAAAGATTATATTTTTATATCGCTCTTCTTCGAATAAAGAATATATTTTTTCAACGCTTCTTCCTATATAAAAATTATATTTTTATATTTTTCCTTCATATATAAAGATCGAATTTTTATATCATTGCTATAAAAATCACATTTTCTTTTCAACATATATAAAACAAAAATCATATTTTTATTTCGCTACATATATAAAATAATATTTTTATATTCTCTATTATATAATAATCATATTTTTAATACTTCTACTTTATAATAATCACATCTTTATTATAAATACTATATAAAAATTACATCTTTAATATTTCTACTTTATAAAAATTATATTTTTATATTTCACATACGATAAAAATCATATTTTCATTCTCACTACTCTAAAAAGATCAATTTTTTACTAGTTATATAATATAAAAATCGTGTTTTTATCCTACACACCTAATAAAAATCATATTTTTAATATGCCACTAGTATAAAAATTATATTTTTATCTCTCTACATATAAAAGATTATATTTTGTACACTATAAAAATCTCGTCTTTAACACTTTAAAAATCTCGCCTTTAACACTTTAAAAATCTCGTCTTTAACACTTTACATACATATAAAAAAAATCGAAGCTTTCATATATTGAAAAATTATATCTTAGCCTAATTAAAAATCAAATCTACATATAAAACAATGTAAATAAATAAATAAATAATGAAAACACACCTTCGCTGTTCGAATAGGAAGGGGGGTTTACTGAGAGGACGCCGGTCTTTGGAATAGGGGGTGGCGCGGTCTTCGGTGGCTGAGGGCGGCGCCGGGCTGCTGAGGATGGGTACTCACGCGTCAGGAGGGAAGAGGAAGAGAAGGGGCGGCGCTGTGGAGGTCCAGGGGTTCGAGGGTTTGGGTTGCCTCGGTTTTGTGGACGCGGGCTTCAGAAGGGAGAAGGAGAAGAGGAGGGAGCGCGAGGTGGGGGGGGTCTTGTCGGAGGCGGCCGCCTCCTGGTGGCTGGGCGCGTCGAGGCGATCGATCGCCTGGGGGGGATCGCGATTCTCCCCCCTTCTCTTTTTTTTATTATGTTCTGAGAAGAAAGTGAACGATGAGGAGGGTAAGGGCTTAAATGAAAATATATATTTTAATTTATTTATTTCTAAAAAGCAACTTTAAAATTCGAACTAGAAATTGAGCCCACCGACTGTCGTCCATAGCAAATTACCCCCATTCCGAACACAATGGGATATGTGTCGTAAGCTTATTCGATCGTTTCGATCAGTTTTCATCAAAATCAACACACAACTCTATATATTGAATTTGAACGCACATTTCAATTTACTGGGGCCACATACTAACTAGAAAAATTCCCAAAAAATATTTTCTAGCTTTGTATTGACGATACGGTCCTAACAAAACTAGTTTCGTCAAATTCTGAGACCGTTTGAAAAATGACCATTTTCCAGTCGATTAAAATCAACTAAAACTGGTCAAACGCGTTTTCCTTTGCCACGCCCACATATTGAATTCAAAAATTATGAAATTTGAAACATAGCAATAATTTGACATCGCGGATCCAACAAAAGTGGTTTCGTCAAAAACCGAGGTCGTTTCCAAAATGGCTATTTTTAAGGGCCAGAATTCCATAGCGCCTATTCTGAATTTTCATTTGGACATATCTTTTGATTCCCGCTATGAAATTTTGATTTTTCGGATTCGTTGGAAAGATATTCTTAATTAGATTCAAATATTTTTGGTTTCACTAAAATCGGGTTATTTTGCACCCGGTACATTCAATTGAATTTTAAAATCGAATTATCGAACTACCGAGCCATTTTCAATTCCTTTTATATATATAAATAAATATTTATATTCTAACGACGATTCGAATAAATATATACGTTCGACTTCTATTCAAAATAAATTTCTCTTCATTTTTATTTAAAATAATCTATTTTAAATATTCAAAATTCGCTAAAATTTCCAAAATAAATTTTTTAAATTGGCTCAGATTTCCGGGTTATTACATGTGACGTTCTCCTTAGTCATGTGCTTGAGCTGGCAGAAGAAGGGTAGGATAGTTATTGTGTGTTTTCAGCTGTTTGGGTAGGGTTTTTTTAGAAATATAAATTTTATTCGTGCTATAAGTATTTACAGGAGAAAAATAGGAAGGGTACTTGCATTTATTTTTACTTAGGGGAAAAGTATGTATACGATTTTATTTTATTACTTCTTAGGGTAGAAATTTCTAGTTTATTATGGTTTTACTTAGGAGTAAAGTATGTATACGATTTTATTTGATTACTTCTTAGGGTAGAAATTTCAATTTTATTATGGTTAATTTAGTTTTTACCGCAATTTAATGTCGAATGTTAAATATAAGCATCGTTATACACAAACTCCAAATCCAACGAAAATGGACCCGCTGCTATGTCTTGATGTTCAGAATCCAAAGAAATTAATTTCAGTTAGATCCGACTCCGTTTGTGTAACACCCCACCTCCGTCAAGGTCACTCACAAAGGGAATGCCTTAACTTTGGTGGAGCATTTTAGTAACCAGAACAGAATATTACAAGACAGATAAACAGTACTTGAAAAATTATAACTTTATTTCAGCGGAAAACAGAAATCAGTATGGTTACATCCTTTCAAATCACAATATCATAATTCAAGTACAAAATATCAGTCTTGTACAAAAGCCTTCAGAATGCATAGTTTAAAATCATAATCCCCACAGAAGAAGACAAGCCATACTTTAAGTACTTCAAGCAGAAGAAATCTGGATCAAGCTAGAGTATTCCCTTCTACAAAACCTGGGGGGGAGGAACGGAAGAAAGGAGGCGAAACAACAAGGGTCAGACAAAAAGTCTGGCAAGTCCAGTGATTTTCAGTTATGAACAGATAATAATAACATGACATGAAAATAAAACTGGATGAGAGATAACTGTAACAGGTGTAGCAGATATAACAGAAGAACTTGATGATATAAGCTATTGCTTTACACTTCTCTGCACTAATACTAGTATAACAGAATTAGGTGTCACCCTAATGTCTAAACTGAAACAGAAACGGGTACAGAATAATTTCCACAGAAGAGAATGCTAGTAATGGGCCTTTACCACCCTAACAGAAATAGACAGAAACGGAATGCTAATAATGGGCCTTTACCACCCGAACAGAAAAAGACAGAAACTGTAACACCCCACGTCTGTTAGTGTCACTCACAAAGGGAATGCACTAAGTTCTGTGGAGCATTTAGGGTAAAAGATGCAGATAAATTACAAGACAGACAGAAATTAAACAGCGGAAAATAAAACTTTGCTTTATTGATAAAATAGTTTGTACAATGGTTTCTTTACAACATCAGTGTATCATCTGTCTTACAAAATAAAGAAGCATAAAACAACATTTATATTCCCCGATTTTAGCAAGGGCCAGCCATAGCATCTGAAAAGAGAATCCAAGCAAACTTCGACAAATCTTCAAGCTGGGAAAGAGTGGCAGTCCAACTTAACCTGAGCTAAACTATTCCCTCCTTTACTACCTGGGGGGGGGGGGGGAACGGAAGAAAAGAAGACAAAAGAAAAACAGAGTCAGACATAAAGCCTGAGTAAGTTCAGTAATTTCTAACATGTGAACATGGAAAAACAAAACGACATGAATTAACTGAATACAAGATAACACCAAGATGATAGGGTCAGCAAGATTACACAAGATCAACACAAGATATGCTAAGACAAGATAAACCCGATGTTCTCTAATACTTCCGCCGCTTCACCATTTCCTTATTATACAGATTTCTATTATCTCTGCACCGCCTAACTAGTGTCCCAACTAGTAACGATAACGTGATCCCAATCCTTGTAGTTTCCATTTCCTTCAGGCATACATTTATTATTTGTTACCTGGATATAATCTAGGGTTTTCTATCAAATGTTTTCTAGATTCAATCTAGAGTTTACGCTATCAGCTGAACGCTTCTTGGATTCAGGGTTTATGCCACCTAGTTCAACTAGGAATTATGCTACCTGTCGAACGATGCTCCCAAGTCTAGGACACACTACCTAGAGTGGTATATGTTCCTATACTTCCCCACGCAGTATCGCGAATCGTTATCGCTTGTCTAGATGCATATGTCCCATAATGTGCGGTCCGAGTCCTGTGTCAGGGCAAATCAAGGAATACAGAACTCGGTCGGGAGCTTTCAGATATCTGCCGATGTAGATGCTAAGGTCTGTTTTTATTTCAGTGGCTATGGTCCCACTTGACCCCTCCCTCAACTAATGAAAGGCACACCTTGTAAAATGAGAGCTATACGCCGGCCCCCGGTGCCCCACTATCCTATGGCCATCCTCACCCATAACTAGATAGCAAGTATATGGTCTTTTGGAGTTCTCCGCCTTTCCGCTTCACGTATCTCGATTGACTCAAGATGGATGGTAGATGATGAGTCGCTATCACAGGGCTACCGTTTGCTCGCCGAATCACGCCAGTCCATCCTGGTCATTAGGTTGCCATGTATTGCAACCAAGGCATACTCCTGGTTCTTCTACGCAGACCTTAACCTCTGTGGGCCCAAGCGGATCATCTGCAGCCTCACAGAGGGATACCAAGAGTACCCTCACGTCCCCTCGAAGCCTCGGGCTTCGTAACCCAACTCGTTGGAGCCTTCTTTCTACTCAAACGGATATTCGCTCCTTCCCGTGTTATACTAAGAATTACTACTTAGTTTTACTAACAAAGATTTACCACTTAGTTTCCAGAATCGTTGTTTTCTTAACTAAGGTTTACTACTTAGTTCCCTTTCCCATCAATTTGGATTGGTTAAGTGTCATTAGTCAATTCTTAACCCTCTTCATTCATCCTGTTATACTGGTTAAGTGTTATCAGTAACTCTTGTTGACTTAACCCCACCACAAACCAAGTTATATTGGTTAAGTATTTCTTATTACTTAACCCTACCCATTCACCCTGTATTGGTTAAGTGTTCCTTGTTAACTTAACCTTGCCCGTCTGTCTTACCTAACATGTTATTAATGGTTAAGTATTATCCCTTCATGTTTTAGACTTAACCTCATTCCTTTATCACAACCTGATGGTTAAGTGTTCAGGTTTACTTAACCCTACAGTCTAGCCCAGCTAACATATCAAAATTGGCTAAGTGTATTAGATTTTACTTAACCCCCACCTCTGGTCTAGTTAACATATTAATTTGGCTAAGTGTATTAACTTTACTTAACCCCTACAAGTCTCGTTTTGCTACCTTGAGTTTGGTTAAGTGTCTCTGTGGACTTAGCCCTCCCATTCTAGCTTAACTGTGTTAAGTTGGTTAAGTGTTCCTATGGACTTAACCCTCCCATTCTAGCTTAACTGTGTTAAGTTGGATAAGTGTTCCTATGGACTTAACCCTCCCATTCTAGCTTAACTGTGTTAAGTGTCAGTCTGAACCTAACCCCACCCATCAGTCTAGTTATCATGTTGAACTGGTTAAGTGTCTTAGTTAACTTAACCCTACCATTCTTGTTCTAGCTTTAACTAAATAAATTAAAGCCGCTACCACTCACATTAGACAGGTATTGTTGCGACTACTGGATGTGCCGGTTGGTTCCGGGCAGGTTTATATCGCAACTCGGTCTAACCTCGGGCTAGGCATATTTGTGTTTTCTAAGTTCAAAGGGTTTCAATCAAATTTTGAAAGTAACCATCCCGTTCGTCGGATCAGTTAGGGATAGCCAGAGAGAGCAGGAAACTTGTATTTTCCAAACCCAAGCCTAGACACTATCCTCTCTGTCACCCTAGAACTTTCTGGTGTGTCATTAAAAGAGATGTCGTTAATAAACCTTTAATTTGTCTAAATTTATATTTCCTCATTCAGGCCAAATTCTATAAGTAAATTATTTCTAATTTACTTATTTCCTAATTACTCTTTTAATGTAAATTGTCTACGTTCATTCTTATGGCCCATTTCCCCTTCTAAATCATATTTATGCTTTTTGGTATGTGGACTATACCAAATTATGTGTCGCTAACCATGATTTTGCTAAACCTGCCAATTACTCCCAATTATGGCCAATTTCACATTTATGCCAATATACTTACCGTTCCAAATTAGCTAATCCAATTCTGATTCAACATTCTAATTCTAGACTTATTACTCTAGTTCATTATTCATGTAAATGCTAGATTTACACGTCAATACTAGATTACACATCTTATAATTCATGTCAAATTTATCCAATTTGCATTTCTATGAACATGCCATAATACATGTTCCCAATTTATGCCAATTTCCAAGTTAAACTACGTTTTTAGTAAATTTCATATTTTGCCCAAACCGCATTCCCACCGTTCGTATAATCGTGATTCAGTCTAGATTATAAATAAAGCTAGGTTCGTAGAAAATAGGGAATGAACCAAAGACGCTATGCAAAAGATAGACATACTAACTGGCATAAAAAAGGGTTGAATAACGACGTCGGTTCAAGAACATGGGTAGACCTAACTTAATAGGTAGATTCCCAAGGTCTAAAACCAAAGAAAATCCAAGAATAGACAGAATAGAGATGTAGGTTCAAGAACATGGGTAGACCTAACTTAATAGGAAAATTCCCAAGGTCTAAAACCAAAGATAACCAATAATAGACAGAATAGATGATCGGGTTTAGACCCAATTTCATAGTCACAAAACTTAAGCAACACTTTCCTAGTCATGAATCACAGGTGCTTAATCACAGATGTCCTTGTTATGTCATAGGCAATTTCCTAATCAATGGCATAGGCTTAATCAAGGAAATAATCCTCATAGTCACAGTCACAGTCATAGGCAATGTTCATAGTCATAAGCAATGTCCATAGTCATAGGCAATGTTCATAGTCATAGGCAAATGTTCATAGTCATAGGAATATGGTTTTAAGGTCCATAGTTTCATAGTCATGGTCTTATTTGTCCTCGTATCATAACAGTTCTTAATTAGGTTCAAGAGTATAGGCACTGATTCGAATAGAGAGAGAGAGAGATTTGGCATATTCTTTTATTCCTTTAATTTCATGTCACGAACAGATAAAAACGTTCAAATCTAGAAATACCTGATTTACAGAGATTAGATCAGAACAGAAAGATGGCGTTGCTAAGATTCGTAGAAAAACAGTCGTTGAAGTCGTTCGAACCTCCTCTTGAGTCCTAGCTTGACTTGAATCTCTTCTTGAAAATCTTTTAGCAGCATTTCCTCGTCTTGGTTTATTTTATATATATTATTTATTTATATATTTTAGAGGAGGAGGAGAAGCCATGTCTAACAAGAATCTTTGTAGCATAAGGGTAGAAAAGAATTGTGAATAGAGAAGAAGACTAGGGCTGTTTATATAGTGTTAGGCGGACGAATCTGGTCAGAATGGCATCCAGATACAGAAGAACGAACCAGGTGCAGAAAACAGGAAAAAGCAGGGGGGTCGACCCCCAGGTCGACTACCCAGTCGACCTGGGTGCCTTGGGCGGGAAAATTCCCGCTCAGCCCATTCTGGGTCTGATTTGAATTTTGAACCTGACCTGTTTTGAAATTTGAACTTCGCTGAATCTTCCGAAGGCCATATCTTCTTCATACGGACTCCGATTTACGCAAACTCGGACTCGTTTTCATGCATAATTCCGAGACGAACGCAATAGCGTAGTCCATTTCCCTTGATTTTGATTTTAACTTTTAATTCTGCCTTGATTTGTGAATCTTAGCGTTACAGAATTATGGGGTGTTACATTCTCCCCCACTTAAAAGGATTTCGTCCCAGAAATCTTCAAGTTAGGAAGAATGTGTCCTACCATCCAATCACCCATCTACTCAACCATTAAACCACAGGCATTCAATGTCCTTAAAAGATTTCTAATGCTTTCATGTTTATATGCATAGTGTGTGTATATGTCTTTATCTAATGCAAAATCAGGCGGTCTACCGATTCAGTTGACCTCCTTAATGTGAATCATGTCAGTGCCATGCGTCCAATCATGTATGCAAGCATCCCTAGTTATGTAAATACTACATGCGTGCATAGCCATTCATCCATATGCAACATCCATATGATAACATATCAAGTTCAACTTACAAACAAATACATATTTGTAAATGCAATATGCAAGCATCCGAACTTGATCTAGTGCCTAATACGTATGCATATGCATCCACGAGCAACCATTAGCAACCACCAATCATAACATGTTTCAAATACATGTTTACATCCATTGGCTTCTACCTAAGGATCGAAGATACGACCTAGAGGATACACTTTCGAAAGAGAGAAACAATTATGCGCAAAGCTCCTAAACAAAGAAATCAAGGATGCACCCTTATGGAAAAAAGTATGATGCTAGTATCTAGCCTTCTTGAGCTTTACTCCACTGTATCTTAACTAATTTAACTTCACGGTTTTGAAGTTTCTGATCTCCATTCCCAAAATAAACAGATGTCAATTACGACACCAAGTATATGTACTAAGATGATTAGAGGTTTCCCTCTTATCCACCATGCCATAACTATAAGGGTCGAAAGGTTACTACGTGCTTTTTAGAGTGCCTGTCACATATATTCATATCTCACGCAAACCATCCTAGTCGAACTCGACATCCCTCAAGTACAAGCCCCAAAGGCCTAAACCAATATCAGACAAGTACCCAAGGAATATCTTCTCCGAACTTAGACGATCTATGTGAGATGATATAAACAAACTCGATAGCTATTCTCAAATCCCTACTAACCAAAAATAAACTGGTTGGACCACCAATTGGATTTGAGACTCTAGTGGGATCTTTCTACTATATAAGTACTATGGTGCAGAGACTCAACTATGAAAGTAGATATGAACAAATGCGAAGCGCTAAAACCAAAGGAAAGAGTACGAACGGCAAAACTAGACTCTTCCAACAGAACTTTACTACCTTTCTCCTAGGTACGCTTGGTGGTGAAAGTATGTTCTTGCCCTTATGAAAACCTTGTTCCTCGTTCTTTCCCTTGCCCTTAATTATATGCCCTATCATTCCCTAGTAAAGATACTTCCTCTTGTCTTAGGTTTTTATAATTTCTTCCTCCTTCGTGAGCAAAATCTACATCCATGAATTCCTCATCCTAGGGTTGTGCTCCCTAGCCAAACTCCTCATCCCCTTCCGTGTGTAGTCATGTTGACAAATCTCTCGAAAGCTGCTTCCATCGTACAGAAAACCCTATAAGCTTGAAAGAAAACTGGCTGTAAGTGAAACAACCACAGCCCTAGATGGAAGTCGGGTACTACTTTGCCCTTCGATGAGGTTACCTCCCAGAAAGCCAGGAGCCCCAGAGACTCAAGAAAGAAGGAGATAAAAAAACAGAGGAAGAGAAAATTGTGCGTATGGCTTTGGGGAATATGCCCTTTAAAACAAAACTTTTCTTTTGAAAATGCTTCTTTTAAAACTGTTTTGAAAATAATTTTTCAAATCCTTTATCTGATCTGGTAACCTTCAGCTCTGGTACCACGTGTAACACCCCACGTCCGTTAGTGTCACTCACAAAGGGAATGCACTAAGTTCTGTGGAGCATTTAGGGTAAATGATGCAGATAAATTACAAGACAGACAGAAATTAAACAGCGGAAAATAAAACTTTGCTTTATTGATAAAATAGTTTGTACAATGGTTTCTTTACAACATCAGAGTATCATCTGTCTTACAAAATAAAGAAGCATAAAAACAACATTTATATTCCCCGATTTTAGCAAGGGCCAGCCATAGCATCTGAAAAGAGAATCCAAGCAAACTTCGACAAATCTTCAAGCTGGGAAAGAGTGGCAGTCCAACTTAACCTGAGCTAAACTATTCCCTCCTTTACTACCTGGGGGGGGGGAATGGAAGAAAAGAAGACGAAAGAAAAACAGAGTCAGACATAAAGCCTGAGTAAGTTCAGTAACTTCTAGCATGTGAACATGGAAAAACAAAATGACATGAATTAACTGAATACAAGATAACACCAAGATGATAGGGTCAGCAAGATTACACAAGATCAACACAAGATATGCTAAGACAAGATAAACCGGATGTTCTCTAATACTTTCGCCGCTTCACCATTTCCTTATTATACGGATTTCTATTATCTCTGCACCGCCTAACTAGTGTCCCAACTAGTAACGATAACGTGATCCCAATCCCTGTAGTTTCCATTGCCTTCAGGCATACAATTATTATTTGTTACCTGGATATAATCTAGGGTTTTCTATCAAGTGCTTTCTAGATTCAATCTAGAGTTTACGCTATCAACTGAACGCTTCTTGGATTCAGGGTTTATGCCACCTAGTTCAACTAGGAATTATGCTACCTGTCGAACGATGCTCCCAAGTCTAGGACACACTACCTAGAGTGGTATATGTTCCTATACTTCCCCACGCAGTATCGCGAATCGTTATCGCTTGTCTAGATGCATATGTCCCATAATGTGCGGTCCGAGTCCTGTGTCAGGGCAAATCAAGGAATACAGAACTCGGTCGGGAGCTTTCAGATATCTGCCGATGTAGATGCTAAGGTCTGTTTTTATTTCAGTGGCTATGGTCCCACTTGACCCCTCCCTCGACTAATGAAAGGCACACCTTGTAAAATGAGAGCTATACGCCGGCCCCCGGTGCCCCACTATCCTATGGCCATCCTCACCCATAACTAGATAGCAAGTATATGGTCTTTTGGAGTTCTCCGCCTTTCCACTTCACGTATCTCGATTGACTCAAGATGGATGGTAGATGATGAGTCGCTATCACAGGGCTACCGTTTGCTCGCCGAATCACGCCAGTCCATCCTGGTCATTAGGTTGCCATGTATTGCAACCAAGGCATACTCCTGGTTCTTCTACGCAGACCTTAAGCTCTGTGGGCCCAGGCGGATCATCTGCAGCCTCACAGAGGGATACCAAGAGTACCCTCACGTCCCCTCGAAGCCTCGGGCTTCGTAACCCAACTCGTTGGAGCCTTCTTTCTACTCAAACGGGTATTCGTTCCTTCCCGTGTTATACTAAGAATTACTACTTAGTTTTACTAACTAAGATTTACCACTTAGTTTCCAGAATCGTTGTTTTCTTAACTAAGGTTTACTACTTAGTTCCCTTTCCCGTCAATTTGGATTGGTTAAGTGTCATTAGTCAATTCTTAACCCTCTTCATTCATACTATTATACTGGTTAAGTGTTATCAGTAACTCTTGTTGACTTAACCCCACCACAAACCAAGTTATATTGGTTAAGTATTTCTTATTACTTAACCCTACCCATTCACCCTGTATTGGATAAGTGTTCCTTGTTAACTTAACCTTGCCCGTCTGTCTTACCTAACATGTTATTAATGGTTAAGTATTATCCCTTCATGTTTTAGACTTAACCTCATTCCTTTATCACAACCTGATGGTTAAGTGTTCAGGTTTACTTAACCCTACAGTCTAGCCCAGCTAACATATCAAAATTGGCTAAGTGTATTAGATTTTACTTAACCCCAACCTCTAGTCTAGTTAACATATTAATTTGGCTAAGTGTATTAACTTTACTTAACCCCTACAAGTCTCGTTTTGCTACCTTTAGTTTGGTTAAGTGTCTCTATGGACTTAGCCCTCCCATTCTAGCTTAACTGTGTTAAGTTGGTTAAGTGTTCCTATGGACTTAACCCTCCCATTCTAGCTTAACTGTGTTAAGTTGGATAAGTGTTCCTATGGACTTAACCCTCCCATTCTAGCTTAAGTGTGTTAAGTGTCAGTCTAAACCTAACCCCACCCATCAGTCTAGTTATCATGTTGAACTGGTTAAGTGTCTTAGTTAACTTAACCCTACCATTCTTGTTCTAGCTTTAACTAAATAAATTAAAGCTGCTACCACTCACATTAGACATGTATTGTTGCGACTACTGGATGTGCCGGTTGGTTCCGGGCAGGTTTATATCGCAACTCAGTCTAACCTCGGGCTAGGCATATTTGTGTTTTCTAAGTTCAAAGGGTTTCAATCAAGTTTTGAAAGTAACCCTCCCGTTCGTCGGATCAGTTAGGGATAGCCAGAGAGAGCAGGAAACTTGTATTTTCCAAACCCAAGCCTAGACACTATCCTCTCTGTCACCCTAGAACTTTCTGGTGTGTCATTAAAAGAGATGTCGTTAATAAACCTTTAATTTGTCTAAATTTATATTTCCTCATTCAGGCCAAATTCTATAAGTAAATTATTTCTAATTTACTTATTTCCTAATTACTTTTTTAATGTAAATTGTCTACGTTCATTCTTATGGCCCATTTCCCCTTCTAAATCATATTTATGCTTTTTGGTATGTGGACTACACCAAATTATGTGTCGCTAAACATGATTTTGCTAAACCTGCCAATTACTCCCAATTACGGCCAATTTCACATTTATGCCAATATACTTACCGTGCCAAATTAGCTAATCCAATTCTGATTCAACATTCTAATTCTAGACTTATTACTCTGGTTCATTATTCATGTAAATGCTAGATTTACACGTCAATACTAGATTACACATCTTATAATTCATGTCAAATTTATCCAATTTGCATTTCTATGAACATGCCATAATACATGTTCCCAATTTATGCCAATTTCCAAGTTAAACTACGTTTTTAGTAAATTTCATATTTTGCCCAAACCGCATTCCCACCGTTCGTATAATCGTGATTCAGTCTAGATTATAAATAAAGCTAGGTTCGTAGAAAATAGGGAATGAACTAAAGACGCTATGCAAAAGATAGACATACTAAATGGCATAAAAAAGGGTTGAATAACGACGTCAGTTCAAGAACATGGGTAGACCTAACTTAATAGGTAAATTCCCAAGATCTAAAACCAAAGAAAATCCAAGAACAGAAAGAATAGAGATGTAGGTTCAAGAACATGGGTAGACCTAACTTAATAGGTAAATTCCCAAGGTCTAAAACCAAAGATAACCAATAATAGACAGAATAGATGATCGGGTTTAGATCCAATTTCATAGTCACAAAACTTAAGCAACACTTTCCTAGTCATGAATCACAGGTGCTTAATCATAGATGTCCTTGTTATGTCATAGGCAATTTCCTAATCAAAGGCATAGGCTTAATCAAGGAAATAATCCTCATAGTCACAGTCATAGGCAATGTTCATAGTCATAGGCAATGTCCATAGTCATAGGCAATGTTCATAGTCATAGGCAAATGTTCATAGTCATAGGAATATGGTTTTAAGGTCCATAGTTTCATAGTCATGGTCTTATCTGTCCTCGAATCATAACAGTTCTTAATTAGGTTCAAGAGTATAGGCACTGATTCGAATAGAGAGAGAGAGATTTGGCATATTCTTTTATTCCTTTAATTTCATGTCACGGACAGAGAAAAACGTTCAAATCTATAAATAACTCACTTACAGAAATTAGATCAGAACAAAAAGATGGCGTTGCAAAGATTCGTAGAAAAACAGTCGTTGAAGTCGTTTGAACCTCCTCTTGAGTCCTAGCTTGACTTGAACCTCTTCTTGAAAATCTTTTAGCAGCATTTCCTCGTCTTGGTTTATTTTATATATATTATTTATTTATATATTTTAGAGGAGGAGGAGAAGCCATGTCTAACAAGAATCTTTGCAGCATAAGGGTAGAAAAGAATTGTGAATAGAGAAGAAGACTAGGGCTGTTTATATAGTGTTAGGCGGACGAATCTGGTCAGAATGGCGTCAAGATACAGAAGAACGAACTAGGTGCAGAAAACAGGAAAAAGCAGGGGGGTCGACCCCCAGGTCGACTACCCAGTCGACCTGGGTGCCTTGGGCGGGAAAATTCCCGCTCAGCCTATTCTGGGTCCGATTTGAATTTTGAACCTGACCTGTTTTGAAATTTGAACTTCGCTGAATCTTCCGGAGGCCATATCTTCTTCATACAGACTCCGATTTACGCAAACTCGGACTCGTTTTCATGCAGAATTTCGAGACGAACGCAATGGCGCAGCTCGTTTCCCTTGATTTTGATTTTAACTTTTAATTCTGCCTTGATTTGTGAATCTTAGCGTTACAGAATTATGGGGTGTTACAGAAACAGAATGCTAATAATGGGCCTTTACCACCCGAACAGAAACAGACAGAAACAGAAACAGATTAATCCCTACGGAAACAGAATGTAGAATTAGGTGTACACTAGTAAATGGGCCTTTACCACCCGAACAGACGGTACCACGCAAAAACAGAAAGGTGTTACCACCCAACAGAAACAGACGGTACCAATAGAAACAGACAGAACTAAGTGTACCCTAAAACCCTACCCCAAGCGATCGGCTCCCTAATACATAAATACCCTGTGCCAGCCCCACAAAAGGGTGTATCACTTCCTAAAGTGGCAACCTTTGAATGACACAGACTTATTTACAGATGTCACGGCGTCTTACATCCTCAGAGGCAGACCGGGATCCATGCACGCACATGACCCGGTTGGAACGCACCATCAACACCCCTCGCCATTATCAGAATGAACTGCTTATAATTAGTTCAGTAAGCGTGCCCGGACCCTACCTACTGTTGGGTCAAAGTTTTGATACCAGAAAGGGTTACTGACTAATATGGGTCCCAAACAACAGATGACACAAGTAATTCCCCTCCTAACCTTATGTCCCCAGAGTAACAGATTTTAGATTAACTTGTTTACAAGTTTCAGACATACAGAATTCAGATCAACTAGTTCACTGATCAGATAAGTTTTCAGAATAATGGATCAGATATACGGATTTAACAGATTTACAGATTTGTCTAACTTTGCAATTGGGCCTACAGATTCACGGAATAGATTAATTAAATTCATCAGTCTAGTGGGTTTAATCCTATCCGCCCAACATGTTTTAGACATCATATTTATCTCAGATTTTCATTAATTAAATATTATTGCCCAGACCTCTCACATTAGACTGACAGTTTGCGGCTACTGGTTAGGCCGGTTGGTTCCGAGAAGATTTCTGCCGCAAACTGTGTCTAACCTCGGGTTTCAAGCACGTTATGACTAACTTCTCACATTAGAACCTATTGTTTGAGGCCACTGGATGTGTCGGGCTGTTCCGGGCAGGATTACGCCCAAACTCATTCTAACCTCGAGTTAGCCATGTTTATCTTTGCGGCCAATTAATTAATAATTTACCATTTATGCCCACGCCTAATATACATGTCAATTATTCATAGCTAATTCAGATTATGTCAATAACAGACTGAATATACCAACTTAACAGATATAGCAGATAACAAATTTTCGCAGATTAGGCGACTTAACCGATTCAGCAGATTAAGTAATTTAGCAGATTTAGCATATAACAGATTTGTCATTTTCAGCAGACTTAGTAGATGACAGATTTGGCCGATGAACAGATCTAGCAGACTAGGCAGTAAAGCAGAACTAGCAGATTAAGCAATATAACAGAACTAGCAGATTAGGCAATATAACAGAACTAGCAGATTTGGCAAATATAACAGATTTAATCATTCCTTAAAGTTTCACAAACATATCTTGCCTAATTATAAATTTGGCCTAAGTTTGCATGCCTAAATAGTTGTCATGATTCACACTATGATTGTATACCCCACGTTTGCATTGAATTTACATGTCACAGATTATGGTCATAATTTACGTGTCCCAATTTTGTTCAACTTGCCTAGTACAAAAGATTCACATATAAATTATACCAAATATAGCCATCGATTTCAATGCATGTCATATATTCAAAAATCTCCTACTTAGGTGTTATTCACATTTGATAGTTATCAAATCTTAATATAGATCTTCACACCTAAGTCATATTCTCTTTCAAATCATGAATTGTTATATAAACAATATGCCCAACAATCTAGTTATAACAGATCCTAATTCAAAATATGCGTTATGTCCAATGTCTCAAGTCACATGTTAACATACCATGGTTCCTCTTCTTCCAATTCACAGAATATGCATAGATCTAAATCTAGTTTACAACCTATGTCCTTTTTCTTAAATCAGTCACAGATTAGCCATGTCCAATTATGCCACATTCATTATTTGTCCCAAACATTTTAGCGTTCGTGCGTTAATCTCTTAGGAGATTGGCGCAGGCTCGTAGTAGCCTGGCTATAGAACAGAAAGAAGAAGAGATACAGAATAGAACAGAACAGAACATACCCAATCTCAAATTCAGATTTACAATCATGTCACAATTATGATTAAAGTTTATATCGGAAAATAACTGCACTTGCCTTGGTTGGATTAAAGAAAGAACTTTAATTGTTGTAGAATCGTTGCAGAAGCTTTAATCTCTAGTTTGAATTGAGTTGCTTAGGTTGATGTTGATTAGCTTCTAGTTTTGATTCCAGCAGAGTAGCGACGCCATTTTTATTTTTATTTAGAACAGAGGCAGAGTAGAAGTAGAACAGAATTGTGTGTAGAGAAGACTAGGATTGGGGCTGTTTAAATAGGTTTAGGCAGATGAATCTAGGCAGAAAACGAGACCAGACACATAAGAATGCACCCAGGCCCAAAACCAGGTTCGGGGACCAGGTCGACCCCTAGGTCGACAGCCCAGTCGACCTGGTCGGGGGGGGGGGTCAACTACCCAGTCGACACCATAGTCGACCTGGGTCCTGGGCGGGAAATTTCCCGCCCAGCCCGCTTCTGGGTTTGAATTCGAATTTTGAATTCGAATTCGAGCTATTTTGAACTCTGAATATTTCTGAAACTTTGGAGGGCCATAACTTGGTCATACGGACTCCGATTCTCACAAACTCGAACTCGTTTCCAAGAAGAATTCCAAGACGAACGCAATGGCGCAACCCGTTTCCCTTGATTCTTATTTTAAAAATTAATTATCCTCTGATTTGTTACAAATACGTTCACAGAAAATACGGGGTGTTACATTCTCCCCTCCTTTAAGGATTTCGTCTCCGAAATCTTCAAGTTAAGAAGAATGTGTCTTAACATCCAACATCCATCTACTCAATCATCAATCACTGGCGTCCATTGTCCTTAGAAACTTCTAATGTTGTATGAACATATGCAAAAGTGTGTGTATATGCTTCTTATCTAATGCAAAGATCAGGCGGTCCACTGATTCAGTTGACCTCCTTAATGCGAATTATGCCAGTGCCATGAGTCCAACATGTATGCAAATTTTCCTATTTGATACATGTCATTTCTATATGAGTGCACAACCATTCAGTCATATGCAACATCCATGTGCTGAGTCAATCATTTTGCATCCACAAAAAATTAAAATGCTCAAACATCCATATGCAGTATGAGAGTGTTTTCGAGCCGATCTAGTGCCTAGTGTGTGTATATGCATCCACGAGCAACCACTAGCAACCACTTGCATCCACTTGCAACCATCAAACATAACATGTCTCAAACACATGTTTACACCCTAGTTTCTACCTAAAGTTCGAAGATTCGATCGATAGGATACAGTCGAATGATTGAAGCGAGTACAGATAAAACAAAAACTTGGTTCCCATTAGACATGGGTCCTAAGTATCGGCCCCGAACGAAACAAACATCAAATTGACACCCAGAGGATTACCCTCTTTAGATAATGTCAAAACTGGAAATCTTTACCTTATCAGGAATATTCAGATATTTACAGATTACTCGTACAGATTAGGTTACTGAACTAAGCATGATAAAACCCAGAATGTATGCGTCCTACTTAACACCTAACACAGATATCTCTCAAACCCCAATCTATCACAAACAGATTAGTCATAACCCTTATGGGTTTGAGTCTACAGCGGAATCAGAAACAATACTAGTATTAAAGTGCAGAGTATCGATTATAGAATCAAAATGCCAGAATCAGAAAGAGTTTTAACTCAACAATCAGATAAGAAACTTAAACCTTCTACTCAAATTTTCTTATTTCTATCCTATCCATTCGCCTATCCTCCAGAAGAGGGTTCTGCCCTCTGTTCTTGCCATCGTTTCTTCGGACAGTCCCTAGTGAAGTGTCCCATCTCACCACAGTTGAAGCAAGTTCCCTTCCTTTTTCTGCAATCCTTGTTCAGATGAGTCGAGCTTCCAAAAGTAAAGCACTTTTTCCCCTTCTTATCTTCAAACTTCTCATCCTTCTTTTGTGTTTCCTTTTCGGGCCATGCTTTCTTATTCTGTGGTTCTTCCTTCTTTGTCTCTTTCGGGCCCTTGTCTTCCTCGTGCAGTAGTGCCATGTCCACCAATTTCTCGTAAGTCGCTCCCATGGGTACATGGGTCATGGCTAGGCTGTGCAGTGGCTCGTTCAATCCTCTAACAAAGCGGAGAGACTTTTTATGTTGAGTGTTGACTAAATCCAATCCGAACCTAGCCAGTTGGTTGAACTGGTTGACGTATTCCTTGACCGTCATACTTCCTTGCTTAAGAGATAAGAACTTTTCCAGTTTTAGACTTTGTGCTTGCGAGAGGAATTTTGTCTCAAACCTTGTTCTGAAATCCATCCATGTTTCAACTGGCCTCTCGGCGTTAGTGACTTCCCACCAATAGGAAGCTTCGTCTTTGAGCAGCCATACCGCCAACTGTACCTTCTGCCTATCGTCCACCTCGAAGATAATGAATAGATCCTCAGTTTCTTTGAGCCAGTTCCTCGCTTCTACGAATGATTCAGTTCCCTTGAAATCCTTCCCACCCATGGCCCTAAAATCTCTACAGATATTTGAGAAAGAAATTGCACGAGGAGGGGTTGGAGGAGTGGGATCATTTGCTGGACCTGCGGCGGCGGTCCTAGCCTCAAGATATTGACGAAACCAATCGGGTACATGAACACCCTCTGGTATCTCAGATGCTTCAGACATGCCGAAACGAAAAAGGAAAGATTCAATTACAAAAAGGACTGAAGGAAAGATATATGGCTCTTGGGGATTATGTTTTTCAAAAATAAGCTTTACTTTTGAAAATACTTCCTTTTTAAATCCTTTTTGAAAATAGTTTTCAAAACTTTTTATCAAATCTGGTAACCTTCAGCTCTGATACCAAGTGTAACACCCCACCTCCGTTAAGGTCACTCACAAAGGGAATGCCTTAACTTTGGTGGAGCATTTTAGTAAACAGAACAAAATATTACAAGACAGATAAACAGTACTTGAAAAATTATAACTTTATTTCAGCGGAAAACTGAAATTAGTATGGTTACATCCTTTCAAATCACAATATCAGAATTCAAGAACAAAATATCAGTCTTGTACAAAAGCCTTCAGAATGCATAGTTTAAAATCATAATCCCCACAGAAGAAGACAAGCCATACTTTAAGCACTTCAAGCAGAAGAAATATGGATCAAGCTAGAGTATTCCCTTCTACAAAACCTGGGGGGAGGAAACCGAAGAAAGGAGGCGAAACAACAAGGGTCAGACAAAAAGTCTGGCAAGTCCAGTGATTTTCAGTTATGAACAGATAATAATAACATGACATGAAAATAAAACTGGATGAGAGATAACTGTAACAGGTGTAGCAGATAACAAAAGAACAGGATGATATAAGCTATTGCTTTATACTTCTCTGCACTAATACTAGTATAACAGAATTAGGTGTCACCCTAATGTCTAAACTGAAACTGAAACGGGTACAAAATAATTTCCACAGAAGAGAATGCTAGTAATGGGCCTTTACCACCCTAACAGAAACAAACAGAAAAGGAATGCTAATAATGGGCCTTTACCACCCGAACAAAAACAGACAGAAACAGAATGCTAATAATGGGCCTTTACCACCCAAACAGAAACGGACAGAAACAGAAACAGATTAATCCCTACGGAAACAGAATGTAGAATTAGGTGTACACTAGTAAATGGGCCTTTACCACCCAAACAGACGGTACCACGCAGAAACAGACAGGTGTTACCACACAACAGAAACAGACGGTACCAACAGAAACAGACATAACTAAGTGTACCCTAAAACCCTACCCCAAGCGATCGACTCCCTAATACATAAATACCCTGTGCCAGCCCCACAAAAGGGTGTATCACTTCATAAAGTGGCAACCTTTAAATGACATAGACCTATTTACAGATGTCACGGCGTCTTACATCCTCAGAGGCAGACCGGGATCCATGCACGCACATGACCCGGTTGGAAAGCACCATCAACACCCCTCACCATTATCAGAATGAACCGCTTATAATTAGTTCAGTAAGCGTGCCCGGACCATACCTACTGTTGGGTCAAAGTTTTGATACCAAAAAGGGTTACTGACTAATATAGGTCCCAAACAATAGATGACACAAGTAATTCCCCTCCTAACCTTGTGTCCCCAGACTAACAGATTTTAGATTAACTTGTTTACAAGTTTCAGACATACAGAATTCAGATCAACTAGTTCACAGATCAGATAAGTTTTCAGACTAACGGATCAGATATACGGATTTAATAGATTTACAGATTTGTCTAACTTTGCAATTGGGCCTACAGATTCACGGAACAGATTAATTAAATTCATCAGTCTAGTGGGTTTAATCCTATCCGCCCAACACGTTTTAGACATCATATTTATCTCAGATTTTCATTAATTAAATATTAATGCCTAGACCTCTCACATTAGACTGACAGTTTGCGGCTACTGGTTAGGCCGGTTGGTTCCGGGCAGATTTCTGCCGCAAACTGAGTCTAACCTCGGGTTTCAAGCACGTTATGACTAACTTCTCACATTAGAAACTATTGTTTGCGGCCACTGGATGTGCCGGGCGGTTCCGGGCAGGATTACGCCGCAAACTCATTCTAACCTCAAGTTAGCGATGTTTATCTTTGCGGCCAAATAATTAATAATTTACCATTTATGCCCACGCCTAATATACATGTCAATTGTTCATAGCTAATTCAGATTATGTCAATAACAAACTGAATATACCAACTTAACAGATACAGCATATAACAGATTTTCGCAGATTAGGCGACTTAACGGATTCAGCAGAATAAGTAATTTATTAGCAGATTTAGCATATAACAGATTTGGCATTTTCTACAGACTTAGCAGATGACAGATTTGGCAGATGAACAGATCTAGCGGACTAGGCCGTAGAGCAGAACTAGCAGATTAAGCAATATAACAGAACTAGTAGATTAGGCAATATAACAAAACTAGCAGATTAGGCAAATATAGCAGAACTAGTAAATTAGGCAAATATAACAGATTTAATCATTCCTTAAAGTTTTATAAACATATCTTGCCTAATTATAAATTTGGCCTAAGTTTGCATGCCTAAATAGTTGTCATGATTCACACTATGATCATATACCCCACGTTTGCATTGAATTTACATGTCATAGATTATGGTCATAATTTACATGTCCCAATTTAGTTCAACTTGCCTAGTACAAAAGATTCACATATAAATTATACCAAATATAGCCATCGATTTCAATGCATGTCATATATTCAAAAATCTCCTACTTAGGTGTTATTCACATTTGATAGTTATCAAATCTTAATATAGATCTTCACACCTAAGTCATATTCTCTTTCAAATCATGAATTGTTATATAAACAATATGCCCAACAATCTAGTTATAACAGATCCTAATTCAAAATATGCGTTATGTCCAATGTCTCAAGTCACATGTTAACATACCATGGTTCCTCTTCTTCCAATTCACAGAATATGCATAGATCTAAATCTAGTTTACAACCTATGTCCTTTTTCTTAAATCAGTCACAGATTAGCCATGTCCAATTATGCCACATTCATTATTTGTCCCAAACATTTTAGCGTTCGTGCGTTAATCTCTTAGGAGATTGGCGCAGGCTCGTAGTAGCCTGGCTATAGAACTGAAAGAAGAAGAGATACAGAATAAAATAGAACAGAACAGAACATACCCAATCTCAAATTCAGATTTACAATCATGTCACAATTATGATTTAAGTTTATATCGGAAAATAACTGCACTTGCCTTGGTTGGATTAAAGAAAGAACTTTAATTGTTGTAGAATCGTTGCAGAAGCTTTAATCTCTAGTTTGAATTGAGTTGCTTAGGTTGATGTTGATTAGCTTCTAGTTTTGATTCCAACAGAGTAGCGACGCCATTTTTATTTTTATTTAGAGCAGAGGCAGAGTAGAAGCAGAACAGAATTGTGTGTAGAGAAGGCTAGGTTTGGGGCTATTTAAATAGGTTTAGGCAGATGAATCTAGCCAGAAAACAAGACCAGATACATAAGAATGCACCCATGCCCAAAACCAGGTTCGGGGACCAGGTCGACCCCCAGGTCGACTGCCCAGTCGACCTGGTCGTAGGGTGGGGGGGTCGACTGCCCAGTCGACTCCCCAGTCGACCTGGTCGGGGGGGTCGACTACCCAGTCGACCTGGGTCCTGGGCGGGAAATTTCCCGCCCAGCCCGCTTCTGGGTTTGAATTCGAATTTTGAATTCGAATTCGAGCTGTTTTGAACTCTGAATATTTCTGAAACTTTGGAGGGTCATAACTTGGTCATACGAACTCCGATTCTCACAAACTCGGACTCGTTTCCAAGCAGAATTCCAAGACAAACGCAATGGCGCAACCCGTTTCCCTTGATTCTTAATTTAAAAATTATTTATCCTCTGATTTGTTACTTATACGTTCACAGAAAATACGGGGTGTTACAGTTTGCACAATGACGTTATTTTAATTTCAATTAATTCATCGGTTCACATTTTAAATATCACATGTTTACAAAACAACTCTGATTGACTGCAAGCAAGAAATATAACAATAATTGGCTATACGTATTCTAATAAAATTCATTTCATCGAAAACAGAGGTTGTTTGAAAAATAGCTATTTATAAGGCTTATATAGTATCGATAAAATATTATTTAAATCCAAAACAGTTAAATTTAAATTATTATTACCATATATATCCAATTGAAATAATATATCACTTTATATTCAATCAATATGGAATTATAACTCAAGGTTAATATCTTCGAGTTAAACGATATCCAAATTATATAGAAATCCTTTCAAAATTTATTACATAAACATTGTGGTATATAAACGATTCGCTAATGATTATTTGAAAATTTGATTTACACATAATTAAAAATATGCAAGGTAAAATCTTGTTTTTTCTCTTTTATTAGAAAATTATAGACAAACAGATTCTAACATTTATAATTTCACAGAATTCCGACTTAAAACAGATTATGTATATTCAATTAAAGTTCGAAATTCAATATTACGAACTACAACGACATAGCAAGTCAATTTTTAAATTAAATATAAAATAATACATTCAATCGTTGTTTTATAAATGAATTTTATATTAAAATCCATTAATAGTCCAATTATAATATTTAAAATAGATTCAAATATTCAAAATCAAATTGGCTGAAAAATCTGAGTTGTTATAGTTAGTGTTGTGAATGGTTTCAGCATTTGCAAGGACAATATGTCATAACTGTCAGACTGATCAAGGTTGGTTACTCTGATAAGTTTTCAAATTTGTTTTAATGTAGAGTTATACTTCACTATTATATGATTATTACATTGCATATGAGGTTCTATTTTCTTCTTTCCTTTTCTTTTTCCCATAGCATCTAACTTTTTGGTACTTGGTTTTGAGGCATTTGAATATAGTAAGTGCTATTAGTGTCGGTTACCAAGGATCGAAAAGTAGGGTCACTACAGCCCTTGTGCCAGGACTAACAATCTCATATAAGTGAATCAACTTAAGAGAAATGTTTAAATGGAATGCATCAATAACTTAAAGGATGTTTTGGATTTTCGTCCCTTAAGGATCCGTGGAACTAATACATATAGTATAACACACGTATCTAAAAAGAATCACGACTACTTGACTGCCCATACAAATTTAGGTACCTAAGAATTTAGGGAAAAACAAAACAAAATAAACTCTAGATCAGTCATAGGATTGGTGTGAGTAAACTCCAACCATTTGGTTTAACTTTAAAAAAAATCCTTTCAAAAGAATAGATAATCGTAACACTGACCCATACATAAACACAAATGGTTTTTACCTTACAATAACCCAGAATATCATTTGTACAAAAACTATTCTAATATTTTATTAGTGTTTAAATCAAGTAAATAGCAATCCGGTGGAACGCTTGCTTCTCATGCTCCATATACGTAGTATATAATCAAAAACCGCAGGGTGCTTATTGGAGAATCGGTTTCCAACTATGACAAGGTATGGGACCACCTTCCGATAGTGTATTTCTATAAAGGAATACACTGGGTTCAGTAAAAGAATCTTGCAACCCGGCCATACATGACCGACCACTCATTCAACTTGAGTGTATTGAATGTATATTACCAATGGTTGTGATCAGCAACTGTTACCGAAAGCGTACTGCAACGATATAATAAGAAGCAATTGAATTTCTCTAAATTAGGTGACAATACATCCTAACTGGGATAACCCATATAGCCATGTTGCCTACCCGATGTAACACCCCACGTCCATTAATGTCACTCACAAAGGGAATGCATTAACTTCCATGGAGCATTTTAAGTAAGTATAGAACAGAAACTTAACAACAAGACAGATATAAACAGTACTTGAAAATTTAAAACTTTATTTCATTGCAGCGGGAAACACATATGTTTGCCTACATCATCAAAAACCAGAGTCAAAGTACATAAAATCCATCTTGACTACAAAAATTACCTAAATTGAAAGACATAATCCCCAATACATAATAGCCATAAATAAAAGAGGCTGAAATTTACTTCAGCGATCCAAGCAATCTTCTAATAGCAGAGAAACAGCAGCCCAAAATCAAGCTCCACTGGTGCTAGATCCAACCTGAGCACCTTGGAGGGGGGGAGGAAGAAAAGAGGAGGAAACAAAAGGGGGTCAGACATAAAGTCTGGCGAGTGCGATAACTTTAACAATATAATTAACAAAATAACTAGGCTAAGGCATAAGTTGGAAAATAAGGGAATGACCATGAACCATTGAGTTTGGCAGAGTAAATAAGGAAACAAGATGAACAACGATATCAATAAAGCGCGCCTAAACCACTATAAGATAATTACTAAACTACACCAACACTATAGGATAATTGCTATACTGCACCACCACTAGTCACCCTAAAGTCGATCCCGCCTACAGACTTAATAATGATATTGGTAGTTTCGTGCACCCCTAGCTGCTTTCATAGGTGCTGCCTGCCCCTATCTCCACTAGGTGTACCCAATACCCCCAAGCGATCGGCTCCCTAACTCGTAGATACACGTGCTGGCCCCACAGTGGGGTGTATCACTCCTCAAAGTGGCAACCCGATACCACCAATGATGCACGGCTTATACCCACATGATGCAACAACGTCATACCTACCAGCCCGGGTCCACACACGCATATGAACCCATTGGACTTGCGTTGCCACCGCTAACCCGGTTTGGCCTATTACATTCAAGCCCAGTATGCGTGTCCCGTCCTCGACTTGGGTCGAGCCCACAAAGATACGTATGGTTTACTGGTTGAAACGGTCCCCCATTACTTGACACAAGCTATCCACCTAAGCTTGGTCCCCTCTAGTACATCCCACTTAACCCACTTCTTATTCACGTTCACTTACATGTTTCAATTTTGGTTAAGTATTTCTAATCGTATTTCAAATGCCACCCAAGGCACCCACTAGGTTCCACATGCCACCCAAGGCACCCACTTAACCCCCTCATGCCCCACTACATGTTTATCTGGTTAAGTGTTTCTTAATTCATTAAGACCATAACCTCATAAAGACCTCTCACATTAGACTGACATTTGTGGCAGCTGGATTTGCCGGGCGGGTCCGGGCAGTCTTACACCACAAAAGAGCCTAACCTCGTGTCTTTACAATTGTTACGTATTTAATTTATGCCTAAGACCTCTCACATTAGACTGGCATTTGTGGCAGCTGGATTTGCCGGGCGGGTCCGGGCAGTCTTACACCACAAAAAAGCCTAACCTCGTGTCTTAGTCGATTAATTACTCCTAATTAATCATTCCCCAATTTGATTTACTTTCCCTATTCAAATTATCAATCAATTCCAATTTTAACAATGTACATAATTGACTCAGTTATGTCCATCCATTTATGGTATGTAAAATCATACCAATTTTCATCTAAAATTTATTTTATGCCTTTTAAGGCATTTATGCCAATTAAATCTTTTAATATTATCCCCTTTACCCCACGTTGTACGTTCGTTCGTTTAACGTAAAATATACGTTAGACTCGCATAGTCTAACTCATGGAATAAAGAGAAAACATCACAATATACACATAATTAAAACATAAATCTAAACATAGGGGTGAACTTGCATGTGTGAATGATGTTCTACATCTAAAACTTGCATAAGCCAAAGTTACAACTTGCATAAAACAACATATGTCATAAATCCAAATCTAAAGGTGTAGACTTGCATAGGTAATAACCACAAACTTACATAAATCATGTATGTCATAGATCTACATCTAAAGGTGTTAACTTGCATAGGCAATAACCCTAAACTTGCATAACATGATTCATATTCCAAACTCATATATTTATATAAACTTGCATATGTGATTTATGCAACATAACAATGGTCTAAACTTACATCTAAACAAGTAAACTAGCATGTAGAATTTGGCATATAACTCACACATGTCATAGCCTAACTTTAGATCTAAAATAGATGTCATGTAAAGTTGTAGATAATTTTACTAATCATATGATTCATGTCTTAAATCAATATCTAATCTTGCATACAAACTTGTGATCTATCATATGAATCAACATAACCAAACTAGCATATGAACAACATGATGATTCAACTAGACATAAGCCAATCATAGAATTACAACATGGGTGATAGCATCATAACTTTACATCGTAAATGATAGCATCATAACATAACATCATAGAAATTACAACACAATTCTACAACATAATTACAACATGCAAGTAATAATTCACATCATATCCAAATTATCCGCATCATAACTCAATCAAATTAATTTACTAATTATTTTATTAAAACTATCAAACTCACAACTTAAAGGTGGTGTTGAGTTCTGAATTTTGAGTTCTGAAGTTGTATTAGCTTTCCTTTGAACAAGATTCGTTGTTAGGGTTGAATAGAACTGATTTGATTTGCTGTTCTTCCTCTCTAATTGGTGGCGGCTACTCTAGGTTATAAGACGACAGCATGACGGCCATAGTTATAGTTTTAATTCTGATTTAGGGTTTGAGTCTAACCATGTTTATATAGGATTTTAATTTAATTATAGCCGTCAGATGATCTTAGCGTTAATCAAAACCATTCAGTCGGAATAGGGTGGCACCTCAGCCCTAATGACTCAGCAAGGAGTCAGAAAGGACTCAGCAACATGGGTCAGACTGAACCAGAAAACTGTGCAGGCCTACTGCCTCGGCTTGGGCGCACTTGGAAGGTGCACCAGTGCAAATTTGTACTGGCGCACTTCCCAAGTGCGCCAGTGCAAATTTTTTTTGGCACCAAACTTCGTTCGTCCATAACTCCTTTATCCGGTACCCGTTTCCCGCAAACTCGGACTCTATTCCAACCAGAATTCCGAGACGAACACAATGGCGCAACCCCATCCCCTTAATTCTCACGTATGAGATTAATTATTCATTATTTTAGTTATTTCGATTATTCAAAAATCCGGGGTGTTACATTCTCCCCTCCTTAAAGGATTTCGCCCCCGAAATCTCCAAGTTAAGGAGAATGCATATCCTACCATCCAAACAACCATCTACTCAACCATCAAACACAGGCATCCATTGTCCTTATAAATTCCTAATGTTGTACGAACATATGCAAGAAGTTTGTGTATATGTTCCTTATCTAATGCAAAATCAGGCGGTCTACTGATTCAGTTGACCTCCTTAATGCAAACCGTGATAGTGCCATGCGTCCATTATGTATGCGAAAGAACCCTATCGATACATATTATTTCTACATGTGTGCACAAGCATTCACCAAAATGCAACATCCATATGATGGTACAACCATTATACATCCATTACTTAAATATGTACACACATTTATATGTAATATGCCATATGAAGTGACTGAGCTGATCTAGTGCCTAAAGTGTGTGTATATGCATCCACGAGCAACCACTAGCAAACACTTGCATCCACAAGCATCCATCATACATAACATGTTTCAAACACATGTTTCAACCATAGGACTAACCTATCTAAAGGTCAACGATATTAGCGAGAGGACATACTGAAGATAAGATAAGTACAAGCTAAGCGATAAAGGAGAAATTTAAAAGACATACCCTCGAAAAGAAAAGGGTATAATGAACGCATCTTCGCTTCCGTCTCCCAAGTAGCGTTGCTCTCATCATCTCCCCATTGCACTTTGACTAGCTTGACCTCTCGATTCCTCAACTTCTTAATCTCCGACCCAAGAATGCACGTAGGAGCTCGTTGAATCGTCGCATCATGCACTATCTCCACCTCTTTAAGCAAGCTCGGCTCTACCACTTCCGCGGTCTCGTGCAAGCACTTCCTCAAATGTGATACATGAAATACATCGTGTACGCCACTAAGTCTCTCGGGCAACTCCACAATATACGCCATCTGCCCAATCCTCTCCTTAATAGGAAACAGCCCTACGAACCTTGGTGCTAACTTCCTAATGGACCCAAAGCGAACGACGTTCTGTAAAGGAGACACCTTGACAAAGACCATGTCCCCAATATCAAATTCAAGATCTGTCCTCCTCTTGTCAGCATAAGATTTTTGCCTATCTTGCGCCGTCTTCATCCTTCTTCGAATCAAATCGATCTTTTCTGAAGTCTCTCTAATCATATCGGGTCTAAGCAAGACCTTGTCTGTAGACTCCCACCAACATGTAGGCGAACGACACGGCCGTCCATAAAGAGCCTCGAACGGTGCCATGCCAATGCTAGACTGAAAGCTGTTATTATATGCGAACTCCACCAACGGAAGATGTTCCTCCCATGTACCTCCGAAATCTAAGACACACAACCTCAATAAGTCCTCTAGAATACGATTCACCCTCTCGGTCTGGCCGTCCGTCCGAGGATGATATGCGGTGCTCAAACATAACTGAGTCCCTACCGCCTCTTGCAAGCTTTTCCAAAATTCGCTAGTGAAAATAGTATCGTGGTCACTCACTATGCTAGAAGGAACACCGTGCAAACGAACTATCTCTCGAATGTATACGGAGGCTAACCATGGAGCAGTCCTCTTACTCTTTACGGGAATGAAATGGGCGCTCTTAGTAAGTCTGTCTACCACGACCCAAATCCCCGTATTACCCTTCCTCGATCTTGGTAACCTGTCAACAAAGTCCATTGAAACACTTTCCCACTTCCATTGTGGGACCTCCAATGGGTGTAGCAATCCACCGGGCTTCTTTTGCTCTGCTTTTACTTATTGGCACACCAAGCATCTAGCGACATACTCGGCCACATCCTTCTTCAAGTCGGCCCAAAAGTAAACTCGTCTCATGTCCATGTACATCTTGTCCCCGCCGGGATGGATGGTCATCTTCGAACGATGTGCATCATCAAGAATAGTCTTCCTCAAGTTCTCGTCCGGTGGTACACAAAGTCTACCGTCCCTATGCAACCAACCCTTATCATCTAGGGTATACCTACGGAGATGGCTCGATGACTCCCCTCTTTTGAGATTTTCTACTAACTCAACAAACTGTGGGTCGTCTCGATGTGCCTCGCCAATCCATGCCAAAAGCGTAGGTATGACCTCTAAGGATGCTAGCAAACAGGGTACAAAGTCAACGGAAGGTTTAAAGTCAAACGTAGAGATGAACTCTAAGCTTCGCCGCTCAACAAACAACGGACTCAAGGACAACCTTTTTCTACTTAAGGTGTCTGCCACCACGTTAACCTTGCCAGGGGTATATGCTATCTCGAAGTCGTAGGATGCTAATAATTCCATCCACCTTTACTGCCTTAAGTTCAAGTCCTTCTGAGAGAATAAGTATTTTAGCGATTTGTGGTCAGTGAATAATTCAAATTTTTCGCCAAGAAGATAATGACGCCAAGACTTAAGCGCGAAAACAATAGAAGCCAACTCTAGGTCATGTGTAGGGTAATTTCTCTCATGTACTCTCAATTGCCTTCCACCATAGGCTATTACCCTTCCCTCTTGCATTAGGACTGCGCCTAGTCCTGTCCCGCAAGCATCGGTATAAACGGTAAATGGCTTACTCCCATCTGGCAACACTAAGGCTGGGGCTGTGGTCAAAGCTCTCTTTATACGTTGGAACGCATCATCACAATCTACATCCCACATGAAAACTAAGTTCTTCTTCGTCAAGCGTGTTAATGGGGCTGATATTTTTGCGAAGTCTTTGATGAACTTCCTATAGTAGCCAACCAACCCTAAGAAACTCATCACCTCGGTAGCATTTTTAGGAACCTTCCAATCTTGGATGGCCACCATCTTTGCGGGATCCACAGCTATCCCTTCTTTGGAAACCACGTGCCCTAAGAATCACACTTCCTTCCTCCAGAAGTGACATTTAGAAAATTTAGCTTTAAGGCTATGCGCTCGAAGAGTCTCCAACACTTCCCTAAGATGTAGGGCATGCTCTTCCTCGTTTTTAGAAAAGATCAAGATGTCGTCCATAAAGACTACCACGAATCTATTAAGGTACTCCCTAAACACCCTACTCATCAAGTCAACAAAGTATGCGGGGGCGTTTGTCAAACCGAAGGGCATCACAAGCCACTCGAAGAAACCGTCTGGAGTCCTAAAGGCAGTCTTGTCTATGCTATCCTCAACCACTCTCAACTGATGGAAACCCATGGCTAAGTCCAACTGCGAAAACACTGAGGCGCCAACTAATTGATCGAAGAGATCGTCAATCCTCGGTAGTGGGTGTCTATTTTTCTTAGTAAGTTTATTAAGTTCTCTATAGTCCACACAAAGTCTAAGGGACCCATCCGCCTTCGTGGAAAACACTAGTGGAGCACCCCACTCCGATATACTATGTCTGATGAACCCTTTCTCAAGCAATTCTTTCACTTGCTTACTGAGTTCTCTTCTCTCTCTTGGAGCCATGTGGTGCACTGGTAATGCAACCGGCTTTGCATTATCTACTAGATATATTCGAAAGTCTATTTCACGTTTTGGGGGTAAACCCCTCACCTCATCGAAGACATCAGCATATTCACAGACTATGGGAATAGAATGTAAATCATCATCAGATGCGTCCAGGGATTCTAGGTAGCTAAGCATTACTGGACCTCTAGGGTCACAAGAAATATCAAGGGTCTTTCCAAAATGAGTCAACAATCTAACTACCCTTCTTTCGCAATCTATGATGACCCCATATCTAGTTAGCCAATCCATACCTAGAATTAAACCGTAGCCCATGAAGCCAAGAACGAAAGCGTTGCACTCAAACTCAACGCCTAAGATAAACACTCTCAAATCCCGACAAATCATAGAAAGTTGAGCCGAACCACCGATAGGATTTGAGACTACTAAGGGATCAGTAACTAGACTAGTATCAAGGTGTAGTGTTTCAACTAATGATTTAGAAATAAACGAATGTGATGCACTAGAATCGAATAAAGTACGGACAGGATGATCAAATAGAAAAACTAAACTTTCAACAGAAATTGGTCTACCTCGTTCTTGTAGCGGTGGGACCACAAGAGCCTGAACTTGTCCCTTGCCTGCCCTGGTGCCATAAGAGCCTACACCTGTCCTCCCGAGGTAGACCCTGCCCTCTACCCTTTCCTTGGGCAGTCCTTAATCAGATGTCCCGCTTCGCCACAGTGGAAACAACCAGTCTTCTTTTTCTTCCTACAATCTTTGCTTAGATGGTCGGGTGTCCCACAGTTAAAGCATCTTTTCTTTCCCTTAGCATTGTTGCCTCTGCCACCTTTCTTGTTCTGTTGTTGCTGTTGCGTCTTGTTTTGATCCCCTTTCTTCTCGGGTGCCTTATTAGCATTGGCGCCCTTCTCCTCTTCATGCATGAGCACCATGTCAACTAGTCTCTCGAAGGTAGCCCTCATGGGAATGTGGGTCATAGATAACCCATGAAGCGGCTCGTTTAAACCCTTAACAAATATTAGAGCCTTCTTTTCTGGAGTATTCACCATGTCCAAGCCAAATCTTGCCAATTGGTTGAATTTGTTGACGTACTCTTTCACCGATAGATTCCCTTGCTTCAGCGACAAAAACCTTTCCATGTATAGATTCTCTTCAGCCCGCGAGAGAAACTTCGCCTCAAACCTCTGCCTAAAATCTAGCCATGTATCGACTGGACGTCCCCCATTAGTTACCTCCCACCAAAACGAGGCCTCATCCTTCATTAGCCAGGCAGCTAGCTGGACTTTTCTTCCATCATCCACTTCAAAGATTCCAAACTATTCTTCCACCTCCTTTAGCCAGTTACGAGCTTCAACAAATGTCTCCGTCCCGTGAAAAGGTTTTCCACCCATTGCTCTAAAGTCCTTACATATCTTAGCAAAAGTATCGACGCAAGGAGGAGGGGGATGAGGAGGAGGAGGAGTATTTTCTGGACCTGCGGTGGCGGCCCTAGCCTCGAGATATTGACGAAACCAACCGGATACATGAACACCCTCTAGTATCTCAGATGCTTCATACATGCTGAAATGAAAAAGGAAAGATTCAATATAAAAGAAACGAAGGAAAGATATATGGCCCTTGGGGTTATGCTTTCTAAAATAAGCTTTTCTCTTGAAAATACTTTCGTTAAAACGTACTTTTGAAGGTACTTCTTTATAAAAATTGTTTTGAAAAATAGTTTTTCAAAATTCATATCTGTTCCGGTAACCTTCACCTCTGATACCACGTGTAACACCCCACGTCCATTAATGTCACTCACAAAGGGAATGCATTAACTTCCATGGAGCATTTTAAGTAAGTATAGAACAGAAACTTAACAACAAGACAGATATAAACAGTACTTGAAAATTTAAAACTTTATTTCATTGCAGCGGGAAACACATATGTTTGCTTACATCATCAAAAACCAGAGTCAAAGTACATAATATCCATCTTGACTACCAAAAGTACATAAATTGAAAGACATAATCCCCAATACATAATAGCCATAAATAAAAGAGGCTGAACTTTACTTCAGCGATCCAAGCAATCTTCTAAAAGCAGAGAAACAACAGCCCAAAATCAAGCTCCACTGGTGCTAGTTCCAACCTGAGCACCTTGGGGGGGGGGGCGAAAGGAAGAAAAGAGGAGAAAACAAAAGGGGGTCAGACATAAAGTCTGGCCAGTGCGATAACTTTAACAATATAATTAACAAAGTAACTAGGCTAAGGCATAAGTTCGAAAATAAGGGAATGACCATGAACCATTGAGTATGGCAGAGTAAATAAGGAAACAAGATGAACAACGATATCGATAAAGCGCCCCTAAACCACTATAAGATAATTACTAAACTACACCAACACTATAGGATAATTGCTATATTGCACCACCACTAGTCACCCTAAGGTCGATCCCGCCTACAGATTTATAATGATATTCGTAGTTTCGTGCACCCATAGCTACCTTCATAGGTGCCGCCTGCCCCTATCTCCACTAGGTGTACCCACTACCCCCAAGCGATTGGCTCCATAACTCGTAGATACCCGTGCTGGCCCCACAGTGGGGTGTATCACTCCCCAAAGTGGCAACCCGATACCACCAATGATGCACGACTTATACCTACATGATGCAACAACGTCTTACCTACCAGCTCGGGTCCACACACGCGTATGAACCCGTTGGACTTGCGTTGCCACCGCTAACCCAGTTTGACCTCTTACAGTCAAGCCCAGTATGCGTGTCCCGTCCTCGACTTGGGTCGAGCCCACAAAGATACGTATGGGTTACTGGTTGAAACGGGGCCCCATTACTTGACACAAGCTATCCACCTAAGCTTGTTCCCCTCTAGTACATCCCACTTAACCCACTTCTTATTCATGTTCACTTACATGTTTCAATTTTGGTTAAGTATTTCTAATCGTATTTCAAATGCCACCCAAGGCACCCACAAGATTCCACATGCCACCGAAGGCACCCACTTAACCCTCTCATGCCCCACTACATGTTTATCTGGTTAAGTGTTTCTTAATTCATTAAGACCGTAACCACATAAAGACCTCTCACATTAGACTGACTTTTGTGGCAGCTGGATTTGCCGGGCGGGTCCGGGCAGTCTTACACCACAAAAGAGCCAAACCTCGTGTCTTTACAATTTTTACGTATTTAATTTATGCCTAAGACCTCTCACATTAGATTGGCATTTGTGGCAGCTGGATTTGCCGGGCGGGTCCGGGCAGTCTTACACCACAAAAGAGCCTAACCTCGTGCCTTAGTCTATTAATTACTCCTAATTAATCATTCCCCAATTTGAATTACTTTCCCTATTCATATTATCAATCAATTCCAAATTTAACGATGTCCATAATTGACTCAATTATGTCCATCCATTTATGGTATGTAAAATCATATCAATTTTCATCCCAAATTTATTTTATGCCTTTTAAGGCATTTATGCCAATTAAATCTTTTAATATTATCCCCTTTACCCCATGTTGTACGTTCGTTTAACGTAAAATATACGTTAGACTCGCATAGTCTAACTCATGGAATAAAGAGAAAACATCACAATATACACATAATTAAATCATAAATCTAAACATAGGGGTGAACTTGCATGTGTGAATGATGTTCTACATCTAAAACTTGCATAGGCCAAAGTTACAACTTGCATAAAACAACATATGTCATAAATCCTAATCTAAAGGTGTAGACTTGCATAGGTAATAACCACAAACTTGCATAAATCATGTATGTCATAGATCTACATCTAAAGTTGTTAACTTGCATAGGCAATAACCCTAAACTTACATAACATGATTCATATTCCAAACTCATATATTTATATAAACTTGCATATGTGATTTATGCAACATAACAATGGTCTAAACATACATCTAAACAAGTAAACTAGCATGTAGAATTTGGCATATAACTCACACATGTCATAGCCTAACTTTAGATCTAAAATAGATGTCTTGTAAAGTTGTAGATAATTTTCACTAATCATATGATTCATGTCTTAAATCAATATCTAATCTTGCATACAAACTTGTGATCTATCATATGAATCAACATAACCAAACTAGCATATGAACAACATGATGATTCAACTAGACATAAGCCAATCATAGAATTACAACATGGGTGATAGAATCATAACTTTACATCGTAAATGAAAGCATCATAACATAACATCGTAGAAATTACATCACAATTCTACAACATAATTACAACATGTAGTCAATAATTCACATCATATCCAAATTATCCGCATCATAACTCAATCCAATTAATTTACTAATTATTTTATTAAAACTATCGAACTCACAACTCAAAGGCGGTCTTGAGTTCTGAAGTTGTAATAGCTTTCCTTTGAAGAAGATTCGTTGTTAGAGTTGAATAGAACTGATTTGATTTGTTGTTCTTCCTCTCTAATTGGTGGCGGCTACTCTAGGTTATAAGACGACAGCATGACGGCCATAGTTTTAGTTTTAATTCTGATTTAGGGTTTGATTCTACCCATGTTTATATAGGATTTTAATTTAATTATAGGCGTCGGATGATCTTAGGGTTAATCAAAACCATTCAGTCGGAATAGGGTGACACCTCAGCCCTAATGACTCAGCAAGGAGTCAGAAAGGACTCAGCAACATGGGTCAGACTGAACTAGAAAACTGTGCAGGCCTGCTGCCTCGGCCTAGGCGCACTTGGCAGGTGCGCCATTGCAAATTTGTACTGGCGCACTTCCCAAGTGCGCCAGTGCAATTTTTTTTTTGCAACCAAACTTCCTTCGTCCATAACTCCTTTATCCGGTACCCGTTTCCCGCAAACTCAGACTCAATTCCAACCAGAATTCCGAGACGAACACAATGGCGCAACCACATCCCCTTAATTCCCACGTCTGAGATTAATTATTCTTTATTTTAGTTAATTAAATTATTCAAAAATCCGGGGTGTTACACCCGATTTCTGTCATTTCCCGGTTGGTGAGGCCTAAGGCTACATCTTACCTTTGGAACACAGAACATCATTTACTTTGAATCCCACATCATCAGATCCGTCAAATCACTAATTGACTCCTCAAAAATATACTAGGTGTTAAGCTAAGAGAAGTTTCCTTCATTACCACCAACTATGATACGTTTGAAGAAATCCATGTATGTGACCATCTAGAAATACACTGTCAGACATCTATCGATATATGTTGTCATAGGACTGGTCAAACCGAAGGCGCCATCCCATCAATCTATCTTGGGTAATTTCTACCCAGGATTAACATAATAACACTTGCATTTTTCTCCGCCTTAAATTATCTTCAGCATAATTTGATTCACCACACTTATGCCCATATAAAGTGGTTTTCAGATAATAAGCATGATCACGGTCTCTCCATAATATTGATAGCTAGTTATTTATTTATCAAAGGAAACATCCGTACAACCAACGAATCTGTTTCCTAATGGAAATTCTTCTGATCCGGCATAAAGAAACATGGGCCTTTTAAATTATCATTTCTCAATTTCCAATTATCCGTCTTCCATATCTTTTCCCTGATATTCTCAATACCCATTTGCCTCCCATGATTCTAGGAAAAACATTTCCAATATCAAAAACTATTTATTTTCCGTATCCCAGAAGATATCTCTAATCACATTTGGAAAAGATTTCCATGTATTCACATATTCGTATTTTTATATTTAGAAAATATACGTTATTAACATCGGAAAACATTTCCATATTCCATTTCTTAACTTCTCATTTACCAATTTGTTTCACTTCCAATTCTTATAAAACATCTATGAAATTATTTGGAAAATGTTTCCAAAATCATTTACTTGGATTTAATCGAACGTTGTATAAAACATCGTTACGAAAACTCATCCTGTTACTCATTTATTAACCAACTATATCTCTAATCAATCCTCGCTACCGAGCCTTAACCATTCCTCAGTTAATCATGAAGTCAATCAAGTTGGAGTATAATAACCTCTCAGACCTTAATTGAACAACATTCTTAACTTTGAAATAGAAAAAAGCTTACAACTTCAAATATAAACAAAACATTGCTTATGCAACTCTCGGATTCAATTTAAGAATCCACTTATTTTACGGAAAACATTGATTATAACGATAGCATTATAATCCATGCTTCTGAAATATTAAATTTTAAAATATAACTTTTAGTCATTGATTTAAATAAATAAATAAATAATAATTGAATCTTGATTGAAACAAAAAGTAAAAAGGTACTTTCCTAAATTCGATATAGTCGAATTTTAATAAATAAATCTCTTTCGAATAATCTATGTTCGATGAATATTCTGAACTTTGTAACAAATCTACTATTTTAGGTTAACTCAAATTGCCTCATGTAACGAACCGCAAATACGTACTATCTAAGTTGACTAATAACACCACATGACCAACCCAAATGACACAGAAATACGAATCATTAGTAGAAAGAAGTTAGATGATGAGGAATAGAAAGAAAAGTTAGAATAGAAGAAAAACGATGATTACAAATCTCACAGTGGAATGAATAAAATATATCAAATAACATAACATTTGAAATACAAATCAGTAACTGTATATACATACCATTACCAGAGCACAACAATTATTCCTGGAACAGTTATAAACAACTGTTTCCAGATACAACATAGTACACAGCGGAAATATGATAGTCTAAAGCTAACTGATGAAGCCTCCTGCTTCCAGCTCTTCCAAGTGAATCTGAAAAATCCCGACTACTTGACTGCCCGTACAAATTTGGGCACCCAAGAGTTTAGGGAAAACAAAAAAAAAACAAAAAAAACTCTGGGTCAGTCATGGGACTAGTGTGAGTAAACTCCAATCATTTGTTTAACTTAAAAAAAATCTTTTCGAAAAAAAAATGATAATCATAAGACCAATCCACACATAAACACGGATGGTTTTTACCTTATGATAACCTAAAATATTTTTGATATCAAATCCAGTAATATTATAATAATGTCTACATTACATAAATAGAAGCTAGCGGAATGCTTGCATCTCACGCTCCATATATAATATAAAACCAAAAACCGCAGGGCGCTTATTGGAGATTGGATTTCCAATATGACAAGGTATGGAACCACCTTCCGATAGTGTATCTCTAGAGGGGAATATACTGGGTTCAACAAGATCATCTTGCAACCCGGCCCACACACGACTGACCACTCATTTCGCTTGAGTGTACCGAATGTATATCCCTAACGGTTGAGATTAGCAATCGTTTCCCGAATGGGACGACATCGTATTGGTTAAAGAATGAAATGAATATATCTGGATAGGTGATTATACACCCTAATGGGAGCGACCCACATCGCCATGCTACCTGCCCGATTTTTGACATTTCCCGGTTGTTGAGGCCTGAGGCTACAGTTTCTTATCATTCATTTATAGCACAATCACTTTGAATGCCACATTATCAGATCCGTAAATCATTAATTGATTTGCACAAATATATTTGGGATATTATGCTAAGAGAATAAATTCTCCGCCGTCATATATATATATATCTATACAGACCAACATATGTGATCATTGGAATACTGTGTCAGACATTCGTCTATACGCGTTCGTTTTGGGACTGAACGAGACCGAAGGCACAATTTCTATTAATAGAAAAAGTCCTTGCACTTTACTCTGTCTTTGATTATCTTCATATATCTGATTCGCAATGCTACTGCCAATACGGAGTGGTTCTCGAATAATAATCCAACCGGTCTCCCCATATTGACAACGATATTGGAAAACACTTGGATTGTCGGTTATTTAATGTGACGGCAAGGAATTTCGCTCGATCTGAATCAGTCGTTAAACCGATCTAGACCGTTCGAAACCCCTGATCGTTTGAGAATAGGACAAATCAGAACACAGACGGAAGAACATTTCATTGTTATTACAACAATTCATCAGATACAAGAATATACAGAGTATAAATGAATAAATTACATTTGATAAATATCAGAGATTTCAATAAATTACATAGCAGCGGAAAATAATACAAAGCACAACTGAAGGTGATATACGGATACAGAGCTTTCCGGATATCATTCCAGTTGTAAACCAGGATCCTGTGAATATAAATCTGCAAAACCAAAACTACTAGCTGCCCGTGTCGAAAATAGGGGCACCCAGAGTTTAGGTTAAAACAACAAACTCCAGGTCAGTCATGTGACTGGTGTGAGAACTAAAACAGTTATTAAAACTTTATTTTAAAAGAAAGTAATTCAAGGGACCATGCCATGTAACACGGAACGGGTTTCCTCCCAAGAATACTAGTGCATAGAATAAACAGCGCAATGCTTTTTTGAAAAATGAAGCTATTATAAGACCCAGGTCCGATCACACAATGCAACGCAAGCCGAAGGATAGGGTTTTCCCTTATAATAGCCAAACATGCTTGGTACGTTTAAAACAAATCATTTGATACTATAATAAGTGTATAGTGTCAAAACAATTTCAATCATAAATATAAATCATAGACCGGATGGGTACCATATATCATGTCGCCATACTAGTTCTACAATTAAAACCGCAATACACGTATTGGAAATTGGATTTCCGTCATGAGTCGAGGCAAGGGGCAAGCTCCTCTCCGCTTTCGAGACACTCTAGCAAATGTCTCAGGACTACACACTCGGGGCAATCCTGGATCTTCAGGGCCGGTCCTCACTTACGTTAGAGGATTATTTATTCCTGAACACACGTTTCCCGGTCCTTACAGACCTATAATCGAGGCGCCTCATCCAACAACCACAAAGGTGAAAAGTATATAAATGTCAGGGCTGGTAAGTCACTGACACCACCAAAGCTAGAAAGAAACGTCGTGCTCTCCCTGCAGTCTGTATCCCGTTTTTGACTCATACCGAGGTGTGAGGCTCGCGAATTCACGTTATACACAAAGCTGCCACGTAGGTCGTGCTTTGATCATCAACCACAAGACTCTGCTTTTCAACAAAAGCCTTGATCATTGCATCTTAGCGTGCCACATAGGCAATTCATGCCATGCGACTGATGTCCATCGATATACAACCTCTGAGCTCGTACGTCTTAGAGAAGGGCGTTAAGCAAAAGAATAAATTCTCCGCCGCCAAACAGATGTATATTTAATAGAAATCGATCAACACAGAATAAAATCAAATGTCAGACACACAATCCATTTACAAGTTCGTTCTGGGTCTGAACGAAACCGGAGGCACTTTCCTCGCATATCCATCCATCTCCAAGTACGTCTGGACGACCACCAACTATTTCCATCCTCTTGGGTGTACAGCCCAATCAGGATCATCAGTAATCATCCAAACAATGTGAAGACTTCCGGTCTTCAACCACCGTCTTCATCTTCGACATAACGTCGAATCGGTTATTCAGAATGGGTATAAACCCGGTCTTTCCGAACAACCCACGTGTATTAAAAACAAATGTTACACAAACACAACATACGCCTCATTCCAATTCAGCAGCTACTAACCGCAAATTTCATATCCTTAGGGAAAGGTTCCCATTAATTTTATCCAAGATAAATTCTTTTAAAATTTATCCTTTAATCTTCCTTTGGATGTCATTTCAAACCAAATTATGGTTTTCCAAACTAGTCGAGATTAGCGAACCACACCGAAGTAATTATTTATTTTATTTCCCAATCCCAACCTATTCATCCCATGAAGCAAAACTGGTAATACTCCATATCTAACACCACGGTGTTATCGGTAAAATTAATTACCATTTCACGTTCAAATCTAATTAAAGATTTAACTATCGCTTTGGAGCAAAACTGGTGATACTCCATTCTCGCTCATTTGCCAAATTTGATAATTTGAATTATCAATTCACATTTCAATCTAATTGCAGATTCAATAAAACTCCTTTTAATGGGTTAAAGAACTAGGGTCATTTAAAACACAGTTCACGACAAACCCAAATCACATTCTATTTATTATCGGGTTAAAGAACAAGTGCTATTTAAAACACCCTTCACGATAAACCCATGAATCAATTCTATTTAAACCTATTTCAAATCCAATTTATTTATTTAAAAATAAATGGGTTTTAATTTCAGTTCAAAACTAGTTCATTTTGATAAAAATCTATTTTTATCTTTTCAAATATGGAGTTTTTCATCGCAATTTTTCCCAAATCATTTCTTATGATTTTACACAAATTATTACTATTTTTAATAATTTTATCAAGGCCCGTACAGTCGATTTCCAACAATGGCCATCGAACTGCACTTACAGCGACCTTTTCCAAATTTGATTTGGACGTATCTCCAAATCCAACCGTTAGATTTCAAATTTCTAATATTCGTTAGAAAGCTCTTTTCGATACGAACCCAACGGTTCCGGTTTTAGGAGAATCCGACGGTCGGATCTCCCGTAATGTCCGTTTGAAATAAATGGTCGAAATTCACGAACTGCCGCGGCGCGGCGCGTTTTATTCAGGCCATTATATTATATATATAATATATATAATATATATTTCGTCGATTTCTATTTAAAACTAATTTTATAAATAGTTTTAAATTCGTTTCAAAAAAACAATTTCAACTTCCATTTCAGTTCAAATCAAAATTGAATTTTTCCTTATAAATTCGTTTTAAAATTCATTTCTATTCAATTCAAATTTCAATTCAATTTGAATTCATTTCAATTCGTTTTCAATTCAATTCGAATTCGTTTTATATTCAATTCATTTCGAATTCGTTTTATATTCGATTCATTTCGAATTCGTTTTATATTCGATTCATTTCGAATTCGTTTTATATTCGATTCATTTCGAATTCGTTTTATATTCGATTCAATTCGAATTGGTTTTCTATTCGATTCAATTCAAATTGGTTTTCTATTCGATTCAATTCAAATTGGTTTTCTATTCGATTCAATTCAAATTGGTTTTCTATTCGATTCAAATTCAAATTCGTTTTCTATTCAATTGAAATTCAAATTCATTTTCTATTCAATTCAAATTCAAATTCAAATTCGTTTTCTATTCAATTCAAATTCAAATTCTAATTCAAAAACGAATATAAATATCATTCGCGTCAAAATAGCGCATCTCTAATCAACACGGCTTTATGTATTTCAATAATCCCGTTATTCTATTCAACAAATGAATATTTATTCTATTCAATACGTGAATCTATATTTTTGTCAACACATGACTAATCTCAACGAATGAGTACTGTCCACATGTGACTATTTTTGTTATTTAATATATTTTATAAAAATTATGGTATCTATCGATTGATTTAAAATTAGACTCCAACCGTAAACTAGTAAGAGAACGATTCCCTGAATATTAACCCCGAAGGCCGAGACCAACATCAGATCAATATCCAGGAGACCACTCATCTTATCTGTTGTCCAATTAGTTTCTAATCTTATATATGATAAAGATGTAAATTTTATTGTTAAAATATCTCGTTCAACACATGACTAATCTCAACGGATGAGTACTGTCAACACATGAACCTTTATTTTATAATATAAAGCTGTAAATTTTATTGTTAAAATATTTCGTTCAACACATGACTAATCTCAACGGATGAGTACAGTCAACACATGAACCTTTATTTTATAATATAAAGATGTAAATTTTATTGTTAAAATATTTCGTTCAACACATGACTAATCTCAACGGATGAGTACGGTCAACACATGAACCTTTATTTTATAATATAAAGATGTAAATTTTATTGTTAAAATATTTCGTTCAACACATGACTAATCTCAACGGATGAGTACGGTCAACACATGAACCTTTATTTTATAATATTCTTTATTTTCTAAATTGGAATGAGGCCCAATCAATAACCATACAAAGTTAATTATATGGATTCCATACAACACTTGTATATAGTAGCAACGATAAATAATCAACCATCATCCAAAGTGCACTACACTGTATAAGCATCAAATATAGATATCTAACGCTTATAACAGCCTATCGATCAATCGATCGACATACAACTAATTATTGGGATTAGTGTATGTCATATATTATCCCAATACCCGTGTGGGGCTTCAAACAATCAAACACAGATTTTATTTGTGCAGTTGGGCGATGTGTAAAATTTATCATCTCAATCAATGTCCTTCAAATAGGTGTACATAAACAAACTGTCCGGTTTGTAAATGAATATTTATTTATTCACATTCACGTTAAAAATTATATTTTTAACGACCAAATCATTTTATTCAACCTATGAATATTCTATTCGGTTCATTTATTCAATAAAATGATATTTTTATTTTTCTAACATATTTTGGAAAATTTCGGCGGCATAACGGCACGATACTAGAAACGGGACGAGGCCTAGCCTTATCCCCGGTCTAGTGAAGGCCCACGCCATTCACACATCAATCAAATCCATTCCATTTCACCAAACAATTCAATTCAAACAAAATAATCTAACCAACTACACAACCAAACAATTAAACAAACAAGCCATCCATGGTTTGTGGATGACGGGTGTCGGGTGCTGCTAAGCACCGTCTGCATCCTAGTATATATATAACTAGTAAAAGAAATTGAAGAGTGAGAAGTTCTCACCAATAGCTATCCTAACTCCACGGTTCTTCTTTTGCAGAAACCTTCGTCGATCTCGCCTTTTTGTCATCTTCGTTGCCCGTAGCCACTACATATATAAAAATCACATTTTTATATACTGATGTCTTTAAAATAAAAATCACATTTTTATTTGTTCACTTTCAATTTAAAAATCATATTTTTATAATCACTTCATATATTTAAAAATCGAATTTTTTTTACTTCGCTATTCAATATATAAAAATCGAATTTTTACTTCGCTATTCAATATATAAAAATCGAATTTTTACTTTGCTATTCAATATATAAAAATCGAATTTTTACTTCGTTATTCAATATATAAAAATCGAATTTTTACTTCGTTATTCAATATATAAAAATCGAATTTTTACTTCGTTATTCAATATATAAAAATCGATTTTTTACTTCGTTATTCAATATATAAAAATCGAATTTTTACTATGCTGTTATATGGATAAAAATTCTATTTTTTTTCACTGCTATATAAAAAAAAGATTTCGCCTTTTCAAATATAAAGATTTCACCTTTTCAACTATATCATTTTAATCACATTTTTATTTTGTTACACATATAAAGATGATATTTCTAATATTCCTATCATGTAAAAAATTATATTTTTAATTCTCTACATAAACAAAAATCATATTTTACATCTTCTATATAGTAAAGATAATATTTTTAATACTTTAAAAATATAAAGATCATATTTTTATTACTTTAAAAATATAAAAATCATATTTTTAATTTAAATCTATACACATAAAAATCAAATTTTTATTCTCTAATCCATACTGTAAAAATCATAGTTTTAATCTCGGTAAAAACTGAAAAGAAAATCGAATAAAAACTCACGGTTGTTCCATCGCTTGGAGGAAGGGGTCGAAGGGGGTCTGCTGACTCGAACGGGGACGCGACACTGGCGGAGGGCTCCTTGGCCGTCGGCGGAGCTGGAGATGAAGGGGGGTGTTGGGTGGTGGTTGCGGTCGATTTTGGTGGCGGGGGGGCTGTGTCGCGAGGGCAGGGGGTGGGGGGTCTTCGATCGCGGCGGGAGGAAGAAGGGGGGGTGTTCGGAGGTGGTGCGTCGTCACCTGGGGCACGGCGGAGGGCGGCGCTGCCCTAGGGGGGCGCGATTAGGTTTTAAATTTTTCCTTTTTTTTTTCTTTTTCTGTTGAAATGATTTTGAACGGGGGGAGGGGGGGCAGAGGGTAATAGCTAGAGGAAGGTTTTATTTTATTTTTCACCAAAAAGCAACTTTTATTTTCGACCTCAAAATGAGGCCCACCGCCTGTCGTCCATAACGTTTTACCCCCATTCCGAACACAATGGGATATGTATCGTAAGCTGATTCGATTGTTTCGATCAGTTTTCGTCAAAATCAACATATAACTCTATATATTGAATTTGAACGCGCATTTCAATTTACCGGGGTCACATACTAACTCTATAAATCCCATAAAAATATTTTCTAGCTTCGTATTGACGATACGGTCCTAACAAAACTAGTTTCGTCGAATTCTGAGACCGTTGGAAAAATGGCCATTTTCCAGTCAATTAAAATCAACTGAAACTGGTCAAACGCGTTTTCCTTTGCAACGCTCACATATTGATTCGAAAAATTATGAAATTTGGAATCTAGCAATAATTTGACACTGCGGATCCAACAAAAGTGGTTTCGTCGAAATCCGAGGTCGTTTGCAAAATTCCCATTTTTAAGGGCCTGAATTCCATAGCGACTATTCAGAATTTTCAACTGGACATATCTTTTGATTCCCGCTATGAAATTTTGATTTTCCGGATTCGTTGGAAAGATATTATCAATTAGATCCTATTATTTTTGGTTTCACTAAAATCCGGATTGTTTTGCACCCGGTACATTCAATTGAAGTTTGAAATCGAATTATCGAACTACCGCGCCATTTTCAATTCCTTTTATAATTATATATAATTATTTATATTCTAACAACGATGCGTATAAATATATACGTTCGAATTATATTCAAAATAAATTTATCATCGATATTATTTAAAATAATTCATTATAATATTCAAAATTCATTAAAATTGCCGAAATAAAATTTTTAAATTGGCCCAGATTTTCGGGTTGTTACAATCTCCCTCACTTAAAACTTTTCGTCCCCGAAAATGAACAAAGTCGAAAGTGGTTTGATTAATCAACTCTACGTCCGATCTGGCTTCCATTTTCCAACTTTTCAGTTTCTGAGAATTTTCAAATTTTCAAAAATTTGGCTAACACCTTAAATTTTCGAAAAATTTCGCCATAACCTCCCCTGCACCGAAAGCCACGGGAAAATCCCGAAATTTCCATACAGGCCTTCTGATCTCAAAAAGAAAAAGAAAAAGCCAATCGGCTCATAAAATCATCATCACCCAAACAAAACAGTAAATTATAGTAAACATGTACCTATTTGTTCGGTAAACAAATTTTATTCTCTGCTCTAGTCTCCTTGCTATGACCTGTTCAATGTAAGTATATGTATATGCAAGCAAATGCGACCAATTTCAATACAGTTCAATATTAGGTTCAATTAGGAATAATGGTTCAAAATTATCAAACAACTAAACAAACAACACAAACATCAATCAATTAGTGAATTAGAGTTTCAAATTCATAATTTTGATATATATACTGAAAATCTTGTTTTTGATGCCAATTCACAACAAATAAATCTATCTATATAAGTTTTGGTTCTCACACCAGTCTAATGGAAATATATAGATATCACACCTTCGTCACTCGAATATAAATTCTGACGACGAGTACTCAACCATCAGAATCATCTTCAGGCCACTAGAGTGCGATTCTATATCTATCCAGTATATTAAAACTTCGAATATACGTTCATGACGCGTATATGCAAAACCTATATATACTATATTGTCCAAATCAATACAAAAAATATATTCAAATACGTATAAAACGGTTTAAATTTTCAAAACAAAATTGTTTTCATTTGAAAAATATACTCTTCACACTCGTTCTAGGATACTACTGATCCTATCTCTAGCGAGTCATTCTAATTGGATATTACTAATCCAATATCTGATGAATTCGTCCGTCTGGTTCTAATGTGTCTTGTTCTCGAGCTCTGTAAACCAAAGCTCTGATACCAAATGTGACGGCCTGGAATTTCGCTCGATTCGAATCAGTCGTTAAACCGATCTAGACCGTTCGAACCCCCTGATCGTTTGAGAACAGGACAAATCAGAACACAGACGGAAGAACATTTCATTGTTATTACAACAATTCATCAGATACAAGAATATACAGAGTATAAATGAATAAATTACATTTGATAAATATCAGAGATTTCAATAAATTACATAGCAGCGGAAAATAATACAAAGCACAACTGAAGGTGATATACGGATACAGAGCTTTCCGGATATCATTCCAGCTGTAAACCAGGATCCTATGAATATAAATCTGCAAAACCAAAACTACTAGCTGCCCGTGTCGAAAATAGGGGCACCCAGAGTTTAGGTTAAAACAATAAACTCCAGGTCAGTCATATGACTGGTGTGAGAATTAAAACAGTTATTAAAACTTTATTTTAAAAGAAAGTAATTCAAGGGACCACGCCGTGTAACACGGAACGGGTTTCCTCCCAAGAATACTAGTGCATAGAATAAACAACGCAATGCTTTTTCGAAAAATGAAACTATTATAAGACCCAGGTCCCATCACACAATGCAATGCAAGCCGGAGGATAGGGTTTTCCCTTATAATAGCCAAACATGCTTGGTACGTTTAAAACAAATCATTTGATACTATAATAAGTGTATAGTGTCAAAACAATTTCAATCATAAATATAAATCATAGACGGGATGGGTACCATATATCATGTCGCCATACTAGTTCTACAATTAAAACCGCAATACACGTATTGGAAATTGGATTTCCGTCATGAGTCGAGGCAAGGGGCAAGCTCCTCTCCGCTTTCGAGACAATCTTGCAAATGTCTCAGGACTACACACTCTGGGCAATCCTGGATCTTCAGGGCCGGTCCTCACTTACGTTAGAGGATTATTTATTCCTGAACACACGTTTCCCGGTCCTTACAGACCTATAATCGAGGCGCCTCATCCAACAACCACAAAGGTGAAAAGTATATAAATGTCAGGGCTGGTAAGTCACTGACACCACCAAAGCTAGAAAGAAACGTCGTGCTCTCCCTGCAGTCCGTATCCCGTTTTTGACTCATACCGAGGTGTGAGGCACGCGAATTCACGTTATACACAAAGCTGCCACGTAGGCCGTTCTTTGATCATCAACCACAAGACTCTGCTTTTCAACAAAAGCTTTGATCATTGCATCTTAGCGTGCCACACAGGCAATTCATGCCATGCGACTGATGTCCATCGATATACAACCTCTGAGCTCGTACGTCTCAGAGAAAGGCGTTAAGCAAAAGAATAAATTCTCCGCAGCCAAACAGATGTATATTTAATAGAAATCAATCAACACAGAATAAAATCCAATGTCAGACACACAATCCATTTACAAATCCGTTCTGGGTCTGAACGAAACCGGAGGCACTTTCCTCGCATATCCATCCATCTCCAAGTACGTCTGGACGACCACCAACTATTTCCATCCTCTTGGGTGTACAGCCCAATGAGGATCATTAGTAATCATCCAAACGATGTGAAGACTTCCGGTCTTCAACCACCGTCTTCATCTTCGACATAACGTCGAATGGGTTATTTAGAATGGGTATAAACCCGGTCTTTCCGAACAACCCACGTGTATTAAAAACAAATGTTACACAAACACAACATACGCCTCATTCCAATTCAGCAGCTACTAACCACAAATTTCATATCCTTAGGGAAAGGTTCCCATTAATTTTATCCAAGATAAATTCTTTTAAAATTTATCCTTTACTCTTCCTTTGGATGTCATTTCAAACCAAATTATGGTTTTCCAAACTAGTCGAGATTAGCGAACCACACCGAAGTAATTATTTATTTTATTTCCCAATCCCAACCTATTCATCCCATGAAGCAAAACTGGTAATACTCCATATCTAACACCACGGTGTTATCGGTAAAATTAATTACCATTTCACGTTCAAATCTAATTAAAGATTTAACTATCGCTTTGGAGCAAAACTGGTGATACTCCATTCTCGCTCATTTGCCAAATTTGATAATTTGAATTATCAATTCACATTTCAATCTAATTGCAGATTCAATAAAACTCCTTTTACTGGGTTAAAGAACTAGTGTCATTTAAAACACAGTTCACGACAAACCCAAATCACATTCTATTTATTATCGGGTTAAAGAACAAGTGTTATTTAAAACACCCTTCACGATAAACCCATGAATCAATTCTATTTAAACCTATTTCAAATCCAATTTATTTATTTAAAAATAAATTGGTTTTAATTTCAGTTCAAAACTAGTCCATTTCGATAAAAATCTATTTTTATCTTTTCAAATATGGAGTTTTTCATCCCAATTTTTCCCAAATCATTTCTTATGATTTTACACAAATTATTACTATTTTTAATAATTTTATCAAGGCCCGTACAGTCGATTTCCAACAATAGCCATCGAACTGCACTTACAACGACCTTTTCCAAATTTGATTTGGACGTATCTCCAAATCCAACCGTTAGATTTCAAATTTCTAATATTCGTTAGAAAGCTCTTTTCGATACGAACCCAACGGTTCCGGTTTTAGGAGAATCCGACGGTCGGATCTCCCGTAATGTCTGTTTGAAATAAATGGTCGAAATTCACGAACTGCCGCTGCGCGGCGCGTTCTATTCAGGCCATTATATTATATATATAATATATATAATATATATTTCGTCGATTTCTATTTAAAACGAATTTTATAAATAGTTTTAAATTCGTTTCAAAAAAACAATTTCAACTTCCATTTCAATTCAAATCAAAATTGAATTTTTCCTTATAAATTCGTTTTAAAATTCATTTCTATTCAATTCAAATTTCAATTCAATTTGAATTCATTTCAATTCGTTTTCAATTCAATTCGAATTCGTTTTATATTCAATTCATTTCGAATTCGTTTTATATTCGATTCATTTCGAATTATTTTTATATTCGATTCATTTCGAATTCGTTTTATATTCGATTCATTTCGAATTCGTTTTATATTCGATTCAATTCGAATTGGTTTTCTATTCGATTCAATTCAAATTGGTTTTCTATTCGATTCAATTCAAATTGCTTTTCTATTCGATTCAATTCAAATTGGTTTTCTATTCGATTCAAATTCAAATTCGTTTTCTATTCAATTGAAATTCAAATTCATTTTCTATTCAATTCAAATTCAAATTCAAATTCGTTTTCTATTCAATTCAAATTCAAATTCTAATTCAAAAACGAATATAAATATCATTCGCGTCAAAATAGCGCATCTCTAATCAACACGGCTTTATGTATTTCAATAATCCCGTTATTCTATTCAACAAATGAATATTTATTCTATTCAATACGTGAATCTATATTTTTGTCAACACATGACTAATCTCAACGAATGAGTACTGTCCACATGTGACTATTTTTGTTATTTAATATATTTTATAAAAATTATGGTATCTATCGTTTGATTTAAAATTAGACTCCAACCGTAAACTAGTAAGAGAACGATTCCCTGAATATTAACCCCGAAGGCCGAGACCAACATCAGATCAATATCCAGGAGACCACTCATCTTATCTATTGTCCAATTAGTTTCTAATCTTATATATGATAAAGATGTAAATTTTATTGTTAAAATATCTCGTTCAACACATGAATAATCTCAACGGATGAGTACTGTCAACACATGAACCTTTATTTTATAATATAAAGCTGTAAATTTTATTGTTAAAATATTTCGTTCAACACATGACTAATCTCAACGGATGAGTACAGTCAACACATGAACCTTTATTTTATAATATAAAGATGTAAATTTTATTGTTAAAATATTTCGTTCAACACATGACTAATCTCAACGGATGAGTACGGTCAACACATGAACCTTTATTTTACAATATAAAGATGTAAATTTTATTGTTAAAATATTTCGTTCAACACATGACTAATCTCAACGGATGAGTACGGTCAACACATGAACCTTTATTTTATAATATTCTTTATTTTCTAAATTGAAATGAGGCCCAATCAATTACCATACAAAGTTAATTATATGGATTCCATACAACACTTGTATATAGTAGCAACGATAAATAATCAACCATCATCCAAAGTGCACTACACTGTATAAGCATCAAATATAGATATCTAACGCTTATAACAGCCTTTCGATCAATCGATCGACATACAACTAATTATTGGGATTAGTGTATGTCATATATTATCCCAATACCCGTGTGGGGTTTCAAACAATCAAACACAGATTTTATTTGTGCAGTTGGGCGATGTGTAAAATTTATCGTCCCAGTCAATGTCCTTCAAATAGGTGTACATAAACAAACCGTCCGGTTTGTAAATGAATATTTATTTATTCACATTCACGTTAAAAATTATATTTTTAACGACCAAATCATTTTATTCAACCTATGAATATTCTATTCGGTTCATTTATTCAATAAAATGATATTTTTATTTTTCTAACATATTTTAGAAAATTTCGGCGGCATAACGGCACGATAATAGAAACGGGACGAGGCCTAGCCTTATCCCCGGTCTAGTGAAGGCCCACGCCATTCACACATCAATCAAATCCATTCCATTTCACAAAACAATTCAATTCAAACAAAATATTCTAACCAACTACACAACCAAACAATTAAACAAACAAGCCATCCATGGTCTGTGGATGACGGGTGTCGGGTGCTGCTAAGCACCGTCTGCATCCTAGTATATATATAACTAGTAAAAGAAACTGAAGAGTGAGAAGTTCTCACCAATAGATATCCTAACTCCACGGCTCTTCTTTTGCAGAAACCTTCGCCGTTCTCGCCTTTTTGTCATCTTCGTTGCCCGTAGCCACTACATATATAAAAATCACATTTTTATATACTGATGTCTTTAAAATAAAAATCACATTTTTATTTGTTCACTTTCAATTTAAAAATCATATTTTTATAATCACTTCATATATTTAAAAATCGAATTTTTTTTTTACTTCGCTATTTAATATATAAAAATCGAATTTTTACTTCGCTATTCAATATATAAAAATCAAATTTTTACTTTTCTATTCAATATATAAAAATCGAATTTTTACTTCTTTATTCAATATATAAAAATCGAGTTTTTACTTCGTTATGCAATATATAAAAATCGAATTTTTACTTCGTTATTCAATATATAAAAATCGAATTTTTACTTCGTTATTCAATATATAAAAATCGAATTTTTACTATGCTGTTATATGGATAAAAATTCTATTTTTTTTCACTGCTATATAAAAAAAAGATTTCGCCTTTTCAAATATAAAGATTTCACCTTTTCAACTATATCATTTTAATCACATTTTTATTTTGTTACACATATAAAGATGATATTTCTAATATTCCTATCATGTAAAAAATTATATTTTTAATTCTCTACATAAACAAAAATCATATTTTACATCTTCTATATAGCAAAGATAATATTTTTAATACTTTAAAAATATAAAGATCATATTTTTATTACTTTAAAAATATAAAAATCATATTTTTAATTTAAATCTATACACATAAAAATCAAATTTTTATTCTCTAATCCATACTATAAAAATCAGAGTTTTAATCTCGGTAAAAACTGAAAAGAAAATCGAATAAAAACTCACGGTTGTTCCATCGCTTGGAGGAAGGGGTCGAAGGGGGTCTGCTGACTCGAACGGGGGCGCGACACTGGCGGAGGGCTCCTTGGCCGTCGGCGGAGCTGGAGATGAGGGGGGGTGTTGGGTGGTGGTTGCGGTCGATTTTGGTGGCAGGGGGGCTGTGTCGCGAGGGCAAGCGGTTGGGGGTCTTCGATCGCGGCGGGAGGAAGAAAGGGGGGGGTTTGGAGGTGGCGCGCCGCCACCTGGGGCACAGCGTTGGGCGGCGCGATTAGGTTTTAAATTTTTTTTGTAACAACCCGAAAATCTGGGCCAGTTTAAAATTTTTATTTTGGCAATTTTGGCGAATTTGGATTATTTAAAATGAATTATTTTAAATAAAAACGACGAGAAATTTATTTTGAATAGAATTCGGCGTATATATTATATACGTCGTCGTTAGAATATAAATAATTATATATATAATTATAAAAGAAATTGAAAATGGCGCGGTAGTGTGACGAACAAGGAATTTCGCTCGGTCCGAACCAGTCGCTAAACCGACCCAGACCGTTCGAAACGCCCTATCATTGAGAACACGACAAAATAGAACGCATACAGAAGAACATTTCATTGTATATTACAACAATGCATCAGATTACAAGAATATACAGAGTATAAAAGAATATTACACAGAAATATCAGAGATTTAAATTACATTTAAATACATAGCAGCGGAAAATAATACAATACACAACTAGAAGAGATATACGGATACAAAGCTTTCCGGATATCGTTCCAGCTGTAAACCAGGATCCTGTGAATATAAATCTGCAAAACCCAAAACTACTAGCTGCCCGTGTCAAAATAAGGGCACCCAGAGTTTAGGTTAAAACAATAAACTCCAGGTCAGTCATGTGACTGGTGTGAGAATTAAAACAGTTATTAAAACTTTATTTTAAAAGAAAGTAATTCAAGGGACCACGCCGTGTAACACGGAACGGGTTTCCTCCCAAGAATACTAGTGCATAGAATAAACAACGCAATGCTTTTTCGAAAAATGAAACTATTATAAGACCCAGGTCCCATCACACAATGCAATGCAAGCCGGAGGATAGGGTTTTCCCTTATAATAGCCAAACATGCTTGGTACGTTTAAAACAAATCATTTGATACTATAATAAGTGTATAGTGTCAAAACAATTTCAATCATAAATATAAATCATAGACGGGATGGGTACCATATATCATGTCGCCATACTAGTTCTACAATTAAAACCGCAATACATGTATTGGAAATTGGATTTCCGTCATGAGTCGAGGCAAGGGGCAAGCTCCTCTCCGCTTTCGAGACACTCTTGCAAATGTCTCAGGACTACACACTCTGGGCAATCCTGGATCTTCAGGGCCGGTCCTCACTTACGTTAGAGGATTATTTATTCCTGAACACACGTTTCCCGGTCCTTACAGACCTATAATCGAGGCGCCTCATCCAACAACCACAAAGGTGAAAAGTATATAAATGTCAGGGCTGGTAAGTCACTGACACCACCAAAGCTAGAAAGAAACGTCGTGCTCTCCCTGCAGTCCGTATCCCGTTTTTGACTCATACCGAGGTGTGAGGCACGCGAATTCACGTTATACACAAAGCTGCCACGTAGGCCGTTCTTTGATCATCAACCACAAGACTCTGCTTTTCAACAAAAGCCTTGATCATTGCATCTTAGCGTGCCACACAGGCAATTCATGCCATGCGACTGATGTCCATCGATATACAACCTCTGAGCTCGTACGTCTCAGAGAAAGGCGTTAAGCAAAAGAATAAATTCTCCGCAGCCAAACAGATGTATATTTAATAGAAATCAATCAACACAGAATAAAATCCAATGTCAGACACACAATCCATTTACAAATCCGTTCTGGGTCTGAACGAAACCGGAGGCACTTTCCTTGCATATCCATCCATCTCCAAGTACGTCTGGACGACCACCAACTATTTCCATCCTCTTGGGTGTACAGCCCAATGAGGATCATCAGTAATCATCCAAACGATGTGAAGACTTCCGGTCTTCAACCACCGTCTTCATCTTCGACATAACGTCGAATCGGTTATTTAGAATGGGTATAAACCCGGTCTTTCCGAACAACCCACGTGTATTAAAAACAAATGTTACACAAACACAACATACGCCTCATTCCAATTCAGCAGCTACTAACCGCAAATTTCATATCCTTAGGGAAAGGTTCCCATTAATTTTATCCAAGATAAATTCTTTTAAAATTTATCCTTTACTCTTCCTTTGGATGTCATTTCAAACCAAATTATGGTTTTCCAAACTAGTCGAGATTAGCGAACCACATCGAAGTAATTATTTATTTTATTTCCCAATCCCAACCTATTCATCCCATGAAGCAAAACTGGTAATACTCCATATCTAACACCACGGTGTTATCGGTAAAATTAATTACCATTTCACGTTCAAATCTAATTAAAGATTTAACTATCGCTTTGGAGCAAAACTGGTGATACTCCATTCTCGCTCATTTGCCAAATTTTATAATTTGAATTATCAATTCACATTTCAATCTAATTGCAGATTCAATAAAACTCCTTTTACTGGGTTAAAGAACTAGTGTCATTTAAAACACAGTTCACGACAAACCCAAATCACATTCTATTTATTATCGGGTTAAAGAACAAGTGTTATTTAAAACACCCTTCACGATAAACCCATGAATCAATTCTATTTAAACCTATTTCAAATCCAATTTATTTATTTAAAAATAAATTGGTTTTAATTTCAGTTCAAAACTAGTCCATTTCGATAAAAATCTATTTTTATCTTTTCAAATATGGAGTTTTTCATCCCAATTTTTCCCAAATCATTTCTTATGATTTTACACAAATTATTACTATTTTTAATAATTTTATCAAGGTCCGTACAGTCGATTTCCAACAATGGCCATCGAACTGCACTTACAACGACCTTTTCCAAATTTGATTTGGACGTATCTCCAAATCCAACCGTTAGATTTCAAATTTCTAATATTCGTTAGAAAGCTCTTTTCGATACGAACCCAACGGTTCCGGTTTTAGGAGAATCCGACGGTCGGATCTCCCATAATGTCTGTTTGAAATAAATGGTCGAAATTCACGAACTGCCATTGCGCGGCGCGTTCTATTCAGGCCATTATATTATATATATAATATATATAATATATATTTCGTCGATTTCTATTTAAAACGAATTTTATAAATAGTTTTAAATTCGTTTCAAAAAAACAATTTCAACTTCCATTTCAATTCAAATCAAAATTGAATTTTTCCTTATAAATTCGTTTTAAAATTCATTTCTATTCAATTCAAATTTCAATTCAATTTGAATTCATTTCAATTCGTTTTCAATTCAATTCGAATTCGTTTTATATTCAATTCATTTCGAATTCGTTTTATATTCGATTCATTTCGAATTATTTTTATATTCGATTCATTTCGAATTCGTTTTATATTCGATTCATTTCGAATTCGTTTTATATTCGATTCAATTCGAATTGGTTTTCTATTCGATTCAATTCAAATTGGTTTTCTATTCGATTCAATTCAAATTGGTTTTCTATTCGATTCAATTCAAATTGGTTTTCTATTCGATTCAAATTCAAATTCGTTTTCTATTCAATTGAAATTCAAATTCATTTTCTATTCAATTCAAATTCAAATTCGTTTTCTATTCAATTCAAATTCTAATTCTAATTCAAAAACGAATATAAATATCATTCGCGTCAAAATAGCGCATCTCTAATCAACACGGCTTTATGTATTTCAATAATCCCGTTATTCTATTCAACAAATGAATATTTATTCTATTCAATACGTGAATCTATATTTTTGTCAACACATGACTAATCTCAACGAATGAGTACTGTCCACATGTGACTATTTTTGTTATTTAATATATTTTATAAAAATTATGGTATCTATCGTTTGATTTAAAATTAGACTCCAACCGTAAACTAGTAAGAGAACGATTCCCTGAATATTAACCCCGAAGGCCGAGACCAACATCAGATCAATATCCAGGAGACCACTCATCTTATCTATTGTCCAATTAGTTTCTAATCTTATATATGATAAAGATGTAAATTTTATTGTTAAAATATCTCGTTCAACACATGAATAATCTCAACGGATGAGTACTGTCAACACATGAACCTTTATTTTATAATATAAAGCTGTAAATTTTATTGTTAAAATATTTCGTTCAACACATGACTAATCTCAACGGATGAGTACAGTCAACACATGAACCTTTATTTTATAATATAAAGATGTAAATTTTATTGTTAAAATATTTCGTTCAACACATGACTAATCTCAACGGATGAGTACGGTCAACACATGAACCTTTATTTTACAATATAAAGATGTAAATTTTATTGTTAAAATATTTCGTTCAACACATGACTAATCTCAACGGATGAGTACGGTCAACACATGAACCTTTATTTTATAATATTCTTTATTTTCTAAATTGAAATGAGGCCCAATCAATTACCATACAAAGTTAATTATATGGATTCCATACAACACTTGTATATAGTAGCAACGATAAATAATCAACCATCATCCAAAGTGCACTACACTGTATAAGCATCAAATATAGATATCTAACGCTTATAACAGCCTTTCGATCAATCGATCGACATACAACTAATTATTGGGATTAGTGTATGTCATATATTATCCCAATACCCGTGTGGGGTTTCAAACAATCAAACACAGATTTTATTTGTGCAGTTGGGCGATGTGTAAAATTTATCGTCCTAGTCAATGTCCTTCAAATAGGTGTACATAAACAAACCGTCCGGTTTGTAAATGAATATTTATTTATTCACATTCACGTTAAAAATTATATTTTTAACGACCAAATCATTTTATTCAACCTATGAATATTCTATTCGGTTCATTTATTCAATAAAATGATATTTTTATTTTTCTAACATATTTTAGAAAATTTCGGCGGCATAACGGCACGATACTAGAAACGGGACGAGGCCTAGCCTTATCCCCGGTCTAGTGAAGGCCCACGCCATTCACACATCAATCAAATCCATTCCATTTCACAAAACAATTCAATTCAAACAAAATAATCTAACCAACTACACAACCAAACAATTAAACAAACAAGCCATCCATGGTCTGTGGATGACGGGTGTCGGGTGCTGCTAAGCACCGTCTGCATCCTAGTATATATATAACTAGTAAAAGAAACTGAAGAGTGAGAAGTTCTCACCAATAGATATCCTAACTCCACGGCTCTTCTTTTGCAGAAACCTTCGCCGTTCTCGCCTTTTTGTCATCTTCGTTGCCCGTAGCCACTACATATATAAAAATCACATTTTTATATACTGATGTCTTTAAAATAAAAATCACATTTTTATTTGTTCACTTTCAATTTAAAAATCATATTTTTATAATCACTTCATATATTTAAAAATCGAATTTTTTTTACTTCGCTATTCAATATATAAAAATCGAATTTTTACTTCGCTATTCAATATATAAAAATCAAATTTTTACTTTTCTATTCAATATATAAAAATCGAATTTTTACTTCTTTATTCAATATATAAAAATCGAGTTTTTACTTCGTTATGCAATATATAAAAATCGAATTTTTACTTCGTTATTCAATATATAAAAATCGAATTTTTACTTCGTTATTCAATATATAAAAATCGAATTTTTACTATGCTGTTATATGGATAAAAATTCTATTTTTTTTCATTGCTATATAAAAAAAAGATTTCGCCTTTTCAAATATAAAGATTTCACCTTTTCAACTATATCATTTTAATCACATTTTTATTTTGTTACACATATAAAGATGATATTTCTAATATTCCTATCATGTAAAAAATTATATTTTTAATTCTCTACATAAACAAAAATCATATTTTACATCTTCTATATAGCAAAGATAATATTTTTAATACTTTAAAAATATAAAGATCATATTTTTATTACTTTAAAAATATAAAAATCATATTTTTAATTTAAATCTATACACATAAAAATCAAATTTTTATTCTCTAATCCATACTATAAAAATCAGAGTTTTAATCTCGGTAAAAACTGAAAAGAAAATCGAATAAAAACTCACGGTTGTTCCATCGCTTGGAGGAAGGGGTCGAAGGGGGTCTGCTGACTCGAACGGGGGCGCGACACTGGCGGAGGGCTCCTTGGCCGTCGGCGGAGCTGGAGATGAGGGGGGGTGTTGGGTGGTGGTTGCGGTCGATTTTGGTGGCAGGGGGGCTGTGTCGCGAGGGCAGGCGGTTAGGGGTCTTCGATCGCGGCGGGAGGAAGAAGGGGGGGTTTGGAGGTGGCGCGCCGCCTCCTGGGGCACAGCGTTGGGCGGCGCTGCCCTAGGGGGGCGCGATTAGGTTTTAAATTTTTTTTGTAACAACCCGAAAATCTGGGCCAGTTTAAAATTTTTATTTTGGCAATTTTGGCGAATTTGGATTATTTAAAATGAATTATTTTAAATAAAAACGACGAGAAATTTATTTTGAATAGAATTCGGCGTATATATTATATACGTCGTCGTTAGAATATAAATAATTATATATATAATTATAAAAGAAATTGAAAATGGCGCGGTAGTGTGACGAACAAGGAATTTCTCTCGGTTCGAACCAGTCGCTAAACCGACCCAGACCGTTCGAAACGCCCTATCATTGAGAACACGACAAAATAGAACGCATACAGAAAAACATTTCATTGTATATTACAACAATGCATCAGATTACAAGAATATACAGAGTATAAAAGAATATTACACAGAAATATCATAGATTTAAATTACATTTAAATACATAGCAGCGGAAAATAATACAATACACAACTAGAAGAGATATACGGATACAAAGCTTTCCGGATATCGTTCCAGCTGTAAACCAGGATCCTGTGAATATAAATCTGCAAAACCCAAAACTACTAGCTGCCCATGTCAAAATAAGGGCACCCAGAGTTTAGGTTAAAACAATAAACTCCAGGTCAGTCATGTGACTGGTGTGAGAACTAAAACAGTTATTAATCTTTATTTTCAAAGTTAGGTAAATCAAGGGACCACGCCGTATAACACGGAACGGGTTTCCTCCCAAGAATACCAGTGCATAAAACAAACAGCGCAATGCTAAATAAAGAAAAATGAAGCTGTTATAAGACCCAGGTCCCATCACACAATGCAACGCAGCCGAGGATAGGGCTTTCCCTTATAACAGCCAAAGAATGCTTGATACGTTTGAAACAAATCATTTGATACTATAATAAGTGCATAGTGTATAAAACAACTTCAAATCATAAGTATCAATCATAGGCGGCATGAATGCCCCATACCACTATGTCACCATATATAGGTTTACAAATAAAACCGCAAATGTCACGTATTTGGAAATTGGGTTTCCATCTATGAACCGAGGCAAAAGATAGTCCTCAACCGATTCGAGACGCTCTAGCCCGTGTCTCAGGATCAGAGCTCGAGTGACCCTAGGAGCGACAGGGCCGGTCCACCGATGTGGATTAAAATGCCTGAACACTGCGTTTCCCCACCCTTTGGGGTGTCAATGAGCCAACAAATGACTCCATCGGACCCGGATCGTCCGATCAAAGTGAGGCGCCTCGCAACAGCAACAACCACACAGGTGAAAAGTATATAAATGTCAGGGCTGGTAGGTCACTGACACCACCCTAGCTAGAAAGAAACGCATGCCCTCCCTGAGGTCCTCTCCCGTTTTTGGTTCACAACCGGGGTGCGAGGCTCGCGAATTCACGTTACACAAAGCTGTGCCACACAGGCTGTGCTTTGATCATCACCACAAGACTTTGCTTTTCAACAGAAGCCTCGATCAATTGCCACTTAGGCATGCCACACAGGCAAATCACTCCATGCGTTTGATATCCATCAATATATAACCCCTGAGCTCGTACGTCTCAGAGAAGGGCGTTAAGCAAGAGAATAAATTCTCCGCCGCCAAACAGATATATATTTAATAGAGATCAATCACACGGACTAAAATCCAATGTCAGACACACAGTCCATTTACAAGTCCGTTCTGGGTCTGAACGAAACCGGAGGCACCTAGTACCCCGCATATCCATCGATCTCCAAGTACGTCTGGACGATCACCAACTGTTTCCATCTTCTTGGGTGTACAGCCCAATCAAGATCATCAGTAATTATCCAAACGACGTGAAGACTTCTGGTCTTCGACCACCGTCTTCATCTTCGACACCACGTCGAATCAGTTATTCAGAATGGGATAAACCCGGTCTTTCTGAATAACTCGCGTATATATTATAAAAGTGTTACACAAACACAACATACGCCTCATTCCAATTCAGAATATTCCTTTATTCAAATATTCCTATACTTTGGGAAAAGTTCCCATTAATTTTATCCAAGATAAATTCTTTAAATTTATTCTTTAATCTCCTTTGAATATCAATTCAAACTAGTCGGGATTAGCGAACCACACCGAAGTAATCATTTATTTTATTACCCAATCCCAACCTATTCATCCCATTAAGTAAAACTGGTAATACTTCATATCTAACACCACAGTGTTATCGGTAAATTCAATTACCATTTCACGTTCAAATCTAATTAAAGATTTAACTATCGCCTGGAGTAAAACTGGTGATACTCCATTCTCGATCTTTTCAATCTAATTAAAGATTCATTAAAACTTCACTTAGTTTTAATCTTTGACTGGGTTAAAGAATCAGTGTCATTTAAAACACGGTTCTCGACAAACCCAAAATCACATTCCATTAATTATCGGGTTAAAGAACGAGTGTTATTTGAAAACACTGTCCACGATAAACCCAAAAATCAATATCAATTCAATTCCAATTAAATATTATTTAATTGGCACACTTCATTAAATCTAAATAAAAAGATTTAATCTTTTCTCAACTGGGTTCAAGAACAGTGTTAGTGAAGACACCATTCACGACAAACCCAAATCACATTTGATATTCAATACAAGGCTCTGAATAGAAAATATATCGGCTTATATTCAATATCAAATTCTACGACCAACAAATGTCGTATTGGAAATAGCGATATAAATATATATCTTTCAAATTTCCATAACAACATCTGTATAATCACGAACTCCAACATCGAAATATTCCGAAGACAATTTCGATTCAAATCCACTCCAATGCAATCATTGGAAATTCTGGTTATTTTCAAAACCCTTTTCAAATTCAATTTATTTATTTAAAAATAAATAGAATTATATTTCTAGTTCAAAACTAGTTCATTTCGATAAAAATCTATTTTTATCTTTTCAAATATGGAGTTTTTCATCCCAATTCTTCACAAATCATTTCTTATGATTTTACACAAATTATTACTATTTTTAATAATTTTATCAAGGCCCGTACAGTCGATTTCCACCAATGGCCATCGAACTGCACTTACAGCGACCTTTTTCAAATTTGATTTGGACATAATTCCAAATCCAACCGTTAGATTTCAAATTTCTAACATTCGCTAGAAAGCTCTTTTCGATACGAACCCAACGGTTCCGGTTTTAGGAGAATCCGACGGTCGGATCTCCTGTAATGTTCGTTTGAAATAAATGGTCGAAATTCACGAACTGTCGCGGCACGGCGCGTTCTATTCAGGCCATTATATTATATATATAATATATATAATATATACTTCGTCGATTTTCTATTCAAAACGAATTATATAAATAGTTTTAAAATTCGTTTCAAAATCTATTTCAACTTCCATTTCAATTCAAAGCAAAATTGAATTCTTCTTTATAAATTCGTTTCAAAGTTCATTTCTATTCAATTCAAATTTCAATTCAATTTGAATTCATTTCAATTCACTTTCAATTCAATTCGAAATCGTTTTCAATTCAATTCATTTCGAAATCGTTTTCAATTCAATTCATTTCGAAATCGTTTTCAATTCAATTCACTTTGAATTCGTTTTCAATTCAATTCATTTCGAAATCGTTTTCAATTCAATTCACTTTGAATTCGTTTTCAATTCAATTCATTTCGAAATCGTTTTCAATTCAATTCACTTTGAATTCGTTTAAAATCGATATAAATATCGTTCACGTCAAAATGGCGTCAATCTAATCAACACGGCTTCATAAATTTCTATTTTCAAATATTCTATTTCAAATATTTCTATTTCTAAACTGGAATGAGGCCCAATCAATTACCATATAAAATTAATTATATGGATTTTCGTACAACACATGTATATAATAGCATTGAAAAATAATCAACCATCAACCAAAGTGCACTACACTGTATAAGCATCAAATAAAGATATCTAACGCTTATAACAGCATGTCAATCAATCGATCGACATATTTAATCAATCAGGATGAGTGAACTTCAAATTTCATCCTAACACCCGTGTGGGGTTTCAAACAATCAAACACATATTTTATTTGTGCTGTTGGGCGATGTGTAAAATTTATCATCCCAATCAATATCAGTCAAATCAGTGTACATAAACAAACCGTCTGGTTTGTAAATGAATATTTTATTTTATTCACATTCACGTTAAAAACTATATTTTTAACGATAAAATATTTATTCCAACACATGAATTTTCTTTTTAGTTCATTTATTCAATAAATGACATTTTTATTTTTCTAACATATTTTAGAAAATTTCGGCGGCATAACGACACGATACTAGAAACGGGACAAGGCCTAGCCTTATCCCCGGTCTAGTGAAGGCCCACGCCATTCACACATCAATCAAATCAATTTCAATTCACCACACAATTCAATTTCAATCAAATAATCTAACTAAATTTTTGCAATCAAACAAACAAGTCCATGGTATGTGGACGATTGTGTCGGGTGCTACTAAGCACCGTCTGCATCCTAGTATATATATAACTAGAAAAATTAAATTGAAAGGTGAGAAGTTCTCACATATAGCTATCCTAGCTCCACGGCACTTCTAATGCAGGAAATCTTCGCCAACTCGCCTTTTGTCGCTTTCGTTGTCCGCTTTCACTACATATGTAAAAATCAAATTTTACTTCGCTATTCAATATATAAAAATCGAATTTTTACTTCGCTATTCAATATATAAAAATCGAATTTTTACTTCGCTATTCAATATATAAAAATCGAATTTTTACTTCGCTATTCAATATATAAAAATACCATTTCAAAATATAGATTTCGCCTTTATAAAAATATAGATTTCGCCTTTATAAAAATCTCATTTTTATTTTTCTACACATATAAAGATGATATTTGTAATATTCCTATCATGTAAACATTATATTTTTAATTTTCTACCTAACCAAAAATCATACTTTTACATCATCTATATAGTAAAGACTATATTTTGAATACTTTAAAAATCATATTTTTAATACTTTAAAAATATAAAAATCATATCTTTAATACTTTAAAAATATAAAGATCATATTTTCTACCTTCTACGCTTCCATATGATTTTTAATCTTTATAAAAATCACATTTTTATGAACTAAAATCATTCTCTTTATTTCTAAAAATAAAATCTTTTTACTTCAATTTCCTATAAAAGAAAAATCAGATTTTAAAACTATTCTAATTTTTAAAACAATACCGAATACGTTCAATATTAAAGCCTAAATGAAATAAAATAAAATAAAATAAATAAAGAAAATAAAATAGAAAGAACTTGCAGATGGAAGGAATTGGTGGGGGGGGGGGGTTAGCGGTGCGTCGATCCTCCGATTGATGAGGGGAGACAGTGCGGTGACCATCAGGACGAGGGGGGAAGAAGTGCATGGGGTCACGATCGAAGGGGGAGAGGGTCGCGGCACCTGGGGACGGCGAGGGGGGACGACGAGTTCTACAGAGGAGGAGAGGAAGGCATCGCGGGGTAGAAGGCTGGAGGAGGTGGAGGAGAAGGATCGGAGGGGGAAGGGAGCGCCTGCTCCGGCGGCGCGTTGGGCGATGGATCGCCCCCCCCCCCCCCCCCCCCCCGTCGATTCTCTTCCAAGCCCTTTTTTTTATATATTTCTTCTGAGTGAAAACGAGAGGAGAGGGGGGGGTTATATGAAAAATATATATATTTAATTATTTAATTACTTTCAAAAAGCATCTTTTATTTTCGACCTCAAAACGAGGCCCACCGCCTGTCGCCCATAGCGTTTTACCCCCATTCTGAACACAATGGGATATATATCGCAAGCTGATTCGACTGTTTGAATCAGTTTCCGTTTAATTTACATTTAAATCACTATATTGAATTTTAAACGCACATTTCAAATTACCGGGGTCACATACTAACTAGAAAAATTCCTGAAAAATATTTTCTAGCTTCGTATTAACGATACGGTCCTAACAAAACTAGTTTCGTCGAATTCTGAGACCGTTAGAAAAATGGCCATTTTCCAGTCGATTAAAATCAACTGAAACTGGTCAAACGCGTTTTCCTTTGCCACGCTCACATACTGATTCGAAAAATTCTGAAATTTGAAACCTAGCGATAACTTGACATCCCGGACCTAACAAAACTGGTTTCGTCGAAATCCGAGGTCGTTTGCAAAATGTCCACTTTTAAGGGCCTGAATTCCATAGCGACTATTCAGAATTTTCAACTGGACATATCTTTTGATTCCCGATATGAAATCTTGATTTTTCGGATTCGTTGGAAAGATATTCACAATTAGATCCCATTATTTTTGGTTTCACTAAAATCCGGATTGTTTTGCACCCGGTACATTCAATTGAAGTTTGAAATCGAATTATCGAACTACCGCGCCATTTTCAATTCTGTTTATAATTATATATAAATATTTATATTCTAACGACGACGTATAAATATATACGTCGAATTATATTCAAAATAAATTCCTCGCCGATATTATTTAAAATATTTCATTTTAAATAATCAAAATTCGCTAAAATTGCCAAAATAAAAATTTCAAACTGGCTCGCATTTTACGGGTTGTTACAATCTCCCCCACTTAAAACTTTTCGTCCCCGAAAAGGAACAAAGTCGAAAGTGGTTTGATAATTCAACTCTACGTTCGATCTGGCTTCCATTCTCCAACTCTTTAGTTTTTGAGAATTTTCAAAATTTCAAAAATTTGGCTAACACCCTAAATTTTCGAAAAATTTCGCCATAACCTCCCTTGCACCGGGAGCATCGGGGAATTTCAAATAGCTTCCCCGGTCCTTCAGATCTCAAAAAGAAAAAGAAAAAGCCAGGCGGCTAGCCAATAGGCTCACAAAATCATCATCACCCAAACAAAACAGGAAATTATGTAGTAAACATGTACCTATTTGTCGGGCAAACAAATTTTATTCTCTGGCTCTAGCCTCCTTGCTATGACCTGTTCAATATAAGTACAAGCATATGCAAGCAAATGCGACCAATTTTCAATACAATTCAATATTTGTTTCAATTAGGCATAATGGTTCAAAATTATCAAACAAATAAACAACACAAACATCAATCAATTAGTGAATTTAACGTTTCAAATTGATAATTTTGATATATATAAAGAAAATCATGTCTTGATGCCAAATCACAACAATGTATTCTAGCTATATTAGTTTTGGTTCTCACACCAGTCTAATGGAAATATATAGATATCATACCTTCGAAACACGAATATAAATACTGATGATGTGGCCACATCATCAGAATTATCCCCGGGTATCTAGAATGTGACTCTATATCTATCCAGTATATTAAAACTTCGAATATACGTTTGCAAGGCGTATATGCAAATTCTTTATATACTGGACTGTCCAAATCAATACAAATAAATAATCAAATACGAATATTTGATTTAAAACAAAATTGGTTTTCATTTTAAAAATATACTCTTCACGCCCGTTCTAGGATACTACTGATCCTATCTCTAACGAGTCATTCTAATTGGATATTACTAATCCAATATCTGATGAATTCTTTCGTATGGTTCTAATGTGTCTTGTTCTCTGCTTTGTAAACCAAAGCTCTGATACCACGTGTGACGAACAAGGAATTTCGCTCGGTCCGAACCAGTCGCTAAACCGACCCAGACCGTTCGAAACGCCCTATCGTTGAGAACACGACAAAATAGAACGCATACAGAAGAACATTTCATTGTATATTACAACAATGCATCAGATTACAAGAATATACAGAGTATAAAAGAATATTACACAGAAATATCAGAGATTTAAATTACATTTAAATACATAGCAGCGGAAAATAATACAATACACAACTAGAAGAGATATACGGATACAAAGCTTTCCGGATATCGTTCCAGCTGTAAACCAGGATCCTGTGAATATAAATCTGCAAAACCCAAAACTACTAGCTGCCCGTGTCAAAATAAGGGCACCCAGAGTTTAGGTTAAAACAATAAACTCCAGGTCAGTCATGTGACTGGTGTGAGAACTAAAACAGTTATTAATCTTTATTTTCAAAGTTAGGTAAATCAAGGGACCACGCCGTATAACACGGAACGGGTTTCCTCCCAAGAATACCAGTGCATAAAACAAACAGCGCAATGCTAAATAAAGAAAAATGAAGCTGTTATAAGACCCAGGTCCCATCACACAATGCAACGCAGCCGAGGATAGGGCTTTCCCTTATAACAGCCAAAGAATGCTTGATACGTTTGAAACAAATCATTTGATACTATAATAAGTGCATAGTGTATAAAACAACTTCAAATCATAAGTATCAATCATAGGCGGCATGAATGCCCCATACCACTATGTCACCATATATAGGTTTACAAATAAAACCGCAAATGTTATGTATTTGGGAATTGGGTTTCCATCTATGAACCGAGGCAAAAGATAGTCCTCAACCGATTCGAGACGCTCTAGCCCGTGTCTCAGGATCAGAGCTCGAGTGACCCTTGGAGCGACAGGGCCGGTCCACCGATGTGGATTAAAATGCCTGAACACTGCGTTTCCCCACCCTTTGGGGTGTCAATGAGCCAACAAATGACTCCATCGGACCCGGATCGTCCGATCAAACCGAGGCGCCTCGCAACAGCAACAACCACACAGGTGAAAAGTATATAAATGTCAGGGCTGGTAGGTCACTGACACCACCCTAGCTAGAAAGAAACGCATGCCCTCCCTGAGGTCCTCTCCCGTTTTTGGTTCACAACCGGGGTGCGAGGCTCGCGAATTCACGTTACACAAAGCTGTGCCACACAGGCTGTGCTTTGATCATCACCACAAGACTTTGCTTTTCAACAGAAGCCTCGACCAATTGCCACTTAGGCATGCCACACAGGCAAATTACTCCATGCGTTTGATATCCATCAATATATAACCCCTGAGCTCGTACGTCTCAGAGAAGGGCGTTAAGCAAGAGAATAAATTCTCCGCCGCCAAACAGATATATATTTAATAGAGATCAATCACACGGACTAAAATCCAATGTCAGACACACAGTCCATTTACAAGTCCGTTCTGGGTCTGAACGAAACCGGAGGCACCTAGTACCCCGCATATCCATCGATCTCCAAGTACGTCTGGACGATCACCAACTGTTTCCATCTTCTTGGGTGTATAGCCCAATCAAGATCATCAGTAATTATCCAAACGACGTGAAGACTTCTGGTCTTCGACCACCGTCTTCATCTTCGACACCACGTCGAATCAGTTATTCAGAATGGGATAAACCCGGTCTTTCTGAATAACTCGCGTATATATTATAAAAGTGTTACACAAACACAACATACGCCTCATTCCAATTCAGAATATTCCTTTATTCAAATATTCCTATACTTTGGGAAAAGTTCCCATTAATTTTATCCAAGATAAATTCTTTAAATTTATTCTTTAATCTCCTTTGAATATCAATTCAAACTAGTCGGGATTAGCGAACCACACCGAAGTAATCATTTATTTTATTACCCAATCCCAACCTATTCATCCCATGAAGTAAAACTGGTAATACTTCATATCTAACACCACAGTGTTATCGGTAAATTCAATTACCATTTCACGTTCAAATCTAATTAAAGATTTAACTATCGCCTGGAGTAAAACTGGTGATACTCCATTCTCGATCTTTTCAATCTAATTAAAGATTCATTAAAACTTCACTTAGTTTTAATCTTTGACTGGGTTAAAGAATCAGTGTCATTTAAAACACGGTTCTCGACAAACCCAAAATCACATTCCATTAATTATCGGGTTAAAGAACGAGTGTTATTTGAAAACACTGTCCACGATAAACCCAAAAATCAATATCAATTCAATTCCAATTAAATATTATTTAATTGGCACACTTCATTAAATCTAAATAAAAAGATTTAATCTTTTCTCAACTGGGTTCAAGAACAGTGTTAGTGAAGACACCATTCACGACAAACCCAAATCACATTTGATATTCAATACAAGGCTCTGAATAGAAAATATATCGGCTTATATTCAATATCAAATTCTACGACCAACAAATGTCGTATTGGAAATAGCGATATAAATATATATCTTTCAAATTTCCATAACAACATCTGTATAATCACGAACTCCAACATCGAAATATTCCGAATACAATTTCGATTCAAATCCACTCCAATGCAATCATTGGAAATTCTGGTTATTTTCAAAACCCTTTTCAAATTCAATTTATTTATTTAAAAATAAATAGAATTATATTTCTAGTTCAAAACTAGTTCATTTCGATAAAAATCTATTTTTATCTTTTCAAATATGGAGTTTTTCATCCCAATTCTTCACAAATCATTTCTTATGATTTTACACAAATTATTACTATTTTTAATAATTTTATCAAGGCCCGTACAGTCGATTTCCACCAATGGCCATCGAACTGCACTTACAGCGACCTTTTTCAAATTTGATTTGGACATAATTCCAAATCCAACCGTTAGATTTCAAATTTCTAACATTCGCTAGAAAGCTCTTTTCGATACGAACCCAACGGTTCCGGTTTTAGGAGAATCCGACGGTCGGATCTCCCGTAATGTTCGTTTGAAATAAATGGTCGAAATTCACGAACTGTCGCGGCACGGCGCGTTCTATTCAGGCCATTATATTATATATATAATATATATAATATATACTTCGTCGATTTTCTATTCAAAACGAATTATATAAATAGTTTTAAAATTCGTTTCAAAATCTATTTCAACTTCCATTTCAATTCAAAGCAAAATTGAATTCTTCTTTATAAATTCGTTTCAAAGTTCATTTCTATTCAATTCAAATTTCAATTCAATTTGAATTCATTTCAATTCACTTTCAATTCAATTCGAAATCGTTTTCAATTCAATTCATTTCGAAATCGTTTTCAATTCAATTCATTTCGAAATCGTTTTCAATTCAATTCACTTTGAATTCGTTTTCAATTCAATTCATTTCGAAATCGTTTTCAATTCAATTCACTTTGAATTCGTTTTCAATTCAATTCATTTCGAAATCGTTTTCAATTCAATTCACTTTGAATTCGTTTAAAATCGATATAAATATCGTTCACGTCAAAATGGCGTCAATCTAATCAACACGGCTTCATAAATTTCTATTTTCAAATATTCTATTTCAAATATTTCTATTTCTAAACTGGAATGAGGCCCAATCAATTACCATATAAAATTAATTATATGGATTTTCGTACAACACATGTATATAATAGCATTGAAAAATAATCAACCATCAACCAAAGTGCACTACACTGTATAAGCATCAAATAAAGATATCTAACGCTTATAACAGCATGTCAATCAATCGATCGACATATTTAATCAATCAGGATGAGTGAACTTCAAATTTCATCCTAACACCCGTGTGGGGTTTCAAACAATCAAACACATATTTTATTTGTGCTGTTGGGCGATGTGTAAAATTTATCGTCCCAATCAATATCAGTCAAATCAGTGTACATAAACAAACCGTCTGGTTTGTAAATGAATATTTTATTTTATTCACATTCACGTTAAAAACTATATTTTTAACGATAAAATATTTATTCCAACACATGAATTTTCTTTTCAGTTCATTTATTCAATAAATGACATTTTTATTTTTCTAACATATTTTAGAAAATTTCGGCGGCATAACGGCACGATACTAGAAACGGGACAAGGCCTAGCCTTATCCCCGGTCTAGTGAAGGCCCACGCCATTCACACATCAATCAAATCAATTCACCACACAATTCAATTTCAATCAAATAATCTAACTAAATTTTTGCAATCAAACAAACAAGTCCATGGTCTGTGGACGATTGTGTCGGGTGCTACTAAGCACCGTCTGCATCCTAGTATATATATATAACTAGAAAAATTAAATTGAAAGGTGAGAAGTTCTCACATATAGCTATCCTAGCTCCACGGCACTTCTAATGCAGGAAATCTTCGCCAACTCGCCTTTTGTCGCTTTCGTTGTCCGCTTTCACTACATATGTAAAAATCAAATTTTACTTCGCTATTCAATATATAAAAATCGAATTTTTACTTCGCTATTCAATATATAAAAATCGAATTTTTACTTCGCTATTCAATATATAAAAATCGAATTTTTACTTCGCTATTCAATATATAAAAATCCCATTTCAAAAATATAGATTTCGCCTTTATAAAAATATAGATTTCGCCTTTATAAAAATCTCATTTTTATTTTTCTACACATATAAAGATGATATTTGTAATATTCCTATCATGTAAACATTATATTTTTAATTTTCTACCTAACCAAAAATCATACTTTTACATCATCTATATAGTAAAGACTATATTTTGAATACTTTAAAAATCATATTTTTAATACTTTAAAAATATAAAAATCATATCTTTAATACTTTAAAATTATAAAGATCATATTTTCTACCTTCTACGCTTCCATATGATTTTTAATCTTTATAAAAATCACATTTTTATGAACTAAAATCATTCTCTTTATTTCTAAAAATAAAATCTTTTTACTTCAATTTCCTATAAAAGAAAAATCAGATTTTAAAACTATTCTAATTTTTAAAACAATATCGAATACGTTCAATATTAAAGCCTAATTGAAATAAAATAAAATAAAATAAATAATGAAAATAAAATAGAAAGAACTTACAGATGGAAGGAATTGGTGGGGGGGGGGGGTTTAGCGGTGCGTCGATCCTCCGATTGATGAGGGGAGACAGTGCGGTGACCATCAGGACGAGGGGGGGAAGTGCGTGGGGTCACGATCGAAGGGGGAGAGGGTCGCGGCACCTGGGGAGGGCGAGGGGGGGACGACGAGTTCTACAGAGGAGGAGAGGAAGGCATCGCGGGGTAGAAGGCTGGAGGAGGTGGAGGAGAAGGATCGGAGGGGGAAGGGAGCGCCTGCTCCGGCGGCGCGATGGGCGATGGATCCCCCCCCCCCCCCCCGTCGATTCTCTTCCAAGCCCTTTTCTTTTTCTTTTTTTTAATATTTCTTCTGAGTGAAAACGAGAGGAGAGGGGGGGGTTATATGAAAAATATATATATTTAATTATTTAATTACTTTCAAAAAGCATCTTTTATTTTCGACCTCAAAACGAGGCCCACCGCCTGTCGCCCATAGCGTTTTAGCCCCATTCTGAACACAATGGGATATATATCGCAAGCTGATTCGACTGTTTGAATCAGTTTCCGTTTAATTTACATTTAAATCACTATATTGAATTTTAAACGTACATTTCAAATTACCGGGGTCACATACTAACTAGAAAAATTCCTGAAAAATATTTTCTAGCTTCGTATTGACGATACGGTCCTAACAAAACTAGTTTCGTCGAATTCTGAGACCGTTAGAAAAATGGCCATTTTCCAGTCGATTAAAATCAACTGAAACTGGTCAAACGCGTTTTCCTTTGCCACGCTCACATACTGATTCGAAAAATTATGAAATTTGAAACCTAGCGATAACTTGACATCCCGGACCTAACAAAACTGGTTTCGTCGAAATCCGAGGTCGTTTGCAAAATGTCCACTTTTAAGGGCCTGAATTCCATAGCGACTATTCAGAATTTTCAACTGGACATATCTTTTGATTCCCGATATGAAATCTTGATTTTTCGGATTCGTTGGAAAGATATTCACAATTAGATCCCGTTATTTTTGGTTTCACTAAAATCCGGATTGTTTTGCACCTGGTACATTCAATTGAAGTTTGAAATCGAATTATCGAACTACCGAGCCATTTTCAATTCTATTTATAATTATATATAAATATTTATATTCTAATGACGACGTATAAATATATACGTCGAATTATATTCAAAATAAATTCCTCGCCGATATTATTTAAAATATTTCATTTTAAATAATCAAAATTCGCTAAAATTGCCAAAATAAAAATTTCAAACTGGCTCGCATTTTACGGGTTGTTACAGGTAGTTCGAAAATTCGATTTCTAATTTCAAATGAATATACAGAATTCAATATAAGTCAGAATTGGACGAAACAAGAAATATTTGAATCTGATTAACTAGATCTTCCTAACGAAGTTAAGAAACTGAGATTTCACTTTATAATTGATAAGTTACGTTCAGTTTAAAATTCAAAATAGTCGTTGTGGAATTTATATATATTTTAATATATATAAAGGCCTTAAAAGTAGCCATTTTGCAAACGACCTCTGTTTTCGATGAAACCAGTTTTGTTGGAACCAGAATGTCAAATTATTGCTAGATTCCATTTTTCATAATTTTCTGAATTAATATGTTAGCGTGGCAAAGGAAAACGCGTTTGACCAGTTTCAGTTGAATTTAATCGACTGGAAAATGGCCATTTTTCAAACGGTCTTCAAATTTGACGAAATTAGTTTTGTTAGGACCGTATCGTCAATACGAAGCTAGAAATAATTTTTCTGTAATTTTTGGGGTCCATATGTGACCCCGGTAAATTGAAATGCGCGTTCAAATTCAATATACAGTGATTTATATTTTAATTTGAACGGAAACTGATTGTAACGGCCAAATTGGCTTGCGTGGCATATCCCATTGTGTTCGGAATGGGGGTATTTAGCTAGGGGCGACAGTCGTTGGGTTTGAATCTGAGTTCGAAACAAAAGGTCAACTTTTATGGAAACGAAATAATAATATTAAATTATTATATATATTTATTTAAACCCCCTCTCCCCTTTTCTACTCTTCTGGTCAACGTTAAAAAAATCGATTTATAAAAAAAAAAAAGAAGGAAAAGCGATCGATAGCCAGCCGCCACCGCCCCGTTCTGGTCCACCGCGCCCATCGCCATGCTCAGGCCAACCGCCCCTCCGCACCCCCTCTTGCCTTCGACCCTCTCCTCCTTCTCCTCCCTGATTCGAACTCACGAAGAACCCCACGTCCATGCCCAAATCGAGAACCGAGAAGAAACCCCCCCTTCCAGGCGCCACCACTGCGCCGACAACCACCTGCGAGCTTCCCCGTCCTCCTCTGCGCCACTGCGAAGAAACCCTCCCTTCCAGTAGTTAACAGCAGCGATTTTTACAGAAAGGTGAGCTTTTCTGTTCCTTATTTATTTACTTTATTTTATTTAAGGTAAATAGGTTTTTCATTAAAATGAAATGAAAAAAATATGATTTTTATATTTTTCAAGTATTCAAAATATAGTTTTTACTATCTAGAGGATGTAAGAATATGATTTTGGTTAGGTAGAGAATTAAAAATATAATTTTTACATGATAGGAATATTAAAAATATCATCTTTATATGTGTAGAAAAATAAAAATGAGATTTTTATAAAGATGAAATCTTTAAATTTGAAAAGGCGAAGTCTATGTTTTTATAAAGGCGAAATCTTTATAGGGAAAATAGCGTGATAAAAATATGATTTTTATCTATATAACATCGTAGTAAAAATTCGATTTTTATATATTGAACATCGAAATAAAAATATGATTTTTATATGTTGAACTTCGACATAAAAATATGATTTTTAAATATTGAATAGCGAAGTAAAAAATTCGATTTTTACATATGTAGTGAAAGCGGATAACGAAGGTGACAAAAAGGCGAGAACGAAGAAGATTTATATCAAAGAAGAGTCAAGATGTTTGGATAGCTATCGGTGAGAATTTCTCACCTTTCAATTTCTTTTCTAGTTATATATATATATACTAGGATGCAGACGGTGCTTAGTAGCACCCGACACAATCGTCCACAGACCATGGACTTGTTTGTTTGATTGCATAAATTAGTTTGATGGTTAGATTTGAATTTGATTGTTTGATGGATTTGATTGATGTGTGAATGGCGTGGGCCTTCACTAGACCGGGGATAAGGCTAGGCCTCGTCCCGTTTCTAGTATCGTGCCGTTATGCCGCCGAAATTTTCTAAAATAAGTTAGAAAAATAAAAATATCATTTTATTGAATAAATGAACCGAATAGAATATTCATAGTTTGAATAAAATAGTTTGATCGTTAAAAATATAATTTTTAACGTGAATGTGAATAAATAAATATTCATTTACAAACCGGACGGTTTGTTTATGTACACCTATTTGAAGGACATTGATTTGGACGATAAATTTTACACATCGCCCAACTGCACGAATAAAATCTGTGTTTGATTGCTTGAAACCCCACACGGGTATTGGGATGATATTTGATGTACACTAATCCCGATTGTTTAGTTTTATGTTGACCGATTGATCGACAGGCTGTTATAAGCGTTGAATATTTATATTTGATGCCTATACAGTGTAGAATGCACTTTGGGTGATGGTTGATTATTCATAGTTGTTGATATACACGTGTAGTAGAAAATCCATATAATTAACATTATATGGTGATTGATTGGGCCTCATTCCAGTTTTGAAAAAGAAAGTTTTGAAATAGAAATATTTGAAATAGAATATTTGAAAATAGAAATATATGAAGCCGTGTTGATTAGATTGACGCCATTTTGACGTGAACGATATTTATATCGATTTTATTCATTTTATAATGAATATCGAAAGTGATTTCAAAATCTGATATTTTGAAAAGAATTGAAATTGAATATGAATGAATTCGAATTGAAATTGAATTGAATTGAAAACAAATTGAATTAGAAATCAATTTGAATTGAAATCAATTTGAAATGAATTTAAAACGAATTTATATTGGAATATTCAATTTTGATTTGAAATTGAATATGAAGTTGAAACCGTTTTGAAAACGAATTTAAAACGTTTTATAAAGCACATTTTCAATTGAAATCGACGAAATATATGTTATATATAATATATATATATATATATATATATATATATAATATAATGGCCTGAATAGAACGCGCCGCGCCGCGGCAGTTTGCGAATTTCGACCATTGACTTCGAACGGACATTACGGGAGATCCGACCGTCGGATTCTCCTAAAACCGGGACCGTTGGGTTCGTATCGAAGAGAGCTTTCTAACGAATGTGAGAAATTAGAAATCTAACGGTTGGATTTGGAATTATGTCCAAATCAAATTTGGAAAAGGTCGCTGTAAGTGCAGTTCGATGGCCATTGATGGAAATCGACTGTACGGGCCTTGATAAAATTATTAAAAATAGTAATAATTTGTGTAAAATCATAAGAAATGATTTGTGAAGATTTGGGATGAAAAACTCCATATTTGAAAAGATAAAAATAGATTTTTATCGAAATGAACTAGTTTTGAACTAGAATTATAATTCTATTTATTTTTAAATAAATAAATTGAATTTGAAATGGTTTTGAAAATAACCAGAATTTCCAATGATTGCATTGGAATGGATTTGAATCGAAATTGTCTTCGGAATATTTCGGTGTTGGATTTCGTGATGATACAGATATTGTTATGGGAATTTGAAAGATATATATATATATCGTTATTTCCAATACGATATTTGTTAGTCATAGAATTTGATATTGAATATAAGCCGATATATTTTCTATTTAGAGCCTTGTGTTTAATATCAAATGTGATTTGGGTTTGTCGTGAATGGTGTCTTCACTAACACTGTTCTTGAATCCAGTTGAGAAAAGATTAAATCTTTTTATTTAGATTTAATGAAGTGTACCAATTAAACAATATTTAATTGGAATTGAATTGATATGGATTCTTGGGTTTATCGTGAATGGTGTTTTTAAATAACACTCGTTCTTTAACCCGATAATTAATGGAATGTGATTTTGGGTTTATCATGAACCGTGTTTTAAAGGACACTGATTCTTTAACCCAGTCACAGATTAAAACTAAGTGGAGTTTTAATGAATCTTTAATTAGATTGAAATAATCGAGAGTGGAGTATCACCAATTTTGCTCCAAAGCGATAGTTAAATCTTTGATTAGATTTGAACGTGAAATGGTAATTAATTTTACCGATAACACCGTGGTGTTAGATATGGAGTATCACCAGTTTTGCTCCATGGGATATATAGGTTGGGATTGGGAAATAAAACAAATAATTACTTCGGTGTGGTTCGCTAATCCCGACTAGTTTGAAATGATATCCAAAGGAAGATTATAGTATAAATTTAGAAGAATTTATCTTGGATAAAATTAATGGGAACATTTCCCTAAGAATGTGATTTTGTGAATAAAAGAATATTCTGAATTGGAATGAGGCGTTCGTTGTGTTTGTGTAACATTTGTTTATCATATACGTGGGTTATTCAGGAAGGCCGGGTTATACCCATTCTGAATAACCGATTCGACGAGATGTCGAAGATGAAGACGGTGGTTGAAGACCGGAAGTCTTCACATCGTTTGGGTGATTACTGATGATCTTGATTGGGCTGTACACCCAAGATGAGGGAAACAGTTGGTGATCGTCCAGACGTACTTGGAGATGGATGGATATACGAGGAAAGTGCCTCCGGTTTCGTTCAGACCCAGAACGGACTTGTAAATGGACTGTGTGTCTGACATTGGATTTTAGTCCGTGTGATTGATCTCTATTAAATATATATCTGTTTGGCGGCGGAGAATTTATTCTCTTGCTTAACGCCCTTCTCTGAGACGTACGAGCTCAGGGGTTATATATTGATGGATATCAAACGCATGGAGTGAATTGCCTGTGTGGCATGCCTAAGTGGCAATTGATCGAGGCTTCTGTTGAAAAGCAAAGTCTTGTGGTGATGATCAAAGCACAGCCTGTGTGGCACAGCTTTGTGTAACGTGAATTCGCGAGTTTCGCACCCCGGTTGTGAACCAAAAACGGGAGAGGACCTCAGGGAGGGCATGCGTTTCCTTCTAGCTAGGGTGGTGTCAGTGACCTACCAGCCCTGACATTTATATACTTTTCACCTGTGTGGTTGTTGCTGTTGCGAGGCGCCTCGGTTTGATCGGACGATCCGGGTCCGATGGAGTCATTCGTTGGCTCATTTACGCCCCAAAGGGTGGGGAAACGCAGTGTTCAGGCATTTTAATCCACATCGGTGGACCGGCCCTGTCGATCCAAGGGTCACTCGAGCTCTGATCCTGGGACATGGGCTAGATTGTCTCGAATCGGTAGAGGACGATCCCTGGCCTCGGTTCACAGACGGAAATCCAATTTCCAAATACGTGACATTTGAGGTTTTATTTGTAAACCTATATATGGCGACATAGTGGCATGGGACGCTCATGTCGCCTATGATTGATACTTATGATTTGAAGTTGTTTTATACACTATGCACTTATAGTAATATCAAACGATTTGTTTTAACCGTATCAAGCATTCTTTGGCTGTTATAAGGGAAAACCCTATCCTCGGCTGCGTTGCATTGTGTGATGGGACCTAGGTCTTATAACAGCTTCATTTTTCTTTATTTAGCATTGCGCTGTTTGTTTTATGCACTGGTATTCTTGGGAGGAAACCCGTTCCGTGTTATACGGCGTGGTCCCTTGATTTACCTAACTTTTAAAATAAAGAATAATAACTGTTTTAGTTCTCACACCAGTCACATGACTGACCTGGAGTTTATTGTTTTAACCTAAACTCTGGGTGCCCTTATTTTGACCCCGGGCAGCTAGTAGTTTTGGTTTTGCAGATTTATATTCACAGGATCCTGGTTTACAGCTGGAATGATATCCGGAAAGCTTTGTATCCGTATATCTCTTCTAGTTGTGTATTGTATTATTTTCCGCTGCGATGTATTTTAATGTAATTTAAATCTCTGATATTTCTGTGTAATATTTATTCATTTATACTCTGTATATTCTTGTAATCTGATGCATTGTTGTAATATACAATGAAATGTTCTTCCGTCTACGTTCTATTTTGTCCTGTTCTCAAAACAATTCGTTCTTTCTCTTCTCTTCGGAGACCGGGGAAGTTCGGGTCGTTTCATTTGGTATCAGAGCTTTGGTTTGCAAAGCTAGAGAACAAGACACATTAGAACCGTACGAAAGAATTCATCAGATATTGAATTAGTAATATCCAATGGGAATGACTCGTTAGAGATGGGATCAGTAGTATCCTAGAACGAGTGTGAAGAGTATATTTTTCAAATGAAAACAAATTTAGTTTTGAAAATCTAAATCAAATATTCGTATTTGATTATTTATTTGTATTGATTTGGACAGTTCGGTATATAAAGAATTTGCATATACGCCTTGCAAACGTATATTCGAAGTTTTAATATACTGGATAGATATAGAGTCACATTCTAGACACCCGAGGATAATTCTGATGATGTGGCCACATCATCAGTATTTATATTCGTGTTTCGAAGGTGTGATTTCTATATATTTCCATTAGACTGGTGTGAGAACCAAAACTAATATAGCTAAAATACATTGTTGTGATTTGGCATCAAAAACATGATTTTTGTATATGTATCAAAATTATGAATTTGAAACGTTAATTCACTAATTGATTGATGTTTGTGTTATTTGTTTGATAATTTTGAACAATTATAGCCTATTTGATCAAATAATGAATTGTATGGAAAATTGGTCGCATTTGCTTGCATATACATATACTTGCATTGAACAGGTCATAGCAAGGAGGCTAGAGCCGAAGAATAAAATTTGTTTGCCCGACAAATAGGTACATGTTTACTACATAATTTACTGTTTTGTTTGGGTGATGATGATTTTGTGAGCCTATTGGCTAGCCGCTTGGCTTTTTCTTTTTCTTTTTGAGATCTGAAGGACCGGGGAAGCTATTTGAAATTCCCCGATGCTCCCGGTGCAGGGGAGGTTATGGCGAAATTTTTCGAAAATTTAGGGTGTTAGCCAAATTTTTGAAATTTTGAAAATTCTCAGAAACTGAAAAGTTGGAGAATGAAAGTCAGATCGAACGTAGAGTTGATTAATCAAACCACTTTCGACTTTGTTCCTTTTCGCGGACGAAAAGTTTTAAGTGGGGGAGATTGTAACAACCCGAAAATCTGGGCCAGTTTAAAATTTTTATTTTGGCAATTTTGGCGAATTTGGATTATTTAAAATGAATTATTTTAAATAAAAACGACGAGAAATTTATTTTGAATAGAATTCGGCGTATATATTATATACGTCGTCGTTAGAATATAAATAATTATATATATAATTATAAAAGAAATTGAAAATGGCGCGGTAGTTCGAAAATTCGATTTCTAATTTCAAATGAATATACAGAATTCAATATAAGTCAGAATTGGACGAAACAAGAAATATTTGAATCTGATTAACTAGATCTTCCTAACGAAGTTAAGAAACTGAGATTTCACTTTATAATTGATAAGTTACGTTCAGTTTAAAATTCAAAATAGTCGCTGTGGAATTTATATATATTTTAATATATATAAAGGCCTTAAAAGTAGCCATTTTGCAAACGACCTCTGTTTTCGATGAAACCAGTTTTGTTGGAACCAGAATGTCAAATTATTGCTAGATTCCATTTTTCATAATATTCTGAATTAATATGTTAGCGTGGCAAAGGAAAATGCGTTTGACCAGTTTCAGTTGAATTTAATCGACTGGAAAATGGCCATTTTTCAAACGGTCTTCAAATTTGACGAAATTAGTTTTGTTAGGACCGTATCGTCAATACGAAGCTAGAAATAATTTTTCTGTAATTTTTGGGGTCCATATGTGACCCCGGTAAATTGAAATGCGCGTTCAAATTCAATATACAGTGATTTATATTTTAATTTGAACGGAAACTGATTGTAACGGCCAAATTGGCTTGCGTGGCATATCCCATTGTGTTCGGAATGGGGGTATTTAGCTAGGGGCGACAGTCGTTGGGTTTGAATCTGAGTTCGAAACAAAAGGTCAACTTTTATGGAAACGAAATAATAATATTAAATTATTATATATATTTATTTAAACCCCCTCTCCCCTTTTCTACTCTTCTGGTCAACGTTAAAAAAATCGATTTATAAAAAAAAAAAGAAGGAAAAGCGATCGATAGCCAGCCGCCACCGCCCCGTTCTGGTCCACCGCGCCCATCGCCATGCTCAGGCCAACCGCCCCTCCGCACCCCCTCTTGCCTTCGACCCTCTCCTCCTTCTCCTCCCTGATTCGAACTCACGAAGAACCCCACGTCCATGCCCAAATCGAGAACCGAGAAGAAACCCCCCCTTCCAGGCGCCACCACTGCGCCGACAACCACCTGCGAGCTTCCCTGTCCTCCTCTGCGCCACTGCGAAGAAACCCTCCCTTCCAGTAGTTAACAACAGCGATTTTTACAGAAAGGTGAGCTTTTCTGTTCCTTATTTATTTACTTTATTTTATTTAAGGTAAATAGGTTTTTCATTAAAATGAAATGAAAAAAAATATGATTTTTATATTTTTCAAGTATTCAAAATATAGTTTTTACTATCTAGAGGATGTAAGAATATGATTTTGGTTAGGTAGAGAATTAAAAATATAATTTTTACATGATAGGAATATTAAAAATATCATCTTTATATGTGTAGAAAAATAAAAATGAGATTTTTATAAAGATGAAATCTTTAAATTTGAAAAGGCGAAGTCTATGTTTTTATAAAGGCGAAATCTTTATAGGGAAAATAGCGTGATAAAAATATGATTTTTATCTATATAACATCGTAGTAAAAATTCGATTTTTATATATTGAACATCGAAATAAAAATATGATTTTTATATGTTGAACTTCGACATAAAAATATGATTTTTAAATATTGAATAGCGAAGTAAAAATTCGATTTTTACATATGTAGTGAAAGCGGATAACGAAGGTGACAAAAAGGCGAGAACGAAGAAGATTTATATCAAAGAAGAGTCAAGATGTTTGGATAGCTATCGGTGAGAATTTCTCACCTTTCAATTTCTTTTCTAGTTATATATATATACTAGGATGCAGACGGTGCTTAGTAGCACCCGACACAATCGTCCACAGACCATGGACTTGTTTGTTTGATTGCATAAATTAGTTTGATGATTAGATTTGAATTTGATTGTTTGATGGATTTGATTGATGTGTGAATGGCGTGGGCCTTCACTAGACCGGGGATAAGGCTAGGCCTCGTCCCGTTTCTAGTATCGTGTCGTTATGCCGCCGAAATTTTCTAAAATAAGTTAGAAAAATAAAAATATCATTTTATTGAATAAATGAACCGAATAGAATATTCATAGGTTGAATAAAATAGTTTGATCGTTAAAAATATAATTTTTAACGTGAATGTGAATAAATAAATATTCATTTACAAACCGGACGGTTTGTTTATGTACACCTATTTGAAGGACATTGATTGGGACGATAAATTTTACACATCGCCCAACTACACGAATAAAATCTGTGTTTGATTGCTTGAAACCCCACACGGGTATTGGGATGATATTCGATGTACACTAATCCCGATTGTTTAGTTGTATGTTGACCGATTGATCGACAGGCTGTTATAAGCGTTGAATATTTATATTTGATGCTTATACAGTGTAGAATGCACTTTGGGTGATGGTTGATTATTCATAGTTGTTGATATACACGTGTAGTAGAAAATCCATATAATTAACATTATATGGTGATTGATTGGGCCTCATTCCAGTTTTGAAAAAGAAAGTTTTGAAATAGAAATATTTGAAATAGAATATTTGAAAATAGAAATATATGAAGCCGTGTGAATTAGATTGACGCCATTTTGACGTGAACGATATTTATATCGATTTTATTCATTTTATAATGAATATCGAAAGTGATTTCAAAATCTGATATTTTGAAAAGAATTGAAATTGAATATGAATGAATTCGAATTGAAATTGAATTGAATTGAAAACGAATTGAATTAGAAATCAATTTGAATTGAAATCAATTTGAAATGAATTTAAAACGAATTTATATTGGAATATTCAATTTTGATTTGAAATTGAATATGAAGTTGAAACCGTTTTGAAAACGAATTTAAAACGTTTTATAAAGCACGTTTTCAATTGAAATCGACGAAGTATATGTTATATATAATATATATATATAATATAATGGCCTGAATAGAACGCGCCGCGCCGCGGCAGTTCGCGAATTTCGACCATTGACTTCGAACGGACATTACGGGAGATCCGACCGTCGGATTCTCCTAAAACCGGGACCGTTGGGTTCGTATCGAAGAGAGCTTTCTAACGAATGTGAGAAATTAGAAATCTAACGGTTGGATTTGGAATTATGTCCAAATCAAATTTGGAAAAGGTCGCTGTAAGTGCAGTTCGATGGCCATTGATGGAAATCGACTGTACGGGCCTTGATAAAATTATTAAAAATAGTAATAATTTGTGTAAAATCATAAGAAATGATTTGTGAAGATTTGGGATGAAAAACTCCATATTTGAAAAGATAAAAATAGATTTTTATCGAAATGAACTAGTTTTGAACTAGAATTATAATTCTATTTATTTTTAAATAAATAAATTGAATTTGAAATGGTTTTGAAAATAACCAGAATTTCCAATGATTGCATTGGAATGGATTTGAATCGAAATTGTCTTCGGAATATTTCGGTGTTGGATTTCGTGATGATACAGATATTGTTATGGGAATTTGAAAGATATATATATATATATATCGTTATTTCCAATACGATATTTGTTAGTCATAGAATTTGATATTGAATATAAGCCGGTATATTTTCTATTTAGAGCCTTGTGTTTAATATCAAATGTGATTTGGGTTTGTCGTGAATGGTGTCTTCACTAACACTGTTCTTGAATCCAGTTGAGAAAAGATTAAATCTTTTTATTTAGATTTAATGAAGTGTACCAATTAAACAATATTTAATTGGAATTGAATTGATATTGATTCTTGGGTTTATCGTGAATGTTGTTTTTAAATAACACTCGTTCTTTAACCCGATAATTAATGGAATGTGATTTTGGGTTTATCGTGAACCGTGTTTTAAAGGACACTGATTCTTTAACCCAGTCACAGATTAAAACTAAGTGGAGTTTTAATGAATCTTTAATTAGATTGAAATAATCGAGAGTGGAGTATCACCAGTTTTGCTCCAAAGCGATAGTTAAATCTTTGATTAGATTTGAACGTGAAATGGTAATTAATTTTACCGATAACACCGTGGTGTTAGATATGGAGTATCACCAGTTTTGCTCCATGGGATATATAGGTTGGGATTGGGAAATAAAACAAATAATTACTTCGGTGTGGTTCGCTAATCCCGACTAGTTTGAAATGATATCCAAAGGAAGATTATAGTATAAATTTAGAAGAATTTATCTTGGATAAAATTAATGGGAACATTTCCCTAAGAATGTGATTTTGTGAATAAAAGAATATTCTGAATTGGAATGAGGCGTTCGTTGTGTTTGTGTAACATTTGTTTATCATATACGTGGGTTATTCAGGAAGGCCGGGTTATACCCATTCTGAATAACCGATTCGACGAGATGTCGAAGATGAAGACGGTGGTTGAAGACCGGAAGTCTTCACATCGTTTGGGTGATTACTGATGATCTTGATTGGGCTGTACACCCAAGATGAGGGAAACAGTTGGTGATCGTCCAGACGTACTTGGAGATGGATGGATATACGAGGAAAGTGCCTCCGGTTTCGTTCAGACCCAGAACGGACTTGTAAATGGACTGTGTGTCTGACATTGGATTTTAGTCCGTGTGATTGATCTCTATTAAATATATATCTGTTTGGCGGCGGAGAATTTATTCTCTTGCTTAACGCCCTTCTCTGAGACGTACGAGCTCAGGGGTTATATATTGATGGATATCAAACGCATGGAGTGAATTGCCTGTGTGGCATGCCTAAGTGGCAATTGATCGAGGCTTCTGTTGAAAAGCAAAGTCTTGTGGTGATGATCAAAGCACAGCCTGTGTGGCACAGCTTTGTGTAACGTAAATTCGCGAGTTTCGCACCCCGGTTGTGAACCAAAAACGGGAGAGGACCTCAGGGAGGGCATGCGTTTCCTTCTAGCTAGGGTGGTGTCAGTGACCTACCAGCCCTGACATTTATATACTTTTCACCTGTGTGGTTGTTGCTGTTGCGAGGCGCCTCGGTTTGATCGGACGATCCGGGTCCGATGGAGTCATTCGTTGGCTCATTTACGCCCCAAAGGGCGGGGAAACGCAGTGTTCAGGCATTTTAATCCACATCGGTGGACCGGCCCTGTCGCTCCAAGGGTCACTCGAGCTCTGATCCTGGGACATGGGCTAGATTGTCTCGAATCGGTAGAGGACGATCCCTGGCCTCGGTTCACAGACGGAAATCCAATTTCCAAATACGTGACATTTGAGGTTTTATTTGTAAACCTATATATGGCGACATAGTGGCATGGGACGCTCATGTCGCCTATGATTGATACTTATGATTTGAAGTTGTTTTATACACTATGCACTTATAGTAGTATCAAACGATTTGTTTTAACCGTATCAAGCATTCTTTGGCTGTTATAAGGGAAAACCCTATCCTCGGCTGCGTTGCATTGTGTGATGGGACCTGGGTCTTATAACAGCTTCATTTTTCTTTATTTAGCATTGCGCTGTTTGTTTTATGCACTGGTATTCTTGGGAGGAAACCCGTTCCGTGTTATACGGCGTGGTCCCTTGATTTACCTAACTTTTAAAATAAAGAATATAACTGTTTTAGTTCTCACACCAGTCACATGACTGACCTGGAGTTTATTGTTTTAACCTAAACTCTGGGTGCCCTTATTTTGACCCCGGGCAGCTAGTAGTTTTGGTTTTGCAGATTTATATTCACAGGATCCTGGTTTACAGCTGGAATGATATCCGGAAAGCTTTGTATCCGTATATCTCTTCTAGTTGTGTATTGTATTATTTTCCGCTGCGATGTATTTTAATGTAATTTAAATCTCTAATATTTCTGTGTAATATTTATTCATTTATACTCTGTATATTCTTGTAATCTGATGCATTGTTGTAATATACAATGAAATGTTCTTCCGTCTGCGTTCTATTTTGTCCTGTTCTCAAAACAATTCGTTCTTTCTCTTCTCTTCGGAGACCGGGGAAGTTCGGGTCGTTTCATTTTTCCTTTTTCTGTTGAAATGATTTTGAACGGGGGGGGGGGGGGGGCAGAGGGTAATAGGGAGAGGAAGGTTTTATTATTATTATTTTATTTTTCACCAAAAAGCAACTTTTATTTTTGACCTCAAAACGAGGCCCACCGCCTGTCGTTCATAGCGTTTTACCCCCATTCCGAACACAATGGGATATGTATCATAAGCTGATTCGATTGTTTCGATCAGTTTTCGGCAAAATCAACATATAACTCTATATATTAAATTTGAACGCGCATTTCAATTTACCGGGGTCACATACTAACTCTATAAATCCCATAAAAATATTTTCTAGCTTCGTATTGACGATACGGTCCTAACAAAACTAGTTTCGTCGAATTCTGAGACCGTTGGAAAAATGGCCATTTTCCAGTCGATTAAAATCAACTAAAACTGGTCAAACGCGTTTTCCTTTGCCACGCTCACATATTGATTCGAAAAATTATGAAATTTGGAATATAGCAATAATTTGACACTGCGGATCCAACAAAAGTGGTTTCGTGGAAATCCGAGGTCGTTTGCAAAATTCCCATTTTTAAGGGCCTAAATTCCATAGCGACTATTCAGAATTTTCAACTGGACATATCTTTTGATTCCCGCTATGAAATTTTGATTTTCCGGATTCGTTGGAAAGATATTATCAATTAGATCCTATTATTTTTGGTTTCACTAAAATCCGGATTGTTTTGCACCCGGTACATTCAATTGAAGTTTGAAATCGAATTATCGAACTACCGCGCCATTTTCAATTCCTTTTATAATTATATATAATTATTTATATTCTAACGACGATGCGTCTAAATATATACGTTCGAATTATATTCAAAATAAATTTATCGTCGATATTATTTTAAATAATTCATTTTAAATATTCAAAATTCATTAAAATTGCCAAAATAAAATTTTTAAACTGGCCCAGATTTTCGGGTTGTTACATTTAACCATCGAAGAAAAACAAACATTTAACCAAAGCATCAAACAAATCACTGGGCCTTTTAATTAATATTTCATTAATTAAATCACTACTTCTTTTCCTTATCAATATTTGTTAACCAAATCTTTCAATAAACATCTTGGTCTCTTACGCTATTTGGAAGACATTTCCAAATATTTCGCCATCTTTTATTTTCTATACTTAGAAAATATCTTTTATTAATAATTGGAAAATATTCCAATTACTTCTCCATTTCACGACCATTCATTTCTATAATTAGGAAATATTTATTTTTATATTTCCAAAATTCCACTTACTTGGGTTAAAACGAATGATATGTAAAACATCGCTACAACAACCCAAAATACTGCATTCGACTAAATTTCTTTAAACATTTCTCTTCGAGACTGAATCTTTCTATTTATTAGCTAATAATGAAATCAATCGATTTGGGGTATAATTACCTCTCAAACCTTGACTGAAAATATTATTAACTTCAAAACAAACAAGACCACTAACTCGAATAATCAACACAATATTAAACCAATTTTCCATTTCTAAAACGTATATACATTTCTCTTTCTATTTTTAGCAGATTTAATTATAGATTTCATTTTTGTTTATTATATTCTATTTTAAAGTTTGTTTCCTTATCGAATTCTATATATATCGATACATTGATTTCTATCAATCAAATTTTCTTAAAAATATTCTATCTTCTTAAATTTCCAGAAAAAATGACCATAACCTCCTTTGTACTGGTCAATAGTTCAAACCTCAACTCGCCTCTCTAGGCCCTTTTCATTCAAAAAGAAAATCAAAAACCCAAGTGGCTTGCCAATTCGGCGCATAAAACCTCATATGGAATTTAAACGTGTACCTTTTTGTCGGGCACCAAATTTATAAACTTCATTCTCTTCAATCCATACTTGTTAACACATATTCGTCCATTTCTAATTTATTTCAACTCAGCCTGGTCATTTAAACTCGATTCGTTAAACTATTGTTTAATCAGCTCTTTTGCCCATTTCATCTTTTTAATTGAACATATCACTTCCGGATATGTTTTTAATTTACTTAAAACAAAATCTAATTCCATTTTCAACTCGAGTTTCATATTCAATTTCGAATATAAATTCTTAAACCTCATTTACTTATCCAACTCCCAATTTCAATTCAAAATTCCATTTACTAATTATTCTTCAAATTAGTCAATTCTATTCAATAATGAAAAATCTGATTTTTGTTTCAAAAATCAGATTCATTTACACAACTTGAGTTCGTATTTATTTTACAACTCAAATTCGGATTTTTCTAATGAAAATTCGGATTTTATTTACTTAAAATCCTTATATTTATTTACATATACCATTATGGTTTTTAAACGATTTTGGCACTGTTTTTATGAAAATTTGATTTTGACATAAATCAAACTCTATCAGACGAAATCCAGATTTTTCTCTTCCATTAGAAAACTATTATCTAATCGGCCCTGATGATTCTTGTTTCAAAGAATTCTGACTTAAATTGAGTTCCATATACTCAATTGAAGTTCGAAACGCAAATTTATGAACTGCCGCGCTGTAGCGAGTTCGTTTTAATTATATATATATATATATAAACATTTAAACTTCATTTATAATATTTTCAACTCCATTCTGATATATTTCAAATCAATTTTCCCAATTCAACTTAATATTTCCGATTATCAATATTCGTCGATTTTTCCTTACTCGGTAATAAATTTATTTATACTTCAATCTTCTATATTTAACTCCAATTCCTTTTATAAATAAATATTTTATAAAAGTCGATATAATCGAATTTCAATTATAACTCCTTTGGATTTTCTCAATTCAGTTTATATTCAAAATCCCGAAATAAAATCAATTATTCTATTTCCAACATGTTTTCAAATTTCACTTTTTAAATTCTTTCTTGAATTTTAACTTCTAAATTATCCAATGATAATTTATTTCCCTATTTTTATAAACATTGTTTATAAATTAATTTTCTTGTTTTAAAAATTAAAACAAGCTTTCCTTTCAAATACCTATTTGAAACCCAACCCCTTTATATTCCGAATTTCGGAATAAAAACTAACATTTCCATTTTTTCGAAATGATTTCAATTTATACTTTTAAATTCATTTTTGAATTTAATGTTTCAAATTATCTCTTGATAATTAATTTATCATATTTATAAACATCGTTTATAAATTTCCTTGTCTTATATATTTAAACAAGTTTTATTTAGAAATCTATTTACAACCAAAATCTTATTTTGGAAATTTCTATTTATATTAACTTATACATATAACACCCAATTCATTTTCATATTCAATTTAACTTCTATTTAAATAAATTCGACTTAATCGAATTCAAATCATAAATCCTTATGGATTTATTTTAGTTCAATTTATATTCTAAACATCAGAATAAATTCCATCATTTATTTCTTTAAAATGATTTCCCCATTTCTATTTTTAAATTCACATTTGAATTCAAATATTCAAATTATCGAATGATAATTTATCCCACTACATTTATTAACCTCGTTTATAAATTCAGTTCAATTCAATTCCCTGATTATCCAATGAAAATCATTCTATTTTATTTATAAACACCGTTTATAAATTCACTTCAATTTCTTGCATTTTTCAATTTATAAACATCATTTATAAATTCAATACTTGTTCAAAACAAGTTAATATTTCTATAGCTCATTAAAAATTCAAATTCTATTTAAAAAAAATAGATTTCCCCTTTTAAATCTCAAATATCCTGTTTACGATATTTTTATATATCAACATTTTAGGCCCAGTGATATTTCAAACATCCAAAATACCAAATTATCAATCACGTGTTTTTCTAACACATCATATAAGATAATATATATGAAACAAATAAATAATAATATTTTTGAGGAATCCAGTTGGATCCCTCCAACCTGTTTTCCTGCATCCACAGACGTTAGCCAACATAAATAATACTCATCATGCTTCGTCGCAGGATATTGTGGTGTAGAAGGTCATCCACTATCATAGCGTGGGGCGTATTGGGTCATCAACTAATGGTACTGCGGGTATCCGCTAATGGTACTGCGGGAATCCAACCACCAATATTAATATATATATATATATATATATATATATATATGTAATAACCACAAACCAATCCTAAATAACCAATATATGTATTTTATAACCACAATAATATTTTAATGCAACCAAACAACCATCAAACAATTATTTTTAATGACTAAAAATAATTCTAAATAATAAATTGAGTGATATTTACTCACATTGATTTTGTTTATCGATCCATTCCGATTTTAACTTTAAATGAATAATATTCGATTTAAACTAAAATTCCATGGTTGATTCCAATCGGCTTCGAAACGAATTCCATTGCGAAGTTATCGAGGATACGAGTCCAACAAAATTTGATAGCATTCAAACCTAATTTTTTTTTAGTTAGAATTTCATTTTATAAGCAGTTGAACAATTTTAAATTAAAATTTTAAATTAGTAAATTAAGATAATTACCTATAATCCACCTTTAAACTCAAATCCTTGCTTAACCACAAACAGTGAAAAACCGAAACCATCCTACATCTTTATTCACAACTACTATAACTCCATTCCCAGTCTACTGTCTTCAGACTTTCCCATTTACCTCCTTACATTACCACGCTACACAGTCCCCTTCCTTTCATCCTTGTTGTTGCTCTTTCACACTGTTGTATATACCTTCCCTTCTAACTTGTATTCCTCTCCATCACCATCATCCTGAACTCGATCGTACCCAAAGAATCTTGACTTTGGACCCTAAACCGCACGCCAAAGTAAACCATCGACATAGGTTTGCATGAGATCAACCTTCGTTGTCATCATACAACTCGCTGCTAAAATAAAAATTGCGATTTGGTACATCGCGATCTGGCTACAGGAATTCATCGAACAAATTTTCAACTGCTGTTTCCCTTAAAAGTTGCATCACGAATGCCAAATCCCACAAGAACACAACTACCGGAGTTCATCATTGATAGGTCATTCACGTCTTCCAGTCCTTATCGCTTCCTCATGTTGAAATCCCTTAGCCCAGATCCCAACGTCGCACAGTATAACGCGAGCAATTCCAGCACCTTGAGACAGTCGCAACCCCTAATTCGAGCAGCACAGAGATCCACGGAAGTCGAGGTCTTCGATTTTAATGAATTTTCGATATTGATGTCTTACGCATAAATCTCGGCATCCCAGAATCCATAGATCCGACTATTAAGTCGAATTCCACTTCTCCTCTATTTTATTTTTATTCGAACAAAAATGAAATCAAAAGAGGGAGAAAGACATTTCTATTTTTGAGGACTTCGATTTACTAAGGAATGAAAATGGAATTCTTTCAAAGGTTGATGGTAGCGTTATTTATAAAGAAAGAAACTTCATAGTTAAGGAATTATGTCAGTAAATGGTACAATGTAATTAATTTCGATTTGATTTCTATTTAATGCGATTTGAGGTAAAGAGTTTTTTATCCTTTTTAAATAGATATCGATTTGATTTTCGATTTGATTTCGATCTTATACAATACAAATATCTCGGGGTATATTACATGAATTCACGAACCGCTATTTTAACATAACGACTGACGTTTAAATGTTATAACAAAACTCTGAATAGAACAGTATATATTCTGAAATTTAAATTGAACGTACATACCATATTAAATTAATATAATATAATTTAAATTCATAACTAATCATTTTCTCGACAATAAATTATTATTATTATCGTTTTTAGTCAAATGCAAATTTGTATTGATCATCTGAATCATTTTGATTCAGTTCCTAACTTTGATTTCAATATATTTCGTATTACGAGAATTTAATATATTCGATATTAAATCGAAATTGATTTTTAAATCGATAATTAAATATAAAAATTCATTTATATTATCAAATCAATATTTAAAATAAATATTAAATATTCAAAATAAACCAACCAAAAATCTGGGTTGTTAAATTCTTCCCCTCTTAAAAGAATTTCGTCCCCGAAATTAGTAAGGTAGGAAAAATGCTTCAGAACCATTATCTTTTCATAACTCATTTAGTTGAACTTGACTCTTCATATTTCAACAAAATTTAATTCCTACAAAACTTTTGCTTTCATTCATAAGCATTCAATTCATTCAAATTGATTTTACTCAGTTTATTCACTTTGATTCATTTAACTTATTTAAGTTAAATTTAATTCCAGAATTTAAATTCCCGGGTTTCTATTTCAAATCCTTTCGAAACCACATAAATATATACACATATGTATTATCTATCAAAAATTAAAAATATTTGGATTTTCAAACCAATTTGTTTTTTTTTTCAAACAAATTTCCATCGAAACTTTTCTAAGGTAGCATTCCATCACTTAGAAACTCGAAAAATGAACACTGAAGATGCTGCAGTCATCCTCAGAATTATTTCCCAGCCACTAGAGTGAGTTCAGTGCTTTATCACTTTCAAAATCCATCTCAAGATGATTTTAATTCAGAATCCTTCAAACACAAAGCTATATTGTTCTAATATAATTCATAAAATATTTTCAAACTTCCCAGGATTTAAATTCCAAATTCTGGTTTGAATTCAATTTTAATTCATCTCATTTGTATATTTAATTCATATACAAATTCTATTTTGGTTATATATAACCATTCCAATTTTTATAATCTAATTTGATTATAATATTAACATCCAACACATCCATATATTATAATACTTTTAGAAAATTATTCTTTTTCTATCAAAAATAGAATTTTTGGGAAAAATTGTTTCATTTACCCACTTTAAAACAATATTGTGTCAAATTGCTCTGCTCAAGTGTTTAGAAATTCCTATCGACTTTGTGGCATCCCACAAGTCGATCAGAATTCATAAATCACTCAACAGACTAGCCAACACAATATAAAACAGTTTTTATATCAATTAACAAATACGCTCTCTCGTATATATACACTCAACTCATTCTAGGATACTACTGACCCTATCTCTAATGAGCACAACCCTACCAAAGCCTAGGTATTCGCTCAACCTAAGCTCTGATACCAACTGTAATGGCCCAGCGATTTCGGTAGGCTTTTCAACCATCCCTAAACCCCCAAGGCGGAGGGCTAATCTCCCCCCCGTGGCTTACACTGGAACCCCACCAACTCATTTTTCGGCCAGCCTTTTGACTTCACAACCAACCCTCCCTTACTTTCGAGGGACATGTAGAGGTAAGAGTCTCCCGTCCGCCACCTAACACAAAGCGAGAACCCTCTATCATGCGTACCCAGCTCACACAGCCATCAACGAATTGGGGTATAATTACCTCTCAAACCTTGACTGAAAATATTATTAACTTCAAAACAAACAAGACTTCTAACTCGAATAATCAACATCACATTAAACCAATTTTCCATTTCTAAAACGTATATACATTTCTCTTTCTATTTTTACCAGATTTAATTATAGATTACCTTTTTGTTTATAATATTCTATTTTTAAGTTTGTTTCCTTATCGAATTCTGTATATATCGATACATGGATTTCTGACTATCAATTTTTTTTTTAAATATTCTAACTCCTTAAATTTCTAGAAAAATTCGCCATAACCTCCTATGTACTGGTCAATAGTTCAAACCTCAACTCGCCTCTCTAGGCCCTTTTCATTCAAAATGAAAATCAAAAAGCCAAGTGGCTTGACGATTCGGCGCATAAAACCTTATATGGAATTTAAACGTGTACTTTTTGTCGGGCACTTAATTTATAAACTTCATTCTCTTCATTCCATACCTGTTAACACATATGCGTCCATTTCTAATTTATTTCAACTCAGTCTGGTCAATTTAACTCGATTCGTTAAACTATTCTTTAATCAGCTCTTTTACTGAGACGACCCGAAATCCCGCTCTAACGGAGACAAGGGTTATCTTTGAAATATAACACAGAAACAGATAACAGCAGAACAGAATAATAAAATAAATACACCAGATAATGAACAATAGAATATACTGGATAAAAGTAATCATCAGAGTTACACAGTATACAGGATCATACTTAGTAAAAATACAGTTCAGCTATACATAAATGTCTACAGCGAAAAACAAACAAAATATGTACAATAGGAGCTGAACAGCATAAAAAGAGATAAATGATAGAATCCATCTTCAGCTCCAGCTATCCAGAAAAAGAACCAGCTAAACCTGAATACAAGGCTGCCCGTGTAGAAAAAGGGGCACCCGAGTTTGAAAGTGAAACAACTACGAGTCAGTCATGGGACTGGTATGAGAAATCTACTCAACGCATATTTAATTTAGCTAATCACAGGACCACGCCACTTTCGTGGAACGGGTTTACTCCATTGGATTGCCAGTGCTTTAAAACAAATCTTTCTTTTAAACATCGCTATGCTTTTTATAAAAATGAAGCCATTATAAGACTCAGTTCCCATCACACAATGCAACGCAAACCGGAGGATAGAGTTTTACCTTATAACGGCCAAAATATGCTTGATACGAATAAAAACAAAGGCATCTGATATTATTGCTAGTGTTTATATGTTTTGAAAACAATTTCAAATCATAACTATCAATCGTAGACGGCATGGGTACCATATATCATGTCGCCATATATATACACAATCAAAACCGCACGATGTCGTATTTGGAAATTGGATTTCCGTCATGAACCAAGGCAAAAGATAGTCCTTACCGAATTCGTGACTCTCTAGCCCGAGCCACAGGAATAGCCGCAACTGCCCCTTGGAGCGACAGGGCCGGTCCACCGATGTGGATTATAGTGCCTGAACAATACGTTTCCCCGCCCTTTGGGGCGTAAATGAGCCAACGAATGACTCCATCGGACCCGGATCATCCGACCAAACCGAGGCGCCTCGCAACAGCAACAACCACATAGGTGAAAAGTATATAAATGTCAGGGTTGGTAGGTCACTGACACCACCCTAGCTATAAAGAAACGCATGCCCTCCCTGAGGTCCTTCTCCCGTTTCTGGTTCATACCGGGGTGTGAGGCTCGCGAATTCACGTTATACACAAAGCTACGTGTAACACCCCACGTCCATTAATGTCACTCACAAAGGGAATGCATTAACTTCCATGGAGGTTTTAAGTGAATATAGAACAGTAAAATTACAACAAGACAGATATAAAATAGTACTTGGAAATTCAAAAACTTTATTTCATTGTAGCAGAAGTCAAAACATGTTTGATTACATCATAACACCATATTCAATGTCAAGTACAATATCTATCTTGATAAAACAAGTACATAATCCCATTACATGAATAGCCATTAAAAAGAAAGATAACAAGCTGGACTTTACTTCAGCAGTCCAAGCTTTCCAGAAGATAAGCGATCCAACTAGACTCCACTAGAACTTGGCCCAACCTGCGGACCTGAAGGGAGAAAAAGGATGGAAAAGAGGGGGTCAGACATAAAGTCTGGTGAATATGATAATTCTACAATACTATTACCAAAATAACTGGACTAAGGCATAAGCTGGAAAACAAGAAAATGTCTATGAAGAGCAGATTAAGGACATAGACAATCGCTAAAGGCAACGTTATAGGCGCTCCTAAATACTAAAGGATAAACACTATACTGCACCACACCAGTCACCCTAAAGATTCATCCCACTTAGCTTCACTTAGAAACTTTCCCAATGGCTTTACGTACCCCTAGCTGACTACATAGGTGCCGCCTGCCCCTATCTCCACTAGGTGTACCCTACTTCCCATTATTCGATCGGCTCCCTAACTCGTAGACACCCGTGCTGGCCCCACAGTGGGGTGTATCACTCCCCTAAAGTGGCAACCTGATACAACGGACATGCACGGCTTATACCTACACGATGCAACAACGTCTTACCTACCAGCCCGGGTCCACACACGCATATGAAACCCGTTGGACTTGCGTTGCCACCGCTCCCTGTTTTGGCCTCTTATAGTCAAACCCAGTATGCGTGTCCCGTCCTCGACTTGGGTCGAGCCCACAAAGATACGTTTTGGGATACTGGTTGAAATGGGCCCCCACTATTTACCACAAGCATTCCACCTAAGCTTGTCCCCATTAGTCCATCCCACTTAACCCACTTAGTCATGTTCATTTACATGTGTGTTTGGTTAAGTCTAATCGTATTTCAAATGCCTCTAAAGGCAACCACCAGATTCCTCATGCCACCCAAGGCACCTACTTAACCCCCATGTCCCACCTTACATGATTATCTGGTTAAGTATTTCTTAGTTCATTAAGGCCATAACCTCATAAAGACCTCTCACATTAGACTGGCATTTATGGCAGCTGGATTTGCCGGGCGGGTCCGGGCAGTCTTACACCATAAAAGAGTCTAACCTCGTGTCTTTACAACTGTTATGCTTTAGTTTGGGCCTAGGACCTCTCACATTGGGCCGACATTTGTGACTACTGGATTTGCCGGGCGGGTCCGGGCAGGTTTACATCACAAACGGGTCCAACCTCGTGTCCTAAGCATTGATTATTAATAATAATCCACTTTCCCCCAATTTTAATAATTCCCTACTTGAATTATTAATTACTTCCAATTTTTAACAATGTCCATAATTGACTCAATTATGGACATTCATTCATGGTATGCAACATCTTACAAAATTGCACCCAATTTATTAATTCCTAATATTACCCCTACCCCACGTTTGAACGTTTATTCGCAAAATATATGTTAGACTCGAATAGCCTAACTCATAGCATAAAAGATATTATCATAATAACTACATGTATATGTGACCAAATGAATCATAATAAGGGGTGAAACTTGCATATGTCCAACTTGCATAGATTATACATGTCATGGATCTAAAGGTGCCAACTTGTTCAAAATTCACCTAATATGATCTCAATCAATTTTCATAAACTTACATATGAACATGTGTGAATCAACATCATCTAATTTTTTAACAACATGATTTTGTATGGGTACACCTAACTCAATAGGCAAATTCCCATAATCAAGTTTTATTTAATTATAGTTTCAAGTTTATGGGTACACCTAACCTAATAGGCAAATTCCCATAAACAAGATCCATTTAAATTAAGAGAAAAAACATAACTTTAAGCATGATCCAACAACATCATGATTTTTCAACATAATATAGCATGATTTATAACATGGCATAGTATGATAGTATAACATAGCTTGACATGATTCTCAACATAGCACGACATAGCATAAGAGAATTTACAACATAGCATGACATAGCATATATATAATTTACATCATACGACAACATAATAACATAATAAGAGATCCACAATATATAGAATTTACAATTACAAATCACATCACTTTCTTGTGATCCATTCATAACTGAGTCAAATTAGTTTGTAATAGTCTTGTGAGAATCATCATACTCACCAACAAAAGAAAAGAATTAGAGAAAGAGAGATCTTTTGATTTGATTTGTGTAGATTTAGTTGTAGATGATTAGGCTTCCTCTTCTTAGTTTGTGACGGCTATGCTGAACTCCATGGCAGCAGCATGACGGTAGCTTCTCTAATTTTACAAGTGATTTAGGTCTAGGGTCTACCCACTTATTTATAGATTTTAGAATTCATTTAGGCCATTAGATTTAACCTAGAAATAACCGCAGCCGTTCAGACAAGATGGGGTTTATCTTGTTGACTCAGCAATGAGTCAGAAGTGACTTAGCAAACACTCAGCAAATTAATAAACTTCTATTCATGTTTGCATTAACTGCCCATATATATATATATATATATATATATATATATATATATTCTACAATGTACACATTAGATACATCCCCCCCTTTTACACACTTATTATTGTTTTTATATACATATTAGATACATCCCCTCTCTTACACACTTATTAATATTTTTATATTCATATTAGATACATCCCCTCTCTTACACACTTATTAATATTTTTATATTCATATTAGATACATCCCCTCTCTTACACACTTATTAATATTTTTATATTCATATTAGATACATCCCCTCTCTTACACACTTATTAATATTTTAGCAACTTTAGTGTTAATAGAAAATTCGGGGTGTTACATTCTTCCCTCCTTTTAGGATTTCGTCCCCGAAATCTTCAAGTCTGGAAGAATGTATATCCTACCATCCAAACGTCCATCTACTCATCCATCATACACAGGCATCCATTGTCCTTAAAAGACTTCTAATGCTTTATGATCATATGCAAGTGTGTGTACATGTCCTTACCTAATGCGAAATCAGGCGGTCTACTGATTCAGTTGACCTCCTTAATGCAAATTATGTAAGTGTCATGAATCCATTATGTATGCAAAAGATCCTAATTGCTTACATACTACTTCTATATGCGTGCACACCCATTCAACCGAATGCAGCATCCATATGATGGTACAACCATTATACATCCATTATACTAAATACATCCATATATATGCAATATGAAGTGACTGAGCCGATCTAGTGCCTAAAGTGTGTGTATATATGCATCCACGAGCAACCACTAGCAAACACTTGCATCCATTTTGCATCCATCATACATAACATGTCTCAAACACATGTTTCAACCATAGGATTATCCTAACTAAAGGTCAAAGATACTAATGAGAGGACATACTAAAGATAAGATAAGATAAGCTAAGCGATAAAGGAGAAATTAAAAGACATACCCTCAAAAAGAAAAGGGTACAACGAACGCATCTTCTCTTCTGTCTCCCAAGTTGTGTTGCTCTCATCATCTCCCCATTGCACTTTAACCAGTCTGACCTCTCGATTCCTCAACTTTTTGATCTCCGACCCAAGAATGCATGTAGGAGCTCGTCTAATTGTTGCATCACGCTCTATTTCCACCTCTTTAAGCAAGCTTGGCTCTACCACCTCCGCGGTCTTGTGCAAACACTTCCTCAAATGTGATACATGGAATACGTCGTGTACTCCACTAAGTTTCTCAGGCAACTCCACCCTATATGCCATCTTCCCAATCCTGTTTTTTTACAGGAAACGGCCCTACAAACCTTGGTGCTAATTTCCCCACGGACCCAAAGCGAACAACATTCTGTAACGGAAATACTTTGATAAAAACCATGTCCCCAATGTCAAACTCAAGATCTGTCCTCCTCTTATCAGCATACGATTTTTGCCTATCTTGTGCTGCTTTCATCCTCCTTCGAATCAACTCAATCTTCTCCGAGGTTTCCCTAACCATATCGGGCCCAAGTAGGATTTTATCGGTAGATTCCCACCAACATGTAGGCGAACGGCAAGGCCTTCCATAAAGAGCTTCGAAAGGTGCCATGCCAATACTAGACTGAAAGCTATTATTATATGCGAATTCTACTAACGGAAGGTGCTCTTCCCATGTACCCCCAAAGTCTAGGATACAAAGCCTTAAAAGATCCTCTAGAATGCGATTCACCCTCTCGGTTTGGCCGTCTGTCTGAGGATGATATGCGGTGCTCAAACATAGCTGAGTCCCTACCACCTCTTGTAAACTCTTCCAAAATTCGCTAGTAAAGATGGGGTCACGGTCGCTTACTATACTAGAAGGAATACCGTGCAAACGAACTATCTCCTTAATGTATACAGAAGCCAACCACGGAGCAGTCCTCTTACTTTTCACGGGAATAAAATGGGCGCTTTTAGTAAGTCTATCTACTATAACCCAAATCCCCGTGTTACCCTTCCTTGATCTTGGTAATCCATCCACAAAATCCATTGAGATGCTTTCCCATTTCCATAGTGGAACTTCTAATGGGTGAAGCAACCCACCGGGTTTCTTTTGTTCTGCTTTAACTCGTTGGCACACCAAGCATCTAGCGACGTACTCGGCCACATCCTTTTTCATACCGGCCCAAAAGAAAACCCGCTTCATATCTTTGTACATCTTATCCCCGCCGGGATGAATGGTCATTTTTGAGCGATGAGCATCATCAAGAATGGCCTTCCTTAAGTCTTCGTCTTGTGGTACACAAAGTCTATTATCCCTTCGTAACCAACCCTTATCGTCTAGGGTATACCTACGAAGATGGCTTGACGACTCCCCCCCTTTGAGCTTTTCTACTATCTCAACCAACTGTGGGTCGTCTCGCTGTGCCTCACCAACCCGTCCTAGAAGTGTAGGTCTAACCTCCAAGGATGCTAACAGACCGGGTACTAAGTCAACGGAGGGTCTAAAGTCAAACATAGAGATGAATTCTAAGCTTTTTCGTTCAACAAACAACGGACTCAAGGACAACCTTTTCCTAGTTAAGGCGTCTGCCACCACGTTACCCTTGCCCGGGGTATGTGCTATTTCAAAATCGTAGGAGGCTAAGAATTCCATCCACCGTTGCTGCCTTAAATTCAAATCCTTCTGAGAGAATAAGTATTTTAATGATTTGTGGTCAGTGAACAGTTCGAATTTCTCACCAAGAAGATAGTGACGCCAAGACTTAAGCGCGAAAACAATTGCGGCTAGCTCTAAGTCATGCGTGGGGTAATTCTTTTCATGAACCCTCAACTGCCTTCCACCATAGGCTATTACTCTTCCCTCTTGCATGAGGACCGCGCCAAGTCCCGTCCCACAAGCATCAGTATAGATGGTAAACGGTTTATTCCCGTCTGGCAGCACTAAGACTGGGGCTGAAGTTAAGGCTCTCTTTAAACGTTGGAACGCATCATCGCAATCTTTGTCCCATGTAAAAACCAGGTTCTTCTTCGTTAACCGTGTTAATGGAGCTGATATTTTTGCGAAGTCTTTGATAAACTTCCTATAATAGCCAGCCAACCCCAAGAAACTTCTTACTTCGGTTGCATTTTTAGGGACCTTCCAATCTTGGATGGCCACCACCTTTGCGGGATCCACTGCTATCCCTTCTTTGGAAACCACGTGCCCTAAGAACCGTACTTCCTTCCTCCAGAAGTGACACTTAGAAAATTTTGCCTTAAGGTTATGCGCTCGAAGGGTTTCCAACACTTCCCTAAGATGTAGGGAGTGCTCTTCTTTATTCTTAGAAAAGACTAAGATGTCATCCACAAAGACTACCACGAATTTGTTAAGGTATTCCTTAAACACCCTACTCATCAAATCAACAAAATATGCAGGGGCGTTTGTCAAACCAAAGGGCATCACTAGCCATTCATAGAATCCGTCAGGAGTCCTAAAAGCAGTCTTATCTATACTATCCTCAGCCACTCTCAGTTGATGAAAGCCAGTGGCTAAGTCCAACTGCGAAAACACTGAGGCGCCAACTAACTGATCAAAGAGATCGTCAATCCTTGGCAGTGGGTGTCGGTTCTTTTTAGTAAGCTTGTTTAGTTCTCTATAGTCCATACAAAGTCTAAGAGACCCATCCGACTTTGTGGCAAAAACTACTGGAGCACCCCACTCCGATATACTACGTCTTATGAACCCCTTCTCAAGCAACTCCTTTACTTGCTTATTGAGTTCCCTCCTTTCACGAGAAGCCATGTGGCGCACTGGAAAAGATACGGGTTTAGCATTATCCACAAGATAAATTCGAAAGTCTATCTCCCGCTTTGGAGGTAAGCCCTTCACCTCCTCAAACACATCCGGATATTCCCGGACCACTTCTACCGATCGCAGGTTCTCTACAGACGCGTCAAGCGATTCAAGAAAACTTAGCATAACGGAATTTATGGGATTACAAAAGATGTCGAGAGCATTACCAAGGCGAGTCACAAGCCTAACTACTCTCCTTTCACAATCAAGAATGGCCCTATTTCTAGACAACCAATCCATTCCTAAAATTAGCCCATAGCCCGTGAAGCCCAATACATAAGCATCACATCTAAATTCAACGCTAAGTATAGAGATTTTCAAATCCAAACATATCATGGTCAAATGAGCCGAACCCCCAATTGGATTTGAAACGACCAAGGGATCCTCTACTAAACTGGTGTTCAAGTGCAGTGATTCAACTAATGATGCAGAGATAAACGAATGAGATGCGCCAGAATCGAATAAGGTACGGACAGGATGATCAAACAGAAAAACTAAGCTTTCAACAGAAATTGTTCTACCTCTTTCTTGCAGCGGTGGCGCCGCAATAGCCTGAACTTGCCCCCTTGCCTGCCCTGGTGCCATAAGAGCCTGCACCTGTCCTCCCGAGGTAGACCCTGCCCTCTGCCCCTTCTTTGGACAGTCCTTCACTAAATGTCCCACATCTCCACAATGAAAACAACCAGTCTTCTTTTTCTTTCTACAATCTTTGCTGAGATGGCCAGGCGTCCCACAATTGAAGCATTTCTTCTTCCCTTTGCCATTATTGTTTTTACCACCCTTCTTATTTTGCTGTTGGGGTTTCTTCTGATCCCCTCTCTTTTCAACTGCCTTATCCTCATGCATAAGTGCCATTTCTACTAGCTTTTCAAAGGTGGCTCCCATAGGGATGTCGGTCATAGCCAACCCTTGCAACGGTTCATTCAAGCCTCTAACGAACCTCAAAGCTTTCTTCTCTGGCGTGTTCACCAACTCCAAGCCAAACCTTGCTAACTGATTAAATTTATTGACATATTCCTTTACTGATGAGCTCCCTTGCTTTAGTGCCAGGAATTTTTCCATATTTAAGTTCTCCTCTGCCCTTGAAAGAAACTTTGCCTCAAACCTTCGTCTGAAATCCGCCCATGAATCAACTGGACGTTCCCCGTTAGTGACCTCCCACCAAAACGAGGCCTCTCCCTTCATTAACCAAGCAGCTAAACGGACTTTCCTCCCATCTTCCACTTCAAAGATATCCAACAATTCCTCAGTCTCCTTAAGCCAATCTCTGGCCTCCACAAACGTCTCAGTCCCTTGAAAAGTTTTTCCTCCCATAGCCTTGAATTCCTTGCACGTCTTTGCAAAAGTGTCAACACGAGGAGGAGGAGGAGGAATGGGTGCAACTAGGGGTGGAGGAGTATCCGCTGGGCCTGCAGTGGTGGCCCTAGCCTCCAAGTATCTCCTAAACCACCCTGGAATCGTCACACCTTCTGGGAGATTAAGATCTTCAGCCATGCTGAAACGAAAAAGGAAAGATTCAAAATGGAGAATTCGAAAGATAAAGATAAGGATGTGGCTATTTGGGATTATGTTTTTCATAAAAACTCTCTTTAAATAACATGTTTTTTTTTTTTTTTGAAAGCACTTCTTCCAAAAATACTTTAGAAAAAAAAATATTTTTCTAAAAAAAAAATTTATCTGTTCTGGTAACCTTATGCTCTGATACCACGTGTAACACCCCACGTCCATTAATGTCACTCACAAAGGGAATGCATTAACTTCCACGGAGGTTTTAAGTGAATATAGAACAGTAAAATTACAACAAGACAGATATAAAATAGTACTTGGAAATTCAAAAACTTTATTTCATTGTAGCAGAAGTCAAAACATGTTTGATTACATCATAACACCATATTCAATGTCAAGTACAATATCTATCTTGATAAAACAAGTACATAATCCCATTACATGAATAGCCATTAAAAAGAAAGATAACAAGCTGGACTTTACTTCAGCAGTCCAAGCTTTCCAGAAGATAAGCGATCCAACTAGACTCCACTAGAACTTGGCCCAACCTGCGGACCTGAAGGGAGAAAAAGGATGGAAAAGAGGGGGTCAGACATAAAGTCTGGTGAATATGATAATTCTACAATACTATTACCAAAATAACTGGACTAAGGCATAAGCTGGAAAACAAGAAAATGTCTATGAAGAGCAGATTAAGGACATAGACAATCGCTAAAGGCAACGTTATAGGCGCTCCTAAATACTAAAGGATAAACACTATACTGCACCACACCAGTCACCCTAAAGATTCATCCCACTTAGCTTCACTTAGAAACTTTCCCAATGGCTTTACGTACCCCTAGCTGACTACATAGGTGCCGCCTGCCCCTATCTCCACTAGGTGTACCCTACTTCCCATTATTCGATCGGCTCCCTAACTCGTAGATACCCGTGCTGGCCCCACAGTGGGGTGTATCACTCCCCTAAAGTGGCAACCTGATACAACGGACATGCACGGCTTATACCTACACGATGCAACAACGTCTTACCTACCAGCCCGGGTCCACACACGCATATGAAACCCGTTGGACTTGCGTTGCCACCGCTCCCTGTTTTGGCCTCTTATAGTCAAACCCAGTATGCGTGTCCCGTCCTCGACTTGGGTCGAGCCCAAAAAGATACGTTTTGGGATACTGGTTGAAATGGGCTCCCACTATTTACCACAAGCATTCCACCTAAGCTTGTCCCCATTAGTCCATCCCACTTAACCCACTTAGTCATGTTCATTAACATGTGTGTTTGGTTAAGTCTAATCGTATTTCAAATGCCTCTAAAGGCAACCACCAGATTCCTTATGCCACCCAAGGCACCTACTTAACCCCCATGTCCCACCTTACATGATTATCTGGTTAAGTATTTCTTAGTTCATTAAGGCCATAACCTCATAAAGACCTCTCACATTAGACTGGCATTTATGGCAGCTGGATTTGTCGGGCGGGTCCGGGCAGTCTTACACCATAAAAGAGTCTAACCTCGTGTCTTTACAACTGTTATGCTTTAGTTTGGGCCTAGGACCTCTCACATTGGGCCGACATTTGTGACTACTGGATTTGCCGGGCGGGTCCGGGCAGGTTTACATCACAAACGGGTCCAACCTCGTGTCCTAAGCATTGATTATTAATAATAATCCACTTTCCCCCAATTTTAATAATTCCCTACTTGAATTATTAATTACTTCCAATTTTTAACAATGTCCATAATTGACTCAATTATGGACATTCATTCATGGTATGCAACATCTTACAAAATTGCACCCAATTTATTAATTCCTAATATTACCCCTACCCCACGTTTGAACGTTTATTCGCAAAATATATGTTGGACTCGAATAGCCTAACTCATAGCATAAAAGAGATTATCATAATAACAACATGTATATGTGACCAAATGAATCATAATAAGGGGTGAAACTTGCATATGTCCAACTTGCATAGATTATACATGTCATGGATCTAAAGGTGTCAACTTGTTCAAAATTCACCTAATATGATCTCAATCAATTTTCATAAACTTACATATGAACATGTGTGAAACAACATCATCTAATTTTTTAACAACATGATTTTGTATGGGTACACCTAACTCAATGGGCAAATTCCCATAATCAAGTTTTATTTAATTATAGTTTCAAGTTTATGGGTACAACTAACCTAATAGGCAAATTCCCATAAACAAGATCCATTTAAATTAAGAAAAAAAACATAACTTTAAGCATGATCCAACAACATCATGATTTTTCAACATAATATAGCATGATTTATAACATGGCATAGTATGATAGTATAACATAGCTTGACATGATTCTCAACATAGCACGACATAGCATAAGAGAATTTACAACATAGCATGACATAGCATATATATAATTTACATCATACGACAACATAATAACATAATAAGAGATCCACAATATATAGAATTTACAATTACAAATCACATCACTTTCTTGTGATCCATTCATAACTGAGTCAAATTAGTTTGTAATAGTCTTGTGAGAATCATCATACTCACCAACAAAAGAAAAGAATTAGAGAAAGAGAGATCTTTTGATTTGATTTGTGTAGATTTAGTTGTAGATGATTAGGCTTCCTCTTCTTAGTTTGTGACGGCTATGCTGAACTCCATGGCAGCAGTATGACGGTAGCTTCTCTAATTTTACAAGTGATTTAGGTCTAGGGTCTACCCACTTATTTATAGATTTTAGAATTCATTTAGGCCATTAGATTTAACCTAGAAATAACCGCAGCCGTTCAGACAAGATGGGGTTTATCTTGTTGACTCAGCAATGAGTCAGAAGTGACTTAGCAAACACTCAGCAAATTAATAAACTTCTATTCATGTTTGCATTAACTGCCCATATATATATATATATATATATATATATATATATATATATATATATATATATATATATTCTACAATGTACACATTAGATACATCCCCCCCTTTTACACACTTATTATTGTTTTTATATACATATTAGATACATCCCCTCTCTTACACACTTATTAATATTTTTATATTCATATTAGATACATCCCCTCTCTTACACACTTATTAATATTTTTATATTCATATTAGATACATCCCCTCTCTTACACACTTATTAATATTTTTATATTCATATTAGATACATTCCCTCTCTTACACACTTATCAATATTTTAGCAACTTTAGTGTTAATAGAAAATTCGGGGTGTTACACTACGCCACACAGGCGGTGCTTTGATCATCACCACAAGACTTTGCTTTTCAACAGAAGCCCTGATCACTGCATCTTAGCATGCCACACAGGCAATTCATGCCATGCGACTGATGTCCATCGATATACAACCTCTGAGCTCGTGCGTTTCAGAGAAGGGCTTTAGGCAAAAAAATAAATTCTCCACCGCCAAACAGATGTATATTTAATAGAGATCAATGAACACAGAATAAAATCCAATGTCAGACACACAGTCCATCTACGAGTCTGTTTTGGGTCTGAACGAAACCGGAGGCACTAAATACCTCGCAAACCCATCGATCACCACGTACGTCTGGACGATCACCACTCATTATCCATATTTCGGGATGCCTCCCAATCAGGACCTCGGTTACCATCCAAACGAGGTGATAATCTCCGGTCTTCGACCACCGTCTTCATCTTCAAATTTCAATCGTCGGTCAATTATTCAAAATGAGAATTAACTCGGCCTTTTCAAATAATCTACGTATATTTAGAATTTCAAATCAATTTATTTCAATGGTTAAATCATTCAACAACACCAATTTTGTTCTTTAATGTAATTTTCACACCAAACACATTCAACCATCAAATACCACATAAATCGAGCAAATTCAGTTTATTTCCATTCCATAATGCTTATGGTACTTTATAATGATTTATCGCTACTTTTATTTATTTTAAAATAGCCCATTTATTCAAAACGACGCTTCGGGCCATAACGTGGCCGTGGCGCTGTTTTTCTTCAGATTTGATTTACACATATCTGAAAATCTAACCGTTGGATCTTCACAAAATTTACATCATTAGAAAGGTCTTTTCAAAACGAATCCAACGGTTCTAGTTTCGGGAAAATCCGACGGTCGGATCTCCCGGTACAATCGTTTGAAGTTTCGATTTCAAAATACGAACTGCAGCGTCGTTATTCGATTAAATATAATTATATTTATATATATAAATATAATCGCTTCTGGCGCTGTTTTTCTTCAGATTTGAATTAAACATTCCAAAAAATCCAACCGTTGGATTTTTACAAAGTTGGTGCCGTTGGGAAGATATTTCCAAGGCGAACCCGACGGTTGCGGTTTCGGGAAAATCCAATGGTCGGATTTCCCGCACTAGTTGTTTGAAATCATGGTTTCAAAATGTGAACTGCACGACTACGTTTCGTTTTAATTTTATTTATATTTATATATTTATATAAATATAGTTCATTCAATGATTTCAATATCGCTTTCACTTCAAATATTTCACTAACGCCTTAAAATTTTGGAAAATTTCGCCATAACCTCCCCTGCACCGGGAGCATCGGGAAATCTCAAATAGCTTCCCCGGTCCTTCTAATCTAAAAAAGAAAAAGAAAAAGCCAAGCGGCTAGCCAACAGGCTCATAAAATCATCACCCAAATAAAACAGTAAATGTGTACCTATTTGTCGGGCACAAAATTTTATTCCTCTTCTCTAGCCCCTTTGCTATAACTTGTTCAATGAATATGCATGTACATATATATAGTTCTTATCATTTATCATTTTCTATTCAACTTCATATTTGATTTCTATTTGGTTTAAAAGCATCATTCATTCTAATGTTACATACATAGGTACAAATCATATCATTAGCTAATTAATGAATATTTCAACTCATATATATTTATTTGAACAAATGGCTATTTTTAACACTTCACATTTCAACGATTCATGCATATAATAAAAATGTGATTTTTATTGTAAAACAACTCATTTCAAAACACTACTATTTTATATATTTCATATTGGTGATAAAAATAGGATTTTTCTTATAAAACAATTTCTTTCAAAACGAGATTATTTTACACAGTTCATATAGTCGATAAAAGGTGATTTTTATTATCAAACAATTTATTTCAAAATATGAATTCCATTCAACACATGAATTTCTAATCAACGAATGAATATCGATCCAACACATGAAGGTTTTCTATAATTTCTATATATAGATAGAAATGTGATTTTTATATTTAAAACGCGAATACCATTCAACACATGAATTTCTAATCAACGAATGAATATCGATTCAACACATGAAGGTTTTCTATAATTTCTATATATAGTTTAAGCAGATGAAAATAATTCAAACACACGAATATTATTCAAAATTTCGGCAGCATAACGGCAGGGTAGTTAAAACCGGGACCGTCCCTAGTACGGCTCCTCGCTCTACCTTAAAACCTCGCGGTTTTTGACAATGGGGATCATGCATCTAGTTCGCACGCAGGCGGCATGTATATATTTATTTCATTTCCACAAACTAATCCTATGTGGTTTCAACCAAATATTTCTCAACCACAAATGGGTATTTTCCAACCACAATCAATCAATATCAACCACAAACAATCCCAAACAATCATTCGCTATCAATCAATTTTCACACCAATCACAATCAATAAATATCGTCCATGGTTTGTGGACGAGGGGCGTATATATAGATATATATATTTATATATAGCAATACACTTTTATTTCAACACATATATAATTTTTAAATTAGAAATCTCACATTGGGTTCCACTCCGCCGTGCTTTGCTTCTGAACTGTTGAACCGTCTGGATCTGCTTGAAATCCCAATGCAGTTCTTTGTCCCGCTTTGTTTTGAAGGGGGGAGTTCACCAGCGTTCGGAGGAGGGAGGGGGTCGTGTGGAGGGTTGGGGGGTCCGGCGCAGGGCCTGGGTGTGGCGGTTGTTCTTGCCGGCGGTGGATCTGGTGTAGTGGAGGGGGTGTCGCGGGTTCCAAGGCTAGAGGATTTGGGGATGGAGAGAGAGGTTCGCGAAGAGGAGGGTGGGGGAGGCTGACGCGGCGAGGCTGGAGGTGGCGATCGCCTGAGCAACGACGAGCTCTGGTGCGGCAGAGCAACGAGATGGAGCGCAGTTTTTTTTTCTTTTTTTTATTTTGATCGATCTGAAATATAGAGGGGGAGAGAGAGAGTAAGAGGGAATGAGGGCTTATGTGGAAATTTATTTTATATTTTATTTTATTTAATTCTTTTAAGAGTTGACTTTTATTTCGAACTCAAAATCTAACCCATCGACTGTCGCCCCTAGCTAAATACCCCCATCCCGAACACAATGGGATATGTCCCGTTGGCCAATTCGATCGTTTCGATAAGTTTTCGTCAAAATCAAAATATAAAGCCATATATTGATTTTGAACGCACATTTCAATTTACCAGGCCACACACTGAGACGAAAAATTCCAGAAAAATAAATCTAGCTACGTTTTGACGATACGGTCCCAACAAAACTAGTTTCGTCGAATTCTGAGACCGTTTGCAAAAAGGCCCATTTTTGGTCGATCAAATTTAACTGAAACTGTCAAAACACATCCTCTTTTGCCACGCTCACATATTGATTCAGAAAATTATGAAATTTGAAACCTAGCAATAACTTTACATCCCGGATCCAACAAAAGTGGTTTCGTCGAATTCCGAGGTCGTTTGCAAAATTTTCATTTTTAAGGGCCTGAATTCCATAGCGACTATTCATAATTTTCAACTGGACATATCTTTTGATTCCCGCTATGAAATTTCGATTTTTCAGATTCGTTAGAAAGGTATTTACTAACAGATTTAAATATTTTTGGTTTCACTAAAATCCGGATTGTTTTGCACCCGGTACAGTCCGACAAAGTTTGAATTCAATTTTTGAAACTGCAGCGCCCTTTCAGGCCTTGTTTATAATTATAATTAATTATACTCGTTTTCAATTTTCGATTCAAACTCACTTTCCATTGCAATTACTTAAAATATTTATTTTAAATATTTAAAATCCATTATTTTAGCCAATTTAAAAATTTTAAATTGGTTCAGATTTTCCGGGTCGTTACATTTACCCATTTCATCTTTTTAATTGAACATATCACTTCCAGATATGTTTTTAATTTACTTAAAACAAAATCTAATTCCATTTTCAACTTGAGTTTCATATTCAATTTCGAATATAAATTCTTAAACCTCATTTACTTATCCAACGCCCAATTTCGATTCAAAATTCCATTTACTAATTATTCTTCAAATTAGTCAATTCTATTTAATAATTAAAAATCTGATTTTTGTTTCAAAAATCAGATTCATTTACACAACTTGAGTTCGTATTTATTTTACAGCTCAAATCCGGATTTCTCTAATGGAAATTCGGATTTTATTTACTTAAAAACATTTACACAACTTGAGTTCGTATTTATTTTACAACTCAAATCCGGATTTTTCTAATGGAAATTCGGATTTTTCTAATGGAAATTCGGATGTTGGTGCTACTTTTTTTGAAAATTTGATTTTGACATAACTCAAAATCTATCAGACGAAATCCAGATTTTTCTCTTCCACTAGAAAATTATTATCTAATCGGCCCTGATGATCCTTGTTTCAAAGAATTCTGACTTAAATTGAGTTCCATATACTCAACTGAAGTTCGAAATGCCAATTTACGAACTGCCGTGTTGTGGCGAGTTCGTTTTAATTATATATATATATAAACGTTTAAACTTCGTTTATAATAATTTCAACTCCATTCTGATATATTTCAAATCAATTTTCCCAATTCAACTTAATATTTCCGATTATCAATAATCGTCGATTTTTCCTTACTCGGTAATAAATTTATTTATACTTCGATATTATACATTTAATTCCAATTCGTTTTCTAAATAAATTATTTATAAAAGTCGATATAATCGAATTTTAATTATAACTCCTTTGGATTTTCTCAATTCAGTTTATATTCCAAATCCAGGAATAATATCAATTATTCTATTTCCAACACATTTTCAAATTTCACTTTATAAATTCTTTCTTGAATTTAAACTTCGAAATTATCCAATGATAATTTATTTCCCTATTTTTATAAACATTGTTTTTAAATTAATTTTCTTGTTTTAAAAATTAAAACAAGCTTTCCTTTCAAATACCTACTTGAAACCCAACCCCTTTTTATATCCCGAATTTCGGAATAAAAACTATCATTTCCTTTTTTTCGAAATGATTTCAATTTATACTTTTAAATTCATATTTGAATTTAAGATTTAAAATTATCTCTTGATAATTAATTTATCATATTTATAAACATCGTTTATAAATTTCCTTGTCTTATATATTTAAACAAGTTCTATTTAGAAATCTATTTACAACCAAAATCTTATTTTGGAAATTTCTATTTATAATAACTTATACATATAACACCCAATTTATTTTCATATTCAATTTAACTTCTATTTAAATAAATTCGACTTAATCGAATTCAAATCATAAATCCTTATGGATTTATTTTAGTTCAATTTATATTCTGAACATCAGAATAAATTCCATCGATTATTTCTTTAAAACAATTTCCCCATTTCTATTTTTAAATTCACATTTGAATTTAAATATTCAAATTAACAAATGATAATTTTTCCCACTACATTTATAAACCCAGTTTATAAATTCAGTTCAGTTCAATTCCCTGATTATCCAATGAAAATCATTCTATTTTATTTATAAAGACTGTTTATAAATTCACTTCAATTTCTTGCATTTTTCAATTTATAAACATTGTTTATAAATTCAATACTTGTTCAAAACAAGTTAATATTTCTATAGCTCATTAAAAATTCAAATTCTATTTTTTTTTTTAAAATAATTTTCCCCTTTTAAATCTCAAATATCATTTTTACGATATTTTTATATATCAACATTTTAGGCCCAGTGATATTACAAACATCCAAAATACCAAATTATCAATAACGTGTTTTTCTAACACATCATATAAGAAAATATATACGAAACAAATAAATAATTATATTTTTGAGGAATCCAGTTGGATCCCTCCAACCTGTTTTCCTGCATCCACAGACTTTTATCCACATAAATAATACCCATCCTGCTTCGTGGCAGGATATCGTGGTATAAAAGGTCATCCACTATCATAGCGTGGGGCGTATAGGGTCATCCGCTAATGGTACTACGGGCATATGCTAATGGTACTGCGGGAATCCAACCACCAATATATATATATATATATATATATAATAACCACAAACCAATCCTAAATAACTAATATATATATTTTTTAGCCACAATAATATTTTAATGCAACCAAACAACCATCAAACAATTATTTTTAATGACTAAAAATAATTCTAAATAATAAATTGAGTGAGATTTACTCACATTATTTTTGTTTCTCAATCCATTCTGATTTTAACTTAAAACGAATAATATTCGATTTAAACTGCAATTCCATGGTTGATTCCAATCGGCTTCGAAACGAATTCCATTGCGAAGTTATCGAGGATACGAGTCCAACAAAATTTGATAGCATTCGAACCTGATTTTGTTTGAGTTAGAATTTCATTTTATAAGCAGTCGAACAATTTTAAATTAAAATTTTAAATTAGTAAATTAAGATAATTACCTATAATCCACCTTTAAACTCTAATCCTTGCTTAACCACAAACTGTGACAAACCGAAGCCATCCTACATCTTTATTCACAACTACTATAACTCCATTCCCAGTCTATTGTCTTCAGACATTCCCATTCACCTCCTTACACTAACATGCTACACAGTCCCATTCCTTTCATCCTTGTTGTTGCTCTTTCACACTGTTGTATATACCTTCCCTTCTAACCTGTATTCCTCTCCATCACCATCTTCCTGCACTCTAGCTTACCCAAAGAATCTCGACTTTGGACCCTAAACCGCACGCCAAAGTAAACCATCGACATAGGTTTGCACAATATCAACCTTCGTTGTCATCATACAACTCGTTGCTAAAATGAAAATCATGATCTGGTACATCGCGATCTGGCTACAGGAATTCATCGAACAAATTTTCAGCCGCTGTTTCCCTTAAAAGTTGCATCGCGAATGCCAAATCCCACTAGAACACAACTACTGGAGTTCATCACTAACAGGTCATTCACGTCTTCCAGTCCTTATCGCTTCCTCATGTTGAAATCCCTCAGCCCAGATCATAACATCTCATAGTATAATGCGAGCAACTCCAGCACCTTCAGACAGTCGCAACCCCTAATTCGAGCAACATACAGATCCACAGAAGTCGAGGTCTTCAATTTCAATGAATTCGCGATACTGATGTCTTATGCATAAATCTCGGCTTCCTAGAATCCATAGATCCGACTATAAAGTCGAATTCAACTTCTCCTTTATTTTATTTTTATTCGAACAGAAATGAAATCAAAAGAGGGAGAAAGACATTTCTGTTTTTGAGGACTTCGATTTACTAAGGAATGAAAATGAAATTCTTTCAAAGGGCGATGGTAGCGTTATTTATAAAGAAAGATACTTCATAGTTAAGGAATTATGTCAGTAAATGGTACAATGTAATTAATTTCGATTTGATTTCTATTTAATGCGATTTGAAATAAGGAATTTTTTTATCATTTTTAAATAGATATCGATTTGATTTTCGATTTGATTTCGATTTTATCCATTACAAATATCTCGGGGTCTATTACATGAATTCACGAACCGCTATTTTAACATAACGACTGACGTTTAAATGTTATAACGCTACTCTGAATAGAACAGTATATATTCTGAAATTTAAATTGAACGTACATACCATATTAAATTAATATAATATAATTTAAATTCAGAACTAATCATTTTCTCGAAAATAAATTATTATTATTATCGTTTTTAGTCAAATGCAAATTTGTATTGATCTTCTGAATCATTTTGATTCAGTTTCTAACTTTGATTTCAATATATTTTTTATTACGAGAATTTAATATATTCGACATTAAATCGAAATCGATAACTAAATATAAAAAAACATTTATATTATGAAATCAATATTTAAAATAAATATTAAATATTCAAAATTAACTGACTAAAAATCCGGGTCGTTACACCTTATAACTTTAACCATTTGTAAAACATTTGCTTTCAAACTGTTATTCCTTTTGAAATATGAATACCGTTCCTAAACAGAAATCTAGACTCGTTTTATTAGATAAATCTTGATTTTTATTTGTAAATATCATTACAGATTCAAATCAAGACACTTTATAAGTCCACATCATAGTTACTAACAATTTTCTATTTATATAAAACAATTCAATTTTTATTTTTACATGTATTTACAAGCTATACATTCCATAACTTCCAAAATCAACTTTATTTGATTTCCACGAACACCTTCTCTTTTGACCATTCTAATTTTAAAATAGTATTATATTATTACAAAGCATAAAATTTTATTTTCACTTCGATAGCTATTGAAATATTAGCTTCTAAACATATCCCATTATAGTTTCATGCTAAATAGAATTAAAATATCCTTTTTGAAATAAATCATTTTAATTAAATTCGACATAGCCGAATTCCAATAATAAAACCTTTGAATTTATCCTAACTCAATTTAGATTTCGAACATCAAGTCGAATTCATCGTTTCTTTTTGAACCGATTCCTAATTTCCCTTTTTAATTCATATTTGAATTTAAATTCCTTAATTATCAAATGATAATTATTCTACTTCATTTATAACATCGCTACTAATCAACTTCTTGTTTTATCCATTCATAAAAGCTTCTATTTTCAAGTCCATTCGAAAAGAAATTTCTAATTTGGAAATAAATTTCCTTTTTTAAATTTCAAATTCCTTTTTATACATTCGAAAATATTTTATGGTATCTAAATTGAAAAATTCTAGGGCCAGTGTTATTCAAACACAACATAATCCATCACAGATTTTATATTACATCATATATCACAATAAATGGAAAACGGTAATATAAATGTTGAGGAATCCAGTAGGATCCCTCCAACCTGTTTCCCTGCTTCCATAGATGTTAATCAATGTAAGTAACATTAATTCCATTTTAATGTGGGATATCATGGTAAATAAAATCAATATTTAACCAACAATTTATGTATACATCTATATCAATTATTTCAACCAATTTATCAATCATTCATCCAAACAACCATCACATAACATAAATTTACTATATATTAATTTAAAACTCGTTTATATAAAATATAGACGAGCCAGATATCGTGAGTTTACTTACATAGTTTTGTAGTTGATGATTCTGCTTTTTGTTTCATTTAAAATAAAATAGGCATTTGATTTTATCTTGAAATTCCAATAGCTTTGAAATTAGTTCCACAACGTAGACCTTGTCGCTATGATTCAACGTGACCGGTTTTGTCTTATTCCAACATCGCATAATTATTGCTTTTATAAGATTTTACCATCAATATATATAATTTCAGATGTAATTTACCTAATTAAATCATGTTATCCAAAATCTGATCCAAAGGCCATAGGTATTTCTCCCTTTTTCGTTCATTCACGCGATGTTGTTGCCCCCAACATCGAAGTTCACCATGCACAAAACTAAAATCACACTGATGCTGCCAACCTGAACCACCGAAGCTCCGATGAACGCCTCTGTGATGACCCCCAGCGAGCTCTTCCTAATGCACCTCCTCTCACGCCCCACAGGGTTAAATCTTTCCCCAAAACTAGCACAAAATTGGCCTCGAATGTAATTAAAATCCCTCAATTCATGAAGGGAAAATAAGGATCATCCGTATGGATTTGTAGGGCTCGAAGAGCTCCATAAAATTTAAATTGAAATCTTCTTCTAAAATCGTATGTAGAAGGAAGGATTAAGGGACGAAGTAAAGAGATTTTGTGGCCATCCATTTGGCTGGAGGCGGCGTGCGTAAGGCTTGACCAAGAGACTTGGGGTTTAGCGTGAAAGGTGTTTATATAGAGATATAAAATATTAATTTAATAATTTATGAAACATAGGGCTGAAGTTTCACGTTAAAACCACCACATACGACTTTCAGTCGCAAAGAAAATTAAAATCCTAGCATAACTAAATATTTCGGATATGATGGAACTGGTTTTGTCGAATTCTGAGATCGTTTGTAAAACTTCTTTTATAAATTCATAATGTGAATCAATACGCATTTTAAATTGCACACGATCACAAAATAACTCAAATTAACGTGGAATTGAAAATTTTACAATGATTAATCACTACGGATTTAATAAAATTAGTTCCATTGAAATCCGAGTTCATTTGAAAATTGGTTATTCTTTAGTTCTAAATTAAATCGATAAAACGATTAAATAAAAATCTAAGATTTTACCATCGCATGATCAAATGGTAAGTCGATCAATATGAAAATCAAAATCCTATAATAACTTACTAATACGGATCCAATAGCACAAGTTTCGTCGCATTCCGGGACATCTCTCCCGGAATGATATTTTACATGTAAAACGACGCTATTTTGGACACCAAAATACCTGTTTTCAAAAAAAACGAACTATATACATTTCCCAACTCTAAATGTCAATACAAATTCAACGGAACTGGTTTCGTGTTTTAATTATATCGTTATTTCAAGTTACATACAAATTCTTTTTAAATTAATTTAACTTAATTTAAGTAACTGTTACGGAAACTAGATGTGCTTTTATAGCACCGCGATCACATACGATATCAAGGTGAAATTTATTTCATGCAATAATTTAACATTACGAATCCAATGGAATTCCTTTCATCGAAAACGAAGGTCATTTACAAAAAGACTATTTTAAAGCTAAAATAAATCGATAAAATATAAATAAATTCCAAAAACAATTCAATTTAATAATTATAAATTATTATTGTCGTATATGTCTAAATAGAACATCATATACCTCCAAAATAAGTGTGTTTGGATTCATAACTTAATATTATAAAATTTCATCGTTAGATCGATATTCACTTCATATTAAAATCCTTTTATTTTATTTTATAAATCGTTATGGTTTATAAAAGATTCTATAACAACTTTCTGAAATTTTGATTTGGAGCTAATTCAAAATCTACAAGATGAAAACTTGAATTTTCTCTTTCATTAGTAAAATATAGTTCAACAGATTCGAACGTTTCTTATGTCAAAGAAATCCAACTTATATTGGATTATTTATATTCAATTGAAGTTCAAAATGTAATATTACGAACTACCATGACATTACGAGCTCGTTTTAATCTTAATTATAAATTATATGAAATGACCCAAACTTGCCCTTACGGGAAAGCCCAGATTGAATAGAGGACACGACAAATCAGAATGCAAACAGAAGAATATTTCATTGTTATTACAACAATTTACATCAGAGTACCTATAGCGACCCGAATTCCCGTACTCTTTGAGTCGACTAATAACACCACATGTCCAACCCAAATTACATAGAAATACAAATCATTATTAGAAAGAAGTTAGAGGATGAGAAATAGAAAGAAAGAAATATCAGTATAGAAGAAAACGAAGATCACAAACTCACAGCGGAACGAATAAATTATATTAAATAACATAACTTTTAAAATACAAATCAGTAACTGTATATACATACCATTATCAGAGCACAACAGTTATTCCTGGAACAGTAATAAACACCTGTTTCCAGATACAACATTGTACATAGCGAAAAATATGATAGTCTATAGCTAAATGGTGAAGTCTCCTACTTCAAGCTCCTCTAATTGAATCTGTAAAATACCGACTACTTGACTGCTCGTACAAATTTGGGCATCCAAGAGTTTAGGGAAAACAAACAAAATAAACTCTAGGTCAGTCATGGGACTGGTGTGAGTAAACGCCAACCATTTGTTTAACTTTCAAAATCCTTTCGAAAGAAATGATAATCGTAAGATCGATCCATACATAACACGGATGGTTTTTACCTTACGATAACCAAAAATATTTTTTATATCAAATCGAGTGATATTATAATAGTGTCTACATCAAATAAATAGAATCTAGCGGAACGCTTGCATCTCACGTTCCATATGTAATATAAAATCAAAAAGCGTAGGGCGCTTATTGGAGATTGGATTTCCAACATGACAAGGTATGGAACCACCTTCCGATAGTGTATCTCTAGAGGGGAATACACTAAGTTCAACAAGAACGTCTTGCAACCTGGCCCACACATGGCTGACCTCTCATTTAACTTGAGTGTATCGAGCATATTATCACCAGCGGTTGTGATCAGCAACTGTTACCGAAAGCATACAACGTCGAATAGAATAAGAAGCAAATGAAATTTCTCTAGATCAGGTGATGATAACCCTAATGGGAATGACCCACATGGCCATGTTGCCTACCTGATTTTTGTCATTTCTTGGGTGATGAGGCTTGAGGTCACGATAAATTTTTAGAACATCTGGCCACCATTTTCTTTAAATGCCACCTTATCAGATCCATCCATATATGTTGTCCTTGGAATGGACAACCCGAAGGCACTATCCCATCAATCCATCTTTGGCAATTTCTACCTAGGATTAACAGAACAGCCCTTGATCTTTACACCAACTTCAATTATCTTCAGCATAAGTTGATTCGTAACGCTTATGCCAATACTAAGTGGTTTTCAGTATTAAATCTGATCCCTGTCTCTCCATATTCACAACGGAGGTATAAAATAAATCAATACTTCGATAGCCGGTGATTTAACTATCAAAGATACATCCATACAATCAACGGTCCTATTTCCCATTTGGAAATTTCTACCGATAAACCATCAAACAACACAAGCCCCTTTTTGAATTAATTCCTTATTATATTATCGGTTCCAAATTCTCTTTTTCCCTATCTTTCAAAGCTCGATTCTCTCTCTCGTTTCTTGGAAAACATTTCCAATATCCTAATTTCTTTATTCGAGAAAAATATCTCTTATTCTAGTTAGAAAACATTTCTAAATATTCACGAATCCTTATTTTCTATATTAAGAAAATATCCCTTATTAATATTGGAAAATATTTCCATATCCTCATTGACCAATTCATTTCATTTTCTATGCATAGAAAATATCTCCCATTTTATTTGGGGAAAACAATTCAAAATCCTTTAAATTAACGCGATGTTATAAACACCGTTATTATAACTTAAACCATTAACCATTTACTAACTATATTGCTAACCAATCTTCACTATCGAACCTTAACCATTCCTCCATCAATCTTGAAGTCAATCAAGTTGGGGATAATTACCTCTCAAACCTTAACTGAACAAAATTTTCAACTTTGAAATAGTCAAAGCTCACAACTTCAAACAAAACATCACTTTCACAACTTTCAAATTCAATTCTAAGAATCCACTTCTTTTATGGAAAAATATTGATCATAACGGTAGCGTTATAATTGCTGTTTCTATATATATGATTTATAAAACATTAATTATAATGGCAGCGTTAAAATCGCTGTTTAGATTTATAAAATCTTTATCATAACGGCAGCGTTAAAATCGCTATTTACATTTACAAAAAAATATTATTTTAACGACAACATTAAAATCGCTGTTTAAATTTACAAAACACAACAGTAACATTATAATCGTTGTTTAGATTTATAGGACATTTATTATAACTGTAGCATTATAATCGTTGTTTCCAAATATTTGGTATATAAATGTATAACTTGTACTTACTAATTCAATTAATAATTAAATAAATAAATATATAGATAGATTTAATTCAAAAACGGAAAGTAAAAATATAACTACTTCCCTAAATTCGATATAATCGAATTCCAATAAATAACTCTCATTCGAATACTCTATATTCGAATATATTCCGAACTTCGGAATTTATCTACCATTTCAAGTTAATTCAAATTCCAAATTCACTTTTGAATTTATCCTTCCCAAATCATTACCAGATTCCTTCATGACCATTTCCATTCGTAAACATTTTCTTACAAACTGTCATTCATTTCAAATATGAATTTCATTCCTTAATAGGAATCCAAACTTGTTTATTCAAATCAAATTGATTTTTATTTATAAGTATCATTACTGCTCTACTTCTAGTTATCGAGTATCTTTTTAAAACTACATCATATTCTGTTTCATTTATAAACATTGTTACTTAATTTAACTTAATTTGATTTCTTTAAATCCCTCTTTATGTATTATTACAAACCATGAATTTTACTGAAATATTAACCTCGTAACGTATTTAAATTAAATTATAGTTCATGTTAAATAAAATTTAAATATCCTTTCCGGAAATAAATCAATTGTATAAAATTCGATATAGCTAAATTCCTATTTGTAAATCCATTGGATTTACCCCAATTTATTTTATACTCCAAATTTGGAACAAAACCATTTGTTTCCCTTTGAAACCGATTTCTTATTTCTCTTATTATTCAAATTTCCATTTGAGTTCTCTTTTTCTCAACTCAAATCTCTTTTACAACTGCAGCATTTAAAACCCACTTCAAATATTGGTGTCAACACCAATTTCAACTTTGCTTATATAAATTCAACCTGAATTTATATTTTTACATTGTCCAACGATAGATATTTCACTTTATTTATAAACTTCATTTATAAATCTAACTACTTTATTTATTTATTAAACAAGTTTCTATTTTAAATCCATTTGAAATCAATTTTCTATTTTTGGAACTAATTTCCTTTTTAAAATCCCAAATTTCTTTTCTCCATTCTAAAATATTTTGCAGTATATAAATACCAAAATTATGGGGCCAGTGTAATTCAACCACAAAAAAATCAATTACCGATCATATATCATATATCACAATAAATAAATAATTAAACAGTAAATAAAATGTTAAGGAATCCAGTTGGATCCCTCCAACCTGTTTCCCTGCATCCACAGATGTTAATCAACATCAATAATATTATTTCACATCAATATGAAATATCAGAACTAATAATCGATCAACGATGTAATTATATCAACCATTTCAACCAATTTTATCAACTATTCAACCAATCAACCATTGCACAGTATAAAATTTCTATAAATAAATTTAAAACTCGTTTATATAAAAATATATACAAGTCAGAGTTAGTGAGTTTACTCACCTAGTATTGCAGTTGATGGTTCTGCCTTTATTTCCATTAAAATCAACATCATTTGATTTTATCAAGAAATTCCAGTAGCACTTATTCATTCCGTTCTAACCCGTACACATTGGCTTTGCGATTACGAACCCATCAGTTCTTGTTTTGCTACTCACGGACGATATAATTCCAATGATTATATTCCTATATGTTATTTAAAATAATTTATAGTTAACGCAGATTATTAACTAAGATTTGATTACCATGATCAACGCAGTAATCACGCATATCGATCTGCGTTCCATTTTCTTCTCGATCTTTTCTTTTCTCTATTTTTTTATTTAACTGGCTTCCAGACTGAACTAAAGTTAGCTGAACCTTTCTTCTTCATCAACAAGAACCTTTCTTTCTTCAGCAACAAGTATCCAACGCTCCAAAGCCAAGAATGATATCCCTTCCTCGCGACTCCTTCCACACAATCACAGTGCGCTCTTCTCTCACCATTCCTTTCTTTACTACGCTACTTCCAGATTTGAACATACCGTCCCGCTGAAGCTCCTAATCCACTGTTGTAATTTCGTTTCACCTCCTCCCTACCATCACTGATTTAAGTTCGAACCCCTCCTTTGAAAACTCACTGCGAGTCGTTTCAGGCCCCTACAGTAGAACTCCGAAGCAAATCAACAGAGACTCACGCCAAACTCCGCCCAATCATATGCCAACCCTTCCTGAAATACGTGCCAGCCTCAGAAAACTCCCCCAACGCCATGAGTATCGGCTGTCTCCATCCCTAGGTGTCGTAGTTCGAAACCTTCGTCAACCCCGTAGCATCACGCCCCTTATAATTAGTATAGAAAAGAATCCCTCCATTTAATAATCATAGTGAATCCAAGATCAAATCGTTTTATTTAGTATTTGGATCTTAATTGATTTCCGAGAGGTTGAAGGAGCAACGAAATAAGAAATGAAAATAATCGAATTTGGGGCTTAGGGATTTTATTTGATTTTTATTTGAGTTTTGAAGGCACGATTTGGATTTTTCTTTTTTCTTTTTTTTTCATTCGTTGGTTTTTGTTTCTGAAAAAGGAAGATGATACCAGTATTTAAAGGAGGAAGGCATGGCTTTCACAGGACGGAGTAGTTTAATGAGCACGGATTTTGGACAGCACGCTTTTGCAGTAGCTTGAGGGGCACGGAGTTGAAATTTACTTGGCATGCACGTATAAAATAAATTAAGAAAAATTGAAAGTAAGGTTGTTTTCATGACAGGATGGGGCATTATAGTGAAGGACAGACAGGAATTTATTTCCTATTATCCTTCAGTTGAAATGTTTGACTCCATCGTTGTTGTTTTGAAATGAAAAGATGGGGACAAAGACTTTTATTTTCATTTTTATGTACAAGTATTCCAATGGGCGAATAGGAACAGTCATAGTCTCACGTCTTTGTTCTAGGAACCCATGCATTTTTGTCTGGTTGGGTAAGTTATATGTATGTATCTTTATTTTATTTTATATATATATATATATAAAAAGAGTATCTTCACAGCCACCGTATTTGACCCACCCGATGTGAATAGATTTTTTAAAGAACGATTTTTATTTTATAGATTTGTTTATAATTAACGATCAATAAACATATACATTAATTTACCTTTAATTAAATTATCCTTAAGTTAAGTTTTAAATTTTTAATCACGTACTGTTGATACTCCTCCAACAAACGAAACTGATGCCTGTAGCTTCAACTCATCATGACCAAATTGTTTGAGCCTATATAAATATATTGCTCTACCTTTATATTCTTTAAATATTCGAAAATATTAAATACAAGTTAATTAAATTAATAAACTACTATTTAAAATAATTAAATTAATTAATTACTCAATCGCCAAAAACCCGGGCCGTTACATTCCTTCCCCCTTAAAATAATTTCGTCCCCGAAATTGCTAAGCAGTAAAAATGTTATAACTCTAACTCCTCATAACCTACTTAGTTGAAATCTTATATTCCATATCTTCATAACCTAGTTCTTACCCGACCTTCGAATTCTCATACAATACTCGAACATTCATAATTCCTTCCAAATGATCTGCCCACCATTTTTGAACAATTCATCATCACATTCTTGCCTTCAATCCATATGCTCTTCTGCATATCCGCACCCATTCCAATTGATTTTAAATCCATTTATCAATTCCATTATTCCACTTGAAATTCTATTAACTAATTCTGGGTTTTTATTTCAATTACAATTAACAACTTGATTCTAAATTATCAAAAAAAATTCTTGAAAACTTTCTAACTCTTTAAATTTTCGAAAAATTTCGCCAGCATCTCCTTTGCACAGCCCAATCGGTACAACCACAACTCGCCTTTCTAGGCCTTCTCCAATCCAAAAGAAAATCAAAAGGCTAAGCGGCTTGCCCCATACACTCATAAAACCATCAAACCCAAGTAATATTGTAAACATATACCTTTTTGTCGAGCATAATTCTATCTCTTACATTTGCTTCTATACAATACCTTCTCAACATACGTATATATTTCCAATCGGTTCTGAATCAATCCAACCTTTGGTCTTTAACTTTCTTATCAACTTTCTGGCTAGTTCACTTCAATTCTATGATTTCAATTTGATTTCATTTCCAAAATCAATCTACTTATTCTACTTGAATTCAAATTTTATCACCGCTTAATTCCAAACAACAACATCCAATATATATTTAACTTTTTATACATAATTCGAATTCATACTAATAATTCAAATCTCAACATTTTTCTTTATTTAGTTTCATTCGAAATTATTTCTAATCCAATCTAGTTTTATTTAACTTAAGATAAATTTTAATTCATATGATATATTTTCGTTATTTAAATCTATTTAACTTATACCAGTTAAATATTATATTCAAAATTCAAATTTCCGGGTTTTATTTCAAATTAGTTTGAAATCATATATATTTATATACATATATTTATAATCAATTCAAAACATTTGAATTTCTAAAACATCTCGTCCTTTTCAAACAAATTTTTCATTCCCAAATTACTACGGTAGCAATCCATCAATTAGAAACTTGAAAATGAATACCAATAATGTCGCGATCCATTATCAGAATTATTTTCTCGCCACTGAAGTGATTTCAGTGCTTAATTCCTTTAAAAATCCATTCAAACCATTCTTATTCAAAAATACTTTAAAGTAATGTTATATTACTTTATAATATCTCAGAAAATATTTTCTAAACACCCGGAATTTAAATTCCAATTTTGGTTTGAACTAAATCTTGGTTTACCTCATTTGTATACATTATTCGTATACAAATTATATAACCATTTCAGTATTTCACAATTCCATTTGATTGTAATAACAATCAACACATTCATCTATTATAAGAATTTGAGAAAATTATTTTTTTTGTATCAAAATACAATTTTGGGTAAAATTATTTCATTTACCCACTTTAAAACAATACTGTATCGAATTGCTTTGTACGAGAGTTTAGAAACACCTATCGATATAGTTGTACATCTTGTATCGACCAGAATTCATAAACCACTCAACAAACCAGCCAACACAATATAAAACAATTTTTATACCAAATCTACAAATACACACTCATATACATACACTCAAACTCAATCTAGGGTATTACTGACCCCATCTCTATTGAGTCACGCCATAGAGCCAAGGTTACTACTCAACCTTTTGCTCTGATACCAAATGTAGCGACCCGAATTCCCGTACTCTTTGAGTAGACTAATAATAACACCACATGTCCAACCCAAATTGCATAGAAATACGAATCATTATTAGAAAGAAGTTAGAGGATGAGAAATAGAAAGAAATATTAGAATAGAAGAAAACTAAGATCACAAACTCACAGCGGAATGAATAAAATATATTAAATAACATAACTTTTGAAATACAAATCAGTAACTGTATATACATACCATCATCAGAGCACAACAGTTATTCCTGGAACAGTAATAAACACCTGTTTCCAGATACAACATAATACACAACGGAAAATATGATAGTCTATAGCTAATTGGTGAAGTCTACTGCTTCAAGCTCCTCCAATTGAATCTGTAAAATCCCGACTACATGACTGCGCGTACAAATTTGGGCACCCAAGAGTTTAGGGAAAACAAACAAAATAAACTCTGGGTCAGTCATGGGACTGGTGTGAGTAAACTTCAACCATTTGTTTAACTTTCAAAATCCTTTCGAAAGAAATGATAATCGTAAGATCGATCCATACATAACATGGATGGTTTCTACCTAACGATAACCAAAAATATTTTTGATATCAAATCCAGTGATATTATAATAGTGTCTACATCAAATAAATAGAATCTAGCGGAACGCTTGCATCTCACGTTCCATATGTAATATAAAATCAAAAAGCGTAGGGCGCTTATTGGAGATTGGATTTCCAACATGACAAGGTATGGAACCACCTTCCGATAGTGTATCTCTAGAGGGGAATACACTGGGTTCAACCAGAACGTCTTGCAACCTGGCCCACACATGGCTGGCCACTCATTTAAGTTGAGTGTACCGAGCATATTATCACCAACGGTTGTAATATGATTACCGAAAGCATATAGCATCGAATAGAATAAGAAGAAAATGAAATTTCTCTAGATCAGTTGATAATAACCCCAATGGGAGTGACCTACATGGCCATGTTGCCCGCCCGATTTTTGTCATTTCCCGGGTGATGAGGCTTGAGGTCACGATAAAATTTCAGAACATCTGGCCACCATTTTCTTTAAATGTCACCTTGTCAGATCCATCCATATATGTTGTCCTGGACTGGACAACCCGAAGGCACTATCTCATCAATCCATCTTAGGTAATTTGTACCTAGGATTAACAGAACAGCCCTTGCACTTTACTCCATCTTCAATTATCTTCAGCATAAGTTGATTCATAACGCTTATGCCAATACGAAGTGGTTTTCAGATATTAAATCTGATCCTGTTCTCTCCATATTGACAACGGAGGTATAAAATAAATCAAAACTTCGATAGTTGGTGTTTTAACTATCAAAGAAACATCCATACAATCAACGGTCCTAATTCCCAATTGGAAATTTCTATCGATCAACCATCAAACAACACAAGCCCCTTTTTGAATAAATTCCTTATTATATTATCAATTCCAAATTCTCTTTTTACCAATCTTTCAAAGGTCGATTGTCTCTCTTGAGTCTTGGAAAACATTTCCAATATCCTAATTTCTTTATTCAAGAAAAATATCTCTTATTCTAGTTAGAAAACATTTCTAAATATTCACGAATCCTTATTTTCTATATTAAGAAAATATCCCTTATTAATATTGGAAAATATTTCCATACCCTCATTGACCAATTCATTTCATTTTCTATGCATAGAAAATATCTCCCATTTTATTTGGGGAAAACATTTCAAAATCCTTTAAATTAACGCGATGTTATAAACACTGTTATTATAACTTAAACCATTAACCATTTACTAACTACATTGCTAACCAATCTTCACTATCGAATCTTAACCATTCCTCCATCAATCGTGAAGTCAATCTAGTTGGGGATAATTACCTCTCAGACCTTAACTGAACAACATTTTTAACTTTGAAATAGTCAAAGTTCACAACTTCAAACAAAACATCACTTTCACAACTTTCAAATTCAATTCTAAGAATCCACTTCTTTTATGGAAAAATATTGATTATAACGGTAGCGTTATAATCGTTGTTTCTATATATATGATTTATAAAACATTAATTATAAAGGCAGCGTTAAAATCGCTTTTTGGATTTATAAAACCTTTATCATAACGGCAGCGTTAAAATCGATGTTTAGATTTACAAAAAAAATTATTTTATCGACAGCGTTAAAATCGCTGTTTAAATTTACAAAACACAACAGTAACGTTATAATCGTTGTTTAGATTTATAGGACATTTATTATAACAGTAGCGTTATAATCGCTGTTTCCAAATATTAGGTATATAAAAATATAACTTGTACTTACTAATTCAATTAATAAGTAAATAAATAAATAATTAGATTTAATTCAAAAACGGAAAGTAAAAATATAACTACTTCCCTAAATTCAATATAATCGAATTCCAATAAATAACTCTCATTCGAATACTCTATATTCGATTATATTTTGAACTTCGGAATTTATCTACCATTTCAAGTTAGTTCAAATTCCAAATTCACTTTTGATTTTATCCTTCCCAAATCATTACCAGATTCCTTCATGACCATTTCCATTCGTAAACATTTTCTTTCAAACTGTCATTCATTTCAAATATGAATTTCATTCCTTAATAGGAATCCAAACTCGTTTATTCAAATCAACTTGATTTTTATTTATAAGTATCATTACTGCTCTACTTCTAGTTATCGAGTATGTTTTTAAAACTACATATTCTATTTCATTTATAAACACTGTTACTTAATTTACACTTTCCATTTATTTTAAACAATTCAAGTGTTCTTTTAATCGTATTTATAAGCTATACATTTTGTAACTTCCGATATTAACTTAATTTGATTTCTATAAATCCCTCTTTATGTATTATTACAAACCATAAAATTTACTGAAATATTAACCTGGTAACGTATTTAAATTAAATTATAGTTCATGTCAAATAAAATTTAAATATCCTTTCAGGAAATCAATCAATTATATAAAATTTGATATAGCCAAATTCCTATTTGTAAATCTATTGGATTTATCCCAATTTATTTTATATTCCAAATTTGGAACAAAACCCGTTGTTTCCCTTTGAAACCGATTTCTTATTTCTCTTATTATTCAAATTTCCATTTGAATTCTCTTTTTCTCAACTCAAATCTCTTTTACAAATACAGCGTTTAAAACCCACTTCAAATATCGGTGTCAACACCGATTTCCACTTTACTTATACAAATTCAACTTGAATTTATATTTTTACATTGTCCAACGATAGATATTTCACTTTATTTATAAACATCAATTGTAAATCTAACTACATTATATATTTATTGAACAAGTTTCTATTTTAAATCCATTTGAAATCAAATTTCTATTTTTGGAAATAATTTCCTTTTTAAAATCCCAAATTTCTTTTCTCCATTGTAAAATATTTTGCGGTATATAATTACCAAAATTATGGGGCCAGTGTAATTCAACCACAACAAAATCAATTACCGATCATATATCATAATAAATAAATAAATAAACAGTAAATAAAATGTTGAGGAGTCCAGTTGGATCCCTCCAACCTGTTTCCCTGCATCCACAGATGTTAATCAACATCAATAATATTATTTCACATCAATATGAAATATCAGAACTAATAATCGATCAACGATGTAATTATATCAACCATTTCAACCAATTTTATCAACTATTCAACCAATCAACCATTGCACAGTATAAAATTTCTATAAATAAATTTAAAACTCGATTATATAAAAATATAAATGAGTCAGAGTTAGTGAGTTTACTCACCTAATATTGCAGTTGACTATTTTGCTTTTATTTCCATTAAATTCAACATCGTTTGATTTTATCATGAAATTCCAGCAGCTCTGATTCATTCCATTCTAACCCGTACACATTGGCTTTGCGATTACGAACCCATCGGTTCTTGTTTTGCTGAATTCTGCCACGGACGAAATAATTCCAATGATTATAATCCTATATGTGATTTAAAATAATTCATAGTTAACTCAGGTTATTAACTTAGATTTAATTACCATAATTAACATAGTAATCACACATATGGATCTGCATTCCATTTTCTTCTCGATCTTTTCTGTTCTTTCCCCTATTTTTTTATTTAACTGACTTCCAGATTGAACTAAAGTTAGCTGAACCTTTCTTCTTCATCAACAAGAACCTTTCTTTCTTCAGCAACAAGTATCCAACGCTCCAAAAGCCAAGAACGATATCCCTTCCTCATGACTCCTTCCTCACAATAACAGTGCGCTCTTCTCTCACCAATCCTTTCTTTACTACGCTACTTCCAGATTTGAACATATTGTCCCGCTGAAGCTCCTTCTAACCCACTGTTGTAATTTCGTTTCACCTCCTCCCTACCATCACTGATCTAAGTTCGAACCCCTCCTTTGTAAACTCACTGCGAGTCGTTTCAGGCCCCTACAGTAGAACTTCGATGCAAATCAACAGAGAATCACGCCAAACTCCGCCCAATCATGCGCCAACCCTTCCTGTAATACGTGTCAGCCTCAAAAAACTCCCCCAATGCCTTAAATATCGGCTGTCTCCATCCCTAGATGTCATAGTTCGAAACCTTCGTCAACCCTGTGGCCTCACGCCCCGTATAATTAGTATAGAAAAGAAGCCCTCCATTTAATAATCATAATGAATCCAAGATCAAATCGTTTTATTTAGTATTTGGATCTTAATTGATTTCCGAGAGTTTGAAGGAGCAGCGAAATAAGAAATGAAAATAATCGGATTTGGGGCTTGGGGATTTTATTTGCTTTTTATATGAGTTTTGAAGGCACGATTTGGATTTTTCTTTTTATTTTTATTTTTCATTCGTTCGTTTTTGTTTCTGAAATAAGAAGATGATACCAGTATTTAAAGGAGGAAGGCGTGGCTTTCACAGGACGGAGTAGCTTGATAAGCACGGATTTTGGATAGCACGCTTTCGCAGTAGCTTGAGGGGCACGGAGTTCAAATTTACTTGGCATGCACGTATAAAATAAATTAATAAAAATTGAAAGTAAGGTTGTTTTCATGACAGGATGGAGCATTACAGTGAAGGACAGACAGGAATTTATTTTCTATTTTCCTTCAGCTGAAATGTTTGACTCCATCGTTGCTATTTTGAAATGAAAAGATGGAGACAAAGACTTTTATTTTCATTTTTATGTACAAGCGTTCCAATGGGCGAATAGGAACAGTCATAGTCTCACGTCTTTGTTCTAGGAACCCATGCATTTTTGTCTGGTTAGGTAAGTTATATATATGTATCTTTATTTTATTTTATTTTATATATATATATAAAGAGTATCTCCACAGCCACCATATTTGACCCACCCGATGTGAATAGATTTTTTAAAGAAAGATTTTTATTTTTTTAGATTTGTTTATAATTAACGATCATTAAACATATATATTAATTTACCTTTAATTAAATTATCCTTAATCCAAGTTTTAAATTTTTAATCACGTACTGTTGATACTTCCCCAACAAATGAAAGTGATGCCTGTAGCTTCAACTCATTATGACCAAATTGTTTGAGCCTTTATAAATATATTGCTCTACCTTTATATTCTTTAAATATTCGAAAATATTAAATACAAGTTAATTAAATTAATAAACTACTATTTAAAATAATTAAATTATTTAATTATTCAATCACCGAAAACCCAGGCCGTTACAGTACAAGAATATAACAGAGTATGAATAAATAATATTACATAGTAAAAAATTAGAGATTAAATTACATTAGCAGCTGAAATATAATACATAACACAACTAAAACAGATACACGGATACAGAGCTTTTCGAATTTATCTCCGGTTGTAAACCAGGATCATCTGAATATAAATCTACAAAACCAAAACTACTAGCTTCCCGTGTGGAAAATAGGGGCACCTAGGGTTTAGGTTAAAACAATAAACTCCAGGTCAGTCATATGACTGGTGTGAGAACTAAAACAGTTATTAATTTGATTTTAAAGTTAGGTAAATAAAGGGACCACGCCGTATAACATGGAACGGGTTTCCTCCCTAGAATACCAGTACATAAAACAAACAGCGCAATGATAATTAAAGAAAATGTAGCTATTATAAGACTCGGGTCCCATCACAGAATGCAACGCAAGCCGAAGGCTATAGTTTTACCTTATAATAGCAAAATAATGCTTGGTACGTGAAATTTATCTTTTATTATTACTATAAGTGAAGAAATCAACTTCAAATATAAATGTATTAATCATAGGCCGCATGGGTACCATTTATCATGTCGCCATACTAGTTCTACAATCAAAACCGAAATGTCACATATTGGAAAATGTATTTCCGTCATGAGTTGAGGCAAGGGATGCACTCCTCGCCGGCATTGAGACACTCTAGCAAATGCCTCAGGGTCACACATAGCGATCCTTGGATCCTCCAAGGCTGGTCCACACATAGCGGAATGGCAATACCTGAACACACGTTTCCCGGTCCTGTAGGACCTATCCATCTGCTCTGTAGTTACCGATATATCTGAGGCGCCTCGCTATCCAACAACCAGATAGGTAAAAATATATAAATGTCTGGGCTCCATACCATGACACCACCCATAGCTAGAAAGAAACGTCATGTACTCCTTGGGTCCCTTATCCAATTTTTGACTCATACCGAGGTGTGAGGCTCGCAAATTAATGTTATACGCAAAGCTATGCTATATTGAAGCCGTGCTTAGATCATCAACCACAAGGTACTTCTTGTCAACAGATGCCTTGATCATTTGCATCACAGCATGCCACACAGGCAATTCACGCCATGTGACTGATGTTTATCGATATATAAACTCTGAGCTCGTACGTCTCAGAGAAGGGTGTTAAGCAAGAGAATAAATTCTCTGCCACCAAATAGATATATATTTAATAGAGATCAATCAACACAGAATAAAATCCAATGTCAGACACACGATCCATTTAAAAGTTCGTTCTGGGTATGAACGAAACCGGAGGCACCTTATTCCTCGTCCCATATATCCAATAAAGGAGAGAGGTCCTAGCATATCCGGCCGATCTCCAAGTACGTCTGGACGATCACCACTTATTACCTTTTCTTGGGTGTACTACCCAATTAAGACATCTGTGATCATACAAACGATGTGAAGACCTCCGGTCTTCAACCGCCGTCTTCATCGTCGACTTATCGTCAAATCAGTTATTCAGAATGGATATAAACCCGGCCTTTCCGAATAACTCGCGTATATAATAAACAAGTGCTAGAAAAACACAACATATGCCTCATCCCAATTCATAATATTCTTTTATTCAAATATTCACATCATTAGGGAAAGGTTCTCGTTAATTTTATCAAAGTTAAATTCTTTTAAATTTATTCTTTAATCTTCCTTTGGATATCAATTCCAAACCAAATTAAGGTTTATCAACTAGTCAGGGTTAGCGAACCTTACCAAAGTAATCATTTGTTTAATTTCCCAGTCCCAACCTGTTCATCCCATGGAGCAAAACTGGTAATACTCCATATCTAACATCATGGTGTTATTGGTGAATTTATTTACCATTTCACATTCAAATCTAATTAAAGATTTAAATATCGCTTGGAGCAAAACTGGGAATACTCCATCCTCGATCATTTCCCGAATTTGATAATTTAAATTATCACATTCTCATTTCAATCTAATTAAAGATTCATTAAAACTCCACTTAATTTTAATCTTCCCAAAAATAAATATTAATGATTATTTAACTTTTGGAAAACAAAAATGCCACATAGACAATCTATACCGCACTATTGATTTCTGCCTAAATATAAACTCTAAGATCATACTTCTCAGAGAAGGATGTTAAGCAAGAGAATAAATTCTCTGCTACCAAACAGATATATATTCAGCAAAGATCAACCATACAGTTCAAAATACAATGATCGACATGTAATCCTATCTTTAACTGGGTTAAAGAACCAATGTCATTTAAAACACAGTTCACGATAAACCCAAAATCACATTCCATTAATTATGGAATCCTAAAAATAGATCAATATATAATTGGTATCAATTTTTGTATCCGACTAATAGTATAAATGGAATAACGACAAAGCCTTTTAAATTCCATATATATATTAATAGTCCTCCTCCACAGAAGTTCATTTCGATTATTATCAAATTCCATTCCATTCCAATTAAATATTAATTAATTGGAAAACTTTACTTTGGAAAATCCCATTAAATCTTTAAAAAAGATTTATATATTCCAAATAATAGTTTACTGTAGATCGGGTTAAAGAACGAATGTCGTTAAAAACACAGTTCACAATAAACCCAATTAACATTCCATTTCCAATACCAATTAAATGTTAATTAATTGGTAATTCTTCTTTAAATCTTAATTAAAATATTTATTCTTTTCACATGGGGTTTAATAACGGTGTTAATAAAGACACCATTCACGACAAACCCAAAATCCTATTTCAATTCAATTCCAATTAAATATTAATTAACTGGTAAACTCATCTAAATCTTAATTAAAAGATTTAATATTTTCTCAACTGGGTCTAAGAATAGTGTCATTTAAAACACAGTTCACGATATACCCTAAATCCAATTCAGTATTAAATACAAAGCTCTGAATAGAAATTATATCGGCTTATATTCAATATCAAATTCTGAAATCAACAAATATCGTATTAGGAATAACGATATATATATATCTTCCAAATTCCTCCACAATATCTGTATAATCACATAATCCAATATCGAAATATTCCGAAGATAATTTCGATTCAAATCCATTCCAATTCATATATTGGAAATTCTGGTTATTTTTAAAACCATTTCAAATTCAATTAATTTATTTAAAAATATTCGATTATAATTCTAATTCATAACTAGTTCATTTTGATAAAAATCTATTTTTATCTTTACAAAGGTGGAATTTTACATCCCAATTCTTTCCAAATCATTTATTATGATTTTACACAAATTATTAATATTTTTAATAATTTTATTAAGGCCTTTTCAGTCGATTTCCATGAACGGTCGTCGAACTACACTTACAGCCACCTTTTCCAAATTTGATTTGGCTATTATTCCAAATCCAACCGTTAGATTTCAAATTTCTTGTATTCTTTGGAAAGATCTTTTCGATATGAACCCAACGGTTCTGGTTTCAGGAGAATCCGACGGTCGGATCTCTCGCAACATCTATTCGAAGTCAATGGTCGAAATTCACGAACGGTCGCTGCGCGGCGCGTTCTATTCAGGCCATTTAATATATATTATATATATTTCGTCGATTTCCATTTAAAATATATTTTATAAATCATTTTAAATTCATTTTAATAACGATTTCAATTTCATATTCAATTTTAAATCAAAATTGAATATTCCATATCATTAACATATAAATGATGATATTTTCAAAACATTAGATTTTGGAATCACTTCCTTTTTATTTATATTCATTATAAAAATAAATAAAATTGATATAAATATCGCTCGCGTCAAAATGGCGCACATCTAATCAACACGGCTTCATATATTTCAATATTTTTGTGTCCATCCAAAATCGGACATCAAAATCACATTTTGATCTTCTACTGAATATTATTTTAAAATATTGCTTATTTTATTTTATTTTATTCAACACATGAATAATTTTAAGCCTTTTCCTAATATTGTTTTAAAATATTATTTATTTTCCAAATTGGAATTAGACCCAATCAATTACCATATAATGTTAATTATATGGATTCCATACAACAAATGTATATAATAACAATGATAAACAATCATATATCATCCAGAGTGCATTCTACATTGTAGAAGCATTAAATATAAATAATTAATGCTTACAACAGCCTGTCAATGAATCGATTGACATACAACTAAACAATTGGGACTAGTGTACGTCAAATATCATCCCAATACCCGTATGGGAATTCAATTAACAAACACTAAATATTATTTATGTAGTTGGGCAATGTGTAAAATATATCGTCCCAATCAATATCAGTCAAATAGGTGTACATAAACAAATAGCCCGATTTGTAAATGAATATTTATTTTATTCATATACACGTTAAAAATTATATTTTTAACTATAAAATATTTATTTCAAGACATGAATATTTTATTTCCCATTCAACATCACAATCACAATCAATTTTCACAACATAATACAATCAAACAAGTCGTCAATGGTCTGTGGACGGCGATGTCAGGAGCTATTAAGCCCCGTCTTCAACTTAGTATATATTTAACTAGAAATAAAAACTAGAGCGAGAAGTTCTCACCATTGGGATCAACTCCTCCATTCTTTATTTCTTAACGGTTCGGATTTGGATTTGTTTCCCAACAGTCCCATCGCAATCTGTTTCACGTAGTATGTGTAAAAATCATATTTTTAACAATGGTATATATATTTAAAAATCACATTTTTATATTGCTGTATATATATAAAATCATATTTTTATTTCGATGTTTACGTTATAAAAATCATATTTTTATATCGCTCTCTTCATAATAAAAATCATATTTTTATACTGCTCTCTTCATAATAAAAATCATATTTTTGTATTATGAAGAATCTAATCTTTTCTATATTAAAAATCTAATCTTTTCTATGTTAAAAATCCTAACTTTAACCTAATAAAAAATCGAACCCTTATATGATTAAAAATCCAAACTTTATATGATTAAAGATCCAAACTTTATATGTAAATCTAATTTTTAAATAATGCTTTAATAAAAAAATAAGTAAAAATAAAGGGGCTTACTGTTTTTGACCGGAGCAGAGGATGCGGGTGATGGCACAGGGGGGTCGGGGGAGTCGCAGTGGCGAGGTGCTGGTCCAGGGGAGATAGAGGTTTCGATCAGCAAGTGGGGAAGCGGATTTGGGCGGATTGGAGTGATTTGAATTGGAGAAGAAGTGAGAAGAGGAAGGAGGAGAGGAGGGAGGAGCTAAGGGGGTAGGGCGGCGCTCTGGTTGGAGGCGCGATGGCAGGAAATGGAGATGGCGGCTGACTCTAAGGGGAAGAGAGGGTTTGGGGAAAACTGGGCTAAGGGTTTCGCGACGGGGAGGGAAGAGAGGAAGAGGAGAGGACGGCGGGCCAAAGGGGGGGGGTGTGGCGGCGGGCGAGGCGGCTCCAGGGAGGGAGCAGCGCTGGCGTCGAGAACGGTGAAGCGGGTTTTCAATTTTAAAATTAGGGCTCGATGTTCTGATAGGAGGAGCATTAGGATTAAAGGAATTGTATATATATATATACATATTATTTTATATTATTTTATTTTTCCAAAAAAGTGTGTTTTTCATTCGAACTCTAAAATGAGCCCAACGACCATCGTCTCTAGCGTATTACCCCCATTCCGGACACAATGATATATGTTCGGCAAGCCAATCCGACCATTTCGATCAGATTTCGTTAAATTTAAAATATAAATCAATATATTGAATTTGAACGCATATTTTAATTTACCGGGACCATATACTCCAAAAATCCTCGAAAAATAGATCTAGCTATGTTTTAATGACACGCTCCTAACAAAATTAATTTTGTCAAATTTGGAGACCATTTGAAAAATGGTCATTTTCTGGTCGATCCAAATTGACTAAAACTGTCAAAACACGTTTTCCTTTGCCACGCTCACATATTTATTCAAAAAAATTGGAAAATTGGAATATGAAAACAATTTGACATTCCGAATCCAACAAAAGTGGTTTCATCGAAAACGGAGGTCATTTGCAAAATGACTATTTTCAAGGGCTATATATTATATAAAATTCCATAGCGACTATTCTAAATTTTCAACTGGACATAACATTTTATTCCCATTATAAAATCTGGATTCTTCACATTCGTTGGAAAGATATTTCCAACAGATTCAAATATTTCTAGTTTTACTGAAACCTGATTTGTTTTGAATCATGTACATTCATTTGAAATTTGAAATCGAATTTTCAAACTACCACGCCATTTCAGGCTCGTTATATAATTAAAATAAATTTATTCGTTCTGACTTTGATTTAAATAAATTTTTGTCCTTATTATTTAAAATAAATCATTTTCAATATTCAAAATCCATTAAAATTGCTAAAATAAAAATTTTAAATTGGTTCTGATTTTCTGGATTGTTACAATCTCCCCCCCCCCTTAAAATCATTTCGTCCTCGAAAAGGAACGGAGCTGAAAGTTGTTTAACTAATCAACTCAACTTTTATTTTGGCTTTAATTCTTTAACTTTTCAGTTTCTAAGAATTTTCTAATTTTTCAAAAATTTGGTTAACACCCTAAATTTTCGAAAAATTTCTCCATAACCTCATTTGTATGGGGAGACATTTAAAACCTCAACTAGCCACGCAGGGCCCTCATCATCCAAAAAGATAAAGAAAAAGCCAAGCAGCAGCCAATCGGCTCATAAAATCATCCAAAACCAATAAAATATTAAACATGTACCTATTTGTCGGGTATACAATTTTATTCCTCTTCGCTAGCCTCCTTGCTATGACCTGTTCACACATATATATGTACATGCATGCAATTTTTCCAAACAATTTGCAATTCAGTTCAAATCTGACTAAATTTACCTTATATTATCATATGGGTTTGAATAATTTAATTAGTGAAATAATTATCAAACAACACAACCAGCAATCAATTAGTTGATTAGCTTTTCAAACACATAACCTTAATACATAGTCAAAAGTCATATTTTTGATGCCAAATCACAATAATAAATTCTATCTAAATTTTGGTTCTCACACCCGTCAATTGGATATACACAGACATCCCACTTTCGAAACTCGAACATAAATATTGATGATCAGAATTATCTTCGGGCGACTAGAGTGTGATTTTGTATCTATCCAGTATATTAAAACTTCGAATATATGTTTGCAAGGCGTATAAGAAAAATCCTTATATACTCGATTGTCTAAATTTAATATAAATAAATATTCAAATATTTGTAATATGGTATAAAATTTTGAAAACAAAATTTTTTTCATTTTTATTTTTAAAATAACACTCTTCACACTCGTTCTACGATACTACTAATCCCTTCTCTAATGAGTCATTCTTATTGGATATTACTAATCCAATCTCTGATGGATTCTTTCGTCCGGTTCTAATGTGTCTTGTTCTCGAGCTCTGTAAACCAAAGCTCTGATACCATGATGAAACGACCTAAATTCGCCCTTACAGGAAAGCTCGAACTGAGTTGAGGACACAACAAATCAAAACACAAACAGAAGAACATTTCATTGTTATTACAACAATTTACATCAGTGTATAAGAATATAACAGAGTATGAATAAATAATATTACATAGAAAAATATAAGAGATTAAATTACATTAGCAGTAGAAAAATAATACATAACACAACTGAAACACATGCACGGATACAGAGCTTTCCGAGTATATCTCTAGTTGTAAACCAGGATCCTATGAATATAAATCTGCAAAACCAGAACTACTAGCTGGTCGTGTGGAAAATAGGGGCACGCAGAGTTTAGGTTAAAACAATAAACTCCTGGTTAGTCATGTGACTACTGTGAGAATTAAAACAGTTATTAATTTTATTTTAAAGTTAGGTAAATCAAGGGACCACGCCGTATAACACGGAATGGGTTTCCTCCCAAAAATACCAGTGCATAAAAGAAACAGTGCAATGCTAATTAAAGAAAATGAAGCTATTATAAGGCTCAGGTCCCATCACACAATGCAACGCAAGCTGGAAGATAGAGTTTGACCTTATAATAGCCAAATAATGCTTGGTACGTGAAATTTATCTTTTATTATTACTCTAAGTGAAGAAATCAACTTGAAATATGAATGTATCAATCATAGGCGGCATGGGTACCATCTATCATGTCGCCATACTAGTTCTATAATCAAAACCGAAATGTCACGTATTGGAAATTGGATTTCCGTCATGAGTCGAGGCAAGGGATGTACTCCGCACAGGCTTCGAGACACTCTAGCAAATGCCTCAGGGTCACACACAGCGATCCCTTGGATCCTTCAAGGCCGGATCCACACATAGCGGATTGGCATTACCTGAACACACGTTTCCCGGTCTTATAGGACCTATGCATCGGCTCTGTAGTAACCGATATATCCAAGGCGCCTCGCTATCCAACAACCACATAGGTGAAACTATATAAATGTCTGGGGTCCATACCATGACACCACCCATAGCTTGAAAGAAACGTCATGTCCTCCTTGGGTCCCTTATCCCGTTTTTGACTCATATCGAGGTGTGAGGCTTGTGAATTAACGCTATACGCAAAGCTATGCTATATTAAAGCCGTGCTTTGATCATCAAGCACAAGGTCCTAATTTTCAACAGAAGCTTTGATCATTTGCTTCTCAGCCTGCAACATAGGCAATTCACGCCATGTGACTGACGTATATCGATATATAACCTCTTAGCACGTACGTCTGAGAGAAGGGCATTAAGCAAGAGAATAAATTCTCCACCGCCAAACAGATATATGTTTAAAAGAAATCAATCAACACAGAATAAAATCCAATGTCAGACACATAGTCCATTTACAAGTTCGTTCTGGGTCTAAACGAAACCGGAGGTACCTTGTTCCTCATCTCATATGTCTAATACAGGATAGAGGTCTTTGCATATCTGGTCGATCTCCAAGTACGTCTGGACGATCACCACTTATTACCTTGTCTTGGGTGTATTGCCCAATCAAGACATTATTAATCATCCAAACGATGTGAAGACCTCCGGTCTTCAACCACCGTCTTCATCGTCGACTTATCGTCGAATCAATTTTTCAGAATGGGTGTAAACCCGGCCTTTCCGAATTACTCGTGTATATAATAAACAAGTGCTACACAAACACAACATACGCCTTATCCCAATTCAGAATATTCTTTTATTCAAATAATCACATCATTAGGGAAAGGTTCCCGTTAATTTTATAAAAGATAAATTCTTTTAATTATTCTTTAATCTCCCTTTGTATATCAATTTTAAACCAAATTAAGGTTTATCAACTAGTCGGGGTTAGCGGACCTTACCGAAGTAATCATTTGTTTAATTTCCCAACCCCAACCAATTCATCCCATGGAGCAGAACTTGTAATACTCTATATCTAAAACCACGATGTTATCAATAAATTTAATTACCATTTCACGTTCAAATCTAATTAAAGATTTAACTATCACTTGGAGAAAAACTAGGGATACTCCACTCTCGATCATTTCCCAAATTTGATAATTTAAATTATCACATTCTCATTTCAATCTAATTAAAGATTCATTAAAACTCCACTTAGTTTTAATCTTCCCAAAATCAATATTAATGATTATTTAACTTTGGGAATCAAACATGCCACATTGACAATCTACATCGCACTATTGATTTCTGCCTATATATAACCTCTAAGCTCATACGTCTAAGAGAAGGGTGTCAAGCAAGAGAATAAATTCTCCCCCACCAAACAGATATATATTCAGTAAAGATCAACCATACATTTCAAAATACAATGATCGACATGTAATCCTATATTTAACTGGGTTAAAGAACTAATGTCATTTAAAACACAGTTCATGATAAACCCAAAATCACATTCCATTAATTATGGAATCTTCATGGAAAAACAGATCAATATATAATCGATATCAATTTCCGTATCCGACTAATAATATAAATAGAATAACGATAAAGCCTTTTAAATTCCATATATATTAACAGTCTTCCTCCACAGAAGTTCATTTCGATTATTATCAAATCGAATTCCATTCCATTCCAATTAAATATTAAATATTTGGAAAACTTGACTTTGGAAAATCCCATTAAATCTTAATAAAAGATTTATATCTTCCAAATCACATCTTATTGTAGATCGGGTTAAAGAACGAATGTCGTTAAAAACATAGTTCACAATAAACCCAATTCACATTCCATTTCCAATTCCAATTAAATGTTAATTAATTGGTAATTCTTTTTTAAATCTTAATTAAAAGATTTATTCTTTTCACATGGGGTTTAAGAACGGTGTTAATAAAAACACCATTCACGACAAACTCAAAATCCAATTTCAATTCAATTCCAATTAAATATTAATTAATTTGTAAACTCTTCAAAATCTTATTTAAAAGATGTAATCTTTTCTCAACTGGGTTTAAGAATAGTGTCATTTGAAACACAGTTCATGATAGACCCTAAATCCAATTCAGTATTAAATAGAAGGCTCTGAATAGAAATTATATCGGCCTATATTCAATATCAAATTCTGAAATCAACAAATATCGTATTTGGAATAACGATATATATATCTTCCAAATTCCTCCACAATATCTGTATAATCACAGAATCCATTATCGAAATATTCCGAAGATAATTTTGATTCAAATCCATTCCAATTCATATATTGGAAATTCTAGTTATTTTTAAAAACATTTCAAATCCAATTTATTTATTTAAAAATATTGGATTATAATTCTAGTTCATAACTAGTTCATTTTGATTAAAATCTATTTTTATCTTTACAAACGTGGAATTTTTCATCCCAGTTCTTTCCAAATCATTTATTATGATTTTACACAAATTATTAGTATTTTTAGTAATTTTATTAAGGCCTTTTCAGTCGATTTCCATGAACGGTCATCGAACTGCACTTACAGCGACCCTTACCAAATTTGATTTGGATATAATTCCAAATCCAACCGTTATATTTCAAATCTATTGTATTCTTTGGAAAGCTCTTTTTGATACGATCCCAACGGTTCCAGTTTTAGGAGAATCCGACGGTCGGATCTCCCGCAACGTCTATTCGAAGTCAACGGTCCAAATTCGCGAACGGTCTCTGCGCGGCACGTTCTATTCAGGCCATTTAATATATATATATATATATATATATATATTTCGTCGATTTCCATTTAAAAGTATTTTATAAATCATTTTAAATTTGTTTTAAAAACGATTTCAACTTCATATTCAGTTTTAAATCAAAATTGAATATTCCATACATTAACATATAAATGATGATATTTTCAAAACATTAGATTTTGAAATCACTTCCTTTTTTATATTCGTTATAAAAATGAATAAAATCAATATAAATATCGTTCGTTTCAAAATGGCGCACATCTAATCAACACGGCTGCATATATTTCAATATTTTCGTGTCTATCCAAAATCGAACATCAAAATCACATTTTGATCTTCTACTGAATATTATTTTAAAATATTCCTTATTTTATTTTATTCAACACATGAATAATTTTAATCCTTTTCTGAATATTATTTTAAAATATTCTTTATTTTCCAAATTTGAATGAGACCCAATCAACTACAATATAATGTTAGTTTTATGTATTCCATACAACAAATGTATATAATAATAATGATAACAATCATCCATCATCCAGAGTGCATTCTACACCATATAAGCATTAAATGTAAATAATTAATGCTTACAACAGCCTATCAACCAATTGATTGACATACAACTAAGCAATTTGGATTAGTGTACATCAAATATCATACCAATACCCGTGTGGGGTTTCAATCAACAAACACTGAATTTTATTTATGCAGTTGGGCGATGTGTAAAATATATCGTCCCAATCAATATCAGTCAAATGGGTGTACATAAACAAGTCGTCTGATTTGTAAATGAATATTTATTTTATTCATACACACGTTAAAAATTATATTTTTAACTATAAAATATTTATTTCAACACATGAATTTTTTATTTCCCATTCCACATTACAATCACAATCAATTTTCACAATACAATCAAACAAGTCGTCCATGGTCTGTGGACGTCGGTGTTAGGAGCTACTAAGCCTCGTCTGCAACCTAGTATATATTTAACTAGAAAACAAGACTAGAGTGACAAGTTCTCATCTTTGGGATCCACAACTCCATTCTTTATTTCTGAACGGTTCGGATTTGGATTTGTTTCCCGACTGTCCCATCGCAATCCGTTTCACACGATATGTGTAAAAGTCATATTTTTAACAATGGTATATATATATATTTGAAATTCATATTTTTATATTTCTGTATATATATATATATATCATATTCTTATATCGATGTTTACATTATGAAAATCATATTTTTATATCGCTCTCTTCATAATAAAAATCATATTTTTATTGTAATGACCCGCATTTGCAGAGGTATTATAATTAATTAATTTAATTATTTAAAATAGTGATATAGTGAATTAAATGGTGGTTTAATTAAATAGCTGGGAATATTTAATTAAAATAATAAATTAAATAATATATTTAATTCTGAAATAATCAGAATTGGCGGAAATGGCGATATGGTGTGAACTGGATCATCTGTGATATTTAATTCAGCATGGAATTGAATTTAAATAACGAATATATTATTATAACGGCAGTTTGAACGTATAATTATATTATAATTAAAATCGAGCTCGAAATGGCGCTGTAGTTCGTAAATTGGCGATTCGAACTTCAACTGAATTTACATGGCTCGTTTTAAATCGGATTTCTATGAAACAAGAAACGTGTGGAGCAGGTGGAGTATATCTTTCTAGTGGAAGAGAAAAATCAGGATTTCGTCGTGTAGATTTTGAGATATGTCCAAATCAAATTTTAAAATAGTCGCTATAGAATGGTGTATCGACCATATCGGTTTATTCGATATAACTAGAGGTCGGGTTTGAATTTAGACAAGGTTCTTTTGGGACATAACGATAATTTAATTTTTAGAATTTTACTGTAATTTTTAATTAATTAAATAAGCAATTTTTTATTTGGAGTATTTTGGACCTTGTAATCAACATTTTGAGGTTTAAAAATATGAGTTAATCCACCGGTATTATTATATTTTTGTGATCGTGGCACCTCGCTCATTACAACGGTGTTTTTATTTTTGTCCCTAGCATTCCGTAAGTGAACGCGGTTTTAGATAATGGGGTACATTAAATATTTTGTCTTAAACAAACAGATATGTATCCCGCTCGTTTATTTATTTAAATACTTCATTTTAATTCTTGCTTAGAATTTAAGGTATCCCTCCATGAAGTGTTCTTCCACCCTTGACCATAAGAAATATGTAATGGGACGTTAGACATATAAATAGTGTTAGCTGGCAAAATTATTAAATTGGCTTGGGAGAGGAAACATGATGGAGTCACTCAAGGAAGTAGGACGTGATATGGAGAGGGGTGTAGCTGTGTACTTGTATCTAGATTTAACACATTAGAACGTAAGCATACAAGGTTATTTCAAAGCCTTCTTGCATTAAGACAAAAGCATATATATATTAAAATATTTGTGTACGTTCTCTGTTCATTTTTCCTTCGCTATGAAGTAACGTGTCTATACTTCTATGAAGTAACGTGTCTATACTTACACGTAAACCGTGGAAACAACAGAGAAGCCCACGTTTTCATTCAATACAATGACCACCAGTTTCAAGTACGGTTGTTTGCTTTAACATTTGAAGTATGGCGATATATATATTAAAATACTATGTGTATTCTACTGCCTTAACAACTAAGAAACGTAGACCCTTAACTTCACCCAGCTACGTACCATCATGCAAGGCTATGAAGTGAAATACAAGACGCATGAACACTGTACCCTTTTTCCTTAGCATTTAAATATTGTAACATTCCTTAGCAACGAAGTACCAAGCTGTATAAATACATACACAACGCATTTTTCTTCATCTTTTGAAAAGGCCGAAAGCTTCTTTTTAAATTTTATTCTTCTTCTGGAGACTTAAAACCCATGCCGTCCTCTACTATTATATGTAAATCGTGTTCTCCATTTCATTTTCTACAACAAAAAAATCAAATACTGATCGAATGTTCCCTTCACCAAATATATACATTCAACCCGAACACCTTAAAGTTTTGGCCGATGACTTTCAGTCGTGAGTGGAGGGGCTGTCGACGCAAATCCAGGAGGACCACCAAGTTGGGGTTGAAAGGTATGAAGGGCTCCGAGTACATTAGGGTGATGAAAGGAGTAGTATGGCTCGCGTTTTAAATGGTTGGTGCGTTTCAGAGAAGTTGAAGAGAATGGATACATCATGCATGAAAGGGGAGTAGTTAATGGAGCTGACGTTTTCATTTAAGGAGGGGGATGGGGTTAAAAACATGAATGGGTTTGTTGTTTGAATGGTAGTGGAATAGTGGAGCTGGCGCGATAATATAAAGGGAGAATTTAAGAAGGGTGTAGCACATGCTGGATGGAGCAGTAGGCTTGGGCAAGGGGTAATTCGCGTGATCGTGAGGAATGACGCATGCGAAGTGTTTTGCAGTGCTGGGTGTCATGGTAAACATATAGTAAAGAGAGGACGTGGCCTTTTGAAGTGTAGTGGGCCAAGAAAAAAATGGATTAACGGGGAGGCCCAGTTAAAGGGGAAATTATAAAGGGAGAAGAATATATAAGAAGATTTCAGTTTTTATTTTAAAAGAAAGGTAAAAATGCAGAAGGATGGGTATGGTATTATTGAGGAAGGATCACTGTTCAAAATAGTGGTGCGCTTAGGCTTTATTTTGGGCCTGGTAAAAATGGCTCATACAATATCAGAATCCGACGAAACCAGATCCATTAGGATCATATGGACGGACACTACGCGCTGGAACTGAGTGGGAGTAAATTTGAGCTTATTACAATTTATAGCAAAATAAATTGTCCGTCTGAATCAAGCGATGGTTATCGTTATTAACGATGATCGTCCAATGTGAGTAAATCTCACTAACTCTGAACAGTTTATAATTTCATGTTGTATTTTTAGGACTGTTAGATATTGGCTGATTGACTATGTGTTAACTGTTTGATAGAACTGCTAGTCAGTTAGTTGAATTTCTATATTGATTCTGTTTAACAGAATATATCATATGGAACTGAAAGTGATGTTGATTTTATTGTGTAACATCTGTGGATGCAGGGAAAACAGGTTGGAGGAATCCGACTGGATTCCTCAACAGTTATTTTATTGTTTTCATATATTGTGATATATGATGTGATATATAATCTGTTGTTGATTATGTGTGTTTGGAAGATATTTATCGTTGTTATATGGTATGTTAAATACCATAAGAAATACTTGATGTGGGAAAGGGGATTTTCAAAGTGTATTTTGGAAATGAATTATTTATATAAAATCGATGGATTTTATAAAGGAAAGGAAAAGGGTTTGTATAAAAGAAAATAATTATAAAATCGAAGGATAAGTTATAATAAAAGAAATATTTATTTGTTAGAATAAATAGAATAGAATAAAGGAGATATTTATTTGATAAATAAATAGAATAAAGGAATATTTATTGGGAAAATAAATAGGATCATAAAAAGGGAAATTAACTAGATAGAAAAGAGTTAGTCGATTAGAGTTATCAAATAGAGTCATCAAATAGGAGTCAATTGAATATAGTTATTCAAATAGGGGTCAATTGAATATAGTTATTCGAAAGGAGTTAAATCGAATATGGTATTCGAAAGTAGTAAATCGAATTAGTTATTCGAAAGGAGTTAAATCGAATATGGTATTCGAAAGTAGTAAATCTAATTAGTTATTCGAAAGGGGTTAGTCGAGTCGAGTCTGTTGAATAGAGTAATCGAATATTTGTTATTCGAAAAAGAGTTAACCAGTTAGAGTTAAATCAATTAGAGTTAACCAGTTAGAGTTAACCAGATGGAGTGAATCAATTAGAGTTAACTAGTTAGAGTTAAACCAGTTGGAGTTTATCGATTAGAGTTAAAGAAAATAGAGTTAATCGAATATAGTTTATTCAAGTAGAGTAAAGGAGTTAATCGAATATATAGTTTATTCGAATAGAGTAAAGGAGTTAATCGAATGTGGTTTATTCGAATAGAGTTAAAGAAGTTAATCGAATATAGTTTATTCGAATAGAAAGTAAAAGGAGTTAATCGAATATAGTTTATTCGAATAGAACAAAGGAGTTAATCGAATATATAGCTTATTTAAATAAAATTAAAAGAAATAACGAATATAGTTTATTCGATAGGAGTTAAGTGAATAGAGTTAGAGTTAAATCAAAAGAGTTAAGTGAATAGAATAAATTGAATAGAGTTATCGAATATACCTTATCGAAGGAAAGAATTATCGAATAGAAAAGATTTGGAAGAGAGTTACGTAAGGAAGTTTGTTAAAGAATTAGAAGGGTGAACTTTGTCTATTTCAAGGTTAGAAACGTTGTTCAGTTAAGGTCTGAGAGGTAGTATTACCCCAACTTGATTGACTTCATTTTTAACTAAGGAATGGTTAAGGTTCGATAGTAAGGGATGGTTAAGTGAATTTAGTAATTAAAGGAAATGGTTTGAGTTGGCATCGTGATGGTTTGTTTAAACATCTGTCTAAGTCCAATGAAGAAGCTTTGGAAATTTTTTCCAAATAAGAAACCATAAATGTTTTCTAATAAAGAAAGCAAGAAATGGAAATGTTTTCCATTATTAATAACGTATATTTTCCAAATTTAGAAAATAAGAAATATTGAATATAGGGAAACAGGAGATAAGTAAATTAATGAAATAAAGAGATAAATGTTGAATGATGTTTGATCGATATAAATTTCCATTTGGAAATGATATCGTTGTTTGCACACCTGTTTTTCTTCGATAGTTAAATCACAGACTATCGAAGTTTTGACCATTTTAATGTTGTTAATATGGAGAGACCGGTTGGATTATTATCCAAAGAACCACTCTGTATTGGCATAAGCGTTGCGAATCATATATGCCAAAGGAAATTGAAGGCGGAGTTATGAAAGGGCTATCCTGTTTACAGAATAGTGCCTTCGGTTCATCCTGTTCCTGGATGACTTGTATGGACGGATGTCTGACAGAGTATTTCCAGACGATCACGTATATTGATTTCTCCAACCATACCAAGAGTGGAAGCGGAGAAGGAAACCTCTTTTAGCTAACACATAATGTATGGTTGAGGACGTCAGTCGGTGATTTGATGGATTTGACGATGTGGCATTCGAAGTGAATCTGGTGTGATGATAAAGCGTAGCTTCTAGCCTCACATCCGGTAAATGATAGAAATCGGGCAGGCAGCATGGCTAAGTCGGTCGCACCGAAGTAGGGTGTATAATCACCTGATCTAGAGTTTCATTTACTTCTAAAAATCTATCGTTGATGTTGTCCCATTCGGGAAACGGTTGCTGATCCCAACCGTTGGTGATATACATTCGATACACTCAAGCGAAATGAGTGGTCGGTCATGTGTGGCCGGGTTGCAAGATGTTCTTGTTGAACCCAGTGTATTCCTTTCTAGAGGTACACTAGCGAAAGGTGGTTCCATACCTTGTCATAGTTGAAAATCCATTACCCAATACGTGCTTGCGGTTTTGATTGTATACTATATATGTAGAACGTGAGATGAAAGCGTTTCTGCTAGATGATTATTATATTTTGGTTGATAGACATTATTATAATATCAAAAGGTTTTTGATATAAAGCTAATTTGGATTCACATAAGGGAAAAACCCGTTCCGTTATACGCCGTGGTCTTATGAGATATCGATTACCTACTTGAACTGTTTTAAACTGTTTTACTCATACCAGTCCCATGACTGACCCGGAGTTTATTTGTTTGTTTCCCTAAACTCTTGGGTGCCTAATTTTGTACGGGCAATCAAGTAGTCGGGATTTACAGATATACTGGAAGAGCTTGGAGCAGGAGGCTTCAGGATTATATAGCTATAGTTATTTCCGCTGTGTTGTAAGTATTGTACTTTGATAAATGATACATATATTCAAGTACAGATTTGTATTTCAAAGTTATGTTATGAAATATATTTATTCGTTCCGCTGTGAGATTCGTGTTACTCTGATATTGTGTTCTTCTTCTTCTTCTATTCTAAGTTTCTATCTTATCTTTCCTGATCATCTAATTTCTTTCATTAATGACCGGTATTTTCGATCCTTGGATGTTCGATATGTGTTGTATATCGGATAACCAAGATCGCCAAAATCTCGGGTCATTACAGTTGGTATCAGAGCATAAGGTTAAGCGAATTACCTTGGCTCTGTGGCGTGACTCAGTAGAAATGCGGTTAGTAATACCCTAGATTGAGTTGTATGTATATATACGAGTGAACGTATTTGTTATTGATATAAAAATTTGTTTTATATTGTGGAGATTTACTAGTTGAGTCGTTCATGAGTTCTGGTCGATCAGTTTGATCCACTGTATCGGTAGGAGTTTATAAACACTCGAATACAATGGGTCGACACGATATGTTTTGAAAAGAGGGTAAATTAAAATAAGTTTACCCAAGGTATATCTTGATATAGAGAAGATATATATATAAAAAAAATTAATATCGTGGACATATTGGTTGATATTATAATCGAGTAAGATTTTAAATTAAATGGTTATGTAAATAATCATTCAGAATTCATATAAGTGAAATACGTGAAATCAGATGAGTTGAAATCTGAAATTTAAACCAAAAATTGAATTAAAACTCTGGAGAATTGGATAAGTGTTTGTAAATGGATTTGGATTAAAAGTAAGGAAAATTTAAGATCCTGGGAGATTTTAAATTGCTTTACAGGCAGTGTGAATTATATTTTGAAATGAATTTCAAAGTGGAAATGTTTAGAAATGGTTTTATAGTATTGAACTCACTTCGATCACTGGGAAATAGATTTTGATGATGACAGCTGCATCATCAGTATTCATTTTCAAGTTGTAAGTGACGAATTACTACCAGAGATACTGTTTTGAATGTGTTTTGGGAAAGACGAGTTGTGTTGAATTTCAAAATGGGATTTATAATAAAGAATGAATAAAGAAAGTTTGAAATAGAAATTGAATATAGAAATTCAAAGGGAGTTTGAATATATGAAATTCAATGGAATTGAAATAGAGTTTGAATATAGAAATTCAAATGGAATTCAAATATAGGATTTGAATATATGGAATTTGAATATAGAATTCAAATGGAATTTAAACTATAGAATTTGAATATATAGAATTTGGATAGAATTAACTAAGTCGAAGAGGAATTAGTTAATCAAGTTTTGAATTTGAAGTTGAACTTTGAAAGGTGAATTGGATTTGTAAATGGATATTCGAAATCGAATATAGAACTTAAATTTGAAATTTGGATTCAAATTAGTTAATAAGAAAGTTAAAATATATTTGGACATGTCATGTTCAAATATAAAAGTGAAATAGACTAAAGAGTTAATTAACAAAATTAATTAACAAAGTGAGTTAAAACGATCGGATATAGTTAAAATAGATTGGGCAGGTATAAATATACTTGAGATAGGTATGGATAAGGTATGAAGGTATATAAATAGAATGCTCGACGAAAAGGTATGTATTTAATTCATATATGAGATTTTATGCGCCGTATCGGCTAGCCGCTTGGCTTTTTCTTTTTCTTTTGGATTGGTGAGGGCCATGGGAGGCTATTTGAAATATCCCGATGCTCCTAGTACAAAGGAGGTTATGGCGAATTTTTCCGGGAATTTAAGGAGTTAGAATATTTTTAAGATAATTTGTTAGTTAGAAATCAACGTATCGATATATATATATATATATATATATATATATATATAGAAGTCGATAAGGAAACGAACTTAGAAACAGAATAGTAAAATCAAAAAGGGAGACTAAGAATAAAATCTAGTAAGAATAGAAAGAGGAAGCGTATACGTGTTTAAAAGTGAATAAGTAGTTGTATGGTATTGATTATTCGAGTAAGTAGTCATATCTGTTTTGACGTTATAAATGTTATTCAGTCAGGGTCTGAGAGGTAGTTATACCCCAACTTGATTGATTTCGTTATTAACCAATAAATAGTAAGATTTCAGGCTCGAAGATCAATGTTGAATAAGAGTTAGTTGAATATAGTATTTGGGTTGTCGTAACGATGTTTTACACAACATCCGTTTTAACCCAAATAAGTGTAAGCTTGGAAATATAATAAAGAATATTTCCTAAGTATAGAAATAAACGAGATCGGAAAAGAGATAAGTAATTGGAATATTTTCCAATTATGAATAACATATATTTTCTAAAGTTTAGAAAATAAAGGAAGGCGATATTCGGAAATGTTTTCCAAATAACATAAAAGGCCAATATGGTTATTGAAAATATTTGGTTAACAAATATTGATAAAGAAATAGAGAAGGGATTTAACTAATGGAATATTAATTAAGGGCTCAGTTACATGTTCAAAAAGGAAAATTTGATTTTTGAAAAGAGTAAACTGTTTGAAAACTCCCAGGGAATGACTGTTTGAATCAAAAACAAATTTAACAGAAATTTGTGAAAGTAAAAATTGAATTAAAGTAAAGCCAGTAAAGTGGTAACTGAGATTGAATTAGAATGATATAAAGACAAATTGGATTGTGAGATTCAAATTTGAAGTGTAATGTGATAATCAAGTTAAGAGTTGGGAATCGAGAAGAAACTCGAGTTGAAATGATATTTGTCTTGGTTAAAGGCGAATGGTTGTGTTGTGGATAAAAGCAGATTGGAATTTGATTGGGATGACCCTTGTATCCGCGAAATTGATAACAGGTGGAAAGGATATAATGATATGCCAACAAAAGGTACAAGTTTATATTTCTATTGGATATAAGATTTATGAGCCGAATTGGCAAGCCACTTGGCTGTTTGGTTTTCTTTTGCATTGAAGATGGCCCAGAGAGGCGAGTTGGAGTTTGGCCGATTGACCAGTACAAAGGAGGTGCTGGCGAAATTTTTCGAAAAGTTAAGGTGTTAGTAAATTTTCAGGATTTTTGAAAATTTTCGTTGATAAGAATTAATTAATAATTTAATTGAATTTAAATTGGTTCTGTTGAAACTGAAGTTAAGAAGTGAACAAATATGTTCTAACCAGTTGATAGGGTCGTCCTCTACCTTTTATCAATTTCGAGGACGAAATTATTTAAAGTGCGAAAGAATGTAATGACCCGCATTTGCAGAGGTATTATAATTAATTAATTTAATTATTTAAAATAGTGATATATTGAATTAAATGGTTGTTTAATTAAATAGCTGGGAATATTTAATTAAAATAATATATTAAATAATATATTTAATTCTGAAATAATCAGAATTGGCGGAAATGGCGATATGGTGTGAACTGGATCATCTGTGATATTTAATTCAGCTTGGAATTGAATTTAAATAATGAATATATTATAATAACGGCAGTTTGAACGTATAATTATATTATAATTAAAATCGAGCTCGAAATGGCGCTGTGGTTCGTAAATTGGCGATTCGAACTTCAACTGAATGTACATGGCTCGTTTTAAATCGGATTTCTATGAAACAAGAAACGTGTGGAGCTGGTGGAGTATATCATTCTAGTGGAAGAGAAAAATCAGGATTTCGTCGTGTAGATTTTGAGATATATCCAAATCAAATTTTAAAATAGTCGCTATAGAATCGTGTATCGACCATATCGGTTTATTCGATATAACTAGAGGCCGGGTTTGAATTTAGACAAGGTTCTTTTGGGAGATAACGATAATTTATTTTTTAGAATTTTACTGTAATTTTTAATTAATTAAATAAGCAATTTTTTATTTGGAGTATTTTGCATCCTGTAATCAACATTTTGAGGTTTAAAAATACGAGTTAATCCACCGGTATTATTATATTTTTGTGATCGTGGCACCTCGCTCATTACAACGGTGTTTTTATTTTTGTCCCTAGCAGTCCATAAGTGAACGCGGTTTTAGATAATGGGGTACATTAAATATTTTGACTTAAACAAACAGATATGTATCCCGCTCGTTTATTTATTTAAATACTTCTTTTTAATTCTTGCTTAGCATTTAAGGTATCCCTCCATGAAGTGTTCTGCCACCCTTGACCCTAAGACATATGTAATGGGATGTTAGACATATAAATAGTGTTAGCTGGCAAAGTTATTAAATTGGCTTGGGAGAGGAAACATGATGGAGTCACTCAAGGAAGTAGGACGTGATATGGAGAGGGGTGTAGCTGTGTACTTGTATCTAGATTTAACACATTAGAACGTAAGCATACAAGGTTATTTCAAAGCCTTCTTGCATTAAGCCAAAAGCATATATATATTAAAATATTTGTGTACGTTCTCTGTTCATTTTTCCTTCGCTATGAAGTAACGTGTCTATACTTCTATGAAGTAACGTGTCTATACTTACACGTACACCGTGGAAACAACAGAGAAGCCCATGTTTTCATTCAATACAATGACCACCAGTTTCAATTATGGTTGTTTGCTTTAACATTTGAAGTATGGCGATATATATATTAAAATACTGTGTGTATTCTACTACCTTAACAACTAAGAAACGTAGACCCTGAACTTCACCCAGCCACGTACCATCATGCAAGGCTATGAAGTGAAATACAAGACGCATGAACACTGTACCCTTTTTCCTTAGCATTTAAATATTGTAACATTCCTTAGCAACGAAGTACCAAGCTGTATAAATACATACACAACGCATTTTTCTTCATCTTTTGAAAAGGTCGAAAGCTTCTTTTTAAATTTTATTCTTCTTCTGGAGACTTAGAACCCATGTCGTCCTCTTCTATTCTATGCAAATTGTGTTCTCTATTTCATTTTCCGCAACAAAGAAATCAAATACTGATTGAATGTTCCCTTCACCAAATATATACATTCAACCCGAACACCTTAAAGTTTTGGCCGATGACTTTCAGACGTGAGTGGAGAGGCTGTCGACGCAAATCCAGGAGGACCACCGAGTTAGGGTTGAATGGTATGAAGGGCTCCGAGTACATTAGGGTGATGAAAGGAGTAGTATGGCTCGTGTTTTAAATGGTTGGTGCATTTCAGAGAAGTTGAAGAGAATGGATACGTCATGCATGAAAGGGGAGTAGTTAATGGAGCTGACGTTTTCATTTAAGGGGGGGATGGGGTTAAAAACGTGAATGGGTTTGTTGTTTGAATGGTAGTGGAATAGTGGAGCTGGCGCGGTAATATAAAGGGAGAATTTAAGAAGGGTGTAGCGCATGCTGGATGGAGCAGTAGGCTTGGCAGGGGGTAATTCGCGTGATCATGAGGAATGACACATGCGAAGTGTTTTGCGGTGCTGGGTGTCATGGTAAACATATAGTAAAGAGAGGACGTGGCCTTTTGAAGTGTAGTGGGCCGAGAAAAAATATGGATTAACGAGGAGGCCCAGTTAAAGGGGAAATTATAAAGGGAGAAGAATATATAAGAAGATTTCAGTTTTTATTTTAAAAGAAAGGTAAAAATACAGAAGGATGTGTATGGTATAATTGAGGAAGGATCACTGTTCAAAACAGTGGTGCGCTTAGGCTTTATTTTGGGCCTGGTAAAAATGGCTCATACGATATCAGAATCCGATGAAACCAGATCCATTAGGATCGTATGGACGGACACTACATGCTGGAACTGAGTGGGAGTAAATTTGAGCTCATTACAATTTATAACAAAATAAATTGTCCGTCTGAATCAAGCGATGGTTATCGTTATTAACGATGATCGTCCAATGTGAGTAAATCTCACTAACTCTGAACAGTTTATAATTTCATGTTGTATTTTTAGAACTGTTAGATATTGGCTGATTGACTGTGTGTTAACTGTTGGATTGAACTGCTAGTCAGTTAGTTGAATTTCTATATTGATTCTGTTTAACAGAATATATCATATGGAACTGAAAGTGATGTTGATTTTATTGTGTAACATCTATGGATGCAGGCAAAACAGGTTGGAGGAATCCGACTGGATTCCTCAACAGTTATTTTATTGTTTTCATATATTGTGATATATGATGTGATATATAATCTGTTGTTGATTATGTGTGTTTGGACGATATTTATCGTTGTTATATGGTATGTTAAATACCATAAGAAATACTGGATGTGGGAAAAGGGATTTTCAAAGTGTATTTTGGAAATGAATTATTTATATAAAATCGATGGATTTTATATAGGAAAGGAAAAGGGTTTTTATAAAAGAAAATAATTATAAAATCGAAGGATAAGTTATAATAAAAGAAATATTTATTTGTTAGAATAAATAGAATAGAATAAAGGAGATATTTATTTGATAAATAAAAAGAATAAAGGAATATTTATCGGGAAAATAAATAGGATTATAAAAAGGGAAATTAACGAGATAGGAAAGAGTTAGTCGATTAGAGTTATCAAATAGAGTCATCAAATAGGAGTCAATTGAATATAGTTATTCAAATAGGGGTCAATTGAATATAGTTAATCGAAAGGAGTTCAATCAAATATGGTATTCGAAAGTAGTAAATCGAATTAGTTATTCGAAAGGAGTTAAAACGAATATGGTATTCGAAAGTAGTAAATCGAATTAGTTATTCGAAAGGAGTTAAATCGAATATGGTATTCAAAAGTAGTAAATCGAATTAGTTATTCGAAAGGGGTCAGTCGAGTCGAGTCTGTTGAATAGAGTAATCGAATATTTGTTATTCGAATAAGAGTTAACCAGTTAGAGTTAAATCAATTAGAGTTAACCAGTTAGAGTCAACCAGATGGAGTGAATCAATTAGAGTTAACTAGTTAGAGTTAAACCACTTGGATTTAATCGATTAGAGTTAAAGCAAATAGAGTTAATCGAATATAGTTTATTCAAATAGAGTAAAGGAGTTAATCGAATATATAGTTTATTCGAATAGAGTAAAGGAGCTAATCGAATGTGGTTTATTCGAATAGAGTTAAAGGAGTTAATCGAATATAGTTTATTCGAATAGAAAGTTAAAAGAGTTAATCGAATATAGTTTATTCGAATAGAATAAAGGAGTTAATCGAATATATAGTTTATTCAAATAAAATTAAAAGAGTTAACGAATATAGTTTATTCGATAGGAGTTAAGTGAATAGAGTTAGAGTTAAATCAAAAGAGTTAAGTGAATAGAATAAATTGAATAGAGTTATCGAATATACCATATAGAAGGAAATAATTATCGAATAGAAAAGATTTGGAAGAGAGTTACGTAAGGAAGTTTGTTAAAGAATTAGAAGGGTGAACTTTGTCTATTTCAAGGTTAGAAACGTTGTTCAGTTAAGGTCTGAGAGGTAGTATTACCCCAACTTGATTGACTTCATTTTTAACTAAGGAATGGTTAAGGTTCGATAGTAAGGGATGGTTAAGTGAATTTAGTAATTAAAGGAAATGGTTTGAGTTGGCATCGCGATGGTTTGTTTAAACATCTGTCTAAGTCCAATGAAGAAGCTTTGGAAATGTTTTCCAAATAAGAAACCAGAAATGTTTTCTAATAAAGAAAACAAGAAATGGAAATGTTTTCCATTGTTAATAACGTATATTTTCCAAATTTAGAAAATAAGAAATATTGAATATAGGGAAACATGAGATAAGTAAATTAATGAAATAAAGAGATAAATGTTGAATAATGTTTGATCGTTATAAATTTCCATTTGGAAATGATATCGTTGTTTGCACACCTGTTTTTCTTCGATAGTTAAATCACAGACTATCGAAGTTTTGACCATTTTAACGTTGTTAATATGGAGAGACCGGTTGGATTATTATCCAAAGAACCACTCTGTATTGGCATAAGCGTTGCGAATCATATATGCCAAAGGAAATTGAAGGCGGAGTTATGCAAGGGCTATCCTGTTTACAGAATAGTGCCTTCGGTTCATCCTGTTCCTGGATGACTTGTATGGACGGATGTCTGACAGGGTATTTCCAGACGATCACGTATATTGATTTCTCCAACCGTACCAAGAGTGGAAGCTGAGAAGGAAATTTCTTTTAGCTAACACATAATGTATGGTTGAGGACGTCAATCAGTGATTTGATGGATTTGACGATGTGGCATTCGAAGTGAATTTTGTGTGATGATAAAGCGTAGCTTCTAGCCTCACATCCGGTAAAGGACAGAAATCGGGCAGGCAGCATGGCTAAGTCGGTCGCACCGAAGTAGGGTGTATAATCACCTGATCTAGACTTTCATTTACTTCTAAAAATCTATTGTTTATATTGTCCCATTCGGGAAACGGTTGCTGATCCCAACCGTTGGTGATATACATTCGATACACTCAAGCGAAATGAGTGGTCGGTCATGTGTGGCCGGGTTGCAAGATGTTCTTGTTGAACCCAGTGTATTCCTTTCTAGAGGTACACTAGCGAAAGTTGGTTCCATAACTTGTCATAGTTGGAAATCCATTACCCAATACGTGCTTGCGGTTTTGATGTTATACTATATATGTAGAACGTGAGATGAAAGCGTTTCGGCTAGATGATTATATATTGTGGTTGATAGACATTATTATAATATCAAAAGGTTTTTGATATAAAGCTAATTTGGATTCTCATAAGGGAAAAACCCGTTCCATTATACGGCGTTGTCTTATGAGATATCGATTACCTGCTTGAACTGTTTTAAACTGTTTTACTCATACCAGTCCCATGACTGACCCGGAGTTTATTTGTTTGTTTCCCTAAACTCTTGGGTGCCTAATTTTGTACGGGCAGTCAAGTAGTCGGGATTTACAGATATACTGGAAGAGCTTGGAGCAGGAGGCTTCAGGATTATATAGCTATAGTTATTTCCGCTGCGTTGTAAGTATTGTACTTTGATAAATGATATGTATATTCAAGTACAGATTTGTATTTCAAAGTTATGTTATGAAATATATTTATTCGTTCCGCTGTGAGATTCGTGTTACTCTGATATTGTGTTCTTCTTCTTCTTATATTCTAAGTTTTTATCTTATCTTTCCTCATACTCTAATTTCTTTCATTAATGACCGGTATTTTCGATCCTTGGATGTTCGATATGTGTTGTATATCGGATAACCAAGATCGCCAAAATCCCGGGTCATTATATTTATACCGCTCTCTTCATAATAAAAATCATATTTTTATACCGCTCTCCTCATAATAAAAATCATGCTTTTATATTATGAAAATTATAATCTTTTCTATATTAAAAATCTAATATTTTCTATGTTAAAAATCCTAACTTTAACCTAATAAAAAATCGAACTCCTATATGATTAAAAATCCAAACTTTATACGATTAAAGATCCAAACTTTATATGTAAATCTAATTTTTAAATAATGCTTTAATAAAAAAATATATACATAAGTAAAAATAAAAGGGTTACTATTTTTGATAGGATCAGAGGATGCGGGTGATGGTGCAAGGGGGTTGGGGGGTCGCGGGAGTCGCAGTGGCGAGGTGGTGGTTCAGGGGAGATGGCGGTTTCGGTCAGCGGGTGGGGGAGCGGATTTGGGCGGATTGGGGTGATTTGAATTGGAGGAGAAGTGAGAAGAGGAAAGAGGAGAGGAGGGAGGAGCTAAGGGCGTGGGGGTGGCGCGACGGCCGGAAATGGAGATTGCGGCTGGCTCTTAGGGGAAGAGAGGGTTTGGGGAAAACTAGGCTAGGGGTTTCGCGACGGGGAGGGAAGAGAAGAGGAGAACGGCGGGCAAGAGGGGGGTTGAGGCGACGGGCACGGTGGTACCAGGGAGGGAGCGGCGCTGGCGTTGAGAACGGTGAAGCGTGATTTCAATTTTAAAATTGGGGCATGATGTTCTGATAGGAGGAGCATTAGGGTTAAAGGAATTATATATATATTATTTATTATTATTTTATTTTTCCAAAAAAGTGTGTTTTTCATTCGAACTCTAAAATGAGCCCAACAACCGTCGTCCCTAGCGTATTACCCCCATTTCGGACACAATGGTATATGTACGGCAAGCCAATTTGACCGTTTCGATCAGGTTTCGTTAAAAGTGAAATATAAATCAATATATTGAATTTGAACGCATATTTTAATTTACCGGGACCATATACTGATTCCAAAAATTCCTGAAAAATAAATCTAGCTATGTTTTGACGATACGCTTCTAACAAAGCTAATTTCTTCGAATTTAGAGACCGTTTAAAAAATGGCCATTTTCTGGTCGATCCAAATTGACTTAAACTGTCAAAACACGTTTTGCTTTGCCACGCTCACATATTGTAACAACTCGGAAAATCAGAACCAATTTAAAATTTTTATTTTGGCAATTTTAATGAATTTTGAATATTTAAAATGATTTTTTTTTTAAATAAAAACAACGAGAAATTTATTTTGAATAGAATTAGAACGTATATATGTTTTGAATCGACATTAGAATATAAATATTTATTCTAATTATAAAAGTAATTGGAAATGGCAAGGTAGTTTAAAATTCGATTTCAAATTTCAAATGAATGTACAGGATTCAAAATAAACCGGATTTTAGCGAAACCAAAATTATTAGAATCTATTTGAAAATATCTTTCCAACGAATCCAAAAAATTGAAGTTTCATAGCGGGAATTAAAAGTTATGCCCAATTGAAAATTTGGAATAGTCGCTATGGAAAATATAGCCCTTAAAATGGAAATTTTGCAGACAACCTCCGTTTTCAATGAAACCAATTTTGTTGGATCCGTGATGTCAAGTTATTTCTAGATTCCAAAATTCATAATTTTTGGGATTAATATGTGAGCGTGTCGAAGTAAAACGTATTTTGACAGTTTCAATCAATTTGGATCGACCAGAAAATGACCATTTTTCTAACGGTCTCCAAATTCGATGAAATTAGTTTTGTTAGGACCTTATCATCAAGACATAACCAGATTTAATTTTCTGGAATTTTTGGGGTCCGTGTGTGGCCCCGGTAAATTGGAATGTGCGTTCAAATTCAATGTATAGATTTATATTTTGATTTTGACGGAAACTGATCGAAACAGTCGAATCGGCATATGAAACATATCCCATTGTGTTTGGAATGAGGGTAATTAGCTAGGGATTACAGTCATTGGGTTCGGTTTGGAGTTTGTGTCAAAGAATAAGTAAATTTACGAATTAAAATATTATTAAATAAAATATATATACCCTAGATTAAGGTCAAACCCAAAATTTCATTTTCATGGTCAAAATAAAACCGCCGCTCTCCTTTTTTTTCAAACCTCAATAAAAACCATCGCCCCCCATTGTTCAGCTCCGTCGTGTCGCAGATGATGGCCGCTCCTCTCAGGCCAGCGACGCCGCAGGCAAGCCCCCTCCGACGTCCCCTCTCCTCGTTTTCCTCCCCCTTCTAAAGCGCGACTAACCCCAAACCCTAACCCGAGCAAACCCTAGCCTGCCGCCCATCGCCTGAAGCCGCCGCCCAATAGCGCGCAGACCACCATGCCCTCGCCTCCTCCACTGCGAACACCACCACGCCCTCGCCTCCTCCACTGCGAACACCACCTACGCCATCACGAACCAGAAACCCCCCCCCCCCCCCCATCGCAAAAAAACCCCAGTAAGCATTTTTCCTCTATTTTATTTTAATTTTATTTTAATTTTATTTTATTTTTAAGTATGATGTTTATTTATAAAATGCTTAGATTTTTAATTAGATAATGGGTTAGATTTATTTTTATTTTATTCATGTATACGAATAAAAATAATGTTTTTATATGTATAGATATGGAATAAAAATACTATTTTTATGATTTTAGAAATATGATTTTTAAGCTTTTAAAGATAAGAATTTTATGTATGAAAAGCTTTGATTTTTAGGAGTTAAAAGCTTTAATTTTTAGTTAAGAAAAGTTTATATTTTTAAAAGAGAAAAGATTATATTTAAAAAAAAAGAAAAGATTTTTAATATAGAAAAGGAATGATCTTTAGAAATGAAAAGAAGTGATTTTTTTAAAAATGAAGAAGAGGTGATTTTTATAGCATTGAAATAAAAATGTGATTTTTAATGTGAACAGCGGGAAAAGATCGCATTGGAATTTTGGGCAAATCCGAACCGTTCTAAAATAGAGAATGGAGGAGTGAATCCCTAAGGTGAGAACTTCTCACTTTAATTTTATTTTCTAGTTAAAGTATATACTAGGATGCAAACGGTGCTTAGCAGCACCCGACACCCATCGTCCACAGACCATAGACGACTTGTTTGTTTGTTTGATTGTGTTGTGAAAATTGATTGTGTGATGTGGAACGGAATAAATATTTTATAGTTAGAAATATATTTTTTAACGTGTATATGAATAAAATAAATATTCATAAACAAATCGGACGATTTGTTTATGTACACACATTTGAGTGATATTAATTGGGACGAAAATTTTTACACATCGCCCAACTGCACAAATAAATCTGTATTTGTTGATTGAAATCCAACACGGGTATTGGGATGATATTGGACATACACTAATCTCAATATTTAGTTGTATGTTAGTCGATTGGTTGACAGACTGTTATAAGCGTTAAATATTTATATTTGATGCGTATGCAGTGTAGAATGCACTTTGGATGATGGTTGACTGTGTCTGATTGTTGTGTATGAAATCCATATAATAACATTATATGGTAATTGACTATGTTTTATTCCAGTTCAAAAAGAATAAATATTTTAAAATAACCATTAATTTAAAACAATGAATATTTTAAAATAACATTTTGTAATGGATCAAAATATGATTTTGATGTCCGATTTAGGATGGACGCAAAATATTTAAATATATAAAGTTGTGTTGATTAGATTAACGCCATTTTGACGAGAACGATATTTATATCGATTTTATTCATTTCTATAATGAATATCGAAAAGGACATGATTTCGAAATATAATGTTTTGAAAATATTATCATTTACATATCGATGATATGGAATACTCAATTTTGATTTGAAATTGAATATGAAGTTGAAATCGTTTTGAAAACAAATTTAAAACGATTTATAAAATACGTTTTAAATGGAAATCGACAAAATATATATAATATATTATATATATATATATATATATATAATGACCTGAATAGAACGCGCCACGCCGCGGCAGTTCGTAAATTTCAACCATTGACTTCAAATGGATGTTACGGGAGATCCGACCGTCGGATTCTCCTAAAACCGGAACCGTTGGGTTCGTATCGAAAAGGGCTTTCTAACGAATGTGAGAGATTTGAAATCTAATGTTTGGATTTGGAATTATGTCCAAATCAAATTTGGAAAAGGTCGTTGAAAGTGCAGTTCGATGTCCGTTTATGGAAATTGAATGTACGGCCCTTGATAAAATTATTAAAAATATCAATAATTTGTGTAAAATCATAATAAATGATTTGGAAAGAATTAGGCCGAAAAATTTCATATTTTAAAAGATAAAAATATATTTTTATCGAAATGAACTAGAATAATAAATCCAATATTTTTAAAATAAATAAATTGGATTTGAAATGGTTTTAAAAATAATCGGAATTTCCAATATATGAGTTGGAATGGATTTGAATCGAAATTATCTTTGGAATATTTCGATATTAGATTCCGTGATTATACGGATATTGTGGAGGAGTTTGGAAGATATATATATCGTTCTTCCAATATGATATTTGTTGATTTCAGAATTTGATATTGAATATAAGCAGATATATTTTCTATTCAGAGCCTTGTATTTGATATCAAATGGGGTTGGGTTTGTTATGAATGGTGTCTTCATTAACACTGTTCTTAAACCCAGTTGAGAAAAGATTAAATCTTTTTATTTAGATTTATTGAAGTATACCAATTAATTAATATTGAATTGGAATTGAATCGGAATTGATTTTTGGGTTTATCGTGAATGGTGTTTTAAATAACACTTATTCTTTAACCCGATTAACAATGGAATGTGATTTTGGGTTTATCGTGAATGGTGTCTTAAATAACACTGTTCTTGAACCCCGTTTGAATAAAATAAATCTTTTAATCAAGATTTGAAGAAGAATTACCAATTAGTTAACATTTAATTGGAATTGAAAATGGAACGTGACTTGGGTTTGTTGTGAACTGTGTTTTTAACGACATTCGTTCTTTAACCCGATTTACAGTGAAATGTGATTTGGAATTTATAAATCTTTTTATTAAGGTTTAACGGGAACTTTCCAAAGTAAAATTTTCCAATTTAATATATTAAATTGGAATTGAATGGAATTCGATTTGATAATAATCGAAATGAAATTCTGTGGAGGAAGACTATTAATACATATGGAATTTAAAGGTTTTTGCCGTTATTCCATTTATATTATTAGTCGGATACGGAAATTAATATCGATTATATATTGATTTGTTTTTCCGTGAAGATTCCATAATTAATGGAATGTGATTTGGGTTTATCGTGAACTGTGTTTTAAATGACATTAGTTCTTTAACCTAGTTAAAGGCAGGATTACATGTCTTTCATTGTATTTCGAACTATATGGTTGATCTCTATTAAATATATATCTGTTTGGTGGAGGAGAATTTATTCTCTTGCTTAACACCCTTCTCTGATACGTACGAGCTCAGAGGTTATATATCGGCAGAAATCAATAGTACGACATAGATTGTCGATGCGACATGTTTGTGTTTCCAAAGTTAAATAATCATCAATATTGATTTTTGGAAAGATTAAAACCAAAGGGAGATTAATTTTAATTAGATTGAAATGGGAATTGATAATTTAAATTATCAAATTTAGGAAATGATCGAGAATGGAGTGTCGCCAGTTTTGCTCCTAGCGATAGTTAAATCTTTTATTAGATTTGAACGGGAAATGGAAATTAAATTTACCGATAACAACGTGGTGTTAGGTATGGGATATGACCAGTTTTGCTCTATGGAATGAATAGGTCGGGATTGGCAAATTAAACAAATGATTACTTCGGTAAGGTGCGCTAATCCCGACTAGTTTGGAAAACCGTAATATGGTTTGAAATGATATCCAAAGGAAGATTAAAGAATAAATTTAAAGAATTTATCTTCGATAAAATTAATGGGAACCTTTCCCAAAGTATATGAATATTTGAGTAACAGAATACTCAGAATTGGAATGAGGCGTATGTTGTATTTTTATAACACTTGTTTATTATATACGCGAGTTATTCGGAAAGGCCGGGTTTATACCCATTCTAAATAACTGATTCGACGATATGTCGAAGATGAAGACGGCGGTTGAAGACCGGAGGTCTTCACATCGTTTGGATGATTACTGATGTCTTGATTGGGCTGTACACCCAAGACGAGGTAATAAGTGGTGATCGTCCAGACGTACTTGGATATCGACCAGATATGTGTGGGCCCCTCTCTTGTAATGGACATATGGGACGAGGAATAAGGTGCCTCCGGTTTCGTTCAAACCCAGAACAGACTTGTAAATGGATTGTGTGTCTGACATCGGATTTTATTCTGTGCGGGTTGATTTCTATTAAATATATATCTGTTTGGTGGCGGAGAATTTATTCTCTTGCTTAACGCCCTTCTCTGAGACGTACGAGCTCAGAGGTTACATATCGATAGATATCAGTCGCATGACATGAATTGCCTGTGTGGCATGATGAGATGCAAATGATCAAGGCTTCTGTTGAAAAGCAAAGTCTTGTGGTTGATGATCAAAGCACGGATTAATACAGCCTAGCTTTGTGTATAGCGTTAATTTGCCACTCCTCTGTATGAGTCAAAAATGGGATCGTGACTACTGGGAGTGCACGACGTTTCTTTCTAGATAAGGGTAGTGTCAGCGTTTTACAATCCTTGACATTATTATATTTTTACCTACGTGGTTGTTGGAATGCGAGGCGCCTCGGATATATCGGTCTCTTCGGAGCCTCCGATATGACCGGGAAATGTGTGTTCAGAAATAACCAATCCTCAAACGTAAGGGAGGACCGGCCCTGAAGACCCAAGGGTCTTCTACGGGAGATCCTGAGACATGTGCTAGTGTGTCTCGAATCGGGGAGGAACTATCCGTGGCCTCGATTCATGACGGAAATCCAATTTCCAATACTTGACATTTCGGTTTTGATTGTAGAGCCTAGTATGGCGTCATGATGTATGGTACCCATGCCGTCTAGGGTTGATACATTTATATTTGAAGTTGTTTTATATACTTTACACTATAATAGTATCAAAATGATTTGTTTTAAACGTACCAAGCATTATTTGGCTATTATAAGGTAAAACCATATCCTCCGGCTTGCGTTGCATTGTGTGATGGGACCTGGGTCTTATAATAGTTTCATTTTTTTCAAAAAGCGTTGCGTTGTTAATTCTATGCACTAGTATTCTTGGGAGGAAACCTGTTCCATGTTATACGACGTGGTCCCTTGATTTACTATATTTTAAAGTAAAGTTTTAAATAATTATTTTAGTTCTCACACCAGTCACATGACTGACCTAGAGTTTATTGTTTTAACCTAAACTCTGGGTGCCCCTATTTTCCACATGGCAGCTAGTAGTTTTGGTTTTCCACATTTGTATTCATAGGATCCTGGTTTACAGCTGGAATGATATTTGGAAACCTCTATATCCGTATATTCTTTTCAGTTGTGTTTTGTATTATTTTCCGCTGCATTGTGACTTGTAATCTCTGATATTGATCAAATGTGTATTATTTGTTCATACTCTGTATATTCTGGTATTCTGATGCAATTATTGTAATAAGCAATGAAATATTCTTCTGTGTGTGTTCTGATTCATCTTGTTCTCAGACAATCCGTTCTTTCTCTTCTCCTCGGAGACTGGGGAAGTTCGGGTCGTCACACATATTAATTCCAAAAATTCTAAAAATTGGAATATAACAATAATTTGACATTCTGGATCCAACAAAAGTGGTTTCATCGAAAACATAGGTCGTTTGCGAAATGGCTATTTTTAAGGGCTATATATTATATAAAATTTTGTAGCGACTATTTTGAATTTTCAATTGGACTTAACTTTTTATTCTCGTTATGAAATCTGGATTTTTCACATTCGTCGGAAAGATATTTTCAAATAGATTCAAATATTTCTGGTTTTACTAAAATCCAATTTGTTTTGAATCCTGTAGATTCATTTGAAATTTGAAATCGAATTTTCAAACTACCGCACCATTTCAGGCTTGTTATATAATTAAAATAAATTTATTCGTTCTGACTTTGATTTAAGTAAATTATTAGTCATTATTATTTAAAATAAATCATTTTAAATATTCAAAATCCATTAAAATTGCTAAAATAAATTTTTTAAGTTGGTTCTGATTTTCCGGTTTGTTGCATTATACGTTCAATCTATGTTTATAAAAATATTCGTTATTATAATTCCAATCTAAACTCGAATAGATTTGTTACATTATCCAATTTACACAATGTTGCAAATTCAACTAATTCCTACCTATTTCGGAATTAAATTTACTATTCCACTATTTATATTAATTAAATATTCTAATTTATGGAAAATAAGTCATTTAAATCTCCAAAACAACCTTTTAAATAAATAACAAATTAATTATTCAGTTACTAAAATTGCAGGTCATTACCTTCCTCCTCCCTTAAAAGTATTTTGTCCCAAAAATTACTAAGGTACGAAAAATACTACAAACCTATTTACTAGGTTAAAAATCTTTTGATTTACTTCTTAACTACTATTTTAACTGAACCAATTTATTTTAGTTAAAATATTAATTCATTGTTACCAATGAAAATTTTCAAAAATTCTGAAAATTTGCTAACACGTTAAATTTTTTATTTTTTATTTTTATTTTTTGCAGAATCACCTCTATATGGAGGGATGTAACAACCCTCATTCTACGCATCTAGGATCGTAGAATATTTATTTCTTTTTCTAGGTAAGTCGTATGGTCGTGTCCTTTTGGGAAACGACTAGTGGGGTCATTTCCCATGTTCATGATTTTTGCCAATTTTTAAATGACCGTTTTGCCCCTAGTTGATCTTGTTTCGTCCATAACTTTTGACTAGAAAGGAATTTTGACCTGAAACCACTTCCATTAGCTCCGGATGATGGTTTCTCTTTCCGTAGAGTGGTCATAATAGCCAAACGGACTTACCGTTTGGGAGATATGGCTGAATTAAGGTTTAAAGGGTTATTTTCAGCTAATTGGGTTTAACCGGGTAATTAGCAGCTAGGCCCAAAGGGGGTTTCGGGATTAGTGGTATTTAAGGGCTGCTAGGGTTAGGATTTCGGTTTTAGACTCATTTTTCCAGCCGCCACTTATTTTCTTCAACCCTAGTCATGGCCTCCAACATCTAGAATCATCCCAAATCACCTCTAATCACTTTCTAATTGAAGATTAAGCTAATTAGCATCAAACCAAGGTTAATCAACATCAAATCAGAGTTGGAGCTACTGCTAAGCATTGGAATTCAACCCAAACAGAGAATCATTTCAGATCTATAGTTTCCTTTGTGGCAAAGGTGAGTGATTTGCATTGTTTTTCACTAATTACGCCTAATTATGATAATTAGCGAAGATTAGCGAAGTTATGGCTCAGAAAAATCTAGAAAATTTCCTAAAATTCTAAAACATCATTTTATGCCTCTGATATGAATTTGGGTTAATTTCGACTAATTTTGCAAATCCCGGAATTTGGGGGATTAAGGGGTGATTAGTGAAAATTAGCGAATTTATGCATGTTAAAAATCTGGAAAAATATTTAAAAATTGCTAAATATTATTTTAGGCCTCTGTTAGAAAATTTGGCTGATTTGGTTAAGTTTTGTTAATCCTATCATTAGATTTGCTTAAACGTGATTAAGAGGGATTAAGGGAAAATATGGGGTTTTTGGCTATGTTTGATCCGTTTTAACATACTATATTGTTGTTTTGCTGTTTGTGGATATTTATACTTGTTGCTATGACTGTATGGTATGCTTTATGATTGTTTAGAATAGTTGGAATGGTTGAAAACGCCGTCGAGAGGCGAAAATAGCTTGCTGGAATGGTGCAGGTTTTCTTTGGGTCGAGTTAGACCGACCAGGGGAGACCGATCAGGTTAGGAAAGACCGACCACTATGCGATGTTCGACCGACCCCATACGATGATGAAGTACGACCGAGCAGGGATGGTGAAGTACGACCGACCAGGAATGGCGAAGTGTTCGACTGACCAGGGGGCAATACCGACCGACCAGGGATGGTGAAATACGACCGACCAGGAATGGTGAAGTGTTCGACCGACCAGGGGGCAATACCGACCGACCAGGGTAGAGATGATGAAAACCGACCAGAATGAAAGCTTCTTGCACGCTCTGACCCGATCCACTTCGGAAGCCACGAACCGATGGTGCGACCTGATCCGATGGAGCTGGAGCGCCACGAGCTAGAAGGAGCATGACCCGATCCGTATGGCGCGACTCGATCCGATGGAGGTAGAACGACCGATCCGAATAGAGATGCTGGACTTGAAGTGAGGACCACGAACCGAACAGGGGAGCACGATCTGAGGAGAAGAACTGAATGAAGACCGATCCGGTGAAGACCAATAACCCGAGACGCAAAGGTAGTCCAAGTTGGAAGTTAGAGCTCAGGATCCAGATGGGAACCAATGAGTTCACTTCACGATTGGGCATTGCTGCGGGACGTGTGCAAAGGGGTTATCGATGCCTATCACTTTGGTTTACCACTGATAAATGGATTAGGGGCTCATAGCGCAGTTATACGGGGTTGGACTCCGTCATGGCCCAAAGGATTAGGTGAACAGAGTAATGGGTATCGTATGCTTTACGCACTGAGTGAGAGGTGTGAGGATGGTTGCTATGCTTGATTGTTTGACATCACTATGACATACACACCCCCACCCCCGTATTCTTTACACCATATGTTAGTGGCACCTTAGAGTATTGTACGGTATGTAGTGCTAACTCTTTGGTTGCAGGTCCAGGTTCAGGTATGATTGGATTATACCTGTTATTGTTCTGTTTTGTTTAGCTGCTTATCGCTCACACCAGACTTTTTGTCTGACCCAGAGTTTTATGTCTCTTCTTATTACTCTGGATGCTCACACGAGCAGACTAGAGACAGGTTAGGTGGATGCACGGGTAGCTGTACTGGAGACGAGCAGGAGGCTTCCACGTATGATATTTATGTATTATCTCCCTGTGTTATCGATGGTCACTGCTTGGGCATTAGTAGTGTACCTTTTCCTTTCTTTTGCTTAGAGACAGTATTTTTGAAGTTGTAATAAGGATGTTGGATAATAAGCTGTATTTTGGATTTCCGCTGCCATGTTAGACATGATTTAGTTTTTCAGCTTATGCACTGTCTCGCCTATTTTATGTCAAAGTTATGTTATTATTATATTTTATTCCATGCGCTGTGAGACATTCTACAGGTTCTGTGTTAGTTCTTCATCTTCTTTCTTTCCTTCCGACGACCGTTCCGCGCTAGTTAGACATGTGTACAACGCACTTTCGAAGGAAATGTCGGCTAGTGCAGGGCGGGCCGTCACAAGGGACTTCTGTGATATTGCCGGAACAATAAATATATGTACATTAACCCACACCTTTGGAAAAATCCAATTCATAAACCAAATTTTGTATTTTTTCCCATGCATACCTTATATAAGCGCTATTAAGCGAGTTAGGCAACCCAAGTAGCTCCATCTTCCAGTTCTTTCTCAATTCCAACTAGTATGCCTCAAAATATGGAATTTATACAACATTTCATTCATTTACTTATGTGAGCACTTTAATTCCATATTCAACATGTTATACATGAATATTAATAAGCCATCACCAGTTTCAACATCCAGTCACCCATTTAAATTGATTTACATATTATTCCATTCTATTGGAATGAATTACAATCGACTTACATGCATCTAATTTATCTTCCACCCAAACTTTAATTAAACCATTTATTCATGGATGTACAACCAGTTTCCTTACTTAAACATATTATAAAGTATACACCCAATATGTAAATGTAGACTCTGTAACAACCCGAAAAATCTGAACCAATTTGAAAATTTTAAATTGGCTAAAATAGTGGATTTTAAATATTTAAAATAAATATTTTAAATAATAACGATGAAAAGTAAGTTTGAATCGACGTTTGAAAATAAATATAATTAATTCTAATTATAAACAAGGCCTGAAAAGGCGCGGTAGTTCCAAAATTTGAATTCAAACTTTGACTGACTGTACCGGGTGCGAAACAAAACGGATTTGAGTGAAACCAAAAATATCTAAATCTGTTAGTGAATATCTTTCTAACGAATCTGAAAAATCAAAGTTTCATAGTGGGATGCAAAAGTTACGGCCAAATGAATTTTCAGAAAGGTCGCTATAGAGTTTATATAGCCCGTGAAAGGGGCCATTTTGCAAAGGACCTCGGAATTCGACGAAACCACTTTTGTTGGATCCGGGATGTCAAATTATTTCTAGGTTTCAAATTTCATAATTTTTGAAGTTAATATGTGAGCGTGGCAAAGGAAAACGTGTTTTGGTCAATTACATTTAAATTGGATCGACCAGAAATGGGCCATTTTTCAAACGGTCTCAGAATTCGACGAAACTAGTTTTGTTGGGACCGTATCGTCAAAACATAGCTAGATTTATTTTTCTGGAATTTTTAGAATCAGTATGTGGCCCCGGCAAATTGAAATGTACATTCAAATTAAATATTGAATTTTTTATATTTTAATTTGAAGGGAAACTGACTGAAACAGTCGAATGGGCCTACGAAACATATCCCATTGTGTTCGGAATGGGGGTATTTAGCTTAGGACGACAGTCGTTGGGTTTGAATTGATGTTCGTGTGTGACAAGGGGTATTTTCGAATTTTTAAAAATTTATAAATATAAAAAAAATCTCATTGGGCCAACTCATTTTCTCTCTCCCCGCTTTCTCTTTCTTCCTCCCCAGATCGACGACGGAAATCGTCCAAACCTTCCCCCTCCGATTCCTCCTCCTACACGTGATAAAACACCGTGCTCCTTTGGATATTTTTGTAGCGCTATCAACGATCTTCAAATCCATATATAGTTTGTATTTTTTTCATCGAGGATACAGGGAGAAATCGAGCTCGAAAGTCTCGAGTTTCCAGCCGCCGCCGCCATCAGCAGGGACCAACGAGTGGGCCCCACCACCACGCGTGGAGGCGCCCCTCCTCCTTCTTCGTCATGGCGCTGGCCGATCGTCCTGAAGTGGCGCGGATTTCGAAAAAAATGAAGACCTAGTTTTGAAGAATTTCATAAGGTAACGACTAATAAACTATTTAATAGCTGTTTAAAGCGCTACGGTTTTTGATTTCACTGTAAAAATCATATCTTTTTCGTTTCTTGACGAAATTCAGTGAAACAAGAGACAATGAACTCGTGTGGACGTCTTCTACATTCTAGAATAGACCGCATATTTTTCTAAGCCTTCTGCTATTTTTGGTGGAGTGGAACCCAATGTGAGATTTCTAAATTATAAACGATAAGGAAAACGATGATGTATAAATTATATAGTCGATGTATGAGTTATATAAGCGCTGTACACCTCTTGTATAAGCATTGTATAAGTTGTACGCTCGATATATAAGTTATATATGTGTTGTAAAAATTATATATGTGTTGAATGAGAAGTGAAATGCTTATATAAATATATATATATACGCCCCTCGTTCACAAACCATGGACGATATTTATTGGTTGTGATTGGTGTGAAAATTGGTTGATAGCGAATGGTTGATTTGAATTGTTTGTGGTTGGAATTGATTGATTGTGGTTGAAAAATACCCGTTTGTGGTTGAGAATTATTTGGTTGAAACCACATAGGATTAGTTTGTGTAAAAGAAAAAAATATACATGCCGCTTACGTTCGAACTAGTTGCATGAAATCCCCATTGTCAAAAGCTGCGAGGCTTTAAGGTAGAGCGAGGAGCCGTACTAGGGACGACCCCGGTTTTAACTACCCTGTCGTTATGCTACCGAAATTTTGCATAATATTCATGTGTTAGAATTATTTTCATATGTTTAAACTATATTCGTGTGTTGAATAGAAAACCTTCATGTGTTGAATAGAAATTCATTCGTTGAATAGAAATTCATGTGTTGAATGGTATTCGTGTTTGAAATAAAGTGTTTTAACAATAAAAAACACATTTTTATTTTATATATACGAACTATAGAAACTGTTCATGTGTTGAATAGAAATTCATTCGTTGAATAGAAATTCATGTGTTGAATGGTATTCGTGTTTTAAATAAAGTGTTTCCACAATAAAAATCACATTTTTAGTTTATATATACGAACTATAGAAACCGTTCATGTGTTGAATAGAAATTCATTCGTTGAATAGAAATTCATGTGTTGAATGGTATTCGTGTTTGAAATAAATTGTTTTATAATAAAAATCATATTTTTATCATCTATATGAACTATATAAAATAGTCATGTTTTGAAATAAATTGTTTTATAATAAAAATCATATTTTTATCATCTATATGAACTATATAAAATAGTCGTGTTTTGAAATAAATTGTTTTATAATAAAAATCATATTTTTATCATCTATATGAACTATATAAAATATTCGTGTTTCAAATAAAGTGTTTCGATAATAAAAATCATATTTTTATCATCTATATGAACTATATAAAATAGTCGTGTTTTGAAATAAATAGTTTTACAATGAAAATCACATTTTTATTATATACATGAATTGTTAAAAATAGTGAAGTGTTGAAATAGAAGTCAATTAGATAAAAATATCATTTTTATGAAAGGTATGAAAAGAATATGGTTTTGAAATCGGAGAATCGATTATATATATATATAAATATAATTAAAATGAATCGAATAACGAAGCTGCAGTTCATGTTTTGGAACCGTGATTTCAAACGATTAGTGCGGGAGATCCGACTATCGGATTTTCCCGAAACCGAAACCGTTGGGTTCGCTTTGGAAATATCTTTCCAACGACACCAACTTTGTAAAGATCCAACGGTTGGATTGTCTGGAATGTTTAATTCAAATCTGAAGAAAAACAGCGCCAGAATCGATTATATTTATATATATAAATATAATTAAATTAAATCGAATAACGATGCTGCAGTTCGTATTTTGAAATCGAAACTTCAAACGATTGTACCGGGAGATCCGACCGTCGGATTTTCCCAAAACTGGAACCGTTGGATTCATTTTGAAAAGATCTTTCTAATGATATAAATTTTGTGTAGATCCAACGGTTAGATTTTCAGATATGTGTAAATCAAATCTGAAGAAAAATAGCGCCACGGCCGCGTTATGGCCTGAAGCGTCGTTTGAATAAATTGGCTATTTTTAAATAAATAAAAAAAGCGATAAATCGTTATAAAATATTATAAACAATATTGAATGTGAAATTTAGAAACTAACTGAAGGTTAGCTAAGTCGAATGGTTTCCTGGGTTTTGATCTGATGTTGGTTTCGACCTTCGGGGTTAATATTTGGGAAGTCGTTCTTTTACTGATTTACGGTTAGTGACTAATGAATTGGAATAAGACGTATGTTGTGTTTGTGTAGCACTTGTTTATTATATATGCGAGTTGCTCAGAAAGACCGGGTTTATCCCATTCTGAATAACCGAATCGACGATAAGAAATCGAAGATGAAGACGGTGGTTGAAGATCGGAAATCTTCACCTCGGTTGGATGATAACTGATGTCCTGATTGGGAGGCATCCCGAAATATGGATAATGAGTGGTGATCGTCCAGACGTACGTGGAGATCGATAGGTATGCGAGGTATATAGTGCCTCCGGTTTCGTTCAGACCCAGAATGGACTTGTAAATGGACTGTGTGTCTGACATTGGAATTCGTTATGTGTGACTGATAGCCATCAGTTGCATGGTGTGAATTGCCTGTGTGGCACGCTAAGATGCAGTGATCAGGGCTTCTGTTGAAAAGAAAAGTCTTGTGGTTGATGATCAAAGCACGTCCTGTGTGGCCTAGCTTTGTGTATAACGTGAATTCGCGAGCCTCACACCCCGGTATGAACCAGAAACGGGAGAGGACCTCATGGAGGGCATGCGTTTCCTTCTACCTAGAGGTGGTGTCAGTGCTTAACCTGGCTGACATTCATATTATTTTCACCTGTGTGGTTGTTGCTGTTGCGAGGCGCCTCGATTATATCGGTCGATCCGGGACCTATGGAGTCATTCGTTGGCTCATTGACGCCCCATAGGGTGGGGAAACGCATTGTTCAGGCATTTTAATCCACATCGGTGGACCGGGCCTGAAGATCCAAAGGCTTGACTGAGTACTTGCCGGAGACACGGGCTAGAGCGTCTCGAATTCGGTTAGGACTATCTTTTGCCTTGGTTCAGGACGGAAATACAATTTCCAAATACGACATCGTGCGGTTTTGATTGTATACCTATATATGGCGACATAGTGATATTGGGCATTAATGTCGTCTATGATTGATACTTATGATTTGAAATTGTTTTTGAAACATATAAACACTAGTAATAATATCAAATGCTTTTGTTTTATTCGTATCAAGCATATTTTGGCCATTATAAGGTAAAAACTCTATCCTCCGGTTTGCGTTGCATTGTGTGATGGGAACTGCGTTTTATAATGGCTTCATTTTTATAAAAAGCATTGCGATGTTTAAAAGAATTACTTGTTTTAAAACACTTGCAATCCAATGGAGTAAACCCGTTCCGCGAAAGTGGCATGGTCCTGTGATTAGCCATATTGCAAAATGTGTTAAGTAGATTTCTTATACCAGTCCCATGACTGACTCGTAGTTTTTTCACTTGCAAATTCGGGTGCCCCTTTTTCTACATGGGCAGCCTTGTATTCAGGTTAGCAGGCTCTTTCTGGATAGCTGTAGCTGAAGATGGATTCTATCATTTATCTCTTTTTATGCTGTTCAGCTCCTATTGTACATATTATGTTTGTTTTCCGCTGTAGACATTTATGTATAGCTGAACTGTATTTGTACTAAGTATGATCCTGTATACTGTGTAACTCTGATGATTATGTTTATCCAGTGTATTCTATTGTGCATTATCTGGTGTATTTATTTAATTTTGTTCTGCTATGATCTGTTTATGTGTTATATTCCAAAGATTACCCTAAACACCGTCGTACGGGGTTTTGGGGTCGTCACAGACTCCATATGCGAATATTTACTTACTTCGATACCAATTTACATGACATTCCATTTAAATCTAATTGAATCACATGTCACTTATTTTTATCCAATCCGTATGGACTTATAATATGCTCACATTCTTTCCAAATTGATTTCAAATTGATTTTAAATCAATTTCAACCTTTACTTTAAATTCACTAATCAACCTCTAATTAGTTCACTTGCATGATTCAATTTAGTTTGAACTAACCATGAATTTTCTATTGATCAAGTATTACAGCTTTCGGGGTTCACTTTTGGAGTTTGGAGCTTATATCGGGTTTTTCTCACCAATATCTATTGATCGGTTGATCCAGTTTTCAGCTATCCATGTTGTTCTGTCTCAAACAGTTATTATTTATTCATGTATTAGAAATCACTGTATTAGACTTCCGCTGTATTATCTATGTAAACTCTATTGTAAATTTTATTTAGTAACTTCATGACTACTATTGTATTATGTATTTTCTGGTGCGAGTTATTATATTGCTCTATGTCTGTGATTTTTGATTCTGTGATTTATTCTATCTACCTCAGAATCTAATAACATTTGTCCTTTCAAACAGTTTGAGTTGGTTTTATTACTGGCTTGAAGCGGACGAAAGACAATATGTTACAAAAGTGAACCACAAATTTTCTATTGTATGGAAACTTTGGTTAAATAAAAATAAAAATATATAGGTAGAATATTGTCACCTGAAATGAACATATACATGCAACAATGCATTGTAGCCATGTCATTGACCTATTACATTTGATATATTCCTGCACATGCTTTTGACCTATTTCAATATGTGATATGAAACTAATATGTGGTACATAAAACGATATCTGAGTATTTGATTCCTATGTGATATAATATTTATTCAGGTTATAGAAATATCAAATTCAAAGCGTGGGATCTCAGATTGGAAATGAACAAAGTAATCTAATTTGGATATTTAAATAAATGAGAACATGAAAATATGAATGTTTTGAAATAGCATTTCTGAATCTAACAGAACAACATGTTATTAGATACGCATTATATTTTACCTGTTATATCTTGATGAGGTTATGTTGTATTGGGCTAGGCATGTATTCTTTTTGTCTGCATCTCTTTTCTTCTGTACGTATAAGTGTACTAGAGAAAAATGTAACTTACAATTTAATTCACCAGTAAAAAAATTTGATTCATTACATAATGCAGTTTACAAAATTTAAAACATGTACTCTGTTGCCCTTTTTATTCATTGTAAAGCTGCAACAGTCTATGTCATGTTCCGGTATGCATGGCAGGTTGTACACTTGGCTATCTATGTTAGTTGTTGAATATTTACCCCTGTTACCTTAACGTATATACACTACCGAGTTACCATTACCATGCCCATTTACATTTTATAACGTCATATATAGTTGCCTAAATGTACATGTTGAGTTACCTTAACACCTTCCTATGTATGCAGCTAACACTAAATGTATCCAGTTAGAGTGTGAGTGTCCCTTTGAATCTTATATATGCAATTCATTGCTGCATACTGTGATCACCATATGTCTACTTTATGCTGCCCTGTTTTATAGTCTGAGATGCTCGATTTTGTCATATATGTTGAAGGGTTTAACTTAGATATTTGATACATTAGAATATTTAATTAGAGATAGGATTAACTATTTATTTTATGTTTTATTGAAGTTGATTTAATTGAACAAAGATTAATCCTAACTCGAGTGTTTTGTGTTTTTTTTTGCATGGAACGCTCAGGTCAGATACGAGTGTTGCAGATCTATAGATTTCAGTTGTTGCAGTTACAGAGTGACGAATATGCCCGCTTGTGGACTACTTAAAATTTGCAAATTTTTGGTAAATAATTCAATGTATTTTTTTTCTTTTGCTGTGTATATGAATTTTGTAAACTCTAATATTTTGTATAAAATGCTTCCGTTGTGAGATATTGTAATTTATTTATGCTGTGATTTCTGTGTTGATTCTGTTTAAACCCTGTAAGCTAAATAACAATCTGTGGTTTTGAGCGGTTTAAGTTGGTTTAATTACCGACTTGAAGCAGTCGAAAAGGAAGGTCATTACATCTAATCTATTTTATTCACTTATAAACAAGTTGAATTTTATTTATAACTCAAGTTCCATATTGAATCTCAGTTTTCTATACTCGAGTTCACAGCTCATTTTTTATTCAAATTCAACTTTATTCATTATTTATTTGGTTTTTACATTCAAGTCTGTTTTTGCTTCATTGAGTTGTCCTGACTACATTCCCATCTTATTTAGCTCAATCTTTATATCAAATATCAATATCTAATTCACGCATCTAACAACTTAACTCGGTTAAATTTATTCATATATTCAAACGACTAATTATTTTCTATTTATTTCACCTTCAACCTTTCCAATCCAGGTCTAGATTTTATTATAGAAGTCATCCCATTCTCACTTTCTTTTCACTTGTTTTCAAGATCCTTTTATCACTCAATGTTGGATTTATTTATTCAACCCAAAATACCAAATCATTTCCATTTGGTTTTCTATTCCATTTACCAATTTATAAGTTATATAACTTATTTTCACACTTCATCTACTCAATACTTGAGTAAATTTCATTCAAATTTATAGTTCACCATTATAAAATTATCTACAACTCAATTTTTCTATATTCCATTTCATTCAATATTCATTGTTAATTCAATTCCAAATTTTCACTCCATACATACCGGCATTAAGCCTTTTAATCGGGCTTAACCAATTTATCTTTGTTTTATTTTCCATTCCATTTCTTTTTTAAGACAAAATCTTAATAATCTTACAACCACTTAAGGGAAAGCCTTTTCTCTTTTTTCTGAAACTATCCATCTTCTTTTACATTCTTTTAATAAATTCTTACTTGAATTTATTCCATTCAATCATTATGACCTATGGTCATAAAACAATTTTCACAATTCAACATTTTCCCTTCATCACCATTTAGAACCATCCACTGCTCATTCAATTCATCTTCTTTATCTTATCCAAGTTAAATTTCAATTTATACAGTCTTTCTCCTTATTTAAATTATTTAACTTACAGTTAAACTTTACCCTACCTAGGAATTCACATTCCCAATTTTGTAAGTTCAAAACTTATTTCCTTCCATTTTCATATCATGTGAACTCCAGAATTCAAATACCTGGTTTAGTTTTTAATTAAATTGAAATCATACATATATTTATTTTAATATCAAATCCCATTCTTTTTTTTGGATTCTAAATCAAATCTTGGTTTCCTTTCTCAAATCAATTCATAACCAACTCTACGGCAATAATTCGTTACTTAGAAACTCGACAATGAACACTGATAATGTCGGATCATCATCGGCATTATTTTCCAGTGATTGAAGTGAGTTCAATGCTTAATCATTTTCAAAATCTATTTAAATATGATTTCTATTCAAAAAAACTTCCAAGTAATGCTCTTCTACTTTATAATACTCTAGAAAATATTTTCTAAATCATCCAGGATTTAAATTATCAAATTCTAGTTTGAACTGGATCTTAGTTCATCTCATTTGTACACATTATCTATATTCTAATTAAATTTGGTTATACATAACAATTTCAATAATTTATATTTTTATTTGATTGTAATTAAGATCAACACATCCATATACTATAATATTTCAAAAAAAAATTTGCATCAAATTATTGTTGGGCAAAATTACTTGATTTACCCATTTTAAAATAATACTCTGTCGAATTGCTTTGTTCGTGAGTTTAGAAACACCTATCGATACAGTTGTACATTCTTTACCGACCAAAATCCAAAAACCACTCATTAAACAAGTCAACACAATATAAAACAAATTTTATACAGTCTACAAGTACGCGCTTATGTGTATACAGTCAAACTCAATCTGGGGTATTGCTAACCTCATCTCTATTAAGTCACGCCATAGAGCCAAGGTTATTACTCAACCTTTAGCTCTGATACAACTGTCACGAACCAACCAATTCCGAATCTTAATTATCGACATAAACACCATGTCTACTAGTCAAGAACCAAAAATTACCAGATCATTTACAGAAAGAAGTTAGAGGGTGAGAAATAAAAATAAAGGAAAACTAAAATACAAGAAAAGGAAGAACACAAATCTCACATCAAAACGAATAAAATATATAAGATAACATAATTTTTGAAATACCAATCGGTAACTGTATATATACGTACCATTATCAGAGTACAATATAACACATCACAACGGAAATAAATAGCAGTTATCTAATGCTGAAGCCTCCTGCTCCAAGCACCTTCAACTGTATTTGAAAAAAAATCCTAAGTGCTAGACTATCCGTACAAATTTTGGCACCCAAGAGTTTAGGGTAAAACAAAACAAAACAAAATAAACTTTGGGTCAGCCATGGGATTGGTGTGAGTAAACTCCAACCATTTGGTTTAACTTTAGAAAAAAATCCTTTCGAAAGAAAAAATAATCGTAAGACCAATGCACACATAAACAAGGATGGGTTTTACCTTAGGATAACCCAGAATATCCTTTATATCAAAACTACTCTGATATTTTAATAGTGTTTAAATCAAATAAATAGCAATCTACCAGAACGCTTGCATCTCACGCTGTGAAGTCCCCAAATCCCGCAACACGGTGGCAAGGGTAATCTTTGGAATATAACACATAAACAGATAACTGCAGAACATAAATAAATAAATACACCAGATAATATACAAAAGAATACACTGGATAAACATAATCATCAGAGTTACACAGTATACAGGATCATATTAGTATAAAATACAGTTCAGCTATACATAAATGTCTACAGCGGAAAACAAAACATAATATGTGCAATAGGAGCTGAACAACATAAAAAGAGATAAATGATAGAATCAATCTTCAACTCCAGCTATCCAAAAACAGCCTGCTAAAACCTGAATACAAGGCTGCCCGTGTAGAAATAGAGGCACCCGAGTTTGCAAGTGAAAAAAACTACGAGTCATTCATGGGACTGGTATGAGAAATCTACTTAACATATTTTATAATATGGCCAATCACAGAACCACGCCACTTTCACGGAACGGATTTACTCCACTGGATTGTCAGTGCTTAAAACAAGTAAGTCTTTTAAAACATCGCAATGCTTTTTATAAAAAATGAAGCCATTATAGGACTCAGTTCCCATCACACAATGCAACGCAAACCGGAGGATAGAGTTTTACCTTATAATGGCCCAAATATGCTTGATACGAATAAAACAAAAGCATTTGATATTATTACTAGTGTTTATATGTTTCAAAAACAATTTCAATCATAAATATCAATCATAGATGGCATTAATGCCCTATACCACTATGTAGCCATATATAGGTATACAATCAAAACCGCACGGTGTCGTATTTGGAAATTGGATTTCTGTCATAAACCAAGGCAAAAGATAGTCCTTACCGAATTCGAGACTCTCTAGCCCGGGCCTCAGGACCTTGACATAGGTGAGCCCTTTAATCGTCAGGGTCGGTCCACCGATGTGGATTAAAATGCCTGAACACTGCCTTTCCACACCCTTTGGGGCGTAAATGAGCCAAATGACTCCATCGGCTCCACATAGTCACCGATATATCCGAGGCGCCTCGCAACAGCAACAACCACATAGGTGAAAATAATATAAATGCCAGGGCTGGTAGGTCACTGACACCACCCAATCTTGAAGGAAACGCATGTCCTCCCTGAGGTCCTCTCCCATTTCTGGTTCATACCAGGGTGTGAGGCTCGCGAATCAACGTTGTACACAAAGCTATGCCACACAAGCGGTGCTTTGATCAGCAACCACAAGACTTTGCTTTTCAACAAAAGCCTTGATCATTTGCCACTTAGGCATGCCACACAGGCAGTTCACTCCATGCGACTGATTTCTATCGAAATATAACCTCTGAGCTCGTACGTCACAGAGAAGGGCGTTAAGCAAGAGAATATATTCTCCGCCGCTAAACAGATATATATTTAATAGAGATCAAGCAGCACAGAACAAAATCAAATGTCAGACACACAGTCCATTTACAAGTTCGTTCTAGGTCTGAACGAAACCAGAGGCACTTTATACCTCGCATATCCATCGATCTCCAAGTACGTCTGGACGATCACCACTTATTATCTATATTTTGGGATGCCTCCCAATCAAGACATCAGTTATCATCCAACCGAGGTGAAGATCTCCGGTCTTCAATCACCATCTTCATCATCGACTTCTTATCGCCGATCAATTATTTGAAATGAGATTTAACTCGGCCTTTTCAATTAATTCACGTATATTTAGAATTTAAATCAATTCATTTCAATGGTTGAATTATTCGACATCAATAATTCTGTTCTTAAATATAATTTTCACGCCAAACACATTCAACCATCAAATATCCAACAAACCGAGTAAATTCAGTTTATTTCCATTCCATATCGTTTATAATATTTTATAACGATTTATCTCTATTTTATTCATCTAAAAATAGCCAATTCATTCAAATGACGCTTCAGGCCATAACGCGGCCGTGGCGCTGTTTTTCTTCAGATTTGATTTTTACACATCTGAAAATCTAACCATTGGATCTTCACAAAGTTTATATCATTAGAAAGATCTTTTCAAAACGAATCCAACGGTTTCAGTTTTGGGAAAATTCAATGGTCGGATCTCCCGTACTAACCGTTTGAAGTTACGATTTCAAAATAAGAACTGCAGCGTCGTTATTCGATTTAATTTAATTATATTTTTATTTGTATAAATATAATCGATTCTGGCGCTGTTTTTCTTCAAATTTGAATTAAATATTCCAGGAAATCCAACCGTTGGATCTTTAAAAAGTTGGTGTCTTTTGAAAGATATTTCCAAAGCGAACCCAACGATTTCGGTTTCGGGAAAATCCGACGGTCGGATCTCCCGCACTAATCGTTTGAAATCATGGTTTCAAAATACGAACTGCAGCTTCGTTATTCGATTTATTTTAATTATATTTATATCTATATAAATATAATTCAATCTTCGATTCTAAAACCATATTCAATTCACACATTTGATAAAAACGATATTTTTATCCAACAGCTATTTATTTCAACACATCACTTATTTTTAACAGTTCATATATATCATAAAAATGTGATTTTTATTGTAAAACAATTTATTTCAAAACACGATTATTTTATATAGTTCATATATATCATAAAAATGTGATTTTTATTGTAAAACAGTTTATTTCAAAACACGATTATTTTATATAGTTCATACATAAGGTAAAAATGTTATTTTTATCTTTCAAAGAATTTATTCAATACATGAACTTCATTCAACACATGAATTTCTATTCAACACATGAATTTTATTCAACACATGAATTTTATTTCAACACATGAATTTTATTTCAACACATGAATTTTATTCAACGCATGAATTAATTTCAACACATGAATATTTCAGAAAATTTCGGCAGCATAACGGCAGGGTAGTTAAAACTGGCACGATCCCTACTACGGCTCCTAGCTCTACCTTAAAGCCTCGCAGCTTTTGAGAATGGGGATTTTCAATATCTAGTTCGTACGCAGACGAATTTTCCCGTATACTAATCCTACTGGGATTTTAAACACAATCAATCATTTCAAATCAACCATTCATGATATTCACCAAATTTTCCCATCAACCAATAATCCAAACAATATCACAACCAATATATATCGTCCATGGTCTGTGGACGAGGGGAGTATATATATATCCACAATCATTCATTCATTCATTAATCGAATAAATTTACCATTCATTCATTGATTAAATTAGCTATCATTCTAATAATTTAATTAATCAAATCCACAATCACACAACACAAACAACAATCAATTTGTTTTTATCTTTTCAAATATATATCTTTTATGTATTCAAAAATAATATTTCTAAAACCAAACTATATATATAATCACAAATACGCTATTTATAAACAAACAACTCTTAACTCATTCTGGGGCATTTCTAACCCCATCTCTAATGAGTTATTCTGATTCTGCTATACTCATACTAGGACATTACTGATCCTATCTATAATGAGTTATTCGTCCTAGAACTCTACTAGTTCTATCTATGATGAGTTCGTTAATATGTTATATTCCAGAGCTAAGCTTAACCAAAGCTCTGATACCACATTGTGACGACCCCAAACCCCGTACCACGGTGGCAAGGGTAATCTTTGGAATATAACACATAAACAGATAACAGCAGAACAGAAATAAATAAATACACCAGATAATGTACAAAACTATACATAAATGTCTACAGCGGAAAACAAAACATAATATGTACAATAGGAGCTGAACAGCATAAAAAGAGATAAATGATAGAATCCATCTTCATCTCCAGCTATCCAGAAACAACCTGCTAAAACCTGATTACAAGGCTTCCCGTGTAGAAATAGGGGCACCCGAGTTTACAAGTGAAACAAACTACGAGTCAGTCATGGGACTGGTATGAGAAATCTACTTAACATATTTTATAATATGGCCAATCACAGGGCCACTTCACTTTCGCGGAACGGGTTTACTCCATTGGATTGCCAGTGCTTAAAACAAGTAAGTCTTTTAAAACATCGCAATGCTTTTTATAAAAAATGAAGCCAATATAAGACTCAATTCCCATCACACAATGCAATGCAAACCGGAGGATAGAGTTTTACCTTATAATGGCCAAAATATGTTTGGTACGAATAAAATAAAAGCATTTGATATTATTACTAGTGTTTATATGATTCAAAAACAATTTCAATCATAAATATCAATCATAGACGGCATTAATGCCCCATACCACTATGTCGCCATATATAGGTATACAATCAAAACCGCACGGTGTCGTAATTGGAAATTGGATTTCCATCATGAACCAAGGCAAATGATAGTCCTTACCGAATTCGAGACTCTCTAGCCCGAGCCTCAGGACCCAGACACAGGTGAGCCCTTGGATCGTCAGGGCCGGTCCACCGATGTGGATTAAAATGCCTGAACACTGTGTTTCCCCACCCTTTGGTGTGCAAATGAGCCAAATGACTCCATCGGCTTGACATAGTCACCGATATATCCGAGGCGCCTCGCAGCAGCAACAACCACACAGGTGAAAATAATATAAATGTCAGGGCTGGTAGGTCACTGACACCACCCTAGTTAGAAGGAAACACATGTCCTCCGTGAGGTCCTCTCCCGTTTCTGGTTCATACCGGAGTGTGAGGCTAGCGAATCAACGTTATACACAAAGCTATGCCACACAGGCGGTGCTTTGATCATCAACCACTAGTCTTTTCTATTCAACAAAAGCCTTGATCATTTGCCACTTAGGCGTGCCACACAGGCAGTTCACTCCATGCGACTGATTTCTATCGATATATAACCTCTAAGCTCGAACGTCACAAAGAAGGGCGTTAAGCAAGAGAATAAATTCTCCGCCGCCAAACAGATATATATTTAATAGAGATCAATCAGCACAGAACAAAATCCAATGTCAAACACACAATCCATTTACAAGTTCGTTCTGGGTCTGAACGAAACCGGAGGAACTTCATACCTCGCATATCCATAAATCTCCAAGTACGTCTGGACGATTACCACTTATTATCTATATTTTGGGATGCCTCCCAATCAAGACATCAGTTATCCTACAACCGAGGTGAAGATCTCCGGTCTTCTACCACCGTCTTCATCATCGACTTCATATCGCCGATCAATTATTTGAAATGAGATTTAACTCGGCCTTTTCAAATAATTCACGTATATTTAGAATTTAAATCAATTCATTTCAATGGTTAAATTATTCGACATCAATAATTCTGTTCTTAAATGTAAATTTCATGCCAAACACATTCAACCATCGAATATCCAACAAACCGGGTAAATTCGGTTTATTTCCATTCCATATTGTTTAAAAGATTTTATAACGATTTATCGCTATTTTTATTCATTTAAAAATAGCCAATTCATTCAAACGACGCTTCAGGCCATAACGCGGCCATAGCGCTATTTTTCTCCAGATTTGATTTACACACATCTGAAAATCGAACCGTTGGATCTTCACAAGTTTTATAACATTAGAAAGATCTTTTCAAAACGAATCCAACGGTTTCAGTTTTGGGAAAATCCGACGGTCGGATCTCCCGCACTAACCGTTCGAAGTTACAATTTCAAAATACGAATTGCAGCATCGTTATTCGATTTAATTATATATATATATATAATTGATTCTGGCGCTATTTTTCTTCAGATTTGAATTAAACATTCCATGCAATCCAACCGTTGGATCTTTACAAAGTTGGTGTCGTTGGAAAGATATTTCAAAAGCGAACCCAACGGTTTCGGTTTCGGGAAAATCCGACGGTCGGATCTCCCGCACTAATCGTTTAAAATCTTGGTTTCAAAATACGAACTGCAGCTTCGTTATTCGATTTATTTTAATTATATATATATATATATAATTCGTTCTTCGATTCTAAAACCATATTCATTTCACACATTTGATAAAAACGATATTTTTATCCAACAGCTATTTATTTCAAAACACGATTATTTTATATAGTTCATATATATCATAAAAATGTGACTTTTATTGTAAAACAGTTTATTTCAAAACACGATTATTTTATATAGTTCATACCTAAGGTAAAAATGTTATTTTTATCTTTCAAAGAATTTATTCAATACATGAACATCATTCAACACATGAATTTCTATTTAACACATGAATTTTATTCAACACATGAATTTTATTTCAACACATGAATTTTATTTCAACACATGAATTTTATTCAACACATGAATTTTATTCAACACATGAATTAATTTCAACACATGAATATTTCAGAAAATTTCGGCAGCATAACGGCAGGGTAATTAAAACCAACACCGTCCCTAGTACGGCTCCTCGCTCTACCTTAAAGCCTCACAACTTCTAACAATGGGGATTTTCAATATCTAGTTCATACGCAGACGAATTTTCCCATATACTAATCCTATTGGGATTTCAACCACAATCAATCATTTCAAATCAACCATTCATGATATTCGCCAAATTTTCACATCAACCAATAATCCAAACAATATCACAACCAATATATATCGTCCATGGTCTGTGGACGAAGGGAGTATATACATATATACGTATATAACTATATTTCGATTTCATTTCAATATCATTCAACGCATATATAATTTTTACAATGCATATATAACCTATACATCGAATATACACCTTAGACAACGCTTATACATGAGGTGTACAACGCTTATATAACTTATACATCGACTATATAATTTATACATCGTCGTTTTCCATATCGTTTATAATTCAGAAATCTCACATTGGGTTCCACTCCTCCAAAAATTGTAGAAGGCTCAAAAAAATATCCGGTCTCTTCTAGAATGTAGAAGACGTCTGCACGATTCCACTATCTATTGTTTCACTACATTTCGACCAAATAGCAAAAAGATACGATTTTTAGAAGTTTGCAATGCTTTTAAACCGTTAAAATCAGATCAAAATAAACAAGCTGATACCTTTCAGTTTTGTTCAAAACTAGGTTTGGATTTATCGGCCAATCCATTGCATTTGAAGACGATTGGGTTTCTCCACGTTGACAGGCTAGGGGAGGCGCACGTGCGCCAGGAAAGTGGCCTACTTCGGTGGTCGGGGCTGCTCACAGCGGCGGTGGGAAGTCGGCTACTTCCCTAAGGTGATTCAGCCTCTACACTCCATGAAAAAATCTCCAATGGGTATGGCTTTGAAGAGCTCGGAGAGTACTACAAAATCCTCAACAGGGTGGATGGGTTTTATCGTGTATGGAGGGAGAGATCGAGGAGAGAAAATTCGTAGCCATTTCCGCCATCACAATTAAAGGGATTGGGGAGACAGAATGGCTCGAGAAATGTGATTGACTTGTTTTTTTTATTTATATATTTTTAAAAATCCAAAAAGTACCCCTTGCCTCATATGAACTCCAATCCAAAACCAACGACTGTCATCCTTAGCTAATTTCCCCCATTCCGAACAAATTGGGATATGTTTCGTAGGCCCATTCGACTGTTTCAGTCATTTTTTCTTCAAATTAAAATATAAAACATTCAATATTTGATTTGAACGTACATTTCAAGTTGCAGGGGCGACAAACTGATCCCAAAAATTCCAGAAAAATAAATCTAATTATGTTTTGACGATACGGTCCCAACAAAACTAGTTTCGTCGAATTCTGAGACCGTTTGTGTAACAACCCGGAAAATCTGAACCAGTTTGAAAATTTTAATTTGGCTATTTTAGTGAATTTAAAATAAATATTTTAAATTATAACGACAAAAAGTATGTTTGAATCGACGTTTGAAAATGAATATAATTATTTCTAATTATAAACAACGCCTGAAATGGCGCGGTAGTTTCGAAATTTCAATTCAAACTTTGACTGACTGTACCGGGTGCAAATTAAAACGGATTTTAGTGAAACCAAAAATATTTAAATCTGTTAGTGAATATCTTTCTAATGAATCTGAAAAATCGAAGTTTCGTTACGGGAAGCAAAATTTGTGGCCAAATGAATTTTCAGAAGGGTCGCTATATAATTTATATAGCCCGTGAAAATGGCCATTTTGCAAACATCCTCAGAATTCGACAAAATCACTTTTGTTGTATCCGGGATGTCAAATTATTGCTAGGTTTCAAATTTCATAATTTTTGAAGCTTGTATGTGAGCGTGGCGAAGGAAAATGAGTTTGGTCGATTTCTATTAAATTGGATCGACCAGAAAAGGGCCATTTTGCAAATGGTCTCAGAATTTGACAAAACTAGTTTTGTTGGGACCATATCGTCAAAACATAGCTAGATTTATTTTTCTGGAATTTTTAGAATCAGTATGTGTCCCCGGCAAATTGAAACGTACGTTCAAATTTGATATTGAATGTTTTATATTTTAATGTGAAGAAAAATAGACTGAAACAGTCGAATGGGCCTTCGAAACATATCCCATTGTGTTCAGAATGGGGGTATTTAGCTAGGGACGACAGTCGTTGGGTTTGGATTGGAGTTCGTATGAGGTAAGGGGTATTTTTGGATTTTTAAAATTTATAAATATATAAAAAAATCCTATTGGGCCACATCATTTCTCTCCCTCCAGAAAAAAACCCGATACCACTCGCGATAGACGGCGGTTGCTGCTCCAACCTTCCCTCCTCCTTATCTCCCTCCACACGCAGCGAAACGCTATGGCCCAGTTGAGCTTTTTGTAGCTCTCCACTCGATCTTCAAATCCGTATAAGCCTCGTCTCCCCTCGCCTTGTATTTCGCTCGAACCAGTGTCACGAAGTTGCGCCATTCGAGGGTAAATTCGTCCGCCACCACCAAATCATGTTCATCAGGGTGGGCAGCGCCACGTGCGCCTCTCCAAGGCGGACAACGTGGCGGTGGCTGATCGGCGCGAAGCTTCATGGTTTGGAAGAATTTGGCTTACCTAGTTTTGAAGAATTCAGCTGAGGTACGGCTGATAATTATTTTAAACTATTCTACAGCACTTTAAAGCGCTACGGTTTTTTATTTCACTGTAAAAATCATATCTTTTTCGTTTGTTGACGAAATTCAGTGAAATAAGAAACAGTGGACTTGTGTGGACGTCTTCTACATTCTAGAATAGACCGCATATTTTTCTGAGCCTTCTGCAATTTTTGGTGGAGTGGAACCCAATGTGAGATTTCTAAATTATAAACGATATGGAAAACGACGATGTATAAATTATATAGTCGATGTATGAGTTATATAAGGGTTGTACACCTCATGTATAAGCGTTGTATAAGTTGTACGTTCGATGTATAAGTTATATATGCATTGTAAAAAAATTATATAAGTGTTGAATAGAAGTGAAATATACTTATATATATATATACGCCCCTCGTCCACAAACCATGGATGATATTTATTGTTTGTGATTGGTGTGAAAATTGGTTGATAGCGAATGGTTGATAAGAATTGTTTGTAGTTGAAATTGATTGATTGTGGTTGAAAAATACCCGTTTGTGGTTGAGAATTATTTGGTTGAAACCACATAGGATTAGTTTGTGGAAAAGAAAGAAAAAAATATACATGCCGCCTGCGTGCGAACTAGATGCATGAAATCCCCATTGTCAAAAGCTGCGAGGCTTTAAGGTAGAGCGAGGAGCCGTACTAGGGACGGCCCCGGTTTTAACTACCCTGTCGTTATGCTGCCGAAATTTTGAATAATATTCATGTGTTAGAATTATTTTCATGTGTTGAAACTATATTCATGTGTTGAATAGGAATTCATGTGTTGAATGGTATTCGTGTTTTAAATAAATTGTTTTAAATATAAAAATCACCTTTTTATTGTATATATACGAACTATAGAAAACATTCATGTGTTGAATAGAAATTCATTCGTTGAATAGAAATTCATGTGTTGAATGGTATTCGTGTTTTAAATAAATTGTTTTAATAATAAAAATCACATTTTTATTTTATATAAACGAACTATAGAAAACATTCATGTGTTGAATAGAAATTCATTCGTTGAATAGAAATTCATGTGTTGAATGGTATTCGTGTTTGAAATAAATTGTTTTATAGTAAAAATCATATTTTTATCATCTATATGAACTACATAAAATAGTCGTGCTTTGAAATAAATTGTTTTATAATAAAAATCATATTTTTATCATCTATATGAACCATATAAAATAGTCGTGTTTTGAAATCAATGGTTTTACAATAAAAATAACATTTTTATTATATACATAAATTGTTAAAAATAGTGAAGTGTTGAAATAAATGTCGGTTGGATAAAAATATCATTTTTATCAAATGTATGAAAAGAATATGGTTTTGAAATCGAAGAATAGATTATATTTATATATATATCAATATAATTAAAATAAATCGAATAACGAAGCTACAGTCCGTGTTTTGAAACCGTGATTTCAAACGATTAGTGCGGGAGATCCGACCATCGAGTTTTCCCGAAACCGGAACCGTTGGGTTCGCTTTGGAAATATCTTTCTAACGACACCAACTTTGTAAAATCCAACGGTTGGATTGTCTGGAATGTTTTATTCAAATCTGAAGAAAAACAGCACCAGAATCGATTATATTTATATATATATAAATATAATTAAATTAAATCGAATAACGACGCTGCAGTTCGTATTTTGAAATCGAAACTTCAAACGATTGTACCGGGAGATCCGACCGCCGGATTTTCCCAAAACTTGAACCGTTGGATTCGATTTGAAAAGATCTTTCTAATGATATAAATTTTGTGAGGATCTAACGGTTAGATTTTCAGATATATGTAAATCAAATCTGAAGAAAAACAGCGCCACGGCCGCGTTATGGCCTGAAGCGTCTTTTGAATGAATTGGCTATTTTTAAATAAATAAAAATAGGGATAAATCGTTATAAAATATTATAAATGATATTGAACGTGAAATTTAGAAACTAACTGAAGGTTAGCTAAGTCGAATGGTTTCCTGGGTTTTGATGTGATGTTGGTTTCGGCCTTCGGGGTTAATATTTGGGAAATCGTTCTCTTACTAATTTACGGTTAGTGACTAATGAATGGGAATAATGCGTATGTTGTGTTTGTGTAGCACTTGTTTGATATATACGCGAGTTGCTTAGAAAGACTGGGTTTATCCCATTCTGAATAACTGAATCGACGATAAGAAATCGATGTTGAAGACGGTGGTTGAAGACCGGAGATCTTCTGTAACGACCCGAAATCCCCCTTACGGGAAATCCCGGATTGAGTTGAGAACAAGCCACAATAGAACGCAGACGGAAGAATATTTCATTGTTAATTACAACAACTTCATCAGATTACAAGAATATACAGAGTATTAACAAATAAAATACATTCGATAAATATCAGAGATTACAATAAATTACATAGCAGCGGAATACAAAATACAACTTAATAAGATATACGGATACAAAGCTTTCCGGATATCGTTCCAACTGTACATCGGGATCCAACAAAAGTGGTTTCGTCGAAATCCGAGGTCGTTTGCAAAATTTCCATTTTTAAGGGCCAGAATTCCATAGCGACTATTCTGAATTTTCAACTGGACATATCTTTTGATTCCCGCTATGAAATTTTGATTTTTCGGATTCGTTGAAAAGATATTCACAAATAGATTCTAATATTTTTGGTTTCACTAAAATCCGGTTTATATTGCACCCGGTAAATTCATTTGAATTTTGAAATCGAATTATCGAACTACCGCGCCATTTTCAATTCCTTTTATATATATAAATAAATATTTATATTCTAACGACGACGTATATAAATATATACATTCTAATTCTATTCAAATTAAATTTCTCGTCGATATTATTTAAAATAATCTATTTTAAATATTCAAAATTCATCAAAATTGTCAAAATAAAAATTTTAAATTGGCTCGCATTTCCGGGTTGTTACAATCTCCCCCACTTAAAACTTTTCGTCCCCGAAAAGGAACGAAGCCGAAAGTTGTTTTACAAATCAACTCAACTTTCTCTATTTTCGTTTTGGATTAAGTTCTTCAACTTTTCAGTTTCTAAGAATGTTTCAAAATTTTCAAAAATTTGGCTAACACCCTAAATTTTTGAAAAATTTCTCCATAACCTCCTTTGCACTGAGGACTTCGGGATATTTCATATAGCCTCCCATGGCCTTCTTCAGTCAAAAAGAAAAAGAAAACTCCAAGCGGCTCATAAAATCATCATCATCCAAACAAAACAGTAAATTATGGTAAACATGTACCTATTTGTCGGGCAAACAAATTTTATTCTTCTGCTCTAGCCTCCTTGCTATGACCTGTTCAATGGATACATGTATATGTATGTAAATGCGACCAATTTTCAATACAATTTACTATTTGGTTCAAATTGGCTATATGGTTCAAATTTTAATTAATCAAACAACACAATCAGCAATCAATTAGTTGATTATCATTTCAAATTCATAATTTTGATACATAGTCAAAAATAAGATTTTTGATGCCAAATCACAACAATAAGCCCTATATAATTTTGGTTCTCACACCAGTCAATAGGAAATATATAGAAATCTCACTTTCAAAACACGAAAATTGTAACACCCCACATCCATTAATGTCACTCACAAAGGGAATGCATTAACTTCCATGGAGGTTATAAGTGAATATAGAACAGAAAAATTACAACAAGACAGATAATAGGTAGTACTTGAAAACTAAAGCTTCATTTTATTGCATCGGAAACATGTTTATTACATCACAAAACCATTAATCAGAGTCAAGTACATTATCCATCTCCATAAAAACAAAATACATAATCCCATTACAAAATAGCCATTAAAGAAGATAACGAGCTGGACTTTACTTCAATGGTCCAAGCTTTCCAAAGAGAGATGAGCAATCCAATCAAACTCCACTAAAACTGGGCCCAACCTGAGGACCTGGAGGGGGAAATAGGATAGAAATGGAGGTGGTCAGACATAAAGTCTGGTGAGTATGATAATTCTAACAATACTATTATCAAAATAACTAGACTAAGGCATAAGCTGGAAGACAAGTAAATGTCTATGAACTCTTAGGAAGATAAAGATAGCGTTTAAGATAACGTTAAAGATAACAGTAAAGGCACACCTAATTACTAACGAATAATTACTACACTGCACCGCCCATTACTACACTGCACCGCGCCAATTACTACACTGCACCACGCCAATTACTACACTGCACCACGCAAATTACTACACTGCACCGCACCAGTCACCCTAAAGGTTGATCCCGCATGCTTCACACAGAAACTATATAAATAGCCTTGTGTACCCCTAGCTGACTACATAGGTGCCGTCTGCCCCTATCTCCACTAGGTGTACCCCACTACCCTCTTAGAAATTTTATAAGTAACTTCGTGTACTCCTAGCTAACTACATAGGTGTCGTCTGCCCCTATCTCCACTAGGTGTACCCCACTACCCACTTTCGACCGGCTCCCTACTCGTAGATACCCGTGTTGGCCCCACAGTGGGGTGTATCACTCCCATAAAGTGGCAACCCGATACAACTGAGAATGCACGGCTTATACCTACACGATGCAACAACGTCTTACCTACCAACCCGGGTCCACAAACGCATATGAAACCCGTTGGACTTGTGTTGCCACCGCTCCTCGCTTTGGCCTCTTATAGTCAAGCCCAGTATGCGTGTCCCGTCCTCGACTTGGGTCGAGCTCACAAAGATACGTTTGGGATACTGGTTGAAATGAGCCCCCACAAGCTACCCACCTAAGCTTGTCATTAATATATCTCACTTAACCCTCTTAGTCATGTTCATTTACATGTGTGTTTGGTTAAGTCTTACTAATCGTATTTCACATGCCACTAAGGGCACCTACTAGATTCCTCATGCCACCCAAGGCACCTACTTAACCCCCATGTCCCACTTTACATGTTTATATGGTTAAGTATTTCTTAATTCATTCAGGACATAACCTCATAAAGACCTCTCATATTAGACTGGCATTTATGGCAGCTGGATTTGTCGGGCGGGTCCGGGCAGTCTTACACCATAAAAGAGTCTAACCTCGTGTCTTTACAACTGTTATGCTTTAGTTTAGGCCTAGGACCTCTCACATTGGGCTGACATTTGTGACCACTGGATTTGCCGGGCGGTTCCGGGCAGGTTTACGTCACAAACGAGTCCAACCTCGTGTCCTAAGCATTGATTGACAACTTTCAATCTTTTACCCCAGTTTTAATAATTCCCAATCCAAATTATTAATTAAGTCCACTTTTATTGATGTCCATAATTGACTCAATTATGGTCATCCACTCATGGTATGCAAAATCATATCAATTGCACCCAACATCTTATTATTAAATCCTTAATATTACCCCTACCCCACGTTTATACGTTCGCTTATTCAATGCATAATATAGGCTTGACTTGAATAGTCTAATGCATAGCACAAAGATAAATTATCACAACATATAGACAATTAAAATAAATCTAATCATAATAGGGGTGAAACTTGCATAAACTACACATGTTAAGGATCAAAAGGTGTCAACTTGTTAAATGTCACAGTTTACATGATATGATCATAGCCCAAATCTATACATAAACTTGCATATGGGGTTTATAGGCAACATAATGATGGTGTGAACTAGCATAGGATATCGCATATGTCATAGCATAGTTCTAGATGTCATAATAGATGTCTTGGCATATGTTCATAACTTTTCTAACCAATCTAACTTGCATATGTGACTTGTCATATAGATCAACATAGCCCAAACATGATGATTTAATTAATATGAACTAACTAGCATAGATGGCTTTCTAACATGTATGATTCATCACAACTTAGCATAGAAACTTTCAACATACATAGCATGATTTACAACATATAGTATATCATCACCACATAGCATAGGATTAATAACATACATGATAGCATATGACAATTCACATCATCTACTCACAATCCATTCATGACTTAACCTAGTTAAAATGGTAATAATCTTGTTAAGACTATTATACTCACAATTATAGAAGAAAGAGAGTCGAATTAGCGCTCTTTTGATGAAGAATCGCTGTTAGGGTTGGGTAGTTCTGATTTAGTTGTTGTTCATTATCTTTAATTTGATGGCGGCTGCTCTAGGTCTCAAAATATCAGCATGACGACCATGATCTTTGTTTATTTTCTGATTTAGGGTTTGTGTATAGGGGTCTTTTTATAGAGTTATAAATTAATTTAAGCCGTCGGATGTTCTTAGGGTTAATCAAAACCATTCAATTATGATAGGGTGATGAGTCAGCCCTAATGACTCAGCAAGGAGTCAGAATGGACTCAACAACACGGGTCTGCCTGAACCAGAAAGCTGTGCAGGCTCCAGCCTCGGCCTGGGCGCACTTGGCAGGTGCGCCAGTGTAAATATGTTCTGGCGCACTTCCTAAGTGCGCCAGTGCATTTATTTTATTTTATTATTATTTTTTCCACCAAACTTCGTTCGTCCATAACTTTTTCATCCGGTACTCGTTTCCCGCAAACTCGGACTCTATCTCCACTAGAATTCCGAGATGAACACAATGGCGCAACCCGTTTCCCACAATTCTCACGTCTGAGATTAGTTATTCTTTAATTTGTAAATATTAATATTAACAAAATTACGGGGTGTTACAAAAATAAATTCTAATGATGACGCGTCAATCATTAGAATCATGTCCGAGCGACTAGAGTGTGATTCTATATTTATAGAATATATTTGAGGCTTCAATACACGTGGATCAGACGTATACTAAAATCTCTATATACTTGATCGCCCAAATTCAATACAAATAAATATTCAAATACGTATAATTGATTTAAATTTTCAAAACAAAAATTGTTTTCATTTTAAAAATATACTCTTCACACTCGTTCTAGGATACTACTGATCCCATCTCTAACGAGTCATTCTTATTGGATTTTACTAATCCAATCTCTGATGAATTCTTTCGTTTGGTTCTAATATGCCTTGTTCTCTGAGCTTTGTAAACCAAAGCTCTGATACCACGATGTAACGACCCGAAATCCCCCTTACGGGAAATCCCGGATTGAGTTGAGAACAAGCCATAACAGAACGCAAACGGAAGAACATTTCATTGTTAACTACAACAACTTCATCAGATTACAAGAATATACAGAGTATTAACAAATAAAATACATCCGATAAATATCAGAGATTAGAATAAATTACATTGCAGCGGAAAATAATACAAAATACAACTGAAGAAGATATACGGATACAAAGCTTTCCGGATATCGTTCGAACTGTACATTAGGATCCAACAAAAGTGATTTCGTCGAAATCCGAGGTCGTTTGCAAAATTTCCATTTTTAAGGGCCAGAATTCCGTAGCGACTATTCTGAATTTTCAACTGGACATATCTTTTGATTCCCGCTATGAAATTTTGATTTTTCGGATTCGTTGAAAAGATATTCACAAATAGATTCTAATATTTTTGGTTTCACTAAAATCCGGTTTATATTGCACCCAGTACATTCATTTGAATTTTGAAATCGAATTATCGAACTACCGCGCCATTTTCAATTCCTTTTATATATATAAATAAATATTTATATTCTAACGACGACGTATATAAATATATACATTCTAATTCTATTAAAATTAAATTTCTCGTCGATATTATTTAAAATAATCTATTTTAAATATTCAAAATTCATCACAATTGTCAAAATAAATTTTTTAAATTGGTTCGCATTTCCGGGTTGTTACATCTTCACCTCGTTTGGATGGTAACTGGTGTCCTGATTGGGAGGCATCCCGAAATATGGATAATGAGTGGTGATCGTCCAGACGTACGTGGAGATCGATGGGTATGCGAGGTATATAGTGCCTCCGGTTTCGTTCAGACCTAGAACGGACTTGCAAATGGACTGTGTGTCTGACATTGGAATTTATTCTGTGTGATTGATAACCATCAGTTGCATGGTGTGAATTGCCTGTGTGGCATGCTAAGATGTAGTGATCAAGGCTTCTGTTGAAAAGCAAAGTCTTGTGGTTGATGATCAGAGCACGGCCTGTGTGGCCTAGCTTTGTGTATAACATGAATTCGTGAGCCTCACACCCCGGTATGAACCAGAAACGGGAGAGGACCTCAGGGAGGGCATGCGTTTCCTTCTAGCTAGAGGTGGTGTCAGTGCTTAAACTGGCTGACATTTATATTATTTTCACCTATGAGGTTGTTGCTGTTGCGAGGCGCCTCATATATATCAGTGACCATGTGAAGCCGATGGAGTCATTCGTTGGCTTATTGACGCCCCAAAGGGCGGGGAAACGCAGTGTTCAGGCATTTTAATCCACATCGGTGGACCGGCCCTTACGATCTAAGGGTCACTCGAGCTCTGATCCTGAGACACGGGCTAGAGCGTCTCGAAGTCGGTAAGGACTATCTTTTGCCTTGGTTCATGACGGAAATCCAATTTCCAAATACGACATCGTGCGGTTTTGATTGTATACCTATATATGGCGACATAGTGGTATGGGGCATTAATGCCGTCTATGATTGATACTTATGAATTGAAATTCTTTTTGAAACACATAAACACTAGTAATAATATCAAATTCTTTTGTTTTATTCGTATCAAGCATATTTTGGCCATTATAAGGTAAAAACTCTATCCTCCGGTTTGCATTGCATTATGTGATGGGAACTGAGTCTTATAATGGCTTCATTTTTATAAAAAGCGTTGCGATGTTTAAAAGATTTATTTGTTGTATAGCATTGGCAATCCAATGGAGTAAACCTGTTCCGCGAAAGTGGCATGGTCCTGTGATTGGCCATATTATAAATGTGTTAAGTAGATTTCTCATACCAGTCCCATGACTGACTCGTAGTTTGTTTCACTTGCAAACTCGGGTGCCCCTTTTTATACACGGGCAGCCTTGTATTCAGGTTTTAGCAGGCTCTTTTTTGATAGCTGGAGCTGAAGATGGATTCTATCATTTGTCTCTTTTTATGCTGTTCAACTCCTATTGTACATATTATGTTTGTTTTCCGCTGTAGACATTTATGTATAGCTGAACTGTATTTGTACTAAGTATGATCCTGTATACTGTGTAACTCGGATGATTATGTTTATCCAGTGTATTATTTGTTCTTTATCTGGTGTATTTATTTAATTATCTTCTGCTATTATCTGTTTATGTGTTATATTCCAAAGATTACTCTTGGCACCGTCGTACGGGGTTTTGGGGTCGTCACATCGTGGTATCAGAGCTTTGGTTAAGCTTAATCTGGAATATAACATATTAACGAACTCGTCAGAAATAGAACCAGTAGTACTCTGGGATAAATAACTCATTACAGATAGGATCAGTAATATCCTAGTATGAGTATAGCAAAATGAAATACACCCCAATAGACACATTTACATTTGAAGTATATGTCTCTATATTTTGAAATATCCCTTCTGTGTCCTGACACTTGATCTGCTATTTGCAGAAGTACTAGAAAATGAGTGTTAGAAAGAGAAGGAATGCGGAACCAGATCTAGAGGCTCTATTTAAGAGATATCGAAATCTGGGTGGAGCACAATTCTCGGGCAATGAATCGATTATTCAAACCCAAGCTTGGATGAGTTCTACCGAAAGAATTTTTGAGCGTTTCCAGCTGAGAGATGATCAGAAAAGATAAGTGGCATCTTGGGTGCTCAAAGAAGAAGATTTAATCTGGTGGGAAACAATCATCAAGGATAATCCAGAAGGTGTTATCACCTGGGATTGATTCAAAGAGCTTTTCAGTGAAAGATTTATTCCTCCCGAAGCGACTGAGCGGCTATGTGATGAATTTAGTTACCTGATACAAGGAGATATGAACATCCCAGAATATCATAAGAAATTCAACGAACTTTCTCACTTTGCCCCTCATCTAATTCAAAATCCGAAGAGGAAGAATTTGAGGTTTATTCATGGCCTACAAAGAAAATACCAAAGTAAAGTTATGTGGCATGTGAAGCTTCCTTTTTCAGAAATGATATACATGGCTTATCAGTATGAAGATCTCCATAAGAAAGGTATGTTGCGTGATGAAGAAGAAGTCAGTTCGAGTAACAAAGAGGAGTCTGAGACTGATAGTCCTGAGGCCAGTAAGAAGCCCAAAATCTATCGAAAAAGGGCCCGGTCTGGGAAAGAACCAGTAACAACTGCCATATGCAATAACTGCCATCAAAAAGGGAATTTGTCGATAAACTGTGGACCCTTAAAGAAGCGATTAAAAGGTGGACATCAACACAAGAAGGGATTACAAGAGAATAGAAAGTGCAGTGAATGCCAACAGGCCGGTCATCTTTCCAAGGCATGCCCGCTATTCAGAAAACCTGAAGTAGTACATGTAAATGAAGTGGCAGAAGTGCCTGCATCTTCATCTGGTCAGGAAAGGCCAGATGTTTTAGAAGGCACGCTTACTGTCAAAGATATTCCAGTTAAGGTACTGCTTGATACAGGCGCGTCGCGAAGCTTGGTTGCAAAGAATGTGGTTAAGAATCTGGATTTGAATTTGAAGAAGCTCAAAGAACCAATGACTGTCCATAATCCGGTTGGGGTTTCCCTCAATTTCAGTTGGGTTTGTGGGGGTGCCGGTTTCCTTTTCTCATTATCGGTTCCCTAACATCGCGGTCGTCATGAATTTTACAGAATTTGATCTTATCTTGGGGTTAGACTGGTTGACCAAATATGAAGTTGAGGTTAAATGCGCCGACAGAGTCGTTAAGGCGAAGATTAAATCAGGTGATTATATAACCATTCCCTGTGAAGGCCAGAATTCTAATAGAAAAGACTTCTGGGCAGCTTTGGATGTTTCTCCTGCTCAAATAGAAAATATCCCTGTAGTCACAGAGAATATTCCGGACCTCATCAAAGATATTCCTGTCGTAAAGAATTATGCAGATGTGTTCGAAGAAGTTGTCAGCTTACCTCTGCAGAGAGAAATTGATTTCAAGATCGCTTTAATTCCGAATGCAAGCCCAGTAGTGCACGCAATTCGGAGAATGACTCTAAAGGAGAAAGAAGAGCTAGACAATCAAACTCGACAGCTTGTATGGAAGGGTCTGATCAGGCCTAGTTTCTCTGATTGGGGAGCAGCAGTGGTGTTTGTCCCAAAGTCTGACGGTACTCTACGACTATGTGTGGATTATCGTGACTTGAATAAGCAGACAATAAAGAATAAATATCCCTTGTCGCGAATCGATGATTTATTGGATTGTCTAAATGGAGCACAAGTATTTTCAAGGATGGACCTAGCTACAGGCTTCCATCAGCTTCGTATTGCCGAAGAGTGTGTTCCTATGACAGCATTCAGAGGTCCATACTTATTCTATGAGTGGTTAGTAATGCCGTTCGGCTTATGTAACGCTCCAGCTTACTTCGTCGATTTGATGAATAGAGTGTTCAGAGGGGTTTTGAATAAGTTTGTTCTGGTTTTTATTGATGATATTTTAATCTTCTCTAAGTCGAAGGCCGAACATGAAAAACATTTGGAACAAGTTATGGAAATTCTGAGAAAGAATGTATTGAAAGCTAAACTTTCCAAATGTATATTCTGGAAAGATGAAGTAAAGTTTCTTGGCCACGTCGTATCAAAAGAGGGAATTGCTGTGGATCCAAGTAAAATCACCGCTATACAAAATTTGAAACAGCCTGGTACTCCCACAAAAGTCCGAAGTTTTCTTGGATTGTCTTGTTATTACCGGAAGTTCGTTAAAGATTTTTCGAAGATATCTAGTCACTTAACGAAGCTTACAAAGAAGCACTCAAAATTCAAGTGGACTCCAGAATGTGAGGAGGCTTTTGAGAAGCTAAAATTAAGATTAACAACGGCTCCAGTGTTAACGATAATTGACGACAATCGGGACTTGAAAGTCTGGACAGATGCCTCTAGAGAAGGCCTTGGTGCAGTATTAATGCAAAGAGGCCAAGTTGTAGCTTATGCTAGCCGCCAGCTGAAGCCACATGAAAAGAACTACGTCACTCATGATCTTGAGTTGTTGGCTATAGTATTTTCTTTGAAAATCTGGAGACACTATCTTCTGGGTGAGAAATTCGAACTGTTTACAGATCACCAGCCGCTAAAGTATCTGTTCACCCAGAAACACTTGAATTTGAGGCAGCAACGTTGGCTAGAGTTCCTTGCAGCATACAATTTTGAGATTCTGTACACTCCAGGGAAAGCCAATGTCGTGGCCGATGCGCTAAGTCGAAAGAATGCAATAATCGCCAGCTTTATTATTACGACTTCCTTGATTGAAAAAATATCTATTCTTCAGAAGGATGATAATTTTATTAAGGATATGATCAAAAGGATTCAGAAAGGCGAACCCTCGTGTTCTCAAATAGATAACAACAGAATCCTGAGATTGAGTGGAAGGATTTGTGTTCCCGACATCCCAGAGCTAAATAGGGAAGTGTTAGATGAATGTCACAAGTCCAAGCTGAGTATCCATCCAGGTGTGACCAAAAAGTATAACGATCTCAAGCGAACATTCTGGTGGAAGGCTATGAAAAGGGACGTTTCAATATATGTTAGCAGGTGCTCTACTTGCCAACTAGTCAAAAGCGACCAACAGAAACTTGCTGGATTGTTGCAACCGCTGGACGTTCCAGGTTGGAAGTGGGAACATATTTCCTTGGACTTCATAGATGGTTTGCCCAGAACCAGGAAAGGAAATGACAGTATTTGGGTGATCGTAGATCGCTTCATGAAGACAGCCCATTTCATACCTGTCAGATCGAACAAAACTGCTCAGAGTCTGGCGCAGATATATTTCAAGGAAATTGTTAGGCTACACGGAGTGCCGATCAGTATAGTTAGTGACAGAGATCCAATATTTACTAGCAAATTCCGGGAGGCATTTCAAGTAGAACTGGGAACGAAGCTGAATCTAAGCACCACCTATCATCCTCAAACAGATGGTCAGACTGAGAGGGTGAATCGTATTTTAGAAGATTTATTGCGGGCTTGTGTTCTAGATTTTGGTGGATCATGGAAAGACCATTAACATTTGGCTGAGTTCTCATTCAACAACAGCTACCAAGCAAGCCTGACAATGTCACCATTCGATGCATTGTATGGTAGACCGTGCCGATCTCCTGCTTGTTGGGTCGAACCTGGTAATAGGCTTGTATTGGGACCTGATATGATCCGCGAAGCCGTAGACAAAGTCGATTTCGTTAAGAAACGATTACTCGCCGCTCAAAGCCGACAGAAGAGCTATGCTGATTCGAGAAGAAGAGATTTGGCTTTTTCTGCTGGTGATTATGTGTATCCAAGGGTTTCTCTGAGGAGAGGAATGATTCGATTTGGCAAGACTGGGAAGTTGGCGCCCAGATTTATTGGTCCATTCCCTATTCTTGAACGGATTGGAACCCTCGCTTATAGAGTTCAATTGCCTGATTGGTTGCCTGGAGTGCACGATGTATTTCACGTATCTCAACTTCGAAAGCATGTTCATGACCCAGACTTGGTGGTGGAAGAGGCCGCACAACAGGATATTGAAATTACTACAGAATTGGTTGTGAGAAGAGAGCCGCTAAAGATTATCGGCAAAGAAACCAAAGAGCTGAGGAACAAGAAAGTTCACTTAGTCAAAGTGCAATGGAGTGGAGATCCGCGAGATTGTACTTGGGAATCAGAGGAAAGCATTAAGAAGCCTATCCTAAGTGCAGGGTGGATATCTCTGATTGACTCTGGTGCAAGGTACATTTACCATACTTTGCATTACCATTTTGTTCTCAACTTTGTTGTTATTTTCTTTTCATGGATGTGAACTTTTAATTCTATAGTCTGGTCATTTTAAAAGAGTATATGAATCGATTAGTAAATTTTTGAAAAGTTAAAAACAAATTGATTATTGCTTGTGTTGTGTGATAGTAGATTTGATTAATTAAATTATTAGAACGATAGTTAATTTAATCAATAAGAGAATGAATGGTAGAATTTATTCGATTAAATCACACATTGAACTGATTTAAAAATAGATAGAAATATATACATGTGTATTATATATGTTTCAACAGGTAATTAGATTAGCTGTTGAGTAAAGAATTTATTTGCGTGCCCGACAAATAGTTAAACCTTAATGAGTTGGATGCGAAATATTAATATATCAACTCCTGTGAATGTCATTGGATGCGGAGTGCTGGTTGTTCTGTGTGTAATAATAAACGTCGCCATAGAATAGTAACAATTAATTTTGAACTACACTACATGGCATACTTCTTGAAGATAGGCATACTTCATCATATACCACATAAGCATTTGGAGCTTGTGTGACGAGGTTGAAGATTTACCATACGAGCGAGAGGCTTGAATGGCGATGACAATGAATTACAGGTTGAACTGATGACTGATATGGACCATATAAAATGTAATGGTAAATTGCAAGATTAATAAAAACCCCACACGGGTCTGGAGATGACAATAAACACGTCTCTCTGGTCATTAAGGCACAAAAACCATTTATATGGTGACGAGAATTTATTCTTTAGAGTTATGATCTATACACACTCCCCTGTGGACACCGGAATATATCACTATAAATATGTGCATGCTTATTAGGATATATTGGGTACCTAATACGGCCCAATAAATTTCCAAACCCCTCCCCGTAAAAAGGAGGTTATGGCGAAATTTTTCGAAAATTTAGTGTGTTAGCCAAATTTTTGAAGAATATGAAAATTCTTAGAAACTGAAAAGTTGGAGAATGGAAGCCAGATTGAAAGTAGAGTTGATTAATTAATCCACTTTCGACTTTGTTCCTTTTCGGGGACGAAAAGTTTTAAGTGGGGGAGATTGTAACAACCCAGAAAATCTGAACCAGTTTGAAAATTTTAATTTGGCTATTTTAGTGAATATAAAATATTTAAAATAAATATTTTAAATAATAACGACGAAAAGTAAGTTTGAATCGATGTTTGAAAATGAATATAATTATTTCTAATTATAAACAAGGCCTGAAATGGTGCGGTATTTTCGAAATTTTAATTCAAACTTTGATTGACTGTACCGGGTGCAAATTAAAACGGATTTTAGTGAAACCAAAAATATTTAAATCTGTTAGTGAATATCTTTCTAACGAATCTGAAAATTTAAAGTTTCATAGCGGGAACCAAAAGTTGTGGCCAAATGAATTTTCAGAAGGGTCGCTATAGAATTTATATAGCCCGTGAAAATGGCCATTTTGCAAACGACCTCAGAATTCGATGAAACCACTTTTGTTGGATCCAAGATGTCAAATTATTGCTTGGTTTCAAATTTCATAATTTTTGAAGCTAGTATGTGAGCGTGGCGAAGGAAAATGAGTTTGGTCGATTTCTATTAAATTGGATCGACCAGAAAAGGGCCATTTTGCAAACGGTCTCAGAATTTGACAAAACTAGTTTTTTTGGGACCGTATCGTCAAAACATAGCTAGATCTATTTTTCTGGAATTTTTAGAATCAATATGTGGCCCCGGCAAATTGGAATGTACGTTCAAATTCGATATTGAATGTTTTATATTTTAATTTGAAGAAAAATAGACTGAAACAGTCGAATGGGCCTTCGAAACATATCCTATTGTGTTCATAATGGGGATATTTAGCTAGGGACGACAGTCGTTGGGTTTCGATTGGAGTTCGTATGAGGTAAGGGGTATTTTTGGATTTTTAAAATTTATAAATATATAAAAAAATCCTATTGGGCCACATCATTTCTCTCTCTCCAGAAAAAACCCGATACCCCTTGCGATAGACGGCGGTTGCTGCTCCAACCTTCCCTCCTCCTTATCTCCCTCCACACGCACCGAAACGCCATGGCCCAGTTGAGCTTTTTGTAGCTCTCCACTCGATCTTCAAATCCGTATAAGCCTCGTCTCCCCTCGCCTTGTATTCCGCTCGAACCAGTGTCACGAAGTTGCGCCGTTCGAGGGCAAATTCCTCCACCACCACCAAATCGAGTTCATCAGGGTGGGCAGCGCCAGGTGCGCCTCTCCAAGGCGGACAACGTGGCGGTGGCTGATCGGTGTGAAGCTTCATGGTTTGGAAGAATTTGGCTAACCTAGTTTTGAAGAATTCAGCTGAGGTACGGCTGATAATTATTTTAAACTATTCTATAGCACTTTAAAGCGCTACAGTTTTTGATTTCACTGTAAAAATCATATCTTTTTCATTTGTTGACGAAATTCGGTGAAACAAGAGATAGTGGACTCGTGTGGACGTCTTCTACATTCTAGATGAGACCGCATATTTTTCTGAGCCTTCTGCTATTTTTGGTGGAGTGGAACCCAATGTGAGATTTCTAAATTATAAACGATATGGAAAACAACGATGTATAAATTATATAGTCGATGTACGAGTTATATAAGCATTGTACACCTCATGTATAAGCGTTGTATAAGTTGTACGTTCGATGTATAAGTTATATATGCGTTGTAAAAAATTATATATGTGTTGAATAGAAGTGAAATATACTTATATATATATATATATACGCCTCTCGTCCACAAACCATGGACGATATTTATTGGTTGTGATTAGTGTGAAAATTGGTTAATAGTGAATGGTTGATTAGAATTGTTTGTGGTTGAAATTGATTGATTGTGGTTGAAAAATACCCGTTTGTGGTTGAGAATTATTTGGTTGAAACCACATAGGATTAGTTTGTGGAAAAGAAAGAAAAAAAAATATACATGCCGCCTACGTGCGAACTAGATGCATGAAATCCCCATTGTCAAAAGCTGCGAGGCTTTAAGGTAGAGCGAGGAGCCGTACTAGGGACGGCCCCGGTTTTAACTACCCTGCCGTTATGTTGTCGAAATTTTGAATAATATTCATGTGTTAGAATTATTTTCATGAGTTGAAACTATATTCATGTGTTGAATAGGAATTCATGTGTTGAATGGTATTCATGTTTTAAATAATTTGTTTTAAATATAAAAATCACCTTTTATTGTATATATACGAACTATAGAAAACATTCATGTGTTGAATAGAAATTCATTCATTGAATAGAAATTCATGTGTTGAATGGTATTCGTGTTTTAAATAAATTATTTTAACAATAAAAATCACATTTTTATTTTATATATACGAACTATAGAAAACATTCATGTGTTGAATAGAAATTCATTCGTTGAATAGAAATTCATGTGTTGAATGGTATTCGTGTTCGAAATAAATTGTTTTATAGTAAAAATCATATTTTTATCATCTATATGAACTACATAAAACTGTCGTACTTTGAAATAAATTGTTTTATAATAAAAATCATATTTTTATCATCTATATGAACTATGTAAAATAGTCGTGTTTTGAAATCAATGGTTTTACAATAAAAATCACATTTTTATTATATACATAAATTGTTAAAAATAGTGAAGTGTTGAAATAAATGTCGGTTGGATAAAAATATCATTTTTACCAAATGTATGAAAAGAATATGGTTTTGAAATCGAAGAATAGATTATATATATATATAATTAAAATAAATCGAATAACGAAGCTGCAGTTCGTGATTTGAAACCGTGATTTAAAACGATTAGTGCGGGAGATCCGACCATCAGATTTTCCCGAAACCGTTGGGTTTGCTTTGGAAATATCTTTCCAACGACACCAACTTTGTAAAGATCCAACGGTTGGATTGTCTGGAATGTTTAATTCAAATCTGAAGAAAAACAGCGCCAGAATCGATTTTATATATACATATACATATAATTAAATTAAATCGAATAACGATGCTACAGTTCGTATTTTGAAATCGAAACTTCAAACGATTGTACTGGGAGATCCGACCGTCGGATTTTCCCAAAACTGGAACCGTTGGATTCATTTTGAAATGATCTTTATAATGATATAAATTTTGTGAGGATCCAACGGTTAGATTTTTAGATTTGTGTAAATCAAATCTGAAGAAAAACAGCGCCACGGCCGCGTTATGGCCTGAAGCGTCGTTTGAATGAATTGGCTATTTTTAAATAAATAAAAATAGGGATAAATCGTTATAAAATATTATAAATGATATGGAACGTGAAATTTAGAAACTAACTGAAGGTTAGCTAAGTCGAATGGTTTCCTGGCTTTTTATCTGATGTTGGTTTCGGCCTTCGGGGTTAATATTTGGGAAATCATTCTCTTACTAATTTATGGTTAGTGACTAATGAATGGGAATAAGGCGTATGTTGTGTTTGTGTAGTACTTGTTTATTATATACGTGAGTTGCTCAGAAAAACCGGGTTTATCCCATTCTGAATAACTGAATCGACGATAAGAAATCGATGATGAAGACGGTGGTTGAAGACCGGAGATCTTCACCTCGTTTGGATTGTAACTGATGTCCTAATTGGGAGGCATCACGAAATATGGATAATGAGTGGTGATCGTCCAGACGTACGTGGAGATCGATGGGTATGCGAGGTATATAGTGCCTCCGGTTTCGTTCAGACCCTGAACGGACTTGCAAATGGATTGTGTGTCTGACATTGGAATTCATTTTGTGTGATTGATAGCCATCAGTTGCATGGTGTGAATTGCCTGTATGGAATGCTAAGATGCAGTGATCAAGGCTTCTGTTGAAAAGAAAAGTCTTGTGGTTTATGATAAAAGCACGGCCTGTGTGGCCTAGCTTTGTGTATAACGTGAATTCGCGAGCCTCACACCCCGGTATGAACCAGAAACGGGAGAGGACCTCAGGGAGGGCAAGCGTTTCCTTCTAGCTAGAGGTGGTGTCAGTGCTTAAACTGGCTGACATTTATATTATTTTCACCTATGTGGTTGTTGCTGTTGTGAGGCGCCTTGGATATATCGGTGACTATGTGAAGCCGATGGAGTCATTCGTTGGCTCATTGACGCCCCAAAGGGCGGGGAAACGCAGTGTTCAGGCATTTTAATCCACATCGGTGGACCGGCCCTGACGATCCAAAGGTCACTCGAGCTCTGATCCTGTGACACGGGCTAGAGCGTCTCGAAGTCAGTAAGGACTATCTTTTGCCTTGGTTCATGATGGAAATCCAATTTCCAAATACGACATCGTGCGGTTTTGATTGTATACCTATATATGGCGACATAGTGGTATGGGGCATTAATGCCGTCTATGATTGATACTTATGATTTGAAATTCTTTTTGAAACATATAAACACTAGTAATAATATCAAATTCTTTTGTTTTATTCGTATCAAGCATATTTTGGCCATTATAAGGTAAAAACTCTATCCTCCAGTTTGTGTTGCATTGTGTAATGGGAACTGAGTCTTATAATGGCTTCATTTTTATAAAAAGCATTGCGATGTTTAAAAGATTTATTTGTTGTAAAGCACTGGCAATCCAATGGAGTAAACCCGTTGCGCGAAAGTGGCGTGGTCCTGTGATTGGCCATATTATAAATGTGTTAAGTCGATTTCTCATACCAGTCCCATGACTGACTCGTAGTTTGTTTCACTTGCAAACTCGGGTGCCCCTTTTTCTACACGGGCAGCCTTGTATTTAGGTTTTAGCAGGCTCTTTCTGGATAGCTGGAGCTGAAGATGGATTCTATCATTTATCTCTTTTTATGCTGTTCAACTCCTATTGTACATATTATGTTTGTTTTCCGCTGTATACATTTATGTATAGCTGAACTGTATTTGTACTAAGTATGATCCTGTATACTGTGTAACTCTGATGATTATGTTTATCCAGTTTATTATTTGTTCTTTATCTGGTGTATTTATTTAATTCTATTCTGCTATTATCGGTTTATGTGTTATATTCCAAAGATTACTCTTGACACCGTCGTATGGGGTTTTGGGGTCGTCACAGTTTGAAAAATGGCCATTTTCTGGTCGATCCAATTTAACTGAAATCAACCAAACACATTTTCCTTCGCCCTGCTAACATATTAACTTCAAAAATCATGGAATTTGAAACCTAGAAATAATTTGACATCCCGGATCCAACAAAAGTGGTTTCGTCGAATTCTGAGGTCGATTGCAAAATGGCTATTTTCACGGGCTATAAAAATTCTATAGCTAACTTTCTGAAAATTCATTTGGCCATAACTTTTGATTCCCGCTACGAAACTTCAATTTTTCAGATTCGTTAGAAATATATTCATAAACAGATTTAAATATTTTTTGGTTTACTAAAATCCGTTTTATTTTGCACTCGGTACAGTCAGTCAAAGTTTGAATTCCAAATTTGAAACTGCCGCGCCATTTCAGGCCTTGTTTATAATTAAAAATAATTATATTTATTTTCAAACGTCGATTCAAACATACTTTTCGTCGTTATTATTTAAAATAAGTTATTTTAAATATTTAAAATCCACTAAACTAGCCAAAATAAAAAAATTAAATTGGTTCAGATTTTCCGGGTTGTTACACACGCTCCATATACATAGTATATAATAAAAAACTAAAGGGAGCTTATTGGAGAATGGATTTCCAACTATGACAAGGTATGAGACCACCTTACAATAGTGTATCTCAAGTGTAATGACCTGTATTTTTTGATCATTTGAATTTGTATATTCAAACTTTGTTTTAAATATTATATTTGAAATATTTTATGGATTTTTAATATATAATTCATTTATTAAACAAAGATTTAACGTTTAATTTACATTTAATTTAAAACGAGCTCGTAATGTCGTGGTAGTTCGTAATACTGAGTTTTTAACTTCAATTGAATATATAGAGTCCGTTCTAAGTCAAAATTATGTGAAACAAGAAACATTAGGATCTATTAGATTATAATTTTCTAATAAAAGAGAAAAAAATTGTTATTTCAGCTTATAAAGTGTGAGTTATGTCCAATTCAAATTTTCAAATATTCGCTATGAAATCATTTATAAACGATAACGTTTAATTAATAAATTAAAAATGATTTTTATATAATTTAGACATCGGTTAACTCGAAAATACTAATGTTAAGTTATAAATCCATATTGGTTTATAATTTGAAGTGATATATTATTCCATTAGGATATATCAGATAATAATTTATTATTATTTAATTTATTGTTTTGGATATAAATTATATTATATCGATATTTTATAGGCCTTAAGAATAGCTATTTTCTAAACGACCTCCGTTTTTGACGAATTGAGTTTTATTAAGACCGTAATAAGCTAATTATTGTTAAATTTCAAATTTAGGGCCAATCAGAGTATTTTTGTAAGCGTGAAATAATTGAACGTGAACCAATGAATAATTTGAAATAAAAATAAATTCATTTTTCCAAACAAAATCGGTTTTCGACCAAACAAATTTCATTAGGACCGTAACGTCAAGACGTAGCGCATTAGGAGCTTGTGTGTGGTGCTGCGAATATTAAATGTTAATGTTACATACTGATAATTCAACTATTATTATAGTAATAAATTAAAAACCAATAAAACCTTCCTTGTAAGCCTTCCCAAGCCTTCACTGGCAAGCTACCAAAACCTTGATTCCCACGTAAACTTCAATTCCATGATTATTTACCCTACAAAAGCATACCAACTCATTTGTCTTTCCTTTTCAAGCAAAAACTGAAGATTCATTAAATTAAAAAAATTCAACTCCTAAATCGTTGAGAAATAGCTGATGGCCTGAACAGAAAAGTTGTACGGAAGGAGCAAAGAAGTGTACGACCAAAATTTGGTGGGTTGTGGTGCACTGTAGTGGCGGTGCAGGATGTTCAAAGTCGTGGTTTACTATTTTTTAGGTCATTCGATTTTGGGTTTTTACCGGGTGATAGGAGAGGTTTCAGATCCGGAAGTCAATAAGAAAGATGGAGGCTCTAAGGATGGAAATGGTGCAGATATTATGCGGGGAATACATCCTCCGCCTCCATCCCCACTACCCATTTATGTCCTCTATACCCACCACATCCTCGCTTAATACCCAACGGATTCAGGTAGGGGAATACCCAATGGTTATTGAGAACCCATCGGTTAAACAATAACCATTAACTCAAGTGTATAACGGTACACTTAAATGCTAAAGAAATGGATTAGACAATGTCACTGTCATATCAACAACCTAGAAAAAAATGGTAAAAAGATATATATTTGATGTATGTATAGGTGTTGTAATTAAATAGCTGTAACAACCCGGAATTTTGGAATTAATTTAAAATTGTATTTTAGAAATTTTAATGGATTTTGGATATTTAAAATAATTTATTTTAAATAATAACGATGAAAAATTTATTACAATCGAAGTTAGAACATATAAATTTATTTTAATTATAAACGAGCCTGAAATGGCGCGGTAGTTTGAAAATTCGATTTCTAATTTCAATTTAATATACATAATTCATTTTAAATCAAAATTGGAGGAAACAAAAAATATTTGAATCTGTTTAACAATATCGTTCTAACGAATGTAAGAAACTGAGATTTAATAATATAAATTGAAAGTTATGTCCAGTTTAAAATTCAGAAAAGTCACTATGGAATTTATATATATATTAATATAATATAAAGCCCTTAAAAATTGCCATTTTGCAAACGACCTCTCTTTTCGACGAAACAACTTTTGTTGGATCTAGAATGTCAAATTATTGCGAGATTCCAATTTTCATAATTTTTGGAATTTATATGTGAGCGTGGCAAATTAAAATGTGGTTGGTAAATTTCAATTGAATTGGATTGACCAGAAAAAAGCCATTTTTAAAAACGGTCTCCAAATTTGAAGAAATTAATTTTTTTAGGACCGTATCTTCAAAACATAGCTAGATTTATTTTTCGGGAATTTTTGGACTTAGTATGTGGCCTTGGTAAATTAAAATGTACGATCAAATTAAATAATTAAATGGTTTATATTATAATTTAAAGAAAAATGGGCTGAAGCGATCAAATTGGCTGATGAGACCCACTCCATTATGTCCGGAATAGTGGTATTTGTCTAGAGGAGACATTCACTGGGCTGGATATGGAGTTAGTAGGAATTAAAGGGCTTTTCTGAAAATTGGAGAATTTAATAATATTAAATTATTAATACCCTAGATTAATTCAAACTCCAAAACATACGCAGCCGCCGCCTCTTTCATTTCAAGGGCCGATGTCTTCAGATTTTCTTACCCAAAATTCATGAAATTCGTTCACTTTCAATGAAGATTTTCAACGACAAATTCGATCCTCTCTTCTAGGTCATGAAATCCAACGAATAGGATCGTTTCTAATGTACTAGGATTCTTGAATTTTGTGCTCGCAGTCAAGGAAGTCGCACACATTTCTAGCGTTCTAGAGCGGTTTGAATGCCGAGGTGTTTACGACGGAGGTAGGTAGTGGTGAGGGCTTCTAGGTGATGGGTTCAGATCGGGTATCGGGAGGTTCTGGTGATATGCGATTTGGAGAGATGGACTGTGATGACCCAAACTTCCACGTAAAGGAAATCATTGATTGCTTTGAGAACAACACACATCAGAACACAAAACAAAAGAACATTTTATTGTTGTTACAACAATTACATCAGAATACAAGAATATTCCAGAGTATGAATAATTATACAACATAAAATAATATCAGAGATTTAAATTACATTTAAATAGCAGCGGAAAAATAATACAAAATACAACTGAAAGAAATATACGGACATAGAACTTTCCGAATATCGCTTCAGCTGTAAACCAGGATCCTGTGAAGATAATATCTGCAAAACTAAACTACTGACTGCCCGTGTGGAAAATATGGGCGCCCAGAGTTTAGGAAGGAACAATAAACTCCAGGTCAGTCAGGGGACTGGTATGAGAACTCAAAACAGTAATTAATTTGATTTTAAAGTTAGGTAAATCAAGGGACCACGTCGTATTCCACGGAACGGGTATAACCCCAAGAATACCAAAAATAAACATCGCAATTCTTTTTGGAAAAAAAATGAAACCATTATAAGACTCAAGTCCCATGCAACGCAAGCCGAAGAATAGAGTTTTACCTTATAATGGTCAAAAATGCTTAATACGCGAAATTCATCTTTTACTATAAGTGCACAATGTAGAAATCAATTTCGAATATAAATGTATCAATCCTAGATGGCATTATAAATCATGTAAGCGGCATAATATATTATGTCACCATATAGGTATACAACTAAAACCGTATGGTTCGTATTGGAATATTGGGTTTCCATCATGATGGCTGTGGATTCGAAAGATCTATCGCGAATGTATCTCCATGGCTTACATCTCGACAAGAGAAAACATCGTAATACGTATATCATGCACTTTGGATGAGCATCAGTATGTTCTATCCCCTTGGGATTCGGTCGGCTGAAATGACCTATCCCAATCTCCAGGTGTGGAGCGACTACACCCAGCACAACTCGGCCGACCAAATCCATATATAAATAAAGTATATTGGTCAAACCTACTAATCAAACAAATCGTTCACCATCATCCCGGGGTGTGAGGCTCGCGAAGTAACGTTGTACACAAAACTATGCTAATTAAAGTTGTGCTTTAATTGTAACACCACACCTCCATTAAGGTCACTCGCAAAGGGAATGCCTTAACTTCAGTGGAGCGTTTTAAGTGAATATAGAACAGAAAATCACAACAAGACAGATATAAAGCAGTACTTGAAAATTTAAAACTTTATTTCATTGCAGCGGATAAACGCATATGTTTGATTACATCATCAAAACCATAAACCAAAGTCAAGTACATCATATCCATCTTGATAAAACAAAGTACATAAACTAAAAGACATAATCCCCAACATTAAAATAGCCATAAATAAAGAGAAGCTGAACTTTACTTCAGCGGTCCAAGAAATCTTCTAAAAGCAGTCCAAGATCAAGCTCCACTGTTGCTAGTTCCAACCTGAGCACCTGGAGGGGGAGGGGAAAGGAAAGAGATGGAAAAGGGGGGTCAGACATAAAGTCTGGCGATTGCGATAATTCTAACAATATAATTAACAAAGTAACTAGGCTAAGGCATAAGTTGGAAAATAGGGAAATGACCATGTACCATTGAGTATGACAGAGTAAACAAGGAAACAAGATGAACTACGATATCGTTAAAGCGCACCTAACCCACTAAGATGAATTTACTAAACTACACCAACACTATAGGATAATTGCTATACTGCACCGCCACTAGATTACTGCACCACCACTAGTCACCCTAAGGTTGATCCCGCCTACAGAGTTAATAATGATATTGGTAGTTTCGCGCACCCCTAGCTGCCTTCATAGGTGCCGTCTGCCCCTATCTCCACTAGGTGTACCCACTACCCCCAAGCGATCGGCTCCCTAACTCGTAGATACCCGTGCTGGCCCCACGGTGGGGTGTATCACTCCCCAAAGTGGCAACCCGATACAACAAAGAATGCACGGCTTATACCTACACGATGCAACAACGTCTTACCTACCAGCCTGGGTCCATACACGCATATGAACCCGTTGGACTTGCGTTGCCACCGCTAACCCGGTTTGGCCTCTTACAGTCAAGCCCAGTATGCGTGTCCCGTCCTCGACTTGGGTCGAGCCCACAAAGATACGTATGGGTTACTGGTTGAAACGGGCCCCCCATTACTTGACACAAGCTATCCACCTAAGCTTGGTCCCCTCTAGTACATCCCACTTAACCCACTTGTTCTTGTTTCAATTACATGTTTCATATTTTGGTTAAGTGTTTCTAATCGTATTTCCAAATGCCACCCAAGGCACCCACTAGATTCCACATGCCACCCAAGGCACCCACATAACCCCCTCCTGTCCCACTACATGCTTATCTGGTTAAGTGTTTCTTAATTCATTAAGATCGTAACCTCATAAAGACCTCTCACATTAGACTGGCATTTGTGGCAACTAGATTTGCCGGGCGGGTATGGGCAGTCTTACACCACAAAAGAGCCTAACCTCGTGTCTTTACAATTGTTACGTATTTAGTTTGTGCCTAAGACCTCTCACATTAGATTGGCATTTGTGGCAGCTGGATTTGCCGGGCGGGTCCGGGCAGTCTTACACCACAAAAGAGCCTAACCTCGTAAATTGGGGACGATTAATTACTTCTAATTAATCACCCCCAATTTGAATTACTTTCCCTATTCAAATTATCAATCAGTTCCAAATTTAGCGATGTCCATAATTGACTCAATTATGTCCATCCATTTATGGTATGTAAAATCTTACCAATTTCACCACAATTTTATTTTATGCCTTTTAAGGTAATTATGCCAATTAAATATTTTTAATATTATTCCCTTTTTCCCCACGTAGTACGTTTGTTCGTTTAACGTAAAAATATACGTTAGACTCGAATAGTCTAACTCATGAAATAAAAGAAAGCATCACATATATACATAATTAAAGCATAGATATAACATAGGGGTGAACTTGCATATGTGAATGATGTTCTACATCTAAAACTTGCATAGGCCAAGATTACAACTTGCATAACAACATATGTCATGGTTCCAAATTTTAAAGGTGTGAACTTGAAGAAATAATGGCCATAAACTTGCATAAACATCATGTATAACATAGACCCAAATCTAAAGGTGTAAACTTGATGAAATAATGGCCACAAATTTGCATAGACATCATATGTCATGAACCTATATCTAAAGGGATTAAACTTGCATAGGTAATAACATAACATGATTCATGTCCAACTCATAAATTCACATATGTGATTTATACATCGCAACAATGGTGTAACTAATATCTAACATGTAAAGTATCATGTCATAGCCTAATCTTTCAATTAAATTCTCACATAAACTAGGTGCCATAATCATGTAAGGTCACATGTAATTCTACCCAAACTTGTATATGATTCATGTTTGAATCAACATCTAAACTTTCCTACATATGATTTATCATATGAATCAATATTGCAAACTAACATAAGAAACATGACGGTTTGATTGTATTTAAAATTACAACATGGATGATAGCAACATAACTTTGCATGATAGCATCACATCATAACATCATAGATATTCAATCATAATCCTACAACATGCAATCAATACTTCATATCACATCCATACAATCGGCGTTATAACTTAATCTAATTAAATTACTAATTATTTTGCTAAAACTATCGAACTCACAACTCAAAAGCAGTCTTGAGTTCTGAATTCTAATTTCTGGAGTTGACTTAGCGCTCCTTTTACGAAGAATCGCTGTTAGGGTTGAGTGGTTCTGATTTGGTTGCTGTTCTTTCTCTTTGATTTGGTGGCGGCTCCTCTAGGGCTCAACACAACAGCATAACGGCCATAGTTTTAGTTTTAATTCTGATTTAGGGTTTGTGTCTATGGGTCTTTTTATAGAGTTATGAATTAATTTAAGCCGTCGGATGTTCTTAGGGTTAATAAAAACCATTCAATTATGATAGGGTGATGAGTCAGCCCTAATGACTGAGCAAGGAGTCAGAATGGACTCAACAACATGGGTCCGCCTGAACCAGAAAGCTGTGCAGGCTCCAGCCTCGGCCTGGGCGCACTTGGCAGGTGCGCTAGTGTTAATATGTACTGGCGCACTTCCCAAGTGTGCCAGTGCATTTTATTTTTTCTTTGCCACCAAACTTCGTTCGTCCATAACTCTTTCATCCGGTACTCGTTTCCCGCAAACTCAGACTCCATCAACACTAGAATTCCGAGACGAACACAATGGCGCAACCCAATCCCCATAATTCTCACGTCTGAGTTTTATTATTATTTATTTTAGTTAAATTGATTATTCAAAAATCCGGGGTGTTACATTCTCCCCTTCTTAAAGGATTTCGCCCCCGAAATCTCCAAGTTAAGGAGAATGTATATCCTACCATCCAAACAACCATCTACTCAACCATCAAACACGGGCATCCATTGTCCTAATAAAATTTCTAATGCGGTATGAACATATGCAAGAAGTGTGTATATATGTTCCTTACCTAATGCAAAATCAGGCGGTCTACTGATTCAGTTGACCTCCTTAATGCAAACCATGATAGTGCCATGCGTCCATTATGTATGCGAAAGAACCCTATCGATACATATCATTTCTACATGTGTGCACAACCATTCATCAAAATGCAACATCCATATGATGGTACAACCATTATTCATCCATTACTTACATATGAACACACATTTGTATGCAATATGAAGTGACTGAGCCGATCTAGTGCCTAAAGTGTGTGTATATGCATCCACGAGCAACCACTAGCAAACACTTGCATCCACTTGCATCCATCATACATAACATGTCTCAAACACATGTTTCAACCATAGGACTATCCTATCTAAAGGTCAAAGATACTAGCGAGAGGACATACTAAAGATAAGATAAGTACAGGGTAAGCGATAAAAGAGAAATCAAAAGACATACCCTCAAAAAGAAAAGGGTATAATGAACGCATCTTCACTTCCGTCACCCAAGTAGCTTTACTCTCATCATCTCCCCATTGCACTTTGACTAGTTTGACCTCTCGATTCCTCAACTTCTTAATCTCCGACCCAAGAATGCGTGTAGGAGCTCGTCGAATCGTCGCATCACGCTCGATCTCCACCTCCCTAAGAAAGCTCGGATCTACCACTTCCGCGGTCTCGTGCAAGCACTTCCTCAAATGTGATACCTGGAATACGTCGGGTACACCACTAAGTCTCTCGGGTAACTCCACTCTATACGCCATCTGCCCAATCCTTTCTCTAATAGGAAACGGCCCTACGAACCTTGGTGCTAACTTCCCAACGGATCCAAAGCGAACGACGTTCCGTAATGGAGACACCTTGACAAAGGACATGTCCCCAACCTCAAACTCAAGATCTAACCTCCTCTTGTCCGCATAAGATTTCTGCCTATCTTGTGCCGTTTTCATCCTTCTTCGGATCAAATCATTTTTTTCTGAAATCTCTCTAATCATATCAGGCCCAAGCAAGATCTTATCCGTAGATTCCCACCAACACGTAGGCGAACGACACGACCGTCCATAAAGAGCTTCGAATGGTGCCATGCCAATACTAGACTGGAAGCTGTTATTATATGCGAACTCCACCAATGGAAGATGTTCCTCCCATGTACCTCCGAAATCTAAGACACATAACCTCAACAAGTCCTCTAGAATACGATTCACCCTCTCGGTCTGGCCGTCCGTCTGAGGATGATATGCGGTGCTTAAACATAACTGAGTCCCTACCGCCTCTTGTAAGCTTCTCCAAAATTCGCTAGTGAAAATAGGATCGCGTTCGCTCACTATGCTAGAAGGAACACCGTGCAAACGAACTATTTCTCAAATGTATACGGAGGCAAACCATGGAGCAGTCCTCTTACTCTTCACGGGAATGAAATGGGCACTCTTAGTAAGTCTGTCTACCACGACCCAAATACCCGTATTACCCTTCCTCGACCTCGGTAATCCGTCAACAAAGTCCATCGAGACGCTTTCCCACTTCCATTGTGGGACCTCCAATGGATGAAGCAATCCACCGGGCTTCTTTTGCACGCTTTTACGTGTTGGCACACCAAGCATCTAGCGACATACTCAGCCACATCTTTCTTCATGCCGGCCCAAAAGTAAACTCATCTCATGTCCATGTACATCTTGTCCCCGCCGGGATGGATGGTCATCTTCGAACGATGTGCATCATCAAGAATGGTCTTCCATAGGTCATCGCCTTTTGGTATACAAAGTCTACCGTCCCTACGTAACCAACCCTTATCATCTAGTGTATACATACGGAGATGGCTCGATGACTCCCCTCCTTTGAGGTTTTCTACTAACTCAACCAACTGTGGGTCGTCTCGCTGTGCCTCGCTAATCCGTCCCAAAAGCGTAGGTCTAACCTCTAAGGATGCTAGCAAACCAGGTACGAAGTCAATGGAAGGTGTAAAGTCAAACGTAGAGATGAACTCTAAACTTCGCCGCTCAACAAACAACGGACTTAAGGATAATCTTTTTCTACTTAAGGCATCTGCCACTACGTTACCCTTGCAAGGGTGTATGCTATCTCGAAGTCATAGGATGCTAAGAACTCCATCCACCTTTGCTGCCTTAAGTTCAAGTCCTTCCGAGAGAATAAGTATTTTAGCGATTTGTGATCAGTGAACAATTCGAATTTCTCGCCAAGAAGATAATGACGCCAAGACTTAAGCGCAAAAACAATAGCGGCCAACTCTAGGTCATGTGTTGGGTAATTTCTTTCATGCACTCTCAACTGCCTTCCACCATAGGCTATTACCCTTCCCTCTTGAATTAGGACTGCGCCAAGTCCTGTCCCACAAGCATCAGTATAAACGGTAAATGGCTTACTCACATCTGGCAATACTAAGACTGGGGCTGTGGTCAAAGCTCTCTTTAAACGTTGGAACGCATCATCACAATCTACGTCCCACGTGAAGACTAAGTTCTTCCCGTCAAGCGTGTTAATGGAGCTGATATTTTTGCAAAGTCTTTGATAAACTTCCTATAGTAGCCAGCTAACCCTAAGAAACTTCTCACCTCGGTAGCATTTTTAGGGACCTTCCAATCTTGGATGGCCACTATCTTCGCAGGATCCACGGCTATCCCTTCTTTGGAAACCACGTGCCCTAAGAATCGCAATTCTTTCCTCCAAAAGTGACATTTGGAAAATTTAGCTTTAAGGCTATGCGCTCGAAGAGTCTCCAACACTTCCCTAAGATGTAGGGCATGCTCTTCCTCGCTCTTAGAAAAGATCAAGATGTCATCTACAAAGACCACCACGAATCTATTAAGGTACTCCCTAAACACCCTACTCATCAAATCAACAAAGTATGCGGGGGCGTTTGTCAAACCGAAGGGCATCACCAGCCACTCGAAGAAACCGTCTGGAGTCCTAAAGGCAGTCTTGTCTATGCTATCCTCAGCCACTCTCAACTGATGGAAACCCGTGGCAAAGTCAAACTGCGAAAACACTGAGGCGCCAACTAACTGGTCGAAAAGATCGTCAATCCTCGGCAGCGGGTGTCTATTCTTCTTAGTAAGTTTATTAAGTTCTCTATAGTCCACACAAAGTCTGAGGGACCCATCCGCCTTCGTGGCAAATACTACTGGAGCACCCCACTCCGATATACTATGTCTGATGAACCCTTCTCAAGCAATTCTTTCACTTGCTTACTGAGATCTCTTCTCTCTCTTGGAGCCATGTGGCGCACTGGCAATGCAACTGGCTTTGCATTGTCCACTAGATATATTCGAAAGTCTATCTCACGTTTTGGGGGTAAACCCCTCACCTCATTGAAAACATCAGCATATTCACGGACTATAGGAACAGAATGTAAATCATCATCGGATTCGTCAAGGGATTCTAGGTAACTAAGCATTACTGGACCTCTAGGGTCACAAGAAATATCAAGGGTCTTTCCCGAACAAGTCAACAATCTAACTACCCTTCTTTCGCAATCTAGGATGGCCCCATATCTAGTTAGCCAATCCATACCTAGAATTAAACCGTAACCCATGAAGCCAAGAACAAAAGCGTTTCACTCAAACTCAATGCCCAAGATAAACACTCTCAAATTCCGACAAATCATAGAAAGATGAGCCGAACCACCAATAGGATATGAGACTACTAAGGGATCAGTAACAAGACTAGTATCTAGGTGCAGTGTTTCAACTAATGATGTAGAGATAAACGAATGCGATGCGCCAGAATTGAATAAAGTACGGACAGGATGATCAAACAGAAAAACTAAACTTTCAACGGAAATTGCTCTACCTCGTTCTTGCAGCGGTGGGACCACGAGGGCCTGAACTTGTCCCCTTGCCAGCCCGGGTGCCATAAGAGCTTGCACCTGTCCTCCCGAGGTAGACCCTTCCCTTTGCCCTTTCTTTGGGCAGTCCTTAATAAGATGTCCCGCTTCGCCACAGTGGAAACAACCGGTCTTCTTCTTCTTCCTACAATCTTTGCTTAGATGGCCGGGTGTCCCACAGTTAAAGCATTTCTTCTTCCCCTAAGCATGGTTGCCTTTGCCACCTTTCTTGTTCTGTTGTTGCTGTTGCGGCTTCTTTTGATCCCCTTTCTTCTCGGGTGCCTTATTAGCATTGGCGCCCTTCTCCTCTTCATGCATGAGTGCCATGTCAACTAACCTCTCAAAGGTAGCCCCCATGGGAATGTGGGTCATAGCTAACCCATGGAGCGGCTCGTTTAAGCCCTTAACAAATCTTAGAGCCTTCTTTTCTGGAGTGTTCACCAAGTCTAAGCCAAACCTTGCCAATTGGTTGAATTTGTTAACGTACTCTTTCACCGATAAATTCCCTTGCTTCAGTGACAAGAACCTTTCCATGTATAGATTCTCTTCAGCCCGTGAGAGAAACTTTGCTTCAAACCTCTGCCTAAAATCTTACCATGTATCAACTGGACGACCCCCATTAGTGACCTCCCACCAAAACGAGGCCTCATCATTCATTAGCCAGGCAGCTAGCTGGACTTTCCTTCCGTCATCCACTTCAAAAATTCCAAACAATTCTTCCACCTCCTTTAGCCAGTTACGAGCTTCAACAAATGTCTCCATTCCATGAAAAGGTTTCCCACCCATTTCTCTAAAGTCCTTGCATATCTTTGTGAAATTATCGACACGAGGAGGAGGAAGAGGAGGATTTGCTGGACCTGCGGCGGCGGCCCTAGCCTCAAGATATTGACGGAACCAACTGGGCACATGAACGCCCTCTGGTATCTCAGATGCTTCAGACATGCTGAAACAAAAAAGGAAAGATTCAATACAAAAAGGACTGAAGGAAAGATATATGGCTCTTAGGGTTATGCTTTCCAAAATATACTTTTCTCTTGAAAATACTTTCCTTAAATCATACTTTTGAAGGTACTTATTTATAAAAATTGTTTTGAAAAATAGTTTTTCAAAAATTCATATCTGTTCTGGTAACCTTCAACTCTGATACCATGTGTAACACCCCACCTCCATTAAGGTCACTCGCAAAGGAAATGCCTTAACTTCAGTGGAGCGTTTTAAGTGAATATAGAACAGAAAATCACAACAAGACATATATAAAGCAGTACTTGAAAATTTAAAAATTTATTTCATTGCAGCGGATAAACCCATATGTTTGATTACATCATCAAAACCATAAACCAAAGTCAAGTACATCATATCCATCTTGATAAAACAAAGTACATAAACTGAAAGACATAATCCCCAACATTAAAATAGCCATAATTAAGAGAAGCTGAACTTTACTTCAGCGGTCCAAGAAATCTTCTAAAAGCAGTCCAAGACAAAGCTCCACTGGTGCTAGTTCCAACCTGAGCACCTGGAGGGGGGGGGAAGGAAAGAGATGGAAAAGGGGGGTCAGACATAAAGTCTGGCGAGTGCGATAATTCTAACAATATAATTAACAAAGTAACTAGGCTAAGGCATAAGTTGGAAAATAGGGAAATGACCATGAACCATTGAGTATGACAAGTAAACAAGGAAACAAGATGAACTACGATATCGTTAAAGCGCACCTAACCCACTAAGATGAATTTACTAAACTACACCAACACTGTAGGATAATTGCTATACTGCACCGCCACTTGATTACTGCACCACCACTAGTCACCCGAAGGTTGATCCCGCCTACAGACTTAATAATGATATTGGTAGTTTCGCGCACCCCTAGCTGCCTTCATAGGTGCCGCCTGCCCCTATCTCCACTAGGTGTACCCACTACCCCCAAGCGATCGGCTCCTTAACTCGTAGATACCCGTGCTGGCCTCACGGTGGGGTGTATCACTCCCCAAAGTGGCAACCCGATACAACAAAGAATGCACGGCTTATACCTACACGATGCAACAACGTCTTACCTACCAGCTCGGGTCCACACACACATATGAACCCGTTGGACTTACGTTGCCACCGCTAACCCGGTTTGGCCTCTTACAGTAAAGCCCAGTATGCGTGTCCCATCCTCGACTTGGGTCGAGCCCACAAAGATACGTATGGGTTACTGGTTGAAACGGGCCCCCCATTACTTGACACAAGCTATCCACCTAAGCTTGGTCTCCTCTAGTACATCCCACTTAACCCACTTCTTGTTCATGTTTCAATTACATGTTTCATATTTTGGTTAAGTGTTTCTAATCGTATTTCCAAATGCCACCCAAGGCACCCACTAGATTCCACATGCCACCCAAGGCACCCACTTAACCCCCTCCTGTCCCACTACATGCTTATCTGGTTAAGTGTTTCTTAATTCATTAAGATCGTAACCTCATAAAGACCTCTCACATTAGACCTGCATTTGTGGCAGCTGGATTTGCCGGGCGGGTACGGGCAGTCTTACACCACAAAAGAGCCTAACCTCGTGTCTTTACAATTGTTACGTATTTAGTTTGTGCCTAAGACCTCTCACATTAGACTGGCATTTGTGGCAGCTGGATTTGCCGGGCGGGTCCGGGCAGTCTTACACCACAAAAGGGCCTAACCTCGTGTCTTAGACGATTAATTACTTCTAATTAATCACCCCCAATTTGAATTACTTTCCCTATTCAAATTATCAATCAGTTCCAAATTTAGCGATGTCCATAATTGACTCAATTATGTCCATCCATTTATGGTATGTAAAATCTTACCAATTTCACCACAATTTTATTTTATGCCTTTTAAGGTAATTATGCCAATTAAATATTTTTAATATTATTCCCTTTTTCCCTACGTAATACGTTTGTTCGTTTAACGTAAAAATATATGTTAGACTCGAATAGTCTAACTCATGAAATAAAAGAAAGCATCACATATATACATAATTAAAGCATAGATCTAACATAGGGGTGAACTTGCATATGTAAATGATGTTCTACATCTAAAACTTGCATAGGCCAAGATTATAACTTGCATAACAACATATGTCATGGTTCCAAATTTTAAAGGTGTGAACTTGATGAAATAATGGCCACAAACTTGCATAAACATCATGTATAACATAGACCCAAATCTAAAGGTGTGAACTTGATGAAATAATGGCCACAAATTTGCATAGACATCATATGTCATGAACCTATATCTAAAGGGATTAAACTTGCATAGGTAATAACATAACATGATTCATGTCCAAATCATAAATTCACATATGTGATTTATACATCGCAACAATGGTGTAACTAATATCTAACATGTAAAGTATCATGTCATAGCCTAATCTTTCAATTAAATTCTCACATAAACTTGGTGCCATAATCATGTAAGGTCACATGTAATTCTACCCAAACTTGTATATGATTCATGTTTGAATCAACATCTAAACTTTCCTACATATGATTTATCATATGAATCAATATCGCAAACTAGCATAAGAAACATGACGGTTTGATTGTATATAAAATTACAACATGGATGATAGCAACATAACTTTGCATGATAGCATCACATCATAACATCATAGATATTCAATCATAATCCTACAACATGCAATCAATACTTCATATCACCTCCATACAATCCGCGTTATAACTTAATCTAATTAAATTACTAATTATTTTGCTAAAACTATCGAACTCACAACTCAAAAGCAGTCTTGAGTTCTGAATTCTGAATTCTGTAGTTGAATTAGCGCACCTTTGATGAAGAATCGCTGTTAGGGTTGAGTGGTTCTGATTTGGTTGCTGTTCTTTCTCTTTGATTTGGTGGCGGCTGCTCTAGGGTTCAAGACAATAGCATGACGGCGATAGTTTTAGTTTTAATTCTGATTTAGGGTTTGTGTCTATTGGTCTTTTTATAGAGTTATGAATTAATTTAAGCCGTCGGATGTTCTTAGGGTTAATCAAAACCATTCAATTATGATAGGGTGATGAGTCAGCCCTAATGATTCAGCAAGGAGTCAGAATGGACTCAACAACACGGGTCAGCCTGAACCAGAAAGCTGTGTAGGCTCCAGCCTCGGCCTGGGCGCACTTGGCAGGTGCACCAGTGTTAATATGTATTGGCGCACTTCCCAAGTGCGCCAGTGCATTTTTTTCTTCTTTGCCACCAAACTTCGTTCGTCCATAACTCTTTCATCTGGTACTCGATTCCCGCAAACTCGGACTCCATCTCCACTAGAATTCCGAGACGAACACAATGGCGCAACCCAATCCCCATAATTCTCATGTCTGAGATTTATTATTCTTTATTTTAGTTAATTCGATTATTCAAAAATCCGGGGTGTTACATTAATCATCATCCACAAGGCTCTGCTTTTCAGCAAAAGCGTTGATCCATGCATCTTAGCATGCCACATTGTCAATCCATACCATACCATTGATTTTTGCCAATATTTATAACCTCTGAGAACATACGTTTCAGAGAAGGGTGCTAAACAAAAGAATAAATTCTCCGCCACCAACAGATATATATATTTAGCAGAGATCAACGAATACAGCAAAAAGGAATACAACGTCAGACATACCATCCATTTACATGTCTGTTCTGGGTCTGAACGAAACCGGAGGCACCTCCGAAGAGAGGCCCTCGCATATCTGAACAATCAACCAGTACGTCCGGATGGCTATCACTGTAGCGCCTTCAAGGTAGATACTCCAATCATGGGCATCAGTAGCAACTCGTCCATTCGATGTGAAGATCGTCGGTCTTGCGCCGTCTTCAATCCCTTCGACTGTTAGTCGTCGTATCAATTATTCAAAATAGGTTAAACCCGGTCTTTCTGAATAACTGGCGTACTTTATAAACAAGTGCTATAAAAACACATCCAACGCCTCATTCCAATTCAGAATAATCTTTTAATAAAATATTGACATTTTTATCTAATTAAAGATTCATTAAAACTATAGTTTAGTTTTAATCTCAAAAATCATTACTTAATGATTATTCCAATTTTAAGAAATAAATAACTGGGTTAAGGAACTAATGTCATTTAAAACAAAGTTCATGATAAACTCAAATCTCCTTCCATTAAAATGGAATTTACACGGAAATCATAATAGTAAATAATCGATATAAATTCTCGTATCAGAATAATAATATAAATGGAATAACGGCAAAGCCTTTTAAATTCCATATATAGTATCGGTCTTCATTCGCAGAAGCTCATCTCGATTGTTACCGAATCGAATTCCATTCAATTCCAATTTAATATATTAAATTGGAAAACTTTATTTTGGAAAATTCCCATTTAAATCTTAATAAAAGATTTATAAATTCCAAATTATTTCTTTACTATTAATTGGGTTAAAGAGCAAGTGTTATTTAAACATCGTTCACGATAAACCCAAAATCCCATTTAATATTAAATATAAGGTTCTGAATAGAAATTTTATCAGCTTATATTCAAAATCAAATTTAGAAACCAACAAATATCATATTGGGAATAATTATATGTATATATCTTCCAAATTCCCATAACAATATTCGTATAATCACGAAATCCAATATCCAAATATCCCCAAGATAATTTCCATTCAAATCCATTCCAATTTACTCTTTAGAAAATTCTGGTTATTTTAAAAACTATTTTCAAATCCAATTTATTTACTTCTAAAAATAATTAAATTATTATACTAGTTTATAACTAGTTCATTAAACAGTTCATTTCGATAAAAATATATTTTTATCTTTATAAAATTGGAAATTTTCATCAAAAATCTTTCCGAACCATTTATTATGATTTTACATAATTTTTCCATATTTTTAATAATTTTATTATCGCCCGTACAGTCAGTTTCCAACAACGCCCACCGAACTGCATCCATAGCGACCTTTTCTAAAATTGATTTGGACATATCTCCAAATCTAACCATTAGATTTCAAATATCTTATATTCATTGGAAAGCGCTTTTCGATACGAACCCAACGGTTCCAGTTTTAGGAGAATCCGACGGTCGGATCTCCCATAACGTCGATTTTAAGTTAATGGTCGAAATTCGCGAACGGTCGCTGCGCGGCGCGTTTTATTCAGGCCATTATATGTATAATATATTATATATATTTTTTGTCTATTTCCTTTAAAACATATTTATAAAATATTTATAAATTCATTTCATAACGATTCCAACTTCATTTTCCATTTTAAATCAAAATTGAATATTATATATCTTCATCATATTAAAATGATAATATTTTCAATATATTATATTTTGAAATAACTTCTTTTCGATATTCATTTTAAAATGAATAAAACCGAGCAATAAACCTATTTGAGTTAAAATGGCGTTTGCTACTTTACCCGGCTTCATATTTTTATATTTTATGTCCATCTAAAGACGGACATCGAAATCATGTTTTTATTCCACGCTGAATATTATTGAAAAATATTTGTTATTTTAAAATAATTTTTATCTTAAAATGATCTTTTACATCAAAATGTTCTTATATATTTAAATGATCTTTTCATATAAATGGTCTTTTATATATAAATGGTCTTTTGTATATAAATGTTTCTTTACATATAAATGTTTCTTTACAAATGTTTCTTTACATATAAATGTTTCTTTACATATAAATATAAAACATATTCTTTACATTAAAAAGTACGATTACATTAAAATGATTCTTTTATTTTGTTGACAATACTATTCCAACAAATGAATAAAAAAGTGAAACTTCATTTTTGTTAACAATTTCTATTTTAACAGAATGAATTAAAAGGATAACTTCATTTTATTTACAATAATCTAATTCAACAAAATTTTCATTTTTGTTTTACACAAATATATTTAACAAAAACATTATAATTGTTTTGACTATTTCATTTCAACATAAAATGATATTTTGGTTTCAACTATTCTCTTTCAACAAGGATGTTAATTTTAATCCTAAAATGTCCCTTTTAATTCTAAAATGTTATTTTATTCTAAAATGTACCTTTTCATTCTAAAAATGTTATTTGACTCTAGATTGTACTTTTCATTTTAAAAAGTTATTTGATTCTAAAATGTACTTTTTTACATTTTAATGTCTTTTTCATTCTAAAATGTACTTTTTATTTCTAAAATGTTCTTTCACATTAAAAATTGTCCTATTACATTATTTACATTAAAATTTCCGATTACATTATATACATTAAAATGTTCGATTACATTATAAATGTTCTAAATCGGAATGCGACTCAATCAATTACAATATAATTTCGATTATATGGATTTCATACAACGCATGTGTGCACAATAATGATAAATCATCAACAAAACAGTCCATTCACAACCAGAGTGAAATTTACAACTGTGTGAGCATTAAAATAAATAACGCTCCTCACAGGCTGTCAATCCATCGATTGACATATTATTAAATTCAGGGGAGATGTGAATAAATTATCATCCCCTGACCCGTGTGGGGTTTTCAAACAACAACATTTATTTAAACAAGTTATTGGTTAATAAATTTAACCAATTTTCACTGTTCAAACTCCAAATTATAAATAAATATTTATAATCTAATTTCAACTACCAGATTTATATTAACCTTATTTTTGATCATTTCAGCATCACAAACAACATACAATATAGTCAATTTCAATCGTCCATGGTTTGTGGACGATGGAGGGATCTAATCAAGCACAGTGTACAGTTTATGGTGATTAAACTAATAAAAATCTAAACTGACAATTCTATATATTTTCAGTTATGCAAATAAATAAATAACCGTGTAGAAATTTAAGTGAGGAGTTCTCACCTTCGTTTCCACTCCTCTAGTGATTAGCGGATGATTCAGATTTCGTTCTACTTCCATTCATTTCCAGAGTAGTCTGTGTCACACAGTTTGTATTAAAAATCATATTTTTAATGTTGTTCTATATATATGGTAAAAATCATATTTTTATTTATGATGCGATTTGTTTACAAATCGTATTTTTAAACATTGTTATTTACTTTTAAAGTAATGTAATTTATACTTTAAAAACAGGGTAATTTTATATTTTGAAAGCCAATGATCGTTATTTTTCTTCTTTCTAAAATAATGTATATTTTGATCTCTAAAACAATACGATTTCTTTTTATTTTAAAACATTGCTCTTTTTATTTTTTAAAAGTGTGATCTTTTTATTTTCAAACAGTGTTCTATTTTATTTTCAAACAATGTATATTATTATTTTCTAAACATTGATATTCTTAATTTTGAAAACAATGATATGTTCATCTCAAAATAGTGACATGTTCATTTTCAAAACAATGTTCATTTTCTAATCAAAACAAATGTTAATTTTCTTTCCAAAACAATGTTCTTTTATTTACAAAGCGACATTATCTTTATTTTCAATACAAAGTTAATTTCATTTTTAAAACAATGAAAACTTTATTTTAAAAACAAATCCAGTTATTTATATTTTGAAAACAAAATATGTTATTTATATTTTGAAAACAAATCTATGGTGCTTATATTTACCAAAGCTATGTTAGTTTTCATTTGAAAACGATGATGTTTATATTTTGCAAAACAATGAAGTCTATATACTTCAAAAATGATGTTTTCTTTTCAAAAGTAATGCTTTTTCAATTTTCAAAAGTAATGCTTTTGTATATCTTTTTAACATATTTTTAACTAATGTTTATAAATAATAAAAATTGATTTTATAATTTTTATTTTATATTTTAAAACTAATTTTATAACTTCAGTTTTAATTTAAATTTTAACTGAAAACAATTCTAAGTTGATTTGAATGCCAAACTGAACATAGTCAACAGTATTCAACCTTTCCTCCTCGGTTCTACAGGATCCAGGTTCGAACCCATAGTCGCGCCCCTAGGGTTCCACTTCGCGGCCAGCAGAACTGACCGGACTCCGATCGCCGTTCGTCCCTCCAACCTCCTCGAGCTCGCCGAACCCTGACCAGACCAGCTTCCAATTCGGTGGGCCCACCTCACCGTAAATCGCACCCAAACATCATCCCTTGCTGCTCGAAATTCAGACCATCCATGGCTAGAGAAACGATCATAGCCGTTAACTTACGAGATCCAAACATGCTCTTTGATTTGGAAGTTGTAGACTCCGGAATGGTGGCATGGTGAAATACCCCACCTCCGTTAAGGCCACTCACAAAGGGAATGTCTTAACTTCGGTGCAGCGTTTTAGGTAAAAGATGCAAATAAATTAGAAGACAGACAAGTAAAGCAGCGGAAAATAAAGTCATTTTATAAACAATTTGGTTCAGTCAAGCTTTTACAACAACTGTCTCAATCATACTTCGAAGTAATACATAGAACTTCTGTCTTGATTTAAAAACTTCCAAGTATAAAAGAAGCATAAAAATAATAATGATATTCCCCAATAAAGCATGAACCAGCCATAGCAGTGGAAGAGAGAGTCCAAAGCAATTCATTGACGATCTCCGTGCTTGGAAAGAAAACTAAGCTAAGTGGTAACATTTCCTCCCTCTGTACCTTGGGGGGGAACGGAAAAAAAGAGGCGAAACAAACTAGGTCAAACATAAGTCTGGTAAGTCTAGTGACTTTCAGCATGTAAATAGGCAAAAGCATCATGACATGAATAAACTGAATATAACACAATACCGTGAGAACAAGGATAACAAAATAACATACGATTAGCATATATATGATAATGAAAGATAAACTGAATGCGCTTCCACTCTTTCTCTGTTTCGCTACTACCTTGTTATTCTGATTTTTATATCTTTGCACCGCCTAACTAGTGTCCCAACTAGTAATCTGCGTAAAGTGATAATATTACCACGTAATCCCAATCCCCGCAAGTATGGTAGCCTTCAGGTGTACATCTAGTATGAGGATCTTACCCCAATCAGCCTAATTGCCATGAAGATGTTAGATGTACCCTTACTACCCTATCGATCGGCTCCCTACTTGCATTAATGTTCTATGTGTCTGTGTCAATCGGCCCTCTCTTGCGTGTAGATACCCTGTGCTGGTCCCATCATAAGGTGTATCAATCCTTATGAAAGCAACCCGACACGATTCAAGATGCATAGTGTATAACTACTAGTACCCAGTGCCTTGTTTTTCCTACTTCGGAGTACGTGCACACCTTTAAACCTTCGGAACCTACACCGACGTACCCCCTGCCACTATTTTGACCTCCTATAATCAGCCCAGTAATCGTGACCCACCTTTCCTAGTTTCAGGATACCTTGATACATCTATGTGGGTTACTGCTGAAATAGGTCTCCATTACTAGGGTTTCTTACTGGTTAAGTTTGTGGGCCTATATTTACTAATATTACCCACCAACCCGATATGTACTTAACCCTCCCACTGATTCAAACATGTTTACTTAATGGTTAAGTTTGTGGGCCTGTATTTACTAATATTACCCACCAACCCGATATATACTTAACCCTCCCACACATTATGTCATATTGGTTAAGTGTTGTCCATTCATGTTAACTTAACCCACCCACTCACCATGTCATGTCGGTTAAGTGTTTTCTTATTAATCCTTCTCACCCGTCGTGTTGGATTGGTTAAGTGTTTCCTATTAACTTAACCCCGCTTGTTCATCACGTTATATTGGTTAAGTATTTCCCATTAACTTAACCCTATTCGTTCATCAAGTTACATTGGTTAAGTGTATCTTAATAACTTAACCCTACACGCTCATCATGCTGTATTGGTTAAGTGTCATCAATCAATTCAAGTTAACTTAACCCACCCACTTGTCATGTTACATTGGTTAAGTGTTGCCTTCTTGTGTTAACTTAAGCCTTCCACGCATCCTGTTATATTGGTTAAGTGTTGCACTCTTGTTTTAACTTAAACCTACCCATTCATCATGTCATATTGGTTAAGTGTTTCTTATTAACTCAACCCTTCTCATTCATCATGTTGTACTGGTTAACTTAACCCTGCTCACTTGTCTAATTAACATGTTATAACGGTTAAGTTTTCTAAATTTACTTAAACCAATCTTCTTGTCTATTTAACATGTTATTACGGTTATGTGTTGCCTTAGTTAACTTAACCCTACCATTCTTAGCATGTCTGTTTATTGGCATTAATTAATTAGTTAATGCCCCAACCTCTCACATTAGAACTGTGTTTGCGGTTGCTGGATGTGCCGGGCGGTTTCGGGCAGACATCTACCTCAAACTCATTCTAACCTCGGGTTTTGGGCTAAATGCACTAACCTCTCGCATTAGATCTGTGTTGTTGCGGTTACTGGATGTGTCGGGCGGTTCCGGGCAGTTTTACACCGCAGCTCAATCTAACCTCGGGTTAGGCATGTTCATCTTTTAGCATGTTTACCATACATGTCCAAGTGTAGATTTTGTATGCTAATCATCCCAAATTCAAAAAACTAGTCATGTTCCAATTCTCAAGTTATACCTCAACAAAGCTGATTGCAAGTTACGCCTCACAAATTTAAAATCAAGTTATTACTCAAACTAGGTTACACCCAATTTTCCCAAATTTGCAATAATAGTCATGCCCAAAAATCACGATATAACACATGCCCTAAGGTTTAGTCATATTGCACCGAACAAAATATTCTCCAAAAACCCCCAATCATGATTCACAATATAAACTATGCCAAATTATAGCCTTTAATTACAGTATATGCCAATTACCCAAAAATCTCTATTTAGGTGTGTTCACATTTAACAGTTATCCCTATCTTATTATAGGTTTTCATGCCTAAATCATATATCACCATACACAATAATCTCCTTCTTCCAGGTCATAAACTATCATGTATAATATGCCCCAATTTTAGGTCTTAAACCACAACATGTACTATGCCTTACATGTTACAGTTCAATTTACGCCCAAACCCCAAGTCATATGTCTTTATGCCTCAAATCTCAAGTCATATGTTCGATACACTTTATGTTTTAAATACAACATGTGTTATGCCCACAAATCAGTTACAAATCAGTTATTCCCAATTATACATGATTTAATACTTTTCCCAATTTTAGCGCTGGTCATGTCCAAATCATATATTATGCCCAATTTTAGCGTTGGTCATGTCCAAATCATATATTATGCCCAATTTTAGCGCTAGTCATGTCCAAATCATATATTACGCCCAAGTTTTTCCAAAGTACGTTCATCTCTTATGAGATTCGGCTCAGGCTTGCAGTAGCCTGGCTATAAAACAAAAAGGGAACAAGGAAAGAAGAGACAAAGAATGGACATAATAATATAAATGAGATAGATCCAATGGATATAGAAAGACAGATATAAATAGGCATAATCTTAGATTCAGATTTATTACAATCTTAGAATCACAATTAACTTTTATTTCTGAAAGTAACATGAACTTACAAATTACAGAATGGTCTTGAATCTTGGGATCTGATTTCTGAAATTGATTATCTACTCCTTTGATGTGGACTTTGATTGCAAACTTGAAAAACTCTAATTTGATTGGTTAAGGTGGAGGCTAGGTCACTTCAGGTTTTAGCAGCATATAGATTCCTATGAATTCATGTGTAGAAAATAATAGGTTTAGGGGTCTTTTTATAGGTGTATAGGGAGATTTAGATCCTTCAGATCAGTCTAGAAGTCATCAGAATCGTCCACAGCAGAATACCACGTCACACAGCGAATCAGAAAGTGACACGTGGCGAAACACGTCATAGGCCAGATCTGGGCCAACAGTGGTCGACTCCCCTACAGGGGGTCGACACCTATGTCGACACCCCTATAGGGGGGTCGACACCTATGTCGACTCCCCCTGGAGGGCTTGCACCCTGAGCGGGAATTTTCCCTCTCAGCCTATTCTGCTTGATTTTGAATTTTGAATTTGGTTTGAGATGTTTAATTATTATTTATATTTTCTGTTAAACATGAAATCTTCTGAACTCCATAACTTCTTCATACGGAGTCCGATTCACGCAAACTCGGATTCTATCTCAACCAGAAGTCCTGAGATGAACGCAATGGCGTAACCCATTTCCCTTAATTCTCCCTTTTAAAATTAATTATTCTTTAATTTGTTAATTTAATATTCTTAGAAAATACGGGGTGTTACATTCTCCCCTCCTTTAAAGGATTTCGTCCCCGAAATCTCCAAGTCAAGGAGAATGTATCCTAACATCCAACATCCATCTACTCAACCATTCAATCACAGGCGTCTATTGTCCTTAAAAAGATTTCTAATGCTTTTCGTGAACATATGCACAGTGTGTGTATATGTCATTATGTAATGCAAAATTAGGCGGTCTACTGATCTAGTTGACCTCCTTAATGCAAATTATGTCAGTGCCATGAGTCCATCATGTATGCAATTATTCCTAATCATACTTTATAACTTCTACGTGAGTGCACAATCATTCATACAAATGCAACATCCATATGATAACACGTCAAGTTTCAATTCATATATATATAAAAATTCACTCATGCATATGCAATATGAAAGTGACTGAGCCGATCTAGTGCATAATGTGTGTATATGCATCCACGAGCAACCACTAGTAAACACTTGCAACCACTTGCAACCATCAATCATAACATGTTTACATCCATTGGCTTCTACCTAAAGATCGAGGATAGGACCGAGAGGATATACTTAAAAGATAAAGACTAGCATGCAAATAAACCTTATAGAAAAAGAGGAATCAAGGATATACCTTCAAAATGGGTATGATGTGCGTATCTAGTCTTCAGTCTTCGAAGTCGCATCTTCTTGAGCTTCACTCCATTGTGCCCTGACTATCTTAACCTCACGATTGCGTAGCTTCTTAGTTTCTGTTTCCAAAATATGAGTTAGAACTCATTTCACTGTCGCCTCCCATTCCACCTTTTCTTCTTATAGTATACTTGGCACTACAACTTCTGCCGTGTCATGCTAACATTCCCAAAACTATCTCTTGAAAATAAATAGATGCTAACCATGTTACCAAGTGTATATACTAAGATGATTAGATTCTTCTTCGTCAATCTAGTAAGTGGGGCTGATACCTTCATAAAGTCCTTAATTAACTTCCTATATTAGCCTGCTAGTCCAAGAAAGCTTCTTACTTTTGTTGCATTCCTTGGGACCTTCCAGTCTTGCACCGTAACTACTTTTGCGGGATCTAATGCTATCCCTTCTTTGGGCGCCACATGTCCTAGAAACCTTACTTCTTCTCTCCAAAAGTGACATTTATGGAGAAATTCGCCTTAAGTTGATGTGCTTGGAGGGTATCCGAGACTTTCCTTAGATGCAAATCATGTTCTTCCTCATTCCAAAATATCATCTATGCACAAGCAAAGTGAACCATCCGCCTTTGTAACGAAAACGACTGGAGCACCCCCATTTAGAAATACTTCGCCTTATGAACCCTTTTTCAAGTAACGCTTTTACTTGTTTGCTAATCCCTTCCTTTCCCTTGGATTCATGTGTCGTATAGGTAATGCAACTGGTTTTGCATTATCAACTAGATATATGCGGAAGTCTATCTCGCGTTTTAGGGGACAAACCCCTAACCTAATCGAAAACATTTGCGTACTCATGGACTACTCTAACGGATCGCAAATCGTCGATAGATGCATCAAGTGATTCTAGGTAGCCAAGACAGACTGATCCCTTAGGATCGCATGAAATCTTGAGGGTATTCCTGAAGCGAGTAAAAAGTCAAACTACCCTCTTTTCACAATTATTAGCTAACCAGTCCATGCCTAGAATCAACCCATAGCCCATGAAATCAAAAACATAAGCATTACACTTAAACTCAATACTGAATATAGCTATTCTCAAATCCTTACAAACCAAAGATAAATGAGTCGAACCACTAATTGGATTTGAGACAATAATGGGATTTTCTACTATACAAGTACTAAGGTGCAGAGACTCAACTGTGGAAGTAGATATAAACGAATGTGAAGCGCTAAAATCCAAAAGAGTACTAATAGGATGATCAAAAGAAAAACTAGACTTCCCCATATCCATGGGTTTCTCATCCTTGGGTTGTGTTCCTTAGACAAATCCCCTTATTCTCATCTTTGCCATCTTTGTGTAACTTGTTGACAAGTCTCTTGAAAGCTACCTCCATCGCAAGGAAATCCCTATAAAACTTGAAAGAAAATTAGCCGTAGGTGAAACTACTGCGACTATGGATGGCGGTTGGGCACTTCCTCGCTCTTTGACAGGTGACGTAGTCTCATCAAACCTACGGAACCATGTCGCGATGAGGTTACCTCCCAGAAAGCCAGGAGCCCCGGAGACTCAGTAAAGAAGGAAAACAAGAATCAAACAGAGGATCAAAACATAATGCATATAGCTATGGGGAATATGCCTTTAAAACAAAACTTTTCTTTAGAAAATGCTTCTTTTAAAACTGTTTTGAAAATAATTTTTCAAATCTTTTATCTGATCCGGTAACCTTCAGCTCTGATACCAAGTGTAACACCCCACCTCCGTTGTAACACCCCACGTCCATTAATGTCACTCACAAAGGGAATGCATTAACTTCCATGGAGCATTTTAAGTGATTATAGAACAGAAAATCACAACAAGACAGATATAAAGCAGTACTTGAAAATTTAAAACTTCATTTATTGCAGCAGAAGGTAAATATGTTTGGTTACATCATCAAAACCATAAACCAAAGTCAAGTACATCATATCCATCTTGATAAAAAAAAAGTACATAAACTGAAAGACATAATCCCCAACTTTAAAGTAGCCGTAAATAAAGAAAGAAGCTGGACTTTACTTCAGCGGTCCAAGAAATCTTCTAAAAGCAGTCCAAAATCAAGCTCCACTGGTGCTAGTTCCAACCTGAGCACCTCGGGGGGGGGGGGGGGAAGGAAAGAGATGAAAAAAGGGGGGTCAGACATAAAGTCTGGCGAGTGCGATAATTCTAACAATATAATTAACAAAGTAACTAAGATAAGGCATAAGTTGGAAAATAAGGAAATGACCATGAACCATTGAGTATGGCAGAGTAAATAAGGAAACAAGATGAACAACGATATCGTTAAAGCGCACCTAACCCACTAAGATAAATTTACTAAACTACACCAATACTATAGGATAATTGCTATACTGCACCACCACTAGTATACTGCACCACCACTAGTCACCAAAAGGTTGATCCCGCCTACAGACTTAATAATGATATTGCTAGTTTCGTGCAACCCTAGCTACCTTCATAGGTGATGTCTGCCCCTATCTCCACTGGGTGTACCCACTACCCCCAAACGATCGGCTCCCTAACACGTAGATACCCGTGCTGGCACCACAGTGGGGTGTATCACTCCCCAAAGTGGCAACCCGATACCACTAAGAATGCACGACTTATACCTACACGATGCAACAACGTCTTACCTACCAGCCCGGGTCCATACACGCATATGAACCCGTTGGACTTGCGTTGCCACCGCTAACCCGGTTTGGCCTCTTACTGTCAATCCCAGTATGCGTATCCCGTCCTCGACTTCGGTCGAGCCCACAAAGATACGTATGGGTTACTGGTTTAAACGGGCCCCCATTACTTGACACAAGCTATCCACCTAAGCTTGGTTCCCTCTAGTACATCCCACTTAACCCACTTCTTATTCATGTTTCAATTAAATGTTTCAATTTTTTTGTTAAGTGTTTCTAATCGTATTTCCAAATGCCACCCAAGGCACCCACTTAACCCCCTCATGTCCCACTACATGCTTATCTGGTTAAGTGTTTCTTAATTCATTAAGGCCGTAACCTCATAAAGACCTCTCACATTAGGCTGACATTTGTGGCAGCTGGATTTGCCGGGCGGGTCCGGGCAGTCTTACACCACAAAAGAGCCTAACCTCGTGTCTTTACAACTGTTACGTATTTAGTTTGTGCCTAAGACCTCTCACATTAGACTGGCATTTGTTGCAGCTGGATTTGCCGGGTGGGTCCAGGCAGTCTTACACCACAAAAGAGCCTAACCTCGTGTCTTAGACGATTAATTACTCTTAATTAACCATTCCCCGAATTTGAATTACTTTCCCTATTCAAATTATCAATCAATTAATGATGTCCATAATTGACTCAATTATGTCCATCCATTTATGGTATGTAAAATCATACCAATTTTTCACCACAATTATATTTTATGCCTTTTAAGGCATTTATGGCAATTAAATATTTTTAATATTATCCCCTTTTTCTCCCCGTAGTACGTTTGTTCGTTTAACGTAAAAATATACGTTAGACTCGAATAGTCTAACTCAAAAAATAAAAGAAAACATCACAAATCTAACATAGGGGTGAACTTGCATATGTGAATGATGTTATACATCTAAAACTTGCATAGGCCAAAATTACAACTTGCATAAATAACATATGTCATGGATCCAAATCTAAAGGTGTGAACTTGATGAGATAATGGCCACAAACTTGCATAAACATCATATGTCATGGATCCTAATCTAAGGTGTGAACTTGATGAAATAATGGCCACAAACTTGCATAAATAACATATGTCATAGTTCTATATTTGCATAGGTAATAATCCTAAACTTGCATAACATGATTCATATCCAACTCATAAACTTACATATGTGATTCATACATCGCAACAATGGTGTAGACATGTAAAGTATCATGTAGAATTTAGCATATGTCATAGCCTAACTTTCAATTAAATTCTCACATAAACTAGGTGCCATAGCCATGTAAGGTCACATATAATTCTACCCAAACTTGTATATGGTTCATGTTTGAATCAACATCTAAACTTTCCTACATATGATTTATCATATGGATCAATATAACAAACCAGCCTAAGAAACATGATAATTCAACTAGACCTAAGCCAATCATAGGATTATAACATGGGTGATAGCATCATCACTTTACATCGTAGATGATAGCATCATAACATAGTATCATAGAAATTACAACACAATCCTACACATAATTACAACATGCAATCAACAATTCATATCACATCCGAATTATCCGCATTATAACTCAATCCAATTCATTTATTAATTATTTTGTTAAGACTATCGAACTCACAACTCAAAAGCAGTCTTCAGTTCTGAATTCTGGTTTCTGTAGTTGAATTAGCGCTCCTTTGATGAAGATTCGTTGTTAGAGTTGAAAAGGATTGAATTTGATTTGCTTTCTCCCTCTCTAATTGGTGGCGGCTATGCTGAGTTGCTAGGTGACGGCATGGAGGCCATTAATCCAATTTTATTTTGATTATAGAGTTTGGGTCTATAGGTGTTTTTATAGAGTTTAGGATTAGTTTAAGCCGTCCGATCAACCCAGAATTAATCCCATCCAATCAGAGCATATCAGAAACCCTAATGAGTCAGCACACAGTCATCTACAGGTCATAAATCAAATCTGCCCAGGGAGGGGCAGGTCGACCCCCAGGTCGACACTATGGTCGACCTGGTTAGGGTAGGTCGACACCCAGGTCGATCCTATCGTCGACCTGGCCCTGGCGGGAATTTTCCCGCCTAGTCTGTTTGACTCTGAATTTTTGAAATATGAAATCTATTTTGAATTTTCTGAAACTTCCGATCGCCATAACTTCTTCATACAAAGTCCAATTCACGCAAACTCGGACTCTATCTCAACCAGAATTCCGAGTCGAACACAATGGCGCAACCCGTTTCCCTTAATTCTCATGTCTGAGATTAATTATTCTTTAATTTAGTTAATTTGACTATTCAAAAATCCGGGGTGTTACATTCTCCCCTCCTTAAAGGATTTCGCCCCCGAAATCTCTAAGTTAAGGAGAATGCATATCCTAACATCCAAACAACCATCTACTCAACCATCAAACACGGTCATCCATTGTCCTTATAGATTCCTAATGTTGTATGAACATATGCAAGAAGTGTGTGTATATTTTCCTTATCTAATTCAAAATCAGGTGGTCTACTGATTCAGTTGACCTCCTTAATGCAAACCATGATAGTGCCATGCATCCATAATGTATGCGAAGAGCCCTATCGATACATATCATTTCTACATGTGTGCACAACCATTCACCAAAATGCAACATCCATATGATGGTACAACCATTATACATCCATTTCTTAAATATGTACACACATTTATATGCAATATGCAGTATCAAGTGACTGAACCGATCAAGTGCCTAAAGTGTGTGTATATGCATCCATGAGCAACCACTAGCAAACACTTGCATCCACTTGCATCCATCATACATAACATGTCTCAAACACATGTTTCAACCATAGGACTATCCTATCTAAAGGTCAAAGGTACTAATGAGAGGACATACTAAAGATAAGATAAGTACGAGATAAGTGATAAAGGAGAAATTAAAAGACACCCTCGAAAAGAAAAGGGTATAATGAACGCATCTTCGCTTCCGTCTCCCAAGTAGCGTTGCTCTCATCATCTCCCCATTGCACTTTGACTAGTTTGACTTCTCGATTCCTCAACTTCTTAATCTCCGACCCAAGAATGCGCGTAGGAGCTCGTCGAATCGTCGCATCACGCTCGATCTCCATCTCCCTAAGAAAGCTCGGATCTACCACTTCTGCGGTCTCGTGTAAGCACTTCCTCTAATGTGATACATGGAATACGTCGGGTACACCACTAAGTCTCTCGGGCAACTCCACTCTATACGCCATCTGCCCAATCCTTTCTCTAATAGGAAACGGCCCTACGAATCTTGGTGCTAACTTCCCAACGGACCCAAAGCGAACGACGTTCCGTAATGGAGACACCTTGACAAAGACCATGTCCCCAACATCAAACTCAAGATCTGACCTCCTCTTATCCGCATAAGATTTCTGTCTGTCTTGCGCCGTCTTCATCCTCCTTCGAATCAAATCGATCTTCTCCGAAGTCTCTCTAATCATATCGGGTCCAAGCAAGATCTTATCCGTAGATTCCCACCAACATATAGGCGAACGACACGGCCGTCCATAAAGAGCTTCGAACGGTGCCATGCCAATACTAGACTGAAAGCTATTATTATATGCGAACTCTACCAACGGAAGATGTTCCTCCCATGTACCTCCGAAATCTAAGACACATAATCTCAATAGGTCCTCTAGAATACGATTCACCCGCTCGGTCTGGCCGTCCGTCTAAGGATGATATGCGGTGCTCAAACATAACTGAGTCCCTACCGCCTTTTGCAAGCTCTTCCAAAACTCACTAGTGAAGATGGGATCGTGGTCGCTCACTATGCTAGAAGGAACACCGTGCAAACAAACTATTTCTCGAATGTATACGGAGGCTAACCATGGAGCAGTCCTCTTCCTCTTTACGGAAATGAAATGGGTGCTCTTAGTAAGTCTGTCTACCATGACCCAAACCCCCGTATTACCCTTCCTCGATCTTGGTAATCCGTCAACAAAATCCATCGAGACGCTTTCCCACTTCCATTGTGGGACCTCCAACGGGTGTAGCAATCCACCGTGCTTCTTTTGCTCTGCTTTTACTTGTTGGCACACCCAGCATCTAGCGACATACTCGGCCACATCCTTCTTCATGCCGGCCCAAAAGTAAACTCGTCTCATGTCCATGTACATCTTGTCCCCGCTGGGATGAATGGTCATCTTCGAAAGATGGGCATCATCAAGAATGGCCTTCTTCAGATTCTCGTCCCGTGGTACACAAAGTCTACCGTCCCTACGTAACCAACCCTTATCATCTAGGGTATACCTACTGAGATGGCTCGATGACTCTCCTCCTTTGAACTTTTCTACTAACTCAACCAACTGTGGGTCGTCTCGCTGTGCCTTGCCAATCCGTCCCAAAAGCGTAGGTCTGACCTCTAAGGATGCTAGCAAACCAGGTACAAAGTCAATGGAAGGTTTAAAGTCAAACGTAGAGATGAACTCTAAACTTTGCCACTCAACAAACAACGGACTCAAGGATAATCTTTTTCTACTTAAGGCATCTGCCACCATGTTACCCTTGTCAGGGGTATTTGCTATCTCGAAGTCGTAGGATGCTAAGAACTCCATCCACCTTTCCTGCCTTAAGTTCAAGTCCTTCTGAGAGAATAATTATTTTAGCGATTTGTGGTCAGTGAACAATTCGAATTTTTCGCCAAGAAGATAATGACGCCAAGACTTAAGCACGAAAACAATAGCGGCCAACTCTAGGTCATTTGTAGGGTAATTTCTTTCATGCACTCTCAACTGCCTTCCACCATAGGATATTACCCTTCCCTCTTGCAATAAGACAGTGCCTAGTCCTGTCCCGCAAGCATCGGTATAAACGGTAAATGGCTTACTCCCATCTGGCAACACTAAGACTGGGGTTGTGGTCAAAGCTCTCTTTAAACGTTGGAACGCATCATCACAATCTACGTCCCACGTGAAAACTAAGTTTTTCTTCGTTAAACGTGTTAATGGAGCTGATATTTTTGTGAAGTCTTTGATGAACTTCCTATAATAGCCAGCCAACCCTAAGAAACTTCTCACCTCGGTAGCATTTTTAGGAACCTTCCAATCTTGGATGGCCACTACCTTCGCGGGATCCACGGCTATCCCTTCTTTGGAAACCACGTGCCCTAAGAATCACACTTCCTTTCTCCAAAAGTGACATTTAGAAAATTTAGCTTTAAGGCTATGTGCTCGAAGAGTCTCCAACACTTCCCTAAGATGTAGGGCATGCTCTTCTTCGCTTTTAGAAAAGATCAATATGTCATCTACAAAGACTACACGAATTATTAAGGTACTCCCTAAACACCCTACTCATCAAATCAACAAAGTATGCAGGGGTGTTTGTCAAACCGAAGGGCATCACCAGCCACTCGAAGTAACCGTCTGGAGTCCTAAAGGCAGTCTTGTCGATGTTATCCTCAGCCACTCTCAACTGATGGAAACCAGTGGCTAAGTCCAACTACGAAAACACTGAGGCGTCAACTAACTGATCGAAGAGATCGTCAATCCTCGGCAGTGGGTGTCTATTCTTCTTAGTAAGCTTATTGAGTTCTCTATAGTCCACACAAAGTCTAAGGGACCCATCCGCCTTTGTGGCAAACACTACTGGAGCACCCCACTCTGATATACTACGTATGGTGCAATTCTTTCACTTGCTTACTGAGTTCCCTTCTCTCTCTTGGATCCATGTGGCGCACTGGCAATGCAACCGGCTTTGCATTATCTACTAGATATATTCAAAAGTCGATTTCACGTTTTGGGGGTAAACCCCTCACCTCATCAAATATATCAGCATATTCACGGACTATGGGAACAGAATGTAAATCATCATCGGATGCGTCAAGGGATTCTAGGTAACTAAGCATTACTGGACCTCTAGGGTCACAAGAAATATCAAGGGTCTTTCCATAACGAGTCAACAATCTAACTACCCTTCTTTCACAATCTAGGATGGCCCCATATCTAGTTAGCCAATCCATACCTAGAATTAAACTGTAGCCCATGAAGCCAAAAACAAAAGCGTTGCACTCAAACTCAACGCCCAAGATAAACACTCTCAAATCCCAACAAATCATAGAAAGATGAGCCGAACCACCAATAGGATTTGAGACTACTAAGGGTTCAGTAACTAGACTAGTATCTAGGTGCAGTGTTTCAACTAATGATGTAGAAATAAACGAATATGATGCGCCATAATCGAATAAAGTACGGACATGATGGTCAAACAGAAAAACTAAACTTTCAACGTGTAACACCCCACCTCCGCCAATGCCACTCTTGCAAGGGCACTGGCTTTGGAGGGGCGTTAAAACGAGGTAAACATGCATGCAGATATCACAAGACAGAACATATAAGTAAAAACAGAGTAAATAAAGCAGCGGATAAAACTACATTTCAAAACCATAGTCAAGTTACATCAAAGTACTTGGTCATTATATTCCACAAAACATAGTCTAGAAACATCAACTGAAAACTGGAAAGAAAATCATAAAGTAACTATCCCCAAGGTGGAAGAAAGCCATAGCGAGCTCAAGTCCAAACCGTACATGAGCTATCCAGGAAAGCAGCTAAAGATCCAAGCTAAGTACCAGTGTTCCCACCCTGTAAACCTGGGGGGGAAACGTAAGAAAAGAGGCGAAAGAAAACGGGTCAGTCAAAAAGACTGGTAAGTCCTATCTACTATTAGTATAAAAACTAATAAAGTTAACTGAACATGTAAAACAGAGATGAGACATGGGGTGATAACTGGCATGGTGAAAAGTTAACAAGATAGATCAAGTGTGGCATCGCATATACAAGGTTAAGTTGCACCAGGTGTGTACTAGTATTCCCATCCATGTCAAGTATAAACAAGAAATGATCCCTGTAACACCCCGAATTTCGGTTAATGCTAAAATTCACTAATTACAGAATAAATAATCTTAGGTGTGAGAATTGGGGGAAACGGGATGCGTCATTGCGTTCGTCTCGGAAAAATACGCGAAATAGAGTCCGAGTTTTCGAGAATCGGAGTCCGTATGGCCCGGTTATGGCACAATGAAGTTTTCAGAAAATTTAAAGTTCAAAACAGATTTAAAATTTAGGTTCAAATTTCGAAATTGGGGCCATTGGGCCCAGGCGGGAAAATTCCCGCCGAGCTAACCAAGTCGACAGCCCTGTCGACTGGGCAGTCGACTTGGCTAGGACCAAGTCGACAGCCCTGTCGACTTGGGTGTCGACAGGGGTGCTCGGCCAGTTTGGCCTGGTGCACCATTTCAGAGTTTGGGCTGTGTTTTGGGGCTGGTTTCTGGAAGCTTCCGAGATCTGATGGTCCTAATCTAACCTAGGGTTAATCTAAGGGCCTAAAACACAACCTAATCCTATAAATAAGACCCTAAGCTAGCCCTAAATGATCATAATCCTATCTCCTAACTAAACTATGCCAAAATTTTCTATGATCATGGCCTCCACTCAAAACCCTAGCCTCCATCCTATTTCTAAACTATTTCTATGAAGGCTTTCATGTGCATACAAGCATCTTTGAGTTGTATGAATGATCATTAACTTGCAATCATCATCAAGTTGCAAGCTTTATGTTCAAGGCTAGAGTTTTTGGGTGATTTTGGCAAGGGTTTGCTTAGGGGAGCTTAGTGGTGAGTTTCTATAGCCTTAATAATCAATTGTTAAATTGATTATGATAGGATATGATAAGATATGGCTATGTTTGTGGATAAATGTGCTTATGCAAGTTTAGTATAGTGTATGTTGTGTGTTTTGCAAGTTTTATGCTATATGCAAGTTTAATGCTATGTTTTATGATGCTCACTATGCAAAACACTATGTTGAACATTGATGCATATGTAACATGTTATGCAAACTATATGTGATATTATATGCAAGTTATATGTAACATGTTATGCAAGTTGTGTATTTGGTTTTATGCATGCTAAGTATTTGGTTTTGTGCATGCTAAGTATTTGGTTTTATGCATGCTAAGTATTTGGTTTTATGCATGCTAAGTGTTTGGTTTTATGCAAGTTATGATGCAAGTTCATATGCAAGTTATGATGCAAGTTCATATGCAAGTTATGATGCAAGTTCATATGCAAGTTATGATGCAAGTTCATATGCAAGTTATGATGCAAGTTCACATGCAAGTTATGATGCAAGTTCATGTGCAAGTTTGTCTCTTTGCCTCTATGTATGACATAAGTACATGTGCAAGTTCATCCCTTTTAGACCTATGACATGTATGCAAGTTGGCACCTTTATGATAGGTCTATGACATGAACATTTAAGCAAGTTACCATCTTTATGACATATGTGATTCATGCAAGTTGGGTTGGTTATTTATGCAAGTTGGGTTTATGGTCATATATACAAGTTGACACCTTTTAAACCCATGATAATGCTAATGATATGCTAAGTTGAACCCATTGTGTGTATGATCAATCTTCTCTTTTGAAGTATGTCATGTTAACGTATTTACGTGGGGACGATGGAGTAAAAATTAATGAACACATAAAATTGTGTGAAGTGGGTATGATTAAACATACCATAAAGTGGATGGACATAATTGGGAATTTACCTATTAAGTTAGGTCTACCCATATTATGGAATTGGGAATTTACCTATTGAGTTAGGTCTACCCATATTCTTAAATATTTGTAATTAATTAGGGATAATTAATATAAATTATGAGGGTGATTAATTAGGTGTAATTAATCGACTAAGACACGAGGTTGGACTCAGTTGTAGCGTAAAACTGCCCGGACCCAACCGGCTTAACCAGTTGCTACAAATGTTAGCCCAATGTGAGAGGTCTTAGGCACAAACTAAATACGTGATTAATGTAAAGACACGAGGTTAGACTCGGTTATGACATAAGGCTGCCTGGACCCAACCGGCTTAACCAGCGGTCATAAAAGATAGTCTAATGTGAGAGGTCTTTATGAGGATCACGGTCTTAATTAATTAAGAAACACTTAACCAAATTAGCATGTAGTGAGGCATGAGGGGTTAAGTGGGTGCCTTGGGTGGCATGTAGTAACTAGTGGGGGTGCCTTGGGTGGCATAAGGAAACTAGTGGGTTGCCTTGGGTGGCAATAGAAAATACGATTAGAATACTTAACCAAAGTGGAACATGTAATTAAGCATGATTAAAGGGTTAAGTAAGTGCCTTGGGTGGCATGTGGGAATCAAGTAAGTGCCTTGGGTGGCATGCGGAAATCTAGTGGGTGCCTTAAGTGGCAATTGAAATATAATCAAATGACAAGCTTAAGTAATAGCTTGTGGGGGCCTTAAATGGCAATTGAAATATAATTAAATGACAAGCTTAAGTAGTAGCTTGTGGGGGCCTTAAGTGGCAATTGAAATATGATTAGATGACTTAACCAAACCTTAACATATAAGTGGGCATGATTATAAAAGGGGTTAAGTGGGATGCACTAGATAAAATGGCAAGCTTAAGTAGTAGCTTGTGGGGGCCCATTTCAACCAATATCCCAAACGTATCTTTGTGGGCTCGACCCAAGTCGAGGACGGGACACGCATATTGGGCTTGACTATAAGAGGCCAAAACGGGGTAGCGGTGGCAACGCGAGTCCAACGGGTTTCATATGCGTGTGTGGACCCGGGCTGGTAGGTAAGACGTTGTTGCATCGTGTAGGTATAAGCCGTGCACCATTGATTATTAGGTTGCCACTTTGGGGAGTGATACACCCCACTATGGGGCCAGCACGGGTATCTACGGTAGGGAGCCGATCGCTTGGGGGTAGTGGGTGCACCTAGTGGAGATAGGGGCAGACGGCACCTATGTAGTCAGCTAGGGGTACAAGAAACTACTTGGTAAAATTACTAAGTACACTTAGTGGGATCAACCTTTAAGTAGGAATTACCCTTGGGTGGGTAGAACTGGTGTGGTGCAGTGTAGGAATTACCCTTGGGTGGGTTTGGGGTGGTGCAATCTAGTAATTATCCTTGGGTGGATAAATGCGTCTTTTCGGTTATCTTAGTACATCCTGTGTTTAGTTGGCTACTTAGTGTAGTCATTATCCCCAGAGGTACCGTACCTTGTTTATATCATAACCTAATTACTTTAATGATTGTATTGTTAGGGTTATAGGACTCACTCAGACTTATGTCTGACCCCGTTGTTTCTTTATCTTTTTCCCAACCCTCAGGTTTTCAGAGTGGGCCTAGCACTAGTGGGCTTTGATCAGACTGCTTTATCTATCTTTTGGAGCTTGGACCGTGGATGCAAAGCTCAGTTTATCTTTTCTATTATGGCTATTAGGTTATGTAGTGGGATTATGTACTTTTGCTTTTATCCGGATGGATATTATGTACTTGACTCTTATTTATGGTTTTGGTGTAACCAAACATGTTTTACTTTCCGCTGGAATGAAATGATGTTTTAAATCCTCAAGTATTACTTATATCTGTCTTGTTGTAATTTTTCTGTTCTATATTCACTTAAAAATACTCCACCGATGTTATGGCATTCCCTTGGTGAGTGACCGTAGCGAGTGTGGGGTGTTACACGTGGTATCAGAGCTTAAGGTTACCAGAACAGATGAAATTTTTAGGAAAAACTATTTTCTAAGAATATTTTTGAAAGGAGTATTTTCAAAAACATGTCTTTTAAGAGAAAAGTTTTTGAAAGAAAAGCATAATCCCCAATAGCCATATCTATATCTTTCGAATTCTCCATTTTGAATCTCTTCCTCTCTTGTTTTGAGTTTCCCCTCCGTGTATAGATGATCTTTCTAAGATAGATAAGAATGGAAAACCACTTCAAGGGACTTAGACGTTAGTCGGATTAGAAGTTGGCTCAAGAAGGAGGAGGACTGATAAGTACCTATAGGATAGACGATGGGAGGAAGGCTCAAATAGTTGTTTGGTTAATGAAGGATGAAACCTCATTGGTGGGAGGTTACGAGTGGAGAATGGGAAGAAGGGGGCTAGTAGTTATCCTTTTGGGAGGAATAGGACACCTTATTAGGATTGTCCGAAGAGGCAAGGGCAAGGTACGGAATCTCCTGGAGGGTAGTTGTATTCCCTCATGGCTAGTGTACCAGATGGGGATAGGACCGTCTAGGTTGGAATTTGGATTTCTTTATTATCCGGTTCGAACTTTATTTGATTCTGACGCATCGAGTTCGTTTATCTCATCATTGTTAGTTGAGTCACTGCACTTAGACACCAGTTTAGTAGATGATCCCTTAGTTGTTTCAAACCCAATTGGGGCTCCATGATGTGTTTGGGTTTGAAAGTTTCTATACTTAGCGTTGAGTTTAGATGTGATGCTTTTTGGGCTTCACGGGCCATGGGTTAGTTTTGGGCATGGACTGGTTATCCAGTAGGGGTGTCGTTCTTGATTTTGAAGGGAGAGTTGTTAGGCTGATGACCCGCTAGGGTAACACTCTCGAGATCTCTTGTAATCCCATGGAATCTGTTATGCTAAGTTATCTAGAATCGCTTGACACGTCGGTCGAGAGTTTGCGATCTGTTAGAGTGGTCCGGGAATACTCGGATGTGTTTGAGGAGGTGAAGGGCTTACCTCCGGAGCGGGAGATTGATTTCCGAATATATCTGGTAGACAATGACAAACCAGTATCTTGGCCAGTGTGCCACATGGCTCCTTGTGAGAGGAGGGAACTCCATAAGCAAGTAGGCGATTTGCTTGAGAAGGGGTTCATAAGACGAAGTATATCGGAGTGGGGTGCTCCAGTAGTTTTTGCCACGAAGGCGGATGGGTCCCTCAGACTTTGTGTAGGCTAAGGAGAACTAAATAAACTCACAAAGAAGAATAGACACCCATTGCCGAGGATTGATGATCTCTTTGATCAGTTAGTTGGCGCCTCAGTATTTTCGCAGTTGGACTTAGCCACGGGGTTTCGTCAGTTGAGAGTGGCTGAGGATAGTATAGAGAAGACTGCCTTTAGGACTCCGGATGGTTTTTATGAGTGGCTGGTGATGCCATTTGGTTTGACGAACGCCCCGCATACTTTATTGATGAGAAGGGTGTTAAGGGAGTACCTAAATAAGTTCGTGATGGTCTTTGTAAATGACACCTTGGTCTTTTCTGGGAGCGAAATAAATTTTCGTATGTACTCAATAGGTTGAGCAAAGCCAGTTATGGGATAAACGGTGGTTTTGGAGCGAGACTGGCGAGGACATCCAGAGTTGGACAAGGGCTTAATTATTTAGCCGTTTTACTAGTATCATCTCACGTAGGTCGTCTGAATTCGAAGGAGGTATCCCTTGGGTGTTTGTCTGATATTGATTTAGGCCTTTGGGGCTTGCATTTGGGGGATGTCGAGTTCGACTAGGGGGGTCTGCATGAGAGATGGACAGTTGTGATGATTTTGGATGGGATTCTTAGCATCCTATGAGTTTGAGATAGCGTATACCCATGGCAAGGGTAACGTGGTGACGAATGCCTTAAGTAGAAAAAGGTTGTCCTTGAGTTCATTGTCGTTGAACGACGGAGCTTAGAGTTTGTTTCTATGTTTGACTTTAAACCTTCCGTTGACTTTGTACCCGATTTGCTAGCCTCCTTGGAGGTTAGGCCTACTCTTTTGGGGCGTATTAGCGGAGCACAGCGGTACGACCCACAGTTGGTTGAGTTAGTAGAGAAGCTCATGAGGAGGGGGAGTCGTCCAACCATTTGAGTAGGTACACCCTAGATGGTAAGGGGTGGTTGCGTAGAGACGGTAGACTTTGTGTACCGCAAGACGAGGGTTTGAGGAAGGCTATACTTGATGATGCACATCGTTCGAAGATGACCATTCATCCCGGTAGGGACAAGATGTACCAAGACATGAAGCGAGTTTTCTTTTGGGCCGGTATGAAGAAAGACGCGGCCGAGTATGTCGCTAGATGCTTGGTGTGCCAACAAGTAAAAGCGGAGCAAAAGAAACCCGGTGGGTTTCTTCACCCATTGGAAGTTCCGCTATGGAAGTGGGATAATGTCTCGATGGATTACCGAGATCGAGGAAAGGTAATACGGGAATTTGGGTTGTGGTAGACAGACTTACTAAGAGCGCCCATTTTATACCCGTGGAGAGTAAGAGAACTGCTCCATGGCTAGCTTCAGTTTACATTCGAGAGATTATTAGATGGCATGGTGTACCTTCCAGTATAGTGAGCAATTGAGATCCTATCTTCACTAGAGAGTTTTGGAAGAGATTGCAAAAGGCGGTAGGGACTCAGTTGTGTTTGAGTACCGCATATCATCCTCAGACGGACGGCCAGACCGAGAGGGTGAATCGTATTTTAGTAGACCTTTTGAGGCTATGTATCATAGATTTTGGAGGTACATGAGAAGAGCATCTTCCATTGGTGGAGTTGCCCGACAGACTTAGTGATGTACATGACATATTCCATGTGTCACATTTGAGGAAGTGCCTACATGAGATCCGCAGAGGCGGTAGAGCCGAGCTTGCTTATAGAAGTAAAGGTAGAGCGTGATGTGATTATTCGACGAGCTCCTACCCGCATCCTTGGGTCAGAGATTAGGAAGTTGAGAAACAGAGAGGTTCGACTAGTCAAAGTGAAAAGGGGAGAAGGTGAGAGCAGTGCCACTTGGGAGACAGAAGCGAAGATGCGTTCGTTATACCCATTCCTTTTTGAGGGTATGTCCTTTAAACGTCTCCTTTATCGTTTGTCTAGTGCTTATCTTATCTTTAGTATGTCCTCTCATTAGTACCTTTGACCTTTAGATAGGGTAAACCTATGGTTGAAACATGTGTTTGAGACATGTTATGTTTGATGGATGCATGTGGATGCAAGTGGTTGCTAGTGGTTGCTCGTGGATGCATATACACACACTCTAGACACTAGATCGGCTCAATCACTTCATATTGCATATTGCATATAATTGTGTGTAGGTAGCTATATTTATGGATGTATAATGGTTGTGTTATCATATGGATGATGCATTTTGGTGAATGATTGTGCACTCATGTAGATATTGTATGTGTCGATAGGGTTCTCTCGCATACATAATGGATGCATGGCACTATCATGGTTTGCATATGTTCATACATTAGATAGGGAACATATACACACACTTTTTGCATATGCTCATAAATCATTAGAAATTGTTTTAAGGACAATGGATGCCCGTGTTTGATGGATTGAGTAGATGGTTGTTTGGATGGTAGGATATGCATTCTCCTTAGCTTAGAGATTTCGGGGACGAAATCCTTTAAGGAGGGGAGAATGTAACACCCCGAATTTTGGTTAATGCTAAAATTCACTAATTACAGAATAAATAATCTTAGGTGTGAGAATTGGGGGAAACGGGCTGCGTCATTGCGTTCGTCTCGGAAAAATACGCGAAATAGAGTCCGAGTTTTCGAGAATCGGAGTCCGTATGGGCCGGTTATGGCCCAATGAAGTTTTCAGAAAATTTAAAGTTCAAAACAGATTTAAAATTTAGGTTCAAATTTCGAAATTGGGGCCATTGGGCCCAGGCGGGAAAATTCCCGCCGAGCTAACCAAGTCGACAGCCCTGTCGACTGGGCAGTCGACTTGGCTAGGACCAAGTCGACAGCCCTGTCGACTTGGGTGTCGACAGGGGTGCTCGGCCAGTTTGGTCTGGTGCACCATTTCAGAGTTTGGGCTGTGTTTTGGGGCTGGTTTCTGGAAGCTTCTGAGATCTGATGGTCCTAATCTAACCTAGGGTTAATCTAAGGGCCTAAAACACAACCTAATCCTATAAATAAGACCCTAAGCTAGCCCTAAATGATCATAATCCTATCTCCTAACTAAACTATGCCAAAATTTTCTATGATCATGGCCTCCACTCAAAACCCTAGCCTCCATCCTATTTCTAAACTATTTCTATGAAGGCTTTCATGTGCATACAAGCATCTTTGAGTTGTATGAATGATCATTAGCTTGCATTCATCATCAAGTTGCAAGCTTTATGTTCGAGGCTAGAGTTTTTGGGTGATTTTGGCAAGGGTTTGCTTAGGGGAGCTTAGTGGTGAGTTTCTATAGCCTTAATAATCAATTGTTAAATTGATTATGATAGGATATGATAAGATATGGCTATGTTTGTGGATAAATGTGCTTATGCAAGTTTAGTATAGTGTATGTTGTGTGTTTTGCAAGTTTTATGCTATATGCAAGTTTAATGCTATGTTTTATGATGCTCACTATGCAAAACACTATGTTGAACATTGATGCATATGTAACATGTTATGCAAACTATATGTGAGATTATATGCAAGTTATATGTAACATGTTATGCAAGTTGTGTATTTGGTTTTATGCATGCTAAGTATTTGGTTTTGTGCATGCTAAGTATTTGGTTTTATGCATGCTAAGTATTTGGTTTTATGCATGCTAAGTGTTTGGTTTTATGCAAGTTATGATGCAAGTTCATATGCAAGTTATGATGCAAGTTCATATGCAAGTTATGATGCAAGTTCATATGCAAGTTATGATGCAAGTTCATATGCAAGTTATGATGCAAGTTCATATGCAAGTTTGTCTCTTTTTATGATATGCATAATATATGCATGTTTGCCTCTATGTATGACATAAGTACATGTGCAAGTTCATCCCTTTTAGACCTATGACATGTATGCAAGTTGGCACCTTTATGATAGGTCTATGACATGAACATTTAAGCAAGTTACCATCTTTATGACATATGTGATTCATGCAAGTTGGGTTGGTTATTTATGCAAGTTGGGTTTATGGTCATATATACAAGTTGACACCTTTTAAACCCATGATAATGCTAATGATATGCTAAGTTGAACCCATTGTGTGTATGATCAATCTTCTCTTTTGAAGTATGTCATGTTAACGTATTTACGTGGGAGCGATGGAGTAAAAATTAATGAACACATAAAATTGTGTGAAGTGGGTATGATTAAACATACCATAAAGTGGATGGACATAATTGGGAATTTACCTATTAAGTTAGGTCTACCCATATTATGGAATTGGGAATTTACCTATTGAGTTAGGTCTACCCATATTCTTAAATATTTGTAATTAATTAGGGATAATTAATATAAATTATGAGGGTGATTAATTAGGTGTAATTAATCGACTAAGACACGAGGTTGGACTCAGTTGTAGCGTAAAACTGCCCGGACCCAACCGGCTTAACCAGTTGCTACAAATGTTAGCCCAATGTGAGAGGTCTTAGGCACAAACTAAATACGTGATTAATGTAAAGACACGAGGTTAGACTCGGTTATGACATAAGGCTGCCCGGACCCAACCGGCTTAACCAACGGTCATAAAAGATAGTCTAATGTGAGAGGTCTTTATGAGGATCACGGTCTTAATTAATTAAGAAACACTTAACCAAATTAGCATGTAGTGAGGCATGAGGGGTTAAGTGGGTGCCTTGGGTGGCATGTAGTAACTAGTGGGGGTGCCTTGGGTGGCATAAGGAAACTAGTGGGTTGCCTTGGGTGGCAATAGAAAATACGATTAGAATACTTAACCAAAGTGGAACATGTAATTAAACATGATTAAAGGGTTAAGTAAGTGCCTTGGGTGGCATGTGGGAATCAAGTAAGTGCCTTGGGTGGCATGCGGAAATCTAGTGGGTGCCTTAAGTGGCAATTGAAATATAATCAAATGACAAGCTTAAGTAGTAGCTTGTGGGGGCCTTAAGTGGCAATTGAAATATAATTAAATGACAAGCTTAAGTAGTAGCTTGTGGGGGCCTTAAGTGGCAATTGAAATATGATTAGATGACTTAACCAAACCTTAACATATAAGTGGGCATGATTATAAAAGGGGTTAAGTGGGATGCACTAGATAAAATGGCAAGCTTAAGTAGTAGCTTGTGGGGGCCCATTTCAACCAATATCCCAAACGTATCTTTGTGGGCTCGACCCAAGTCGAGGACGGGACACGCATATTGGGCTTGACTATAAGAGGCCAAAACGGGGTAGCGGTGGCAACGCGAGTCCAACGGGTTTCATATGCGTGTGTGGACCCGGGCTGGTAGGTAAGACGTTGTTGCATCATGTAGGTATAAGCCGTGCACCATTGATTATTAGGTTGCCACTTTGGGGAGTGATACACCCCACTGTGGGGCCAGCACGGGTATCTACGGTAGGGAGCCGATCGCTTGGGGGTAGTGGGTGCACCTAGTGGAGATAGGGGCAGACGGCACCTATGTAGTCAGCTAGGGGTACAAGAAACTACTGGGTAAAATTACTAAGTACACTTAGTGGGATCAACCTTTAAGTAGGAATTACCCTTGGGTGGGTAGAACTGGTGTGGTGCAGTGTAGGAATTACCCTTGGGTGGGTTTGGGGTGGTGCAATCTAGTAATTATCCTTGGGTGGATAAATGCGTCTTTTCGGTTATCTTAGTACATCCTGTGTTTAGTTGGTTACTTAGTGTAGTCATTATCCCCAGAGGTACTGTACCTTGTTTATATCATACCCTAATTACTTTAATGATTGTATTGTTAGGGTTATAGGACTCACTCAGACTTATGTCTGACCCCGTTGTTTCTTTATCTTTTTCCCAACCCTCAGGTTTTCAGAGTGGGCCTAGCACTAGTGGGCTTTGATCAGACTGCTTTATCAATCTTTTGGAGCTTGGACCGTGGATGCAAAGCTCAGTTTATCTTTTCTATTATGGCTATTAGGTTATGTAGTGGGATTATGTACTTTTGTTTTTATCCGGATGGATATTATGTACTTGACTCTTATTTATGGTTTTGGTGTAACCAAACATGTTTTACTTTCCGCTGGAATGAAATGATGTTTTAAATCCTCAAGTATTACTTATATCTGTCTTGTTGTAATTTTTCTGTTCTATATTCACTTAAAAATACTCCACCGATGTTATGGCATTCCCTTGGTGAGTGACCGTAGCGGGTGTGGGGTGTTACAATCCCTTGGCCCAAAGCTGGCCCACATCATGAGATGACCTAAATCGAGGTCCAACTACTCGGTCTAGTCGATCGGCTCCCTATAAGCCTTACTCGTCGTGTATCGGTGTCATACGGCTTAATCGTGGAGTGTAGTTAACTGTGCAAGGTCCACCCCTGGGTGTATCCAGCCCTAAGGTGTAAACCACAGACACAATTCAAGCACGCACAGTCTAAACCTACTGGTGCCCATGTTCAACTCCGGACTTAATGTGCACGACCATGGTCCGCCTGAACAACCGGTGCACCCTTCAGCCGTCTCTTTTGGTCTCTTACAATCAGTCCAGTAATCGTGCCCCACCCTAGCCTAGTCCAGGGTACCCATGATACTTCCAAGTTGGTTACTGCTGAAAAGGACCACGTAACTAGGATTTCAAGTGGGTTAAGTGTGGTTAACCCTATCCTAACCATGTATTGAGTTGGTTAAGTGTATTCAAGCAGTTCATGACTTAACCCTATCAATACATCGGGTTTAATTGGTTAAGTATATTCAAGTAGTCCATGACTTAACCCTACCAATCCATCGTGTTTAATTGGTTAAGTATATTCAAGTAGTCCATGACTTAACCCTACCAATCCATCGTGTTTAGTTGGTTAAGTATTCAAGTAGTCCATGACTTAACCCTACCAATCCATCGTGTTTAATTGGTTAAGTATATTCAAGTAGTCCATGACTTAACCCTACCATGTGGCATTAATTAACTTAATGCACCCCAACCTCTCACATTAGACTTTGTTGTGGTTACTAGTTAAGCCGGGCGGGTCCGGGTAGCTTTACACCACAACCTAGTCTAACCTCGGGTTTTAAGTGCGACATGACCAACTACTCACATTGGGTCCTATTGCTTGTAGCCACTAGTTAAGCCGGTCGGTTCCGGGTAGATTTATGCTACAAACTCAACCCAACCTCGAGTTGGCCATTCTCATGTTTTCTAGAAGTCATGTCCAAGTCCATGTTTTCAAGCCTAAACACATGTCAAACTTTCATGTCATATTTTCAAGTCATGTTCTCATGTTATTTAAGTTTGCCCAACTACCCATAACGTATTCCCATCGCACGTAAATTCGCATCAACGCAAATAGATCAAAGAGGGAACATAACTATATGACAAGGTGGGCATAAGGTGGCAAAATCTATCACAAATTAAACATGGTGATATTTGAGGCCTAAAGGGGTTCAACATACTAGCTTATGGCCTCAACATGTATGATAGCATAAAAGGTGACTTGGCCTCAAACATATCAAATAGCATAAGGGTGATTTGGCCACAAGCATGCATAATAGCATAAGGGTGATTTGGCCACAAGCATATTAAGGAACATGAGGGGTTAAGGTTTTGCCACAAATTAAACATGGTGGCATATGAGGCAAATGTGTTCATAAACTTGCATATTACATTACAAGCCTCAAAACATGCATGATATCAATTTTAGCAAAATAGGTGAAACATGGCCATAAATAACATGGGATGATAGCAAGTGATTCGCATATAACATCATATGCAAGTTAACATAAGGTTTATGAGAGTTTCTATGTTGCTTTATGCAACATTTCAAATCAAAGTTCATAGCTTTCTATGCACAAAGTCAAGGTGATAGCTTTACAAACATGCATAGAATAAATCTATGCATAACATGATAGAATCAAAGCTCATAGTTTTCTATGCACAAAGTCAAGGTGATAACTTTACAAACACGCATAGAATAAATCTATGCATAACATGATAGAATCAAAGCTCATAGTTTTCTATGCACAAAGTCAAGGTGATAGCTTTACAAACATGCATAGAATAAATCTATGCATAACATGATAGAATCAAAGCACAAATCATACTTAGGCCCAAACTCAAACTTGCAACATGTCATATTTAACTTCATAGTTAGAATCTAAGAGTAGTATAGGGCTTACAATGCTATGAAGACTTATAAAATAAAATAAGATTGAGACGAAGCCACGCTAGCAACACTAAAAGCCCTAAATGAATATAAGCTCCAAGTTGTCTTGAGAAACAAGAAGCTCCTTTGATTTGTATGAAGAAAGATCCTTATTTTGATGAAGAAAGGTGGCTCTTTTACAAGCTTAGGACACTCAAATTTTCATGAAGAGGATGGAGGCCATGTTATGAAGATGGAGGCCATGATCAAGAAACATTTTGGCATAGTTTAGTTGTAGGATTGATTTATGATGATTTAGGCTAGGTATTAGGATCTTTTATAGAGTTTAGGATTAGTTTTAGCCATAGGATTAACCCTAAATCAAATCTGAGCCATCAAATCACGTCACTAGCCAACAAATCAGGTCCAAACAGCCAAAATACAGGCCGACCTGGCCGACCAGGGAGGTCGACCCCCAGGTCGACTCTAGTGTCGACCTGGTTGGGGGGGAGGTCGACCCTAGTGTCGACCCCCCTGTCGACCTGTCTGGGCGGGAATTTTCCCGCCCAGTCTATTTTGGCTGAATTTGAATTCTAAATTCAAATTTGAACTGTTTTTGAACTTGAAATTTTCTGAAAACTTTGACGGGCCATAACTTGGTCATACGGACTCCGATTTTCGAAAACTCAGACTCTATTTCGCGTATTTTTCCGAGACAAACGCAATGGAACAGCCCGTTTCCCTTGATTCAGATTTTAACATATAATTCTGCCTTGATTTATGTTATAACATGTTATTCAAAAATACGGGTTGTTACATCCTCCCCACCTTAAAGGATTTCGTCCCCGAAATCTTCAAGTTAGGAAGAACGTATCCTACCATCCATCATCCATCTACTCAAAAAATCACCCACAAGTAATCATTGTCCTTAAAAGACTTCTAATGTTGTATGAACATATGCAAAAGTGTGTGTATATGCACTTATCTAATGCGAAAATCAGGCGGTTACTGATTCAGTAAACCTCCTTAATGCAAAATATGTTTGTGCAATGCGTCCATATGTATGCAAATTCCTAACGTAACTTATAGTCTCTACATGAGTGCACATAACATCCGTCCATATGCAACATCCATGTGATAGCATACAAGTTTCATCCATGAATAAGCATAAATACTCATGCATATGCGGTATGAAAGTGTGTGAGCCGATCTTAGTGCCTAACGTGTATCATGCATCCACGAGTATTCACTTGTAAACACTTGCAACCACTGGCAAACATCAAGCATAACATGTTTCAAATACATGTTTCAACCAAGGGTTTCTACCTAAGGTTCTCATGACAAGATTTACGAAACAAGATAAACTAGATAAACATGGATAGCAAAAGGAAGATATACCAACTAGGAAAAGAGATTGAAAATGTACCCTAAAAAAGAAATGGATAAAGCCCACGCATCTTCTCCTCGGTTTCCCAAGTTGCGTCTTCCTCTGCTTCACTCCATTGCACCTTAACAAGCTTAACTTCTTTGCTTCTTAGCTTCTTTGTCTCCGTTTCCATGATACGAATCGGAGCTCGTCTCAGGGTTGCCTCTTTCTCCACCTCCATGTCTTCAAGAATGCTACGTTCAACCACCTCAGCGGACTCATGTAGGCACTTTCGGAGATGCGAGACATGAAAGACATTATGCACTCCGGCCAGCTTCTCGGGCAATTGCACCTTATAAGCCATCTTCCCAATTCTCTCTATGATAGGGAAGGGTCCTACGAACCTTGGTGCCAGCTTCCCAACTGCTCCAAAATGAACCACATTTCGCAAAGGAGAAATCTTCACAAAGACCATATCTCCATCTTTAAATTCTAAGTCTGTCCTTCGCTTGTCTGCATAGGATTTCTGTCTGCCTTGAGCCGTTTTCATCCGTCTTCGAATCAATTCAACCCTCTCGGATGTGTCCCTTATCATGTCGGGCCCAATTATAAGCTTATCCATCATCTCCCACCAACATGTTGGTGGCTTGCACGGCCTCCCATACAAAGCTTCGAATGGTGCCATCCCTATGCTAGCTTGATAGCTATTATTATAAGCAAACTCTACAAGAGGGAGGTGGTCTTCCCAAGTACCACCAAAGTCAAGAACACAAAGTCTCAAAAGATCTTCTAGCACCCTATTCCCCCTCTCGGTTTGGCCATCCGTCTGGGGGTGATAGGCTGTACTTAGATTCAATCGCGTACCCATCGCTTCTTGCAAACTATTCTAGAACTGGATGGTGAAGATTGGGTCACGACTGCTAAGTATGCTGGAAGGAACTCCATGCAATCGCACTATCTCTCGAAGATAAACAGATGCTAAACCTGATACAGTCCTCTTGTTCTTTACTGGAAGGAAATGGGTGCTCTTCGTAAGTCTATCAACTATGACCCATATCCCATAAAGCCCAAATAGTTTGGTCATCTTAATGGACATCTTCACCCCAACTATAAATCACAAACAGGCGAGTCATACTCCTTATGGGGTTTGCAACAGAACTAAGATTGAGAATAGGACCGAGAGGATATACTTAAAAGATAGCATGCGAGTAAGCTCTACAGAATAGTAGGGGTCAAGGACATATAATGCGCGTATCTAGTCTTCAATCTTCTAGGCCGCATTTTCTTGTGCTTAATCCCATCGTGCCTTGACCGTCTTTTAACTTCACAATTTCGTAGCTCTTAATTCTTATTTCCAAAATATGAGTTAGAACTCATTTCACCGTTGCCTCTCGTTCCACTTCCACTTATTCTTTTCCTAAAATACTTGGCTTAAACATAACTGCGTGCTCATGGTTTCATGCAAGCCTTCCAAAATTCATTAGTGAATCCTGGATCTCGTTAACATACCATACGGTATTTCACGTAGAAGAACTATCTCTTGAAAACAAATGCCACTCTACGTTGCCAAATGTTCTTACTAGGGTGATTTCTATAACCCATGCTTAAGCGGAATGGACTATCCGCCTTAGTGGCGAACACTACTCGATTGGATTACAAATTTCCAAAAAGTGCCAAGGGATTCTAGATAACTAATCAGGATAGAACCCTAAAGGTCACACAAGATTTCGAGGGTATTACCAAGCCGAGTCATGAGCCTCGCAACCCTATGTTCAAAGTCAAGAATGGCTCCATAGCTGGACAACCAACCCATGCCCAAAATCAACCCGTATCCCATAAACTCGAGAACATAAGCATTACACATGAATTCTACGCTCAAGATAGAGATTTTCAAATCCATACAAATCGCAGATAGATGGGCGGAACCCCCAATCAGATTTGAAATACTAACGGGATTTTCAACTAGACTAGTACTGAGGTGCAAACTTTCAACAGGATCAGAAATAAAACTATGCGATGCGCCAAAATCAAACAAGGTACGAACAAGGAAATCAGAAATGTAAACATGAATTTCTATAGAAACACTACCTCAATCAAAAGCTGGAAGAGCGAGGAGAGCCTGCAACTGCCCTCCAGAGGGTCCCGCTCGCTGAGCTTGCCTTTGCCCTTGTCCTCGCTTTTTCGGGCAATCCTTACTATAGTGTCCAGACTCTCCACAATGAAAGCATCCTCCCAACTTCCTTTTCTTCTTCCTACAGTCTTTGGCTATGTGCCCAGTAATCCCACAGAAGTTGCACTTCCTCCTTTCTCTTGACTTGTTGTCCTTGCTGTTATTGTTCCTGCCTCCTTTTCCGGAATCTACCTTCTCGCCTTGGGACTCATTTGCCTTGACCTCCTTCTTGCCACTCTTATCTTCTTCTTGAAGCAGGGCCATATTCACCAAACTCTCGAAGGTCACCCCCATGGGTATATGAGACATGGCCAAACCGCGCAATGGCTCATTCAATCCTATAGCAAAGCGTAGGGCCTTTTTCTGAGCTGTATTAACCAAGTCTAGACCGAACCGAGCAAGTTGATTAAACGTATCCACGTATTCCCTAACTGTCATGTCCCCTTGCTTTAGAGATAGGAACCTCTCCATCTGAAGGTTCTCTTCTGTCGATGATAGAAACCTCAATCTGAACCTTCTCCTAAAGTCATCCCAAGTCTGAATTGGTCTAGTAGTGGTGGTGACTACCCACCAATATGCAGCTTCCCTTTCAACAGCCATACCGCTAACAGAACTTTCCTACGGTCTTCTATATCAAAGATAGAAAAGAGGTCTTCAGTTTCCCTCAACCAGTTTCTTGCCTCAACAAAAGTCTCCGTCCCTACAAAATTCTTGCCACCCATCGCCTTAAAGTCCTTGCAAATCTTTGCGAAATCCTCTTGCGGATGCTGAGGAGGAGGAGGAGGAGGAGGAACCTCAGCTATGGGAGGAGGAGAAATGTTAGCCACGGGGGAAGGAGGAGGAATGTTCGCGGGGCCGGCTTCATTCGCCCTGGCCTCCATGTACCTTCTAAACCAAATAGGTACTGGTACGCCCTCCAGAATGGCAAAATTATCGGCCATACTGAAACGAAGAAAAAGATAGATTGAGAACGAGGAAACAAAGGATAGTGCTAATGGCTTTTGGGGAATAGCCTTTTTAAAATAAACTAGACTTTTCTTGGAAAATACTTAATTGGGTTTGAAAATAGTTTTTCAAAAGGTAAGTTTTATAAACCTTTTGCTCAAATCTTGTAAACCTTATGCTCTGATACCAAATGTAACACCCCACCTCCGCCAATGCCACTCTTGCAAGGGCACTGGCTTTGGAGGGGCGTTAAAACGAGGTAAACATGCATGCAGATATCACAAGACAGAACATATAAGTAAAAACAGAGTAAATAAAGCAGCGGATAAAACTAACATTTCAAAACTATAGTCAAGTTACATCAAAGTACTTGGTCATTATTTTCCACAAAACATAGTCTAGAAACATCAACTGAAAACTGGAAAGAAAATCATAAAGTAACTATCCCCAAGGTGGAAGAAAGCCATAGCGAGCTCAAGTCCAAACCGTACATGAGCTACCCAGGAAAGCAGCTAAAGATCCAAGCTAAGTACCAGTGTTCCCACCCTGTAAACCTGGGGGGGGGGGGGGGGAAACGGAAGAAAAGAGGCGAAAGAAAACGGGTCAGTCAAAAAGACTGGTAAGTCCTATCTACTATTAGTATAAAAACTAATAAAGTTAACTGAACATGTAAAACAGAGATGAGACATGGGGTGATAACTGGCATGGTGAAAAGTTAACAAGATAGATCAAGTGTGGCATCGCATATACAAGGTTAAGTTGCACCAGGTGTGTACTAGTATTCCCATCCATGTCAAGTATAAACAAGAAATGATCCCTTGGCCCAAAGCTGGCCCACATCATGAGATGACCTAAATCGAGGTCCAACTACTCGGTCTAGTCGATCGGCTCCCTATAAGCCTAACTCGTCGTGTATCGGTGTCATACGGCTTAATCGTGGAATGTAGTTAACTGTGCAAGGTCAACCCCTGGGTGTATCCAGCCCTAAGGTGTAAACCACAGACACAATTCAAGCACGCACAGTCTAAACCTACTGGTGCCAATGTTCAACTCCGGACTTAATATGCACGACCATGGTCCGCCTGAACAACCGGTGCACCCTTCAGCCGTCTCTTTTGGTCTCTTACAATTAATCCAGTAATCGTGCCCCACCCTAGCCTAGTCCAGGGTACCCATGATACTTCCAAGTTGGTTACTGCTGAAAAGGACCACGTAACTAGGATTTCAAGTGGGTTAAGTGTGGTTAACCCTATCCTAACCATGTATTGAGTTGGTTAAGTGTATTCAAGCAGTTCATGACTTAACCCTATCAATACATCGGGTTTAATTGGTTAAGTATATTCAAGTAGTCCATGACTTAACCCTACCAATCCATCGTGTTTAATTGGTTAAGTATATTCAAGTAGTCCATGACTTAACCCTACCAATCCATCGTGTTTAATTGGTTAAGTATTCAAGTAGTCCATGACTTAACCCTACCAATCCATCGTGTTTAATTGGTTAAGTATATTCAAGTAGTCCATGACTTAACCCTACCATGTGGCATTAACTAACTTAATGCACCCTAACCTCTCACATTAGACTTTGTTGTGGTTACTAGTTAAGCCGGGCGGGTCCGGGTAGCTTTACACCACAACCTAGTCTAACCTCGGGTTTTAAGTGCGACATGACCAACTACTCACATTGGGTCCTATTGCTTGTAGCCACTAGTTAAGCCGGTCGGTTCCGGGTAGATTTATGCTACAAACTCAACCCAACCTCGACTTGGCCATTCTCATGTTTTCTAGAATTCATGTCCAAGTCCATGTTTTCAAGCCTAAACACATGTCAAACTTTCATGTCATATTTTCAAGTCATGTTCTCATGTTATTTAAGTTTGCCCAACTACCCATAACGTATTCCCATCGCACGTAAATTCGCATCAACGCAAATAGATCAAAGAGGGAACATAACTATATGACAAGGTGGGCATAAGGTGGCAAAATCTATCACAAATTAAACATGGTGATATTTGAGGCCTAAAGGGGTTCAACATACCAGCCTATGGCCTCAACATGTATGATAGCATAAAAGGTGACTTGGCCTCAAACATATCAAATAGCATAAGGGTGATTTGGCCACAAGCATGCATAATAGCATAAGGGTGATTTGGCCACAAGCATATTAAGGAACATGAGGGGTTAAGGTTTTGCCACAAGTTAAACATGGTGGCATATGAGGCAAATGTGTTCATAAACTTGCATATTACATTATAAGCCTCAAAACATGCATGATATCAATTTTAGCAAAATAGGTGAAACATGGCCATAAATAACATGGGATGATAGCAAGTGATTCGCATATATCATCATATGCAAGTTAACATAAGGTTTATGAGAGTTTCTATGTTGCTTTATGCAACATTTCTAATCAAAGTTCGTAGCTTTCTATGCACAAAGTCAAGGTGATAGCTTTACAAACATGCATAGAATAAATCTATGCATAACATGATAGAATCAAAGCTCATAGTTTTCTATGCACAAAGTCAAGGTGATAGCTTTACAAACATGCATAGAATAAATCTATGCATAACATGATAGAATCAAAGCTCATAGTTTTCTATGCACGAAGTCAAGGTGATAGCTTTACAAACATGCATAGAATAAATCTATGCATAACATGATAGAATCAAAGCACAAATCATACTTAGGCCCAAACTCAAACTTGCAACATGTCATATTTAACTTCATAGTTAGAATCTAAGAGTAGTATAGGGCTTACAATGCTATGAAGACTTATAAAATAAAATAAGATTGAGACGAAGCCACGCTAGCAACACTAAAAGCCCCAAATGAATATAAGCTCCAAGTTGTCTTGAGAAACAAGAAGCTCCTTTGATTTGTATGAAGAAAGATCCTTATTTTGATGAAGAAAGGTGGCACTTTTACTAGCTTAGGACACTCAAATTTTCATGAAGAGGATGGAGGCCATGTTATGAAGATGGAGGCCATGATCAAGAAACATTTTGGCAAAGTTTAGTTGTAGGATTGATTTATGATGATTTAGGCTAGGTATTAGGGTCTTTTTATAGAGTTTAGGATTAGTTTTAGCCATAGGATTAACCCTAAATCAAATCTGAGCCATCAAATCACGTCACTAGCCAACAAAACAGGTCCAAACAGCCAAAATAGGTGCACTAGGCCGACCTGGCCGACCAGGGAGGTCGACCCCCAGGTCGACTCTAGTGTCGACCTGGTTGGGGGGGAGGTCGACCCTAGTGTCGACCCCCCTGTCGACCTGTCTGGGCGGGAATTTTCCCGCCCAGTCTGTTTTGGTTGAATTTGAATTCTAAATTCAAATTTGAACTGTTTTTGAACTTGAAATTTTCTGAAAACTTTGACGGGCCATAACTTGGTCATACGGACTCCGATTTTCGAAAAGTCGGACTGTATTTCGCGTATTTTTCCGAGACGAACGCAATGGCACATCCTGTTTCCCTTGATTCAGATTTTAACATTTAATTCTGCCTTGATTTATGTTATAACATGTTATTCAAAAATACGGGTTGTTACATCCTCCCCACCTTAAAGGATTTCGTCCCCGAATTCTTCAAGTTAGGAAGAACGTATCCTACCATCCATCATCCATCTACTCAAAACATCACCCACAAGTAATCATTGTCCTTAAAAGACTTCTAATGCTGTATGAACATATGCAAAAGTGTGTGTATATGCACTTATCTAATGCGAAAATCAGGCGGTTACTGATTCAGTAAACCTCCTTAATGCAAAATATGTTTGTGCAATGCGTCCATATGTATGCAAATTCCTAACATAACATATAGTCTCTACATGAGTGCACATAACATCCGTCCATATGCAACATCCATGTGATAGCATACAAGTTTCATCCATGAATAAGCATAAACACTCATGCATATGCGGTATGAAAGTGTGTGAGCCGATCTTAGTTCGGATTTATTTTCAAAATCCTACGACCCACTTCATTCCCCAATTTCACTTTTACCCATCTCCTTTCAAAACATATTCAACCCTTATCCACTTTGGAAATCTTATTTCCCTTTTTACTTGATTTCACGTAACGTTACTGTAAAATTAACGCTTTACACTTTAAATCACATTTATAAACTCTGGTTTATTATAAACCCTTTTATCTCTAAATCTCCTTTTACTTAATTCAAATAATTAAGTAACATTTATTTCAAGCTATTGTATTCGCTTGGAAATTTTCTTTTAACTAAAGTAAATAGTAAATCTCTTTAAAAACCTTATTTAAATTTAAATAATATTCATTAAACTATTTTAATCGAAACACATCAATTTGAAAATCAATTCCAATTCAAAACGATCGATTTAATTAACTCAAATCTCGATTATCTTGTTAATCGATTCCAATTAGCTCTCACTTTTAATTAATTAAAAATATAATTAAATAAATAAATCCATTAATTGTTTTTCTTTACACAACAATTATCAAAGTTTAACCACTCGGTTCATTTCTTATTCTCATACTTGTAATTCTGATTAACGTCAGAATTTATAAAATAAATTATTAACAAATCAAAATCTTAAATAAATAAAATATTTATTTATTCCTCTTTAATAACCTTTATTCAAAATAATATATTCAAAAATCTATCTCCAGTTGAAAAATAAATTTTATAACTTCATCTTTATCGACTCACCTGACGGTGAATCAATATTTATAAAACGATTGATTTTATAGGCCATACGCTGTCAAATACTAAACCAATGCCGCCCATTGGTTTAAACAAAACACAGGTTGACTTTTCAGTAAATGATCACAAACCAAATCAATCACCAATCTTGGTAGTTCATATATGATAATATGAAAATAAATAATATTATTTGAGGAATCCAGTTGGATCCCTCCAACCTGTTATGCCCTGTATTCAAATGGTTATCTCAAATCAGACTATTCAGTTTTGTTTAACTGATAACAATAAATAACGGCCATTTAACATCAACCACAAGAAATGCAAACAATTCAACAATTTAAACACGTTTATAAATAAACGTGGCCAATAAGGTAAGTTACCTTTATTGGAACCAATCGTTAAAAATAATCGATATGGTATTTCACTGAAATTAAACGACGGTTTAATTTCATCATTTAAATCAACAAATAATTATAATACTAGCAAACAGTCAACCATGGCAAGCAGAGCACACAAAATAAAAACCCAATTTATATAAGGGTGCGTTTTTTACAGGTCCCTATTAACTTTCTAAATAAGAAAAAAACCCGCTGGTGAAAAGGATTCATAAAACATCCCTATTTTTGAACTTGTGCTCTAAATATTCCAGAAATACCCTCACGAACGTTCAAAACCGCAAAAAACCTGTCAATCAATTAAACAGTCAAACACTTCCTTTAATCTCTCCCAAAAACCCTACCTGGACGATTCAAGAAAACCCTAACTCACTAAATCGAGTATCAAAATATAAAGCCGTCGCTCATCAAGTTTTTCAAGATCGTCCCTATTTGCTTCAAATTTTCAGACGTTGACAGCATAGTAGAAGAAATGGCAAAAATAAAGGTATAAATCTGAATTTTTTTGTTTTGTTTTCGACTATAGATGATATCCTCGTCTATGATACTGTAGTAATACTAAATCAAACATTGCGATTTTGTTGTTGGTGGTCGAAATAAATAGTCATGAATTTGTACGTAATATTTGCATAATTGTATGATTTTTTTTGCTTTTGATCTATGAGATTGTTTACAATTATGCGTAATAAATGTTTGAATGCATGTATTCGTATTATATGCACGCAGAAATGTAGAAATTAAGAAGACCTGCATACTAGTATGCATATTTACGAAATGGTTGAAGATTTAAAATATTAACTTGGAAGAAACAGGACAAGGAAGATGAACATATTAAAAAAAGGATAAATACTGTAATAGAAAGATGAACATATTGAAAATTCTTGTATAATTTGAAATAATTGTTTTGTCTCGTTATATATTGTAGACAAATATTGCAGTTATTCGAGATTGTTGGGAAATAGTGTATACTTTATAATGTTAACTTCATAATGTAGTGAAAGTTTAATGTTTATTTGCATATTTGTGTGATGCTATTATCAATGATAGTACATTTGTTTGCGTATGTATGTAATAATTGCGTACTTGCGATCATTTTTTCTAAATATTAGCACAAATGTGTGATAGTACTGCATATGTATGCCTTGTCCGTTATAATTAGTAATATTTTTGCGCATTTGTGTTCTAATATTAGGTTTAGTTGCACTTGTTTCAGCATGAGATTAACAAATTTGGAAATTATTTATGTTTGTTAAGAATAAAAGCATTCAATGTTGCCTTTAGTCAGAATACTTGCATTGTAATATGCGTATATTTTGAAAAGGTTGAAACATTATGTGATTAAATTTCTCTTTCATGTGACAGAGACCGTTGGTTATTTGTAATGTTGAAAAAGAGAGAGCTTTAGTAGTTTCTGAGCAGCCATCTAAAGCGGACCAATTGGTAAAAGAGAGAAAAATTGAAGATGTAAGAAAGATTCCTAAAAAGGATGGTGTTTATAGGAATAATCTAAAAGCTTTCATAGAATTGATTGAGAAGCTAAAGAAGGATGAATTGTATTCACATCAGCATTCTGTTTTCCTTGAAAAGTTGCCATTGAGTGGTTTCATTGACATGATAATTGATGGCGTCATTTCCTTGCAGAAGCTGTTAAAAATTCAACAACCCTAGATGTGATTATCAAAAGCTATAAGAAGGATATGAAGTATTTTCAGTTTGGAGATTTATTGCTCACTTTTACGGAAGAAGACGTTGGGAAGTTGTTGGTTGCTCCTGTCCATGGAGAATTGGTTAAAACAAGTGGACATTTAAAAAAGGATGACAAAGACGATAAAGAGTTCAAGGATTTTGTAGAAAGACATTTTAAAGGAGAAGCTACGATCATCAAGAAATATATTGAAAGAGAAATTTTGGTGACAATTAAAGATGAGTCAGACGTAGCATGCTTTGATACTGTTAAGCTTTTGCTTCTGTATGTTGTTGCAACATTCCTTGTATCCACGCCAAAATACTCTTTACCATGGACTTTGGTACCATATTGTGTTTGTGAGAAGAAGATGAGTGTAATATCTTAGCCGAAAACTATCCATCACCATCTAATCAGCCAAGTTGAAAAATATTATGAGGCACCGCGCAAAATTACTGGTTGTGTGACGCTGTTTTTGGTAATAATTTCATATTTGTTATTTAATTTTTGTCGAAGATTATTTTACATGTTATATATATTTTTTAATTATGCAGTAGTGGGTGTGTGAAAAAACTCGTATTCTGCCAATATCAAAACCTGAGTTCAATAAAGATGTTTTTCCAGGAGCAGGAAAGTGGGATATTAAATTACTAAAGCCAGCGATGCTACTGGATATAAAATACAACCATGTAAGTCTCATGTAAACTGAAACATTTATATTTGTTGAAGTAAGCATAATTAATACCTATAAAAATGTATGACAGTATGTGCTTGTTTTTTTGGTACTAAGTAAAATATTTACGTGCTTGTATTCAATAATTAGCAATATCTGCATAACTCTATACAGATTAAAAGAATAGTTGCATCAATGTATAAAGGTTTTGAAAATAAAGGCATGATTTTATGCAGAAATTTTTTTTTTGTATGCACGAACTCACAATATTAACATGTAAGTGATTAAATATTTTCAATTTTATTGTATTTGCAATTATGTTGTAAATCTAAATCTTATATATTTGTAATGACCCGCATTGTCAGAGGTATTATAATTAATTTATTTAATTATTTAAAAGGTAATTTAAAAGAATTTATTGGTCGTGGAATTAAATAATGGTGAATATTTAATTAAAATAATAAATTAAATAATATATTTAATTCAGAAATAACCGGAAATAGTGAATTGACAATATAATGTGAACTGGGTCATCCCTAAGATTTAACTCAGCTTAGAGTTGAATTATATTGACGAATATATTCAATCGACGACAGTTTGAACGTATAATTATATTATAATTATAATCGAGCTCGAAATGGCGCGGCAGTTCGCTATTTGGCGATTCGAACTTCAACTGAATGTACAGGATTTGTTTTAAACCGGATTTCTGTGAAACAAGAAACATGTGGAGCTGGTGGAGTATATCTTTCTAGTGGAAGAGAAAAATCAGGATTTCGTCGTGTAGATTTTGAGATATGTCCAAATCAAATTTTAGAAAAGTCGCTGTGAAATTCCTTTATAATATATAAAGGAATTATTTATATTTTAAAAAGGAATTTCAATATAAATCGAATATCGATTTAATCGGGATTTGAAATATCAAGTTATAAATGCCAGTAGAGTTGTATGGTATTCCACTATGAATATAGACAATAATATTTATTTTTAAATATTAAATGTAATTATATTTAAATATATTTATATATTTAAATAGGCTATTTAGGGCTTTAAAAATAGCCAGTTTTGCAAACGAAGTCGGAATTCGACGAAACTAATTTTTTTGGATCCGCAATGTCAAATAATTGTTAGGTTTCTAGTTTCGTGATTTTTAGAGTCACTGTGTGGCCGTACGGATTTTTAGAGTGAAAAACAGTCAGTATTTTAACGGTTAAAAATACGCTGTGTGAGCATACGAAGTCGGAATTCGACGAAACCAGTTTCGTTGGGACCGTAATGTCGAACTATAGCTACATGACCATTTTCGCGATTTTTAGATATTGTGTGTGATCACACGAATTTTTAGAAGGCTATAACGAATATAAAATGAGAATAAAACTAAGATATCTCAACACAAAAAAAATATCTAGATATTTTGGTTTGCCTATAAATACTCCCTAACTACCTCCTTAAACCTAATTCTCACTTTCTCGGGTCAATGAAAAACCGCCGCAACATTCTCGTGTAAAAACCAAAAGAGCCGATCTTCAAAATCCAAACAAACCAAATAAAAATCTGAAAATTTGAAAACATGTGTGCTCGATGTAATAACCCGGAAATTCTGAACCAGTTTAAAATTTTTATTTTGGCAATTTCAACGAATTTTGCATATTTAAAATGAATTATTTTAAATAAAATCGACGAGAAATTTATTTTGAATATAGAATTCGAACGTATATATTATACGTCGTCGTTAGGATATAAATATTTATATATAATTATAAATAGAATTGAAAATGGCGCGGTAGTTCGATAATACCCGTAACTTCCCCGTGAAGGAAAGCACGAATACTTTGAGAACAACACACAAATGAGCGCATACGGAAGAACATTTCATTGTTATTACAACAATTCCATCAGATACAAGAATATACAGAGTATAAATGATTAAATTACATTCGACAAATATCATATATTACAATAAATTACATAGCAGCAGAAAAATATACAAAACACAACTGAAAGTAATACACGGATACAGAGCTTTCCGAGCATCGTTCCAGCTGTAAATCAGGACCCTGTGAATATAAATCTGCAAAACCAAAACTACTAGCTGCCCGTGTGGAAAATAGGGGCACCCAGAGTTTAGGTTAAAACAATAAACTCCAGGTCAGTCATGGGACTGGTGTGAGAACTAAAACAGTTATAATTCTTTATTTTAAAGTTCGGTAAATCAAGGGACCACGCCGTATAACACGGAACGGGTTTCCTCCCAAGGATACCAGTGCATAGAACAAACAACGCAATGCTAAATAAAGAAAAATGAAGCTGTTATATGACCCAGGTCCCATCACACATTGCAACGCAAGCCGGAGGATAGGGTTTTTACCTTATAACAGCCAAAGCATGCTTGATACGTTTAAAACACATTATTTGATACTATTATAAGTGTATAGTGTCAAAACAATTTCAATCATAAGTATCAATCATAGGCGGCATAGCTACCATCTACTATGTCGCCATACTAGTTCTACAATTAAAACCGCAATACACGTATTGGAAATTGGATTCCGTCATGAGCCGAGGCAAGGGGCAAGCTCCTCTTCGCGTTCGAGACACTCTAGAAAATGCCTCAGGACCCCACTATGATCCTTGGATCTTCAGGGCCGGTCCTCTCTTACTTTTTAGGATTAGTTATTCCTGAACACACGTTTCCCGGTCCTTACAGACCTGTATCCGAGGCGCCTCGTATCCAACAACCACACAGGTGAAAAGTATATAAATGTCAGGGCTGGTAGGTCACCGACACCACCCTAGCTAGAAAGAAACGTCGTGCTCTCCCTGCAGTCACTATCCCGTTTTTGACTCATACCGAGGTGTGAGGCTCGCGAATTCACGTTATACACAAAGCTACGCCACACAGGCCGTGCTTTGATCATCAACCACAAGACTTTGCTTTTCAACAGAAGCCTTGATCAATTGCCACTTACGCATGCCACATTGGCAATTCACTCCATGCGACTGATGTCCATCGATATACAACCTCTGAGCTCGTACGTCTTAGAGAAGGGCGTTAAGCAAGAGAATAAATTCTCCGCCGCCAAACAGATGTATATTTAATAGAGATCAATCAACACAGAATAAAATCCAATGTCAGACACACAATCCATTTACAAGTTCGTTCTGGGTCTGAACGAAACCGGAGGCACTTTCCTCGCATATCCATCGATCTCCAAGCACGTCTGGACGATCACCAACTGTTTCCCTCATCCTGGGTGTACAGCCCAATCAAGATCATCAGTAATCACCCAAACGATGTGAAGACTTCCGGTCTTCAACCACCGTCTTCATCTTCGACATCTCGTCGAATCGGTTATTCAGAATGGGTATAAACCCGGCCTTTCTGAATAATCCACGTATATAATATACGAATGTTACACAAACACAACAAACGCCTCATTCCAATTCAGAATATTCTTTTATTCACAAAATCACATTCTTAGGGAAAGGTTCCCATTAATTTTATCCAAGATAAATTCTTCTAAATTTATTCTTTAATCTTCCTTTGGATATCATTTCAGACTAGTCGGGATTAACGAACCACACCGAAGTAATTATTTATTTTATTTCCCAATCCCAACCTATATATCCCATGGAGAAAATTGGTAATACTCCACATCTAACACCACGGTGTTATCGGTAAAATTAATTACCATTTCACGTTCAAATCTAATTAAAGATTTAACTATCGCTTTGGAGCAAAACTGGTAGTACTCCATTCTCGATCACCTTTCAGATTTGATAATTTAAATTATCAATTCACTTTTCAATCTAATTAAAGATTCATTAAAACTCCACTTAGCTTTAATCTTTTCAAAAAAAATCAATATCCTGTCTTTAACTGGGTTAAAGAACCAATGTCATCTAAAACACGATTCACGATAAACCCAAATCACATTTGATATTAAATACAAGGCTCTGAATAGAAAATATATCGGCTTATATTCAGTACCAAATTCTGAAACCAACAAATATCGTATTGGAAATAACGATATAAAATATATCTTTCAAATTCCCATAACAATATCTGTATAGTCACGAAATCCAACATCGAAATATCCCGAAGATAATTTCAATTCAACTCCAGTCCAATTCACGTATTGGGAATATTGATTATTTTTAATAATTTTATCAAGGCCCGTACAGTCGATTTCCACCAATGGCCATCGAACTGCACTTACAACGACCTTTTCAAATTGATTTGGACATAATTCCAAATCCAACCGTTAGATTTCAAATTTCTAATATTCATTGGAAAGCTCTTTTCGATACGAACCCAACGGTTCCGGTTTTAGGAGAATCCGACGGTCGGATCTCCCGTAACGTCGATTCGAAATCAATGGTCGAAATTCACGAACTGCCGCGGAGCGGCGCGTTCTATTCAGGCCATTTTATATATAATATATATATATATATTATATATATCGTCAATTTCCTTTTAAAACGTATTTTATAAATCGTTTTAACTTTGTTTCAAAACCATTTCAACACTATTTCAATTTCTAATCAAAACTGAATATTTTATATCATTACTATATAAATGATAATATTTTCAAAACGTTATATTTTGAAATCACTTCTTTTCTATATTCATTATAAAAACGAATATAATCGATATAAATATCGTTCACGTCAAAATAGCGCAACTCTAATCAACACGGCTTTATATATTTCAATAAATCCGTTATTTTATTCAACAAATGAACATTTATTCCATTCAATACATGAATCTATATTTCTTCCAACACCTGACTAATCTCAACACATGAGTACTGTCAACACATCACTATTTTTGTTATGTAAAATATTTTATAAAACTATGGTATCTATCGTTTGATTTTCAATTAGACTTCTACTGGGAAGTAGTTCTAATTTTAAATATGATAAAGATGTAATTTTATTGTATAAAATATTTCACTCAACACATGAACATCGTCAACACATGACTATTTTTATATTCAACACATGAATTTTCCTTTAAAATATTTATTATTTTCCCGATTGGAATGAGGCCCAATCAATCACCATATAACGTTAATTATATGGATTCCATACAACACATGTATATAATAGCATTGATAAACAATCAATCATCATCCAAAGTGCACTACACTGTATAAGCATCAAATATAGATATCTGACGCTTATAACAGCCTGTCAATCAATCGATCGACATATTTAATCAATCAGGATGAGTGAACTTCCAAATTTCATCCCAACACCCGTGTGGGGTTTCAAACAATCAAACACAGATTTTATTTGTGCAGTTGGGCGATGTGTAAAATTTATCGTCCCAATCAATGTCGTTCAAATAGGTGTACATAAACAAACCGTCCGGTTTGTAAATGAATATTTTATTCTATTCACTTCCACGTTAAAAAATATATTTTTAACGATAAAATATTTTATTTCAACACATGAATTTCTATTCGGTTCATTTACACAATAAAAATGATATTTTTCTTTTTCTAACATATTTTGGGAAATTTCGGCGGCATAACGGCACGATACTAGAAACGGGACGAGGCCTAGCCTTATCCCCGGTCTAGTGAAGGCCCACGCCATTCACACATCAATCAAATCCATTCCATTTCACCAAACAATTCAATTCAAACCAATTAGACTAACCAACTACTCAACCAAACAATTTAACAAACAAACCATCCATGGTCTGTGGATGACGGGTGTCGGGTGCTACTAAACACCGTCTACATCCTAGTATATATATATCTAGAAAAAGAAGTTTAGAGTGAGAAGCTCTCACCAATAGCTATCCAATCATCTTGACTCTTCTTTGATAGAAATCTTCATCGTTATCGCATTTCTGTCATCTTCGTTGCCCGTAGCCACTACATATATAAAAATCACACATTTTTATATTTGATGTCTTTAACATAAAAATCACATTTTTATTTGTTCACTTTCAATTTAAAAATCATATTTTTATAATCACTTCATACATTTAAAAATCGAATTTTCACTTCGCTATTCAATATATAAAAATAAGCATATTTTCACAATGCTACTACTATATAGATAAAAATTATATTTTTATCACCTTATTCTTCATATAAAGATTTCGCCCTTTCAAAAATAAAGTTTTCGCCTTTATAAAAATAAAGTTTTCGCCTTTATAAAAATAAAGTTTTCGCCTTTATAAAAATAAAGTTTTCGCCTTTATAAAAATAAAGTTTTTGAAAAATCATATTTTTTATATTTTGCTACACATGTAAAGATGATATTTTTAATATCTTACCTATATAAAAATTATATTTTTCTCGAAGTAAAAATCATATTTTTACTTCACTACTCATCTCAAAATCTCGTCTTTTCTATTTTAAAAATCCTGTCTTTTCTATTTTAAAAATACAAACTTTTCTATTTTAAAAATCCTGTTTTTTCTATTTTAAAAATACAAACTTTTCTATTTAAAAGGTTTCGCCTTCTATATTTTCAAGACATCCCTAAATTCAGTCACAAGATAATGCTAATCCTACCGAATAAAAATAATATATATATAAAAAAAGACAAAACGAAAATAAATAAATCAATACGACTTACTGCGTTATCGATTCAGAGGGGTTTTTGGGCTCTGGTGGGCGTCGGAGGGCGTCGAGGCGGTGGGTCAGAGGCTGGAGGAGGGCGTTGCGAGCTGTGGAGGGTGGTGCGGTGGGTTTCTGGCGATGGGCGGTGGCGTTCGCTTCAAGGGGGGGGGGGGTTTCGCGGTGGCTCTAGCGCCTGGAGGGGGCTCTTCGAGGCGGCGGTGGTCTCGGGGAGGGCGGCGGTGGACCAAGCAGGCGGGCGGCAAGGGTTTCCCCCCCTTCCGTCGATCGCCTTTTTTTTTTTCTGTATAATCGATTGAAAATGGAAAGGGGGGGCCAGAGCGGGTAAAAGGGGAGGGAGATATTTTTTTATTAATATTATTATTATTATTTAATTAATTTATTTACTAAAAGTTAACTTTTTCATACGACCTCGAAACGAGGCCCACCGCCTGTCGTCCATAGCGTTTCACCTCCATTCTGAACACAATGGGATATGTATCGTAGGTTGATTCGGACGTCTCGATCAGTTTCCGTTGAATTTACATTTAAATCTATATATTAAATTTGAACGCGCATTTCAATCTACCGGGGTCACATACTAACTCGAAAAATTCCAGAAAAATATTTTCTAGCTTCGTATTGACGATACGGTCCTAACAAAACTAATTTCGTCGAATTCCGAGACCGTTAGAAAAATGGCCATTCTCCAGTCGATTAAATTCAACTAAAACTGGTCAATCACGTTTAACTGCGCCACGCTCACATATTGATTCGAAAAATTATGAAATTTGGAATCTAGCAATAATTTGACATCACGGACCCAACAAAACTGGTTTCGTCGAAGTCCGAGGTCATTTGCAAAATGTCCATTTTTAAGGGCCTGAATTCCATAGCGACTATTCAGAATTTTCAACTGGACATATCTTTTGATTCCCGCTATGAAATTTTGATCTTTCGGATTCGTTGGAAAGGTATCATCAATTAGATCCTAATGTTTTTGGTTTCACTAAAATCCGGATTGTTTTGCACCCGGTATGTTCAATTGAAGTTTGAAATCGAATTATCGAACTACCGCGCCATTTTCAATTCTATTTATAATTATATATAAATATTTATATCCTAACGACGACGTATAATATATACGTTCGAATTCTATATTCAAAATAAATTTCTCGTCGATTTTATTTAAAATAATTCATTTTAAATATGCAAAATTCGTTGAAATTGCCAAAATAAAAATTTTAAACTGGTTCAGAATTTCCGGGTTATTACACTCGGAATCGTAGGGAGTTGCTCTACAGTTCTATGCCTCTTTTGTTGGGTACGATGCCGCATTTACTGGAGCTCGAAAATCACAGTGAACCTAGGGTTACACGTTTGCTTGCATCGAAGAGGTAATAACTTGATTCGGACTCATACTTGGATTGAGAGGATAAAACCGCACTGGTGTGGAATTTTTGGGGATTTTCTGCGATTAAAACTGTTGATGGTCATAGGGGAGCGTACGCCGGAAGCTGGAGGTTTTCTATCGAGGAGGAAACCAAGTTGAGGTGGGACGATGTCGGATGGTGGAGAAATTGATGGGAAGCACAATGATGATTTTAGTTGGAGTTTTCGGTGAAGGAGTGGAGGTTTGAAGTTTTGAGAATGGGTGGAGGAAATGGCTGAGCGTGGGTTTTTGTTTGAGGGAGAAGCAAATTACGGGTCGGGTTCTAAGGGTAAGGGAGATGGGCCGTTATATTTGGTGGAGGCCCAATTAAAGTTAAGTATGGTTTAAATTTGTTTAATTTTATTTAAATATGGTATAAACTTGTAGACTTAATATCTCCTGCATACTGTATCAGATTGACGAACCGTAAGTTGCGTTGGGATCATATGGACGAGCACTCTGAAATGAAACTGACTGGAAGTCCATTGGAGCTCATTTGAATTTATGGCAAAATAAATTGTTTGATTCAAATCAAACAATAGTTTATCGTTCTTTAACGATGAACTGCCAATGTGAGTAAAACTCACCAACTCTGTACAGTTCTATTTTTACAACATATTCTTAGAACTGTTAAATATTGTCTGTTTGACTGTGTGTTAACTGTTTGATTGAACTGCTAGTCAGTTAGTTGAAATTATATATATATACAAATATATATATATAAACCGTTAAATATATGTTGATGTTGTTAATCAGAACATTTCATATTGAAATGAAATTGATGTATATTATACTGTGTAACATCTGTGGATGCAGGGAGACAGGTTGGAGGAATCTGACTAGATTCCTCAACATTTAATTTACCGTTTTCATATATTGTGATATATGTTGTGCTATAAAATTTGTTGTTGATTTGGTATGTTTGAATGATATTGATCATTGTTATTCGATATTTTAAATATCATAAAAAGACCCTGGGATGTAAAAAGGGATATTTCAATGTATATTGAAATAAAGGAATTTTATAAAATCAACCGATTTTATAAAAGGAAATAATTTGAAAATAAAGCATTTGTAAAATCATAGGATATTATAAAGGAGAATATCCATTTAGAAAATAAATAGGATAAAAGGAAAAAGGAAATTAACGAGATTGGAAAGAGTTAGTCGATTAGAGTTATCAAATAGAGTTATCAAAAAGAAGTTAATCAAATATAGTTTATTCGAAGAAGTTAGTCAAACATAGTTATTCAAGATAAGTTACCATTTAGCACGACTGCTAGCGTAATTTGTAGGGCTGCAGATAGCCTACGGCGGTCGGATGTTTCCTGAGGGAATCAGGCGTAACCATTGTGATCGCTGCGATCTAGAGTCAAGCGAATGGAGTTAAATCGAATATAGCTATTCGAAATAAAGTTAAAACAGATATTAGTTATTCAAATAGAGTTAATCGAATAGAGTTAATCGAATAGAGTTAAAGAAATAGAGTTAAGCAAAATTAGAAACTGACAAGAGATTAGTAAGTTGAATGGTTTCCTCAGTATCGATCTGATGTTGGTTTCGGCCTTCGGGGTTTATACTTAGAGAATCGTTCTCATACTAGTTTACAGTTAGGGACTGATAAATTGTGGGATGATAGTGATATGTAAATAAACAAATGGAAATGTTTTCCAGTGTTAATAACATATATTTTCTAAACATAGAAAATAAGGGAATATGAATATATATATATATGATTGATGATTGATTGATAGAATTTCCATCTGGAAATGATATCGTTGTTTGCACACGTGTTTTTCTTTGATTGTTAAATCACAGACTATCAAAGTTTTGACCATTTTAATGTTGTTAATATGGAGAGACCAGTTGGATTATTATCCAAAGAACCACTCCGTATTGGCATAGGCGTTGCGAATCATATATGCCAAAGATAATTGAAGACGGAGTTATGCAAGGGCTATCCTGTTTACAGAATAGTGCCTTCGGTTTATCCAGTCCCAGGACAAATTGTATGGACGAAGGTATGATAGAGTATATCTGGTAGATCACGTAAGTTGATCGTTTCAAACGTATTTACGTTGGTGGCGGAGGAATTCGTTTCTCTTAGCTTATAGCCGTGGTATTTTTGGGGAAATCAATTTGTGATTTAAAGGGTATGACGATGTGACATTCTAAGTGAATGAAGATGTGGTATGTGAAAAGATAAGCGTAGCTTCTAGCCTCACATCCGGTAGTGATAGAAATCGGGCAGGCAGCATAGCTAAGTCGGTCGCACCGAAGTAGGGTGTATAATCACCTATCTAGAAAATATTCATTTGCTTCTTTAATCTATCAATGATGTCCCATATATATACGGGAACGGTTGCTGATCCCAACCGTTGGTGATGTACATTCGATACACTCAAGTGAAATGAGTGGTCGGTCATGTGTGGCTGAGTTGCAAGATGTTCTTATTGAACTCCAGTGTATCGTTCCTAGAGTACACTGATCGGAAGGTGGTTCCATACCTTGTCATAGTTGGAAATCCATTACTGAATACGTGCTTGCGGTTTGATTGTATACTATATGTAGAACGTGAGATGAAAGCGTTTCTGCTAGATTGATATCTATTTTTACATAGACATTATTATAATATCAAAAGATTTTTGATATAAAGATATTTTGGATTTTCATAAGGGAAAAACCTGTTCCGTTATACGGCGTGGTCTTATGAGATATCGTTTACTTGTTCAGACCGTTTTAAACTGTTTTACTCATACCAGTCCATGTTGCTTCACTGGTACGTCTGATAGGGGGTTCTCACTTCGCGGTTTGGTGGCGAACGGGAGACTCTTACCCCTACAGGTCCTGCATTATAGCGGGTTGGTCGAGTCGAGAGGCTGGCCGTAAAGCATGGTGTCTGGGGTACCTTTGTATGCCATGGGGGGAGGATAGCCCTCTGCTTTCGGGTCATTGCAATTGGTATCAGAGCTTAAATTAAGAATTACCTTGGCTCTGTGGCGTGACTCAGTAGAGATAGGGTTAGTAATACCCTAGATTGAGTTGAGTGTATATATACGAGAGAGCGTATATGTATTTGATATAAAAATGGTTTTATATTGTGGAGATTCATTGGCTGAGTTGTTTATGAGTTCTGGTCGATCAGTTTGATCCACTGTATCGGTAGTATTAAATAAACACTTGAATACGATGGACCGACACAGTATGGATATGTGATATATTATCATATATAGGATGTGTTGGTAGTAATTATAATCAGGTAAGATTATAAAATGTGAAATAGTTATATATAACCAATCGGAATTTATACAAGTGAATTATATAAAATTGAAATGGATTAAATCTGAATTTAGATCAAAATTGGAATTTAAAATCCCAGAAATGGGAAAGGTGTTTGTAAATGAATCTGATTTAATATATGTGAATTTTAAGATCTTGGGAGATTTTAAATTTGTCTACAACATTGTAAAAGGATATTTGGAATTGATTTCAAGGTGGAAAGGTTTAAAAATGGGTTTTGAAAGTGCTATAGTATTGAACTCACTTCGGTAGCTTGAAAATAGATTCTGATGTTGATCATGACATCATCGGTGTTCATTTTCGAGTATGTAAGTGACGGATTACTACCAAGGATTTTGTTTTGAATTTGTTTTGGGAAAACAAGTTGTGTTGAATTTCAAAAAGGAAAATTTGATTTTTGAAAGAAGTAAACTGTTTAAAAACTTTTAGGAAGAAAAGGTTGTTTGAATTTAAACAAATTAAAGTAAAATTTGTAAAATCCAATAGAATTGGGATTGAATTAAAAGCCAGTAAGTGAAAATCTTTTGAAATAGATTGATGTCAAGTGGAATTAGAATTGATTAGAGATAATCTGGAATTATATTGGACTGGTGAGTTATGGATTTGAAATCAAGAATAGTGCTTGAGTTTGAAATGAAATTCGACTTAGGTATAAGCGAATGGTTGTGTTAAAGATAAATTGATTTGAGATCAAGTTGGAAATACATTGGTATATGCAGAATTGATGACAGGTGAAGTGATAGAGTTGATATGCCCGACAAAAAGGTACAAGTTTATATTTAATATAAGCATGAGATTTATGAGCCGAATTGGCAAGCCGCTTGGCTGTTTGATTTTCTTTTGGTTTGGAGATGGCCTAGAGAGGCGATATATGGTTTTACCGATAGGGCTGTACAAAGGAGGTTATGGCGAAATTTTCCAAAAATTTAAAGTGTTAGAAAATTTTCAGAATTTTTGAAAATTTTAGTTAGTTGGAATGAATAAATATTTTGGCGATATTAATGGGTTCAGTTGAAATCAAAAATAAGGGGTAAACAAATCTTAGGAATTCCAATAGATAGGGTCGTCCTCTAACTTAGCAATTTCTAGGACGAAATTATTTTAAGTGGGGAAGATTGTAATGACCCGCATTGTCAGAGGTATTATAATTAATTTATTTAATTATTTAAAAGGTAATTTAAAAGAATTTATAGGTCGTTGAATTAAATAATGGTGAATATTTAATTAAAATAATATATTTAATTCAGAAATAACCGGAAATAGTGAATTGACAATATAATGTGAACTGGGTCATCCCCAAGATTTAACTCAGCTTGGAGTTGAATTATATTGAGGAATATATTCAATCGATGACAGTTTGAACATATAATTATATTATAATTATAATCGAGCTCGAAATGGCGTGGCAGTTCGCTATTTGGCGATTCGAACTTCAACTGAATGTACAGGATTCGTTTTAAACCGGATTTCTGTGAAACAAGAAACGTGTGGAGCTGGTGGAGTATATCTTTCTAGTGGAAGAGAAAAATCATGATTTCGTCATGTAGATTTTGAGATATGTCCAAATCAAATTTTAGAAAAGTCGCTGTGAAATTCCTTTATAATATATAAAGGAATTATTTATATTTTAAAAAGGAATTTCAATATAAATCGAATATCGATTTAATCGGGATTTGAAATATCAAGTTATAAATGCCAGTAGAGTTGTATGGTATTCCACTGTGAATATAGACGATAATATTTATTTTTAAATATTAAATGTAATTATATTTAAATATATTTATATATTTAAATAGGCTATTTATGGCTTTAAAAATAGCCAGTTTTGCAAACGAAGTCAGAATTCGACGAAACTAATTTTGTTGGATCCGCAATGTCAAATAGTTGTTAGGTTTCTAGTTTCGTGATTTTTAGAGTCACTATGTGGCCGTACGGATTTTTAGGGTGAAAAACAATCAGTATTTTGACGGTTAAAAATACGCTGTGTGAGCATACGAAGTCGGAATTCGACGAAACCAGTTTCGTTGGGACCGTAATGTCGACCTATAGCTACATAACCATTTTCGCGATTTTTAGATATCGTGTGTGATCACACGAATTTTTAGAAGGCTATAACGAATATAAAATTAGAATAAAACTAAAATATCTCAACACAAAAAAAATATCTAGATATTTTGGTTTGCCTATAAATACTCCCTAACTACCTCCTTAAACCTAATTCTCACTTTCTCAAGTCAATGAAAACCGCCGCAACATTATCGTGTAAAAACCAAAAGAGCTGATCTTCAAAATCCAAACAAACCAAATAAAAATCTGAAAATTTGAAAACATGTGTGCTCGGACTCGTAGGGAGTTGCTCTTCAGTTCTATGCCTCTTTTGTTGGGTACGATGCCGCATTTACTGGAGCTCGAAAATCACAGTGAACCTAGGGTTACACGTTTGCTTCCATCGAAGAGGTAATAACATGATTCAGACTCATACTTGGATTGAGAGGATAAAACCGCCCTGGTGTGGAATTTTTGGGGATTTTCTGCGATTAAAACTGTCGATGGTCATAAGGGAGCGTACACTGTAACTGGAGGATGCTCTGTCGAGGAGGAAACCGAGTTGAGGTGGGACGATGTCGGATGGTGGAGAAATTGATGGGAAGCACCATGATGATTTTAGTTGGAGTTTTCGGTGAAGGAGTGGAGGTTTGAAGTATTGAGAATGGGTGGAGGAAATGGCTGAGCGTGGGTTTTTGTTTGAGGGAGAAGCAAATTACGGGTCGGGTTCTAAGGGTAAGGGAGATGGGCCGTTATATTTGGGGGAGGCCCAATTAAAGTTAAGTATGGTTTAAATTTGTTTAATTTTATTTAAATATGGTATAAACTTGTAGACTTAATATCTCCTGCATACTGTATCAGATTGACGAACCGTAAGTTGCGTTGGGATCGTATGGACGAGCACTCCGAAATGAAACTGAATGGAAGTCCATTGGAGCTCGTTTGAATTTATGGCGAAATAAATTGTTTGATTCAAATCAAACAACAGTTTATCATTCTTTAACGATGAACTGCCAATGTGAGTAAAACTCACCAACTCTGTACAGTTCTATTTTTACAACATATTCTTAGAACTGTTAAATATTGTCTGTTTGACTGTGTGTTGACTGTTTGATTGAACTGCTAGTCAGTTAGCTGAAATTTTATATATATATATACAAACAAATATATATATATATATATAAACCGTTAAATATATGTTGATGTTGTTAATCAGAACATTTCATATTGAAATGAAATTGATGTACATTATACTGTGTAACGTCTATGGATGCAGGGAGACAGGTTGGAGGGATCCGACTAGATTCCTCAAAATTTAATTTACCGTTTTCATATATTGTGATATATGCTGTGCTATAAAATCTGTTGTTGATTTGGTATGTTTGAATGATATTGATCATTGTTATTCGATATTTTAAATATCATAAAAAGACCCTGGGATGTAAAAAGGGATATTTCAATGTATATTGAAATAAAGGAATTTTATAAAATCAACCGATTTTATAAAAGGAAATAATTTGAAAATAAAGCATTTGTAAAATCATAGGATATTATAAAGGAGAATATTTATTTAGAAAATAAATAGGATAAAAGGAAAAAGGAAATTAACGAGATGGGAAAGAGTTAGTCGAATAGAGTTATCAAAAAGAAGTTAATCAAATATAGTTTATTCGAAGAAGTTAGTCAAACATAGTTATTCAGGATAAGTTACCATTTAGCACGACTGCTAGCGTAATTTGTAGGGCTGCAGATAGCCTACGGCGGTCGGATGTTTCCTGAGGGAATCAGGCGTAACCATTGTGATCGCTGCGATCTAGAGTCAAGCGAATGGAGTTAAATCGAATATAGCTATTCGAAATAAAGTTAAAACAGATATTAGTTATTCAAATAGAGTTAATCGAATAGAGTTAATCGAATAGAGTTAAAGAAATAGAGTTAAGCAAAATTAGAAACTGACAAGAGATTAGTAAGTTGAATGGTTTCCTCAGTATCGATCTGATGTTGGTTTCGGGCTTCGGGGTTTATACTTAGAGAATCGTTCTCATACTAGTTTACAGTTAGGGACTGATAAATTGTGGGATGATAGTGATATGTAAATAAACAAATGGAAATGTTTTCCAGTGTTAATAACATATATTTTCTAAACATAGAAAATAAGGGAATATGAATATATATATATATATATATGATTGATGATTGATTGATAGAATTTCCATCTGGAAATGATATCGTTGTTTGCACACGTGTTTTTCTTTGATAGTTAAACCACAGACTATCAAAGTTTTGACCATTTTAACGTTCTTAATATGGAGAGACCGGTTGGATTATTATCCGAAGAACCACTCCGTATTGGCATAGGCGTTGCGAATCATATATGCCAAAGATAATTGAAGACGGAGTTATGCAAGGGCTATCCTGTTTACAGAATAGTGCCTTCGGTTTGTCCAGTCCCAGGACAACTTGTATGGACGAAGGTCTGACAGAATATATCTGGTAGATCACGTAAGTTGATCGTTTCAAACGTATTTACGTTGGTGGCGGAGGAATTCATTTCTCTTAGCTTATACCCGTGGAATTTTTGGGGAAATCAATTTGTGATTTAAAGGGTATGACAATGTGACATTCTAAGTGAATGAAGATGTGGTATGTGAAAAGATAAGCTTAGCTTCTAGCCTCACATCCGGTAATGACAGAAATCGGGCAGGCAGCATGGCTAAGTCAGTCGCACCGAAGTAGGGTGTATAATCGCCTATCTAGAGAATATTCATTTGCTTCTTTAATCTATCAATGCTGTCCCATATTATACGGGAACGGTTGCTGATCCCAACCGTTGGTGATGTACATTCGATACACTCAAGCGAAATGAGTGGTCGGTCATGTGTGGCTGAGTTGCAAGATGTTCTTGTTGAACTCCAATGTATCGTTCCTAGAGTACACTGATCGGAAGGTGGTTCCATACCTTGTCATAGTTGGAAATCCATTACCCAATATGTGCTTGCGGTTTGATTGTATACTATATGTAGAACGTGAGATGAAAGCGTTTCTGCTAGATTGATATCTATTTCTACAAAGACATTATTATAATATCAAAAGATTTTTGATATAAAGATATTTTGGATTTTCATAAGGGAAAACCCGTTCCGTTATACGGCGTGGTCTTATGAGATATCGTTTACTTGTTCAGACCGTTTTAAACTGTTTTACTCATACCAGTCCCATGACAGACCCGGAGTTTATTTTGTTTTGTTTCCCTAAACTCTTGGGTGCCTAAATTTGTACGGGCAGTCAAGTAGTCGGGATTTTACAGATACACTTGGGGTGCTAGGAGCAGGAGGCTTCAAGATCATATAGCTATAGTTATTTCTCCTGTGTTGTAAGTGTTGTACTCTGATAAGTGTTATTGTATACATACTGTTTGTATTTCAAAAGTTATGTTATATTTTATTCGTTCCGCTGTGAGATTCGTGTTTACTCTGATGATGATGTTCTTCTTCTTCTTCTATTCTATAAGTTCTACCTTATCTATCCTCACCCTCTATCTTCTTTCTATTAATTTCTTGAATTTCCAGTGCAATTTGGGGTTGGACTTGTGTTATTTGGTCCGCTCAAATTGGTCCGGATTTTTGGGCCATTACAATATTTATCAAAATTATGTAAAGGAGTAGTTGAATATTTGGGTTAATAATTGAATAGTATTTGCATTAATGTATGCAGATATTCTGTCTGAAGCTGCAATATTGTTTGTCGTTTTTAGACCTGTTTTGAGAAATTGAACCGTCTTGCAGAAAACTTAATCAAGTAAATGCAAAGAATAATAAATTTTGCATATATTAATTTAAAAAATATATAATTTAAGTTATGTTTTATTGGAAAATTATTTTTAATATTTGCATAATGAAGTTCAAGTATTCTTTATAATTTAAGATATGTATGCAGGTTTTACGTACACTTGAGTACAACAATGCAAAAACTTGATGTTACATTATATACGCAATAATTGTTAGTTGTTGTGTTTACAGGATGTTCAAGGAAAGGAATTAAAGTTGATGAAAAAAGCAGCTTAAAAAGAGGAACAACTAGACGCATATTTCAGAAAAAGGATACAGAATTTAAAGGATATGATAACCATATTGAAACAAGATAAAGGGAAGTTAGCAGAAGAGAATACAATGTTAAAAATAAGAATAAAAGAGCTTACCGCTGACACAACATCAGAGAGTGTTGAAGATGAAGATGATGAAAGTAATAAAAATGATGACGATTTGGATGCAAACAATGATCGTGTTGATATAAGTGAAGTAGAGAAAGATCAAGGTCATGATGAAATGAATATCGATGAAGATAATGAGAAAACTGAAAGTGATAAGGAAGTGGACGATGAGAACATTGAACAGGTGATGGATAAACAGGTGCAGAAAATTGATAAGAAGGAAAGCAAGAAGAATGAACAGAAGAAGAAGAAGCTGGGGAAAATAGCAATGTTAGTAGATAGTAATGTAAAAAATGATGATGGAACAGTTGTTGAAGCTACTGAGGGTATTGACAGTGCAGTCGTTGAAATGGAGATGGAAAAGCATTTGAATTTGGTGGATGAGTTGGTTAGGACAGAAAATGACAGGAGAGCTACAGAAAAAACTGAACAAAAAACGAGAGAGAATGAGGACATGATTTACAGCAAGAATGAGACAGAGCAGGCCAGTTTAAAGGAAAAGCACCACGAGCAGATTGAAACGAGAAAGAGAGTGATTGAAAATACTAAAAATTTAAAAAATAAGAAAGAGATAGAAAAGGTTATTGTGAGTGACCAGAGGGATGAGCAAGGAAAAATGCAAAGGCGAATAAATTTAAGAAGCAGAAAAGGTACGAAATATTTTATTATTTTATTAATGTTCTTAAACTATAGTTTTGAACGTTACGTGGATGATAAATGTGATGGTTTTTGTAGTTGTAGGAAAAGGAAAAAGGAAAGCGGCAGAATTAGTGGAAGTCGAAGATTATGAAAAAGGACCTAGAGATGAGGAAATGCATACGGAAGCTAAACTGAAGATAAGAAATTTTAAGAATGTTCGGGAATTAGAGGTGAGCAAAATCGAAAAATTAGAACAATTTTTCACGCTTGCAAAACTCAGGTAAATGTTTTTCAAAATGTTCAAATTATTTTTATTTTTTGGTGAATATTAGTTTTGTTTATAAGTAATCTATATGTATAGAAAATCTACATAAATTTATGCATAATTCTGTCAAATTTGCATTCCAGTATACAGATTTTGATATTATATGCTTGCTTTTATGCAGATTTGTAATATATGTTCGTATTTGTATGCATGTATTGGCAGTATATGCATTCATGTATCAAGACATAATTCTGGTGTTTGAGTTCATATTGCAGATTTTTAATATTTGCTTCTTGTATGAGGTATTAAGTTATTGTGTCATACTGTTATGCGAATATCGAAAATATGCGAATATAAGTTAATATACTTGTTGAATATTTTATGCAAATATTATAACTTATTGCAGACAAAAATGCTGTAGTTAATTTGTTTTACTTATGTCAGTACTAATTTGTTTGATAGAAATTATCTAATTGTATTAAATATATTATCAGTAAAAGCGCGTACTTGAATGATGAAGATGGCATTTGCATTCTTGGTACTACATTGGGTGATCTAATTACTGGAAGATTTATCGATGGACAGGTAATACTTACCTGTAATTAAATTCTTCTGGAGTTAATTCTAGGATAATTTTATATATTTGTAATTAAATATCATGTCTATAACAATTACAATCCGTTTATTGCAATAGATAATTGACTTTGTTGGAAACAATTTGAAGAAAAACCATCCGGAGATTTTATACATAAGAACTTCTGCTTCTGTAAGTATTTTTATATTGTTTATGTGCTGAAATTCGTTTTTATAATTACAATTGTCCACTAAATTGATTACAATTACACGCATTTGTAAACACGGAGTCAGTAGAACAGTTGAAGCATTTTATAGATGAACCGCTTTTAAAAGGATTCCAGCAGTGCAGTAAAATAATGATTCTGTAACAACCCGTAAAATGCGAGCCAGTTTGAAATTTTTATTTTGGCAATTTTAGCGAATTTTGAATATTTAAAATAGATTATTTTAAATATAATCGACGAGAAATTTATTTTGAATAGAATTCGAACGTATATATTATACGCGTCGTCGTTAGAATATAAATAATTATATATAATTATAAATGGAATTGAAAATGGCGCGGTAGTTCGAAAATTCGATTTCTAATTTCAAATGAATATACAGAATTCAAAATAAGTCAGAATTGAACGAAACAAGAAATATTTGAATCTGTATAACTATATCTTTGTAACGAAGTTAACAAACTGAGATTTCATCTTAGAAATGATAAGATATGTCCAGTTTAAAATTAGAAATAGTCGCTGTGGAATTTATATATATTTTTATATATATAAGGCCCTTAAAAATGGACATTTTGCAAACGACCTCGGATTTCGACGAAACCAGTTTTGTTGGGTCCATGATGTCGAGTTATTTTTAGGTTTCAAATTTCATAATTTTTCGAATCAATATGTGAGCGTGGCAAAGGAAAACGCGTTTGACCAGTTTCAGTTGATTTTAATCGACTGGAAATTGGTCATTTTTCAAACGGTCTCAGAATTCGACGAAACTAGTTTTGTTAGGACCGTATCGTCAATACGAAGCTAGAAAATATTTTTCGAGAATTTTTAGAGTTAGTATGTGACCCCGGTAATTTGAAATGTACGTTTAAAATTCAATATAAGGATTTAAATGAAAATTCAACAGAAACTGATTGTAACGATCAAACCAGCTTACGATACATATCCCATTGCGTTCGGAATGGGGGTATTTAGCTATGGGCGACAGTCGTTGGATTTGAATTGGGGTTTGTATCGATAAACAAACAATTTTCGAATAAAATAATAATATTATATATATTATAAAACCTAGAAACCCTTCAACCCTAGTCAAACCTATTGCGTGGTCAACCGTTCAAAGAAATGCCCGCCACCCTCTCAAAAAGAAAGGCCGATATCGCCCTAAAATTCGCGCCTCCCTTTCTCATAATTCACTCCATTATTTTCGAAGCTTCCTGAAGGAAATCGAAGCCCTCCTTGAGCTTGATGGCACCTCCGGTGGAGATCGAATATAGTGAGGCAGCTTTCTCGATTTTGGTGCTGGAAGTCGGCGACTTCGAAGTGGGATTGCGGCGCGATGAAGGCTGCGAGCTCCGCCTGGTTGACGGCGTCAGAGCGGTGATCGACGGCGAGCAGGGATGTGGGTCCCGATCTACCTCCGGCCAACTGAGGAAGCCGCGAGAACGTCTTGTTTCCGGCGAACCCTAGAGCTAAAGCCTGATGGAGAAGCTGTATGAATTCGGCAGTGAAGACACAGTGTAATTTTTATATACCATCTAATTAGTTTATTTATGTAATCACCTATAAAAGTATATATATATATATAAATATATTGTTTAAATTCAGTTCTAGAAAAAAAGGGGGATATGATTTTAGTTCATAGAAATATATATACATTAGTGTTGAAAAGCATATATACATTAGTTTTGAAAAATATATATATGCATTAGTTTTGAAAATAAAAATAGAACTATTTTTGAAAATAAAGGCAGAATTGATTTTAAAATATAGAAGTAGAATTGTTTTTAAAAATAGAAATATCACATTTTTAAAATATAATCATAGTATAAGAATGGGATTATATATATATAGTGTTAGAATAAAATTGTGATTTTTATACACCTGATAGTGAAATTAAAAATATGATTTTTATATATTGAACTTCGAGATAAAAATATGATTTTTATATATTGAACTTCGAGATAAAAATATGATTTTTATATATTGAACTTCGAGATAAAAATATGATTTTTATATATTGAACTTCGAGATAAAAATATGATTTTTATATATTGAACTTCGATAGAAAATATGATTTTTATATATTGAACTTCGATAGAAAAATATGATTTTTATATATTGAACTTCGAGATAAAAATATGATTTTTATATATTGAACTTCGATAGAAAAATATGATTTTTATATATTGAACTTTGAGATAAAAATAGGATTTTTATATATTGAACTTTGAACTAAAAATATGATTTTTATATATTGAACTTCGAGATAAAAATATGATTTTTATATATTGAACTTCGATAGAAAAATATGATTTTTATATATTGAACTTCGAGATAAAAATATGATTTTTATATATTGAACTTCGATAGAAAAATATGATTTTTATATATTGAACTTCGATAGAAAAATATGATTTTTATATATTGAACTTCGAGATAAAAATATGATTTTTATATATTGAACTTCGAGATAAAAATAGGATTTTTATATATTGAACTTTGAACTAAAGATTCGATTTTTATATATTGAACTTTGAACTAAAAATATGATTTTTATATATTGAACTTTGAACTAAAAATATGATTTTTATATATTGAACATCGAAGTAAAAATTCGATTTTTATATATTGAATAGCGAAGTAAAAATGTGATTTTTACATATGTAGTGAAAGCGGACAACGAAAGCGACAAAAGGCGGGTTGGCGAAGATTTCCTGCATTAGAAGTGCCGTGGAGCTAGGATAGCTATATGTGAGAATTTCTCACCTTTCAATTTCTTTTTCTAGTTATATATATATACTAGGATGCAGACGGTGCTTATTAGAAGCACCCGACACCCGTCCACATACCATGGACTTGTTTGTTTGGTTGTGTAGTTGGTTAGATTATTTGATTTGGATTTGATTGATTGGTTGAATTGGAAATTGATTAAAATTGATATGTGAATGGCGTGGGCCTTCACTAGACCGGGGATAAGGCTAGGCCTCGTCCCGTTTCTAGTATCGTGCCGTTATGCCGCCGAAATTTTCTAAAATATGTTAGAAAAATAAAAATATCATTTTATTGAATAAATGAATTGAATAGAAATTCATATGTTGAAATAAAATGTTTTATCGTTAAAAATATAATTTTTAACGTGAATGTGAATAAATAAATATTCATTTACAAACCGGACGGTTTTTTTATGTACACCTATTTAAAAGACATTGATTGGGACGATAAATTTTACACATCGCCCAACTGCACAAATAAAATCTGTGTTTGATTGTTTGAAACCCCACACGGGTGTTGGGATGAAATTTGAAGTCCACTCATCCTGATTGATTAAATATGTCGATCGATTGATTGAGCGTTGAATATCTATATTTGATGCTTATACAGTGTAGTGCACTTTGGTTGATGGTTGATTATTTTCAATGCTATTATATACATGTGTTGTATGAAAATCCATATAATTAATTTTATATGGTGATTGATTGGGCCTCATTCCAATTTAGAAAATAAAGAATATTATAAAATAAAAGTTCATGTGTTGACAGTACTCATTCATTGAGATTGGTCATGTGTTGAACGAAATATTTTAGTAATAAAATTTGCACCTTTATCGATATAAAATAAAAGTTCATGTGTTGACAGTACTCATTCATTGAGATTGGTCATGTGTTGAACGAAATATTTTGATAATAACAACTATTTTGAAAAAGAAATATTTGAAATAGAATATTTGAAAATAAAGGAATATATGAAGCCGTGTTGATTAGATTGACGCCATTTTGACGTGATCGATATTTATATCGATTTTAAAACGATTTCGAAATGAAATGAATTGAAAACGATTTCGAAATGAATTGAATATATAACGATTTCGAAATGAATTGAATTGAAAACGATTTCGAAATGAATTGAATTGAAAACGATTTCGAAATGAATTGAATTGAAAACGAATTCAAATTGAATTGAAAGCGAATTGAAATGAATTCAAATTGAATTGAAATTTGAATTGAATAGAAATGAATTTTAAAACGAATTTATAAAGAAGAATTCAATTTTGATTTGAATTGAAAAGAAAGTTGAAATTGCTTTTGAAACGATTTTAAAACTATTTATATAATTCGTTTTAAATAGAAATCGGCGAAATATATATTATATATATTATATATATAATATAATGGCCTGAATAGAACGCGCCGCGCCGCGGCAGTTCGCGAATTTCGACCATTTATTTCAAACGGACATTACGGGAGATCCGACCGTCGGATTCTCCTAAAACCGGAACCGTTGGGTTCGTATCGAAAAGAGCTTTCTAACGAATATTAGAAATTTGAAATCTAACGGTTGGATTTGGAGTTACGTCCAAATCAAATTCGAAAAAGGTCGCTATAAGTGCAGTTCGATGGCCATTGATGGAAATCGACTGTACAGGCCTTGATAAAATTATTAAAAATAGTAATAATTTGTGTAAAATCATAAGAAATGATTTAGAAAGAATTGGGATGAAAAACTCCATATTTGAAAAGATAAAAATAGACTTTTATCGAAATGAACTAGTTTTGAACTAGAATTATAATTCTATTTATTTTTAAATAAATAAATTGAATTTGAAAAGGGTTTTGAAAATAACCAGAATTTCCAATGATTGCATTGGAGTGGATTTGAATCGAAATTGTCTTCGGAATATTTCGATGTTGGAATTCGTGATTATACGGATGTTGTTATGGAAATTTGAAAGATATATATTTATATCGTTATTTCCAATACGACATTTGTTAGTCGTAGAATTTGATATTGAATATAAGCCGGTATATTTTCTATTCAGAGCCTTGTATTGAATATCAAATGTGATTTGGGTTTGTCGTGAATGGTGTCTTCACTAACACTGTTCTTGAACCCAGTTGAGAAAAGATTAAATCTTTTTATTTAGATTTAATGAAGTGTACCAATTGAATAATATTTAATTGGAATTAAATCGATATTGATTTTTGGGTTTATCGTGGACAGTGTTTTAAATAACACTCGTTCTTTAACCCGATGATTAATGAATGTGATTTTGGGTTTATCGTGAACTGTGTTTTAAATGACACTGATTCTTTAACCCAGTTAAAGATTAAAACTAAGTGGAGTTTTAATGAATCTTTAATTAGATTGAAATGATCGAGAATGGAGTAGCACCAGTTTTGCTCCAGGCGATAGTTAAATCTTTAATTAGATTTAAACGTGAAATGGTAATTGAATTTACCGATAACACCGTGGTGTTAGATATGAAGTATAACCAGTTTTACTTCATGGGATGAATAGGTTGGGATTGGGAAATTAAAATAAATGATTACTTCGGTAAGGTTCGCTAATCCTGACTAGTTTGAATTGAGATTCAAAAATAGAATAAAGAATAAATTCAGGAATTTATCTTGGATAAAATTAATGGGAACCTTTCCCTATGAATGTGAAATCAGAGACTAACTGTCGGTTAGCTAAGCAGAATGGTTTTCTGGATATTGATCTGATGTTGGTTTCGGCCTTCGGGGTTAATATTTGGGGAATTATTCTCTTGATTAATTTACGGTTAGTGACTGATGAATTGGAATGAGGCGTATGTTGTGTTTGTGTAACACTTATTCAAAATATACGCGAGTTATTCGGAAAGACCGGGTTTATCCCATTCTGAATAACTGATACGACGATAAGTCGAAGATGAAGACGATGGTCGAAGACCGGAGGTCTTCACGTCGTTTGGGTAATTACTGATGATCTTGATTGGGCTGTACACCCAAGAAGATGGAAACAGTTGGTGATCGTCCAGACGTACTTGGAGATCGAAGGATATGCGGGGTACTAGGTGCCTCCGGTTTCGTTCAGACCCAGAACGGACTTGTAAATGGACTGTGTGTCTGACATTGGATTTTAGTCCGTGTGATTGATCTCTATTAAATATATATCTGTTTGGCGGCGGAGAATTTATTCTCTTGCTTAACGCCCTTCTCTGAGACGTACGAGCTCAGGGGTTATATATTGATGGATATCAAACGCATGGAGTGAATTGCCTGTGTGGCATGCCTAAGTGGCAATTGATCGAGGCTTCTGTTGAAAAGCAAAGTCTTGTGGTGATGATCAAAGCACAGCCTGTGTGGCACAGCTTTGTGTAACGTGAATTCGCGAGTTTCGCACCCCGGTTGTGAACCAAAAACGGGAGAGGACCTCAGGGAGGGCATGCGTTTCTTTCTAGCTAGGGTGGTGTCAGTGACCTACCAGCCCTGACATTTATATACTTTTCACCTGTGTGGTTGTTGCTGTTGCGAGGCGCCTCGGTTTGATCGGACGATCCGGGTCCGATGGAGTCATTCGTTAGCTCATTTACGCCCCAAAGGGCGGGGAAACGTAGTGTTCAGGCTTTTTAATCCACATCGGTGGACCGGCCCTGTCGCTCCAAGGGCCCACCTGAGTCTGGGTCCTGTGGCTCGGGCTAGAGAGTCACGAATCGGTTGAGGACTATCTTTTGCCTCGGTTCATAGATGGAAACCCAATTTCCAAATACGTGACTTTGCGATTTTGATTGTATAACCTATATATGGCGACATAGTGGTATGGGGCATTCATGCCGCCTATGATTGATACTTATGATTTGAAGTGTTTTATACACTATGCACTTATATTAGTATCAAATGATTTGTTTTAAACGTATCAAGCATTCTTTGGCTGTTATAAGGGAAAACCCTATCCTCGACTGCGTTGCATTGTGTGATGGGACCTGGGTCTTATAACAGCTTCATTTTTCTTTATTTAGCATTGCGCTGTCTGTTTTATGCACTGGTATTCTCGGGAGGAAACCCGTTCCGTGTTATACGGCGTGGTCCCTTGATTTACCAAATTTTAAAACAAAGATTAATAACTGTTTTAGTTCTCACACCAGTCACATGACTGACTTGGAGTTTATTGTTTTAACCTAAACTCTGGGTGCCCCTATTTTGACACGGGCAGCTAGTAGTTTTGGTTTTGCAGATTTATATTCACAGGATCCTGGTTTGCAGCTGGAACGATATCCGGAAAGCTTTGTATCCGTATATCTCTTCTAGTTGTGTATTGTATTATTTTCCGCTGCTATGTATTTAAATGTAATTTAAATCTCTGATATTTCCGTGTAATATTCTTTTATACTCTGTGTATTCTTGTAATCTGATGCATTGTTGGAATATACAATGAAATGTTCTTCTGTATGTGTTCAGTTGTGACTTGTTCTCGAACTATCCGACGCTTTCCTTTACGGGGAAGTTGCGGGTTTTCACAGATTCCTATCCACAAAGAAAAACATTTTTCGTTTCTGGAATACGTTAAAGATGGTAGAAGATGGATTCATTATGATTCCAATAAACCTCGTCGGGAAGGAAAACATCAAAAATTAGCGAAAGATATGGTACGTAGTCTGAAAATATTTAGTGAGCAAGTTGTTTTTACCATTGACAACATGTATATATTTATATGTTTGCGCATATAAATATATAAATATATGTGTGAATTTTTGTTTTTTGTATGCAGATTTTGTACATCAGTGGGTTGATGAAAAAATTAGAGAAGAAAAAATTTCAAGAACCAAAAGATCTTGAAATAGCTAATTGCCCACATCAAGGCCATACGTAAGAAAATAAACTAATTTCATATGCATATAAGTAAACAAGTATTATTAATATCTGCATATTAGTAAGCAGATAATGCATATATTTTCATTTCAGTGTACAAGTTACAATTATTTTCGGATATAACATAAATGCTTGCATAAGCTTATGCAAAAGGGATGAATAATTTCATACTTGTGTGCTGATATTTATTTGAACAAATTCTTAAGTATTTCATACATGTATGCAGATATTGTGAATAATTTCAGATATGAATAAAGCTTTTGTGAATAAATTTTATCAAACAAAGTTTTGATTAGTTATAAATTTCTGCAGCGTTGATTGTGGGATGTTTGTTATCAACTTCATGAAACAAAGATGCAAGGGCGAAGAAATTGTTAAAGATGAAGAAATTTTTGGGGCTGATGCTGTTAGTAAACAACGTGCTGAGCTGGCGCATGAAATACTCAGCTGCAAACTTTATAGCTGGACTGAGGAAAGTCGGCTAACTCAAAAATGGTTGAAATCAGAATATAACAAATGTACTGACTGAAATGGAAGAATATGGATTTTTAGTTTGATTTCAAAATGTTGACAGATGCTTTGAATTTTGGACCACGTGTAAAAGATTATGGTTTGTTTAAACTGAATTACTCTGTTTTTTTGGGTAGTGAATCAAGTTAATTTAGTCGTACCCGATATATTATGTTGAAACTGTCTTCTGTAGACCTATTCATAGTTAGTTCAATACTTGTCTGGTTGTATTACGTAAAATTAGTTCTGGAAGAAGAAAAAATGTTACAGCATTAGTCTTGAGTTCTAATGTAAAATGTAGATACTATTAACCTTAATGCACCAATAATCATGTAAAAAATATTTTTATCAGTACATATGATTTTTAAAACTTTGTGGAATTTTTTTTTTAATATTAAATTCTGAATTAACGAACTAATGTATCTAACATTTGTGCAATAGATAAAGAGTTATTTTTTTTTTGATTTAGTTGATAAACTTAAATAGTTATGGATTAAATTGGTATAATGAATTAAAATTTATAATAGAGCACGTCTGAACATTAAATTCTGAATACATTCATACAGATAATTATAATAGTTGCACAAATGTGTGCCAAAATGACTAAAACTGTAGTATATCATTAGTTTACGTGAAAAAAATTCGTATAGTTATTTACAATGTTTGAATCTTGTTAATAAATTATTCGTATATGCGAAATAGAAGCAAAGTTCATATCTGTTTTTAATTTAATTACATAAATATATGCAAGAATACGTAAAAATTGCATACGTAAATGCAGATAAAAAGAATAACTGAACAAACAGAAGTATTGAACTGAAACAAATGCTAGTAAAACATAATTGACATTAAAAATAATGAACTAAATGCAAAGAAGCTCGTAATAGTTCAGAACAGTAGACAATTTAACCAAGTTTACAATTAATTGTAAAAAAACAAGAAAAAAACTACTTCTCTACTGAAGAACACGTCCTCCTATTGTGACCCAACTTATTGCACACTCCACATCTAGTAGTCTTCGTAAATTCACCTGCAGATTTCAAGAAGAGGAAGGACAACCAGGCATTCTTCTACCTTTTGGAGGAGCTATAATTGCATCTTGAAGAGCTACATCTTCGCCCATATAATTTATGACAGGATTGATTGGATGTGAATAGGAGAGTTGAAAATGTCCAACTTTGAAATAAGATTCAATGTAGTCATACACACTCAATGTTTCGCAGCTTAAAATACTTCTAACGGCATGAGCACAAGGAAAGCCGCTAATTTGCCAGACATTACATGTACAAGCTTGATTATATAAATCAACAAATTGATGTATTGGAGAATGAACTTCAAAATTATACTCACTTGATTCGATAACTAACCAAGAAGCACCTTCCAAATGTAGACTTCTCAATCGAGATTCATTAACAGGGCATAAAACACTGTTCCAAGTAGAAGCTACTTCACGACGATCGGACATGAGTTTCATTAACTTCATTCTAATTTTATCTAAACAAGCGGTGATTGGTAAATGTCTTTCCTCCAAAATCCACTTATTAAAACTTTCTGAACAATTAGAAGACATTTCACCGTAACGACAACAAGGGAAGAATGCGTTAGTAAATTTCTCAAATGGAATTCCATTCAAAAAAAATGTTGCGGTCGCTCCACCAACATCTCTAAAATTCTTCAAAGCAGCAGTAAAATCAGACAAATTATATGCATAAGCAATTCTTGAAAACGAATCCAACAACATCCTTTTATTTGTTTTGGAAAATTGCGATTTTAAAGCAACTTTTAAATTGTTGGTCAAATGATAAAAACAGGATCCATGAACTGAATTCGGAAACACCCGTGGAATAGCAGCAAGTATACCTGGATGACGATCAAATATAAAAACATAGCTTCTACAATCGTCTTTAAGAAACTCTATAAGTTGTTCACAAAACCAAATCCAGTTATCTTCATCTTCTCCAGATACAATAGCAATTGCTATAGGGAAAAATCCTGTTATTAAAAAAATTAATTAGTAGTGGATTAAGCGAAATAATATTTTTTTTGAAAAAAAGCTGAACGTGGGCAAGTAACTTAAAAATAATATAGTAGATGTTATACATGAAATTTTTTTGTTATTTTTTTGAAAAAAAAAAACAAGCAAATACATTACTGTGTTACATAATCAGTATCAGTTGCACAAATTGATGCAGATTTTAAAGATAATTGCATTTCTAGTTGATAATATGAATAAAAGTTGCTTAAGGAGCATACAAACAGAATAATTGCATGAAATTATGCAAATTTTAATAAAAATGCATATGAATGTGAAAGTTTTTAAAATATTTGTATGATATAGGTACAAATTCTGAAATAATTGTATGCATGTGGGTGTGAATTTTCCAGTATGTCATGCATGTATTAAAATGAAGAAACATAATTGTATTCGTTATTTAGAATACTATAATAAATGGATGCAATTATTTAGAATAATGTCGTATATAAATGCACATTTTTCAAAAAAACAGCATTTCAAACTGTTATACATTAATAATATTGACAGTTGGAATGGAAAAAAATATACTATCAAAGAAAATACCTTCATTTCCATTTTTACCAGTAGCATCCATTAAACATCCTTGAGCTCTACCCTTCATAAACGTAGCATCAAAAAAAATTAGTGGTCGACAATATTGAAATCCAAATGCACATGCCTCATATCCAATAAAAACCCTCTCGGATTGTCGTGTAGAATCATTGCTCTCCAAAACAACCATACTTCCAGGATTAGTAGAAAGAACTGCAACACAAAAAGACTGCAAATAATGGTAGGACATTACGTCACTACCATGTAAATCATCTAATGCCAATTTCTTTCCACTATAAGCGTAATAATACTTCAAAATGACATTATACTCTGTTTGGAACAAGTTAATAATGTCCTTTGTCTTCATTAAAGGATTTGCATGAATATGATCACAAACCAAAAGCTTAATCAATTTACTGGATATAACAGGATTATTTATATCATGAATTCCAGCACCATAATTATGTTCCAGTTGTAATCTCTTTACAACAAAATATCCTGGAAGATTAAACTTGAGTGAAGCATGAATCCTGAAACAACAATGTTTTTTTAGAGAAAACAGCAGTAACTCTTTTCTTATCATTCTTAAGCAAATTGAGCTTATATCCAGTTTTCATACTGTACATCATCAAATAAAGTCTAAATTCAGTGACACCTCCTTTAAATTGTTGACCGACACCAGAGAAAATAGATTGGTTCAAATCAGTTTTCAACAGTTGCTTAAATTGGTTGTTCGACTCACTGGTGCTACTAAAAGAGGAATCACTAACTAAAGAAGAATTACTATCAGGAGCAACTGAAGAATTACTTCGATTAACATCAACTAAAAAAAACGAAGTAATCTTCACGATAATGTGCAGCCAGTAAAAGAATGGATTGAAGATCAGAATTACTTTCAATATTTATTCATAAACCATCTCTAATGTGATACAAGTTCAACGACAACGGACTTAATTCAATCCATTTACCACAGACAGCATCTATAACGGTAGCAACTGTACTATCAAAATAGAGACGAATAGAACAACTATCATTCCCATACTTCAGCAGCACCAACACACCAATATTTGAAGGACCAATAGGGGGAAAATAAAAAAATAAAAAATAATCAGCAACATCATCTACAGTCAAAAAAAATTAGAATTGTAAAAATCAAAGGAAACAATTAAATGCATACAAAGAATCAAAAAACATTAATAACTGCATACATATCTGCAAAAAATCCGTATATTTTGGAAGGTTTAAATTTTAAAAAAAAAACCCGAACACATGTGTCATGCATAAATTAACCCAGTAGGATTAGAATCATGCTACCAATAAACAGACAAGAAAAAAAACAAGAAATTTCAGTAGTTTGCATGATTATATACAGAAAAATTTCATACATACACGTAAGTTTCCTGAGTACATCAAAACAAACGTAATATACCAATATTTGCATTTATATATGCTCATATATACACTATATGCATACTTGTATACATGTGACAAGAACAGATGAAGTGATATTTGACAGATTAATTTATAATACTGTACAACCATCAACAAAAAATGAAACTTCATAAAATATTTAAATTACACATCAGTAAAACTAGACAATTACGTCAATAAAAACTATTGACTCAAAAAAAAAGATAGAACAATGAAAAACAGCAGATAAATTTAAAAAAAATAAACGCATATTTTACCTGAGTGAAGACGAAGCCATGTAATACACAATCGTTGAATCAAAAACAATCAATGCAAAAAAAGACAATAAATTTCAGTAGGAAATGAACGGAAGTATAAGCTCAGGAAAAAATGCCAGCCGCCATTAGCAATAGTAAAATGTGGAAGAAGAAACTTAATAACGAAATATCTCTGTAATCGCAATTTCTGCAAATTAGCCGTTAATTAAGGAATATTATAAATCGCGATTAAAGAAAAAAAACACTGTGATGAGATCCGCATGTTCAGCGCGATATTAAAAATGGGCAAATTAGTCACTAATACGCGATTAGTTTAAAAAGAAGGATGTAATTTAAAGTATTCTATAGGAGAGGATGTGAGCTTAATTAAAATTAATTCTAAGGATGTGAGCCTAGTTTTCACTTTATATAAAATATAAATGGGAAAACTGAGTGAGTTTAACTCCCCTTGAGTTGATACCGTTGTTTAAACGGTTGGTTTTTAATTAAATTAAACGAGAGTTTAATTTAATTAAAAATCCCGGTTGATTCCACTTGCGTCGAGATCCGTTCCATAATATCGTGCTCGTCACTGCGGTTCCACCAGCACCTTGTTTGTCCAATTCTGATAAGATGTTAACGAATTTAAATATTTTAATCTGAAACACATTAATTAAAATAAATTATTAATCCTTAATTATATTATACTTAAGTTAATCACTTTTATTTTTATTTTATTCTGGACCGATCAAATTTGCTTTTTTCTACGTTTAAACCACCCACTCCTGGATCCCTGCATTATTTCCAAATGTCTGATATTAGAATGATTAAATAACGATTATTTTCTTAGCTATGTTTTTAAATTACACTTAATTACACAACTATAATTACGTTTAAGAATTTCTACCATATTTATGAACCTTCTTTTTTGTTCCAGGCACCCAAGAATTTCTGCACACCGGCCTGCAACGAAATTATGTACTATGTTAATATGTTTTTAATTAATAACAAATTCCTTAATTAAAATATCCTTAGCGTAATTACTATTGTTTGGTTGGGAATAATTTGGCCGATCAAATCTTACTCTTCCCATTCTCGTCTTCGGTCCAGTGCTTGTCCCTCCTGTTCAAACAACTTCCCATTCTCTCCTACTATCCACTCCAAACCGCTCACCACCAAAATCCACACCCATTCGTTTTCGCTTATGTCCTTGGTTTTGTTTTAGAACTGATCAACAAATCCAGACCGTTCCCTCTTCGTTCAAATCCTATTCGCATTTCAATACTCAGGCTTCACAAATGAACTTCACCGATGCCAGAAATTTCCCCATCCGCAACCACCCACAAGGCCTCCGACGATGATCTCAGGCCACCGGGGTGTTCGCCCTTCCGCCGCCGACAATCCCACCCCTTACCACGCAATTCGCATAGCTCCTCCGCCCTCCAGAGCTCAGGAACTGACCGGCCTTCTTAGCGCCGTACTGGCCTCTACAACCCCCACAAATACATTATCACCGCCCATTAACACAATCTCGACGAGTACAATAGATTTGAAGGAAAATACGTTAGAAAAAGATTGGTAAATTAATGGGAATTGGTGACTAAAACCGAACAGTTCTGTTCGTTGAAGTCTTGAAATGGAGGCGCAAAAATGCCTGGGTTGACCAAAAGAATAAGGTTTCGCAGAATGATTTATATAGGGATGGGTTGATTTTTTTTTTCTTTTTTTTATATATTATAATATTACGAAACTTCGGCTTGAAGTAGTTGATAAAAACCACTACAAACGATTTCTGTCTTCTGATAAAAAGGCTAATCTTTGTGTAAAAAGGTATTTCGGACCCAATGGGACAAGTTTCGTCGAAATCCTACATCGTTTGAAAAAAAAATCCTTTATAAAACCGGAAGTAAACACGCGTTTAAATTTTTCACGATCACTAGATAAATCAAATCAACTTGAAACTTTCAAATCTTACAATAATTTGTTGATACGAACCCAACGGCACTAGTTTCATCGCATTCTGAGACTATTTCCTCGGTAGGCTATTTTTACCGCGTACCGCAATGCCCTGTTTAACACCAAATTTGTCGGTCTCTAAAAATAGCAAAATATATACCTATCCTGACTCTAATCGACGATACGAACTCAACGGGACTGGTTTCGTGATCTAATTCGATCGTCTGCTCAAGTTACACTCAAATATCTCTTTACTTATTTAAATACGTGCTATAGAAAATGAACGGGCGTTTACGGTTACCGTGGTCACATACGACATCGGTTTTCCACGCTATTCAGCACCGTGCAATAATTTAACGTTACGGACCCAATGAAACTGATTTCGTCGAATCCGAGACCGTTTGCAAAACAGCTATTTTAAAGGTCGATATTTAAATAACGATTTCCATAGCATTTTTTTCAAAATTTGATTTAGCCATAACTAGCAATCTATAACACGAAATCTGGATTTTTCTCTTTCATATGAAAATTATCACCAATACAGTTCCAACGTTTCTTGTTTCACAGAAATCCGACTTATATCGGATCCTGTATATTCAGTTGAAGTTCAAAACTCGAATTTATGAACTGCACGCCATTTTCAAGCTCGATTTAAAATATATAACGTTCGAACTTCGTTTAAATAACGAATTAATTATTAAATTCCATCGATATTCCAAATAAAATATTTAAAACTAATTTAAATATCCAGATTCAAATGGTCGAAAAACACGGGTCGTTACATTCTTCCCCCCTTAAAATAATTTCGTCCTCGAAATTGCTAAGGTGAGAAAGAACGTTATAAATCCATTAATTTTCAAATCTAATTTATTTTAAATCAAAATCAATTCAATACTGTAAATAAATATTTTCAACAATATCGAAAATTTTCTAACACCTTAAATTTACGAAAAATTTCGCCAGCACCTCCTTTGTACGGCTCAATCGGTACAACTACAACTCGCCTTTCTAGGCCTTCTCCAATCCAAAAGAAAATAAAACAGCCAATAAAAATAAACGTGTACCTTTTTGTCGGGCATAACATTATATCCTTTCCGTCTGCTACCCTATCAGCATATACCAATGCATTCCCAAACAAAAATTCCAATTTTATCCTCAAAACCAAATCCTTCACGCGTCCAAGCGAAATCCCATTTTTAACTCAATTTCCATCCATTATCAATTCCAACTCTTAACTTACCAGTCCAATACCATTTCAGATTCCTGTCCCACAATTCAAATCTGATTCTACTTGATATATTATATCCTGATTCAATTTCCAGTTAATTGGTTTCAATTTAATTCATATTTGCTTTCCAAATTTCTATTTAATTTTGCCTTTGTTCAATAATTTCCCTGGGAGTTTTTATACATTTTAGCTCTTTCAAAAAATCAAATACTCCTTTTCAGGATTCAAAACAACATGTTTCTCTCAAAGCAATTCAAAACAAGATTTTTGGTAGTAATCCGTCACTTAGAACTCGGAAATGAACACTGATGTTGTGGCCAGCATCATCAGAGTTATTCCCCAGCTATCGAAGTGAGTTCAATACCATATCACTTATCAAAACCATATTCAAACATTTTCATTTCGAAATCTATTTCAAAATACCAACACAATGCTCGTAAAACAAATTTAAAATCCCCCAGGATTTTAAAATTCTCCATATTTAATCCAAGTTCATTTGCAAACACCTTTCCCACTTTCAGGAAATTTAATTCCATTTCTGATTTTAATTTCAGATTTAATGAATCTGTTTTTATATTATACGAATTCTAATTGGTTATTTATATAACCATTTCGATTATAATCAACCAACACATCCAATATAGTATAATACTTCAAATATTAATCATCCTTTTATGTTAAAACATAATTTGGGTAAAATTATTTCATTTACCCTCTTTCAAAACATACTGTATCGGTTTTTCGTACTTGAGTGTTTAGAAATTCCTATAGATACAGTGGATCGAACTGATCGACTAGAACTCATAAACAACTCAAACAAATAAATCTCCACAATATAAAACAATTTTTATAAAATCTACAAATACGTCACTCGTATATATACACTCAACTCAATCTGTGGTATTGCTAACCCCATCTCTATTGAGTCACGCCACAGGGCCAAGGTAATCACTTAACCTTCAGCTCTGATACCACTGTAACGACCCAAGAATTTCCGGCCCCGAAAATCGACATAAATACCTTTACCGTAACTCATGCTGATCCTCCAAGCATCGAAAACACTGAATAGTTATTAGAAAGAAATTAGAGTGTGAGATAAGAAAGAAAAAAATATTGAAATAGAAGAAGAAGAAACAACACAACATAGAGTCTCACATCGCAGCGGAACAAAATGTAATACAGAAATAAATCTTTGTTGAGAGCTTTAAAAAAATATTTACAATATCAGAATACACCACACAACGGGACAGTTATAATAACCTGTTCCCATATACAACACACAACGGAATAGTAGCTATATAATATCATATGTCTGAACATCTCCAGCTCATCTCTGGACTTCACGGCATTCGATAACCTGAACCTGTACACCCCGGGCTAACCCGAGCATTTACAAAACACTGGGTCAGTCTGGTGAACTAGAGTGAGATAAACTCGCACAGTATTTATTGTATCACACAACTTGATTTTAAAGTTAAAATCTTTTCGAAAGAAAAGGATAATCGTAAGACCAAATCCACACATAAATACGGACGGTTTTTACCTTACGATAACCCAAAACATTTTTGAAACCAATATCTTTTCTGATATTATAATAATATCAAAATACAAGTAAATAACAATCTAGTGGAACGCTTGCATCTCACGCTCCACATATATAGTATAAAATCAAAAATCGCGGGCGCATATTGGGGATTGGATTCCGACTATGACAAGGTATGGGACCACCTGCCGATAGCGTATCTCTAGAGATGAATACACTGGGTTCACAAGAACATCTTGCAACCCGGCCCTCACATGACCAACCACTCATTTCGCTTGAGTGTATCGAATGTATATCACCGACGGTTGGGATCAGCAACCGTCTCCCGAAAAGGGACGACATCGAATACAGATTAAAGAAGCAAATAGGATTTTCTCTAGATAGGTGATTATACACCCTAATGGGAGCGACCCACATAGCCATGTTACCTGCCCGATTTTTGTCATTTCCCGGTTGATGAGGCTTGAGGTCTAGTCTAACTTTTGAAACAACTGGTCACCATTCACTTTGAATGCCACATCGTCAGATGCGTCAGATATCACTAATTGACGTCCACAAAAATACTCTAGTTAGAAGCTAAGAGAATGGCACTTCTCCGCCAATAACTATAGCACGTTTGAAGAAATCAACGTACGTGACCCTTTGGAAATACTCTGTCAGACACTCGTCCATACAAGTCATCCAGGAACAGGATGAACCGAAGGCACTCTCCTACTTCATCTCATATAGGAATCACCCCATGGATCAATAGCGAGAAGTCCTTGCAACCCGTAGATTCCAACCACGACAGAACCACAGTTTATCTCTGGTTGCAATCCCAGGGATTTTTAGCGGTTCTTCCGTTTATGAAAATCTACGGTCTTCAAAGCTCCATCTCGATCATCTCTTGATATCTTCACGTATTTGTTGGTCGGAATGGTTTTCAAATAATAATTCGATCCCGGTCTTTCCATACCAACAATCGTATTTGACAGGTTTGATAGTCAGTGATTTAACTATCAAAATAAACAGTGTTTCAATCATGACACTCCAATGAGTTCACTGGTTCAGTATTCAGCATCACTTGGCCTTTTAATTAAAAAAAATTATTCACTTCTGTTTAATAAAAACTTCTAACTCTGTTGGTATTTTAAATCGATAATTGATTCTTATATACTAACGTTCTCAAAACTCTTTCTATATAATACCTAGTAAGATAACTCATCACCTTATTCAATTCCTACTTAATTCTCCTTTCAACAACATCCATTACATCATTCTTTATTATTTAAACTTTGGGAAATCCATTCAGCTTATTATTCGTAACAGAGTTACGTAATCTTTTATTTCTTTTAGGAAACAATACTAATATTTATTTATATAAAATAAAACTCAACTTTTCATTTCCTTCTAATTAATTTCCTTTACTTCGGATCTCTCGTTATACATTCTCTAAATTTTCACCAAACGTTGCATTATTTCACTAATGGAAATAATGAACTATCACTAACCTCTTTCACGATTACCAACTAATTTCATCTTCAGATAATCCTGATGTCGTTCAAGTTGGGGTATTTTAATTACCTCTCAGACCTTGATCAACAACGTTCCTATCCGTAGATAAATATAAGTAGTAATCACAACCCAAAATTCCATTCAAAATACAGTTTCACAAATCTTCTTATCCTTCGGAAAATCTCTTCCTCGAATATACCATTCTTTCAAAATTCAATACTTAAGTATACCACTCTTGACTCTGCCTCTTTAACCAAACTCATTTATAGTTCAGATTTATTTTCAAAATCCTACGACCCACTTCTTTCCCCAATTTCACTTTTACCCATCTCCTTTCAAAACATATTCAACCCTTATCCACTTTGGAAATCTTATTTCCCTTTTTACTTGATTTCACTTTCACGTAACGTTAATGTAAAATTAATGCTTTACACTTTAAATCACATTTATAAACTCTGGTTTATTATAAACCCTTTTATCTCTAAATCTCCTTTTACTTAATTCCAATAATTAAGTAACATTTATTTCAAGCTATTGTATTCACTTGGAAATTTCCTTTTAACTAAAGTAAATAGTAAATCTCTTTAAAACCTTATTTAAATTTAAATAATATTCATTAAACTATTTTAATCGAAACACATCAATTTGAAAATCAATTCCAATTCAAAACGATCGATTTAATTAACTCAAATCTCAATTATCTTGTTAATCGATTCCAATTAGCTCTCACTTTTAATTAATTAAAAATATAATTAATTAAATAATTCCATTAATTGTTTTTCTTTACACAACAATTATCAAAGTTTAACCACTCGGTTCATTTCTTATTCTCATACTTGTAATTCTGATTAACGTCAGAATTTATAAAATAAATTATTAACAAATCAAAATCTTAAATAAATAAAATATTTATTTATTCCTCTTTAATAACCTTTATTCAAAATAATATATTCAAAAATCTATCTCCAGTTATAAAATAAATTTATAACTTCATCTCTATCGACTCACCTGACGGTGAATCAATATTTATAAAACGATTGATTTTATAGGCCATACGCTGTCAAATACTAAACAATTACCGCCCATTGGTTTAAACAAAACACAGGTTGACTTTTCAGTAAATGATCACAAACAAAAGCAATCACCAATCTTGACAGTTCATATATGATAATATGAAAATAAATAATATTATTTGAGGAATCCGGTTGGATCCCTCCAACCTGTTATGCCCTGTATTCAAATGGTTATCTCAAATCAGACTGTTCAGTTTTGTTTAACTGATAACAATAAATAACGGCCATTTAACATCAACCACAAGAAATGCAAACAATTCAACAATTTAAACACGTTTATAAATAAACGTGGCCAATAAGGTAAGTTACCTTTATTGGAACCAATCGTTAAAAATAATCGATTTGGAATTTCACTGAAATTAAACGACGGTTTAATTTCATCATTTAAATCAACAAATAATTATAATACTAGCAAACAGTCAACCATGGCAAGCAGAGCACACAAAATAAAAACCCAATTTATAAAAAATATAAATGGGAAAACTGAGTGCGTTTAACTCATCTTGAGTTGATACCGTTGTTTGAATGGTTGGTTTTTAATTAAATTAAACGAGAGTTTAATTTAATTAAAAATCCCGGTTGAGTCCACTTGCGTCGAGATCCATTCCATAATATCGTGCTCGTCACTGCGGTTCCACCGGCACCTTGTTTGTCCAATTCTGATAAGATGTTAACGAGTTATAAATATTTTAATCTGACACACATTAATTAAAATAAATTATTAATCCTTAATTATATTATACTTAAGTTAATCACTTTTATTTTTATATTATTCTGGACCGATCAAATTTGTTTTCTTCTACGTTTAAACCACCCGCTCCTGGATCCCTGCATTATTTCCAAATGTCTGATATTAGAATGATTAAATAACGATTATTTTCTTAGCTATGTTTTTAAATTACACTTAATTATACAACTATAATTACGTTTAAGAATTTCTGCCATATTTATGAACCTTCTTTGTTGTTCCAGGCACCTAAGAATTTCTGCACACCAGCCTGCAACGAAATTATGTACTATGTTAATATGTTTTTAATTAATAACAAATTCCTTAATTAATATATCCTTAACGTAATTACTATTGTTTGGTTGGGAATAATTTGGTCGATCAAATCTTACTCTTCCCATTCTCGTCTTCGTTCCAGTGCTAGTCCCTCTTGTTCAAACAACATCCCATTCTCTCCTACTATCCACTCCAAACCACTCACCACCAAAATCCACACCCATTCGTTTTTGCTTCTGTCCTTGGTTTTGTTTTAGATCTGATCAACAAATCCAGACCGATCCCTCTTCGTTTGAATCCTATTCGCATTTCAATACTCAGGCTTCACAAATGAACTTCACCGATGCCAGAAATTTCCCCATCCGCAACCACCCACAAGGCATCCAACGATGATCTCAAGCCACCGGGGTGTTCGCCCTTCCGCCGCCGACAATCCCACCCCTTACCACGCAACTCGCACAGCTCCTCTGCCCTCCAGAGGTCACGAACTGACCGGCCTTCTTAGCGTCGTACTGGCCTCTACAACCCCAACAAATACATCATCACCGCCCATTAACACAGGCTCGACGAGTACAATAGATTTGAAGGAAAATACGTAAGAAAAGGATTGGTGAATTAATGGTAATTTGGTGACTAAAACCGAACAGTTCTGTTCGTTGAAGTCTTGAAATGGAGGCGGAGAAATGCCTGGGTTGACCAAAAGAATTAGGTTCCGCAGAATGATTTATATAGGGATGGATTGATTTTTTTTTATATATTATAATATTACGAAACTTCGGCGTGAAGCAGTTGATAAAAACCACTACAAACGATTTCTGTCTTCTAATAAAAAGGCTAATCTTTGTGTAAAAAGGTATTTCGGACCCAATGGGACAAGTTTCGTCGAAATCCGACATCGTTTGAAAAAAAATCCTTTATAAAACCAGAAATAAACACGCGCTTAAATTTTTCACGATCACTAGATAAATCAAATCAACTTGAAACTTTCAAATCTTACAATAATTTGTTGATACAAACCCAACGGCACTAGTTTCGTCGCATTCTGAGACTGTTTCCCCGGTAGGCTATTTTTACTGCATACCGCAATGCCCTTTTTAACACCAAATTTGTCGGTCTCTAAAAATAGCAAACTATATACCTATCCTGACTCTAATCGACGATACGAACTCAACGGGACTGGTTTCGTGGTCTAATTCGATCGTCTGCTCAAGTTACAATCAAATATCTCTTTATTTATTTAAATACGCACTATAGAAAATGAACGGGCGTTTACGGTTACCGTGGTCACATACGACATCGGTTTTCCACGCGATTCACCACCGTACAATAATTTAACGTTACGGTCCCAATGAAACTGATTTCGTCGAAATACGAGACCGTTTGCAAAACGGCTATTTTAAAGGTCGATATTTAAATAACGATTTCCATAGCGTTTTTTTCAAAATTTGATTTAGCCATAACTAGCAATCTATAACATGAAATCTGGATTTTTCTCTTTCATATGAAAATTATCATCAATACAGTTCCAACGTTTCTGGTTTCACAGAAATCCGACTTATATCGGATCCTGAATATTCAGTTGAAGTTCAAAACTCGAATTTACGAACTGCACGCCATTTTCAAGCTCGATTTAAAATATATAAATATATAACGTTCGAACTTCATTTAAATAACGAATTAAATATTAAATTCCTTCCATATTCCAAATAAAATATTTAAACCTAATTTAAATATCCAGATTCAAATGGTCGAAAAACACGGGTCGTTACAAATAGGCTAAGAAGCTAATTAAAGAATAAATGGGCGAAACTGAATTCAAATGATTGGATTGAGTTGAATTGAATTGAAAACAGGCGAACATGTGCTGAACAGGTATGGAATGAAGAGAATGAAGTTTATAAATTTAGTGCTTGACAAAAATGTACATGTTTAAATTCCATATGAGATTTTATGCGCCGAATCGGCTAGCCGCTTGGCTTTTTCTTTTTCCTTTTGATTGGAGAGGCATGTGTGGCGGTTTGGGGATTTTCCGATGCTCCCTGTACATAGGAGGTTATGGCGAAATTTTCCGAAAATTTAAGGAGTTAGATTATTTTTAAGATAATTTGATAGTTAGAAATCAACGTATCGATATATATAGAATTCGATAAGGAAACAAACTTAAAAATAGGATATTATAAACAAAAAGGAAATCTATAAATTAGATTTGTTAAAAATAGAAAGAGAAGTGTATACGTGTTTAGAAATGGATAATTGGTTTTTATAATGTTGATTATTCGAGATAAGTGGTTTTGTCCGTTTTGAAGTTAAGGATGTTTTCAGTCAAGGTCTGAGAGGTAGTTATACCCCAACTTGATCGATTTCATTTTTATTTGATAAATAGAAAGATCTAGTCTCGAAGAGAAATGTTTGAATAATAGTTAGTTGAATAAAATATTTTGGGTTGTTGTAACGATGTTTTACATAGCATTCATTTTAACGCAAGTGATGGAATTTTGGAAATATAAAAGTAAATATTTCCTGAGTACAATTAAAGTAGTCGGGAAAGAGATAAGTGATTGAGACTATTTTTAATTGCAAATAGAATATATTTTCTAAGTATAGAAAATAAAAGAAGGTGATATAGGGACAGGTTTTTCCAAATAGCGTAAGAGTCCAGCAAGATCACTAAAAATATTTGTTTAACGAATATTGATAGGGAAATGAAGAAGTGAATTGATTAATAAAATATTAATTAACAGGCCCAGTGATTGATTGATGTTATGGATTAATGGAATGTTTGTTTATTTTTCTTCGATAGTTAAATAACCGACTATCGAAGTATTTGCCAATATCGTTGTCAATATGGAGAGACCGGTTGGATTATTATCCGAGAACCACTCTGTATTGGCAGTAGCGTTGCGAATCAGATTATATGAAGATAATCGAACACGAAGTGAAGTGCAAGGACTTTTTCTATTAATAGAAATTGTGCCTTCGGTTTCGTTCAATCCTTGAACGAACGTAATGGACGAATGTCTAACAGAGTATTTCCAATTATCACATATGTTGGTCTGTATAAATATACATGGTGGCAACGGATTTATTCACCTTAGCATAATATCCAGAATATATTTGTGCAAATCAATTAGTGATTAACGGATATGACAATGTGGCATTCAAAGTGATAGTGCTATCAAGGAATGATAAGTAATCGTAGACTCAGGCCTCAATAACTGGGAAATAACAAAAATCGGGCAGGCAGCCTGGCTATGTGGGTCGCTCCCATTAGGGTGGATAATCACCTATCTAGAGAAATTCCTTTTACTCCTTTAATCTATCGATGCTGTCCCATTCCGGAAACGGTTGCTGATCCCAACCGTTGATGATATACATTCGATAAACTCAAGCGAAATGAGTGGTCGGTCATGTGTGGGCCGGGTTGCAAGTCGTTCTTGTTGAACCCAGTGTTTTCATCTCTAATGATACACTATCGGAAGGTGGTTCCATACCTTCTCATGTTGGAAATCCAATCTCCAATAGGCGCCATGCGGTTTTTGATTTTATATTATATATGAAGCGTGAGATGTAAGCATTCCGCTAGATTCTATTTATTTGCTGTAGACATTATTATAATATCACTGGATTTGATATCAAAAATATTTTGGGTTATCGTAACGTAAAAACCATCCGTGTTTATGTGTGGATCGGTCTTACGATTATCATTTCTTTCGAAAGGATTTTGAAAGTTAAACAAATGGTTGGAGTTTACTCACACCAGTCCCATGACTAACCCAGAGTTTATTTTGTTTGTTTTCCCTAAACTCTTGGGTGTCCAAATTTGTACAGGCAATCAAGTAGTCGGGATTTTACAGATTCACTTGGAGGAGTTTGAAGCAGGAGGCTTCACCAGTTAGCTATACACTCATATATTCCGCTGTGTACTCTGTGGTATTTGGAAATAGGTGTTTATAACTGTTCCAGGAATAACTGTTGTGCTCTGATGATGGTATGTATATAAAGTTACTGATTTGTATTTCAAAAGTTATGTTATATAATATATTTTATTCGTTCCGCTGTGAGATTTGTCTTCTTTGCTTTCTTCTATTCTAATATTTCTTTCTTTCTATTTCTCATCCTCTAACTTCTTTCTAATAATGATTCGTATTTCTGTGCAATTTGGGTTGGACGTATGTGTTATTAGTCAACTCAGATAGTACAGATTTGTGGGTCGTTGCAGTTGGTATCAGAGCTTAGGTTGAGCGAATACCTAGGCTTTGGTGGGATTGTGCTCATTAGAGATAGGGTAAGTAGTACCCTAGAATGAGTTGAGTGTGTATATATATATATATGAGAGCGCGTATTTGTAAATTGATATAAAAATTGATTTATATTGCGTTGGCTAGTCTGTTGAGTGGTTTATGAATTCTGATCAAATCGTGGGACGCCACGAAGTCGATAGGAACTTCTAAACACTTGAACAAAGAATATTGACATGATATTGTTTTTAAGTGGGTAAATGAAATAATTTTACTCAAAATTCTATTTCAATATAGAAGGAATAATTTTCTGAAATTATAGTAATATATGGATGTGTTGGATGTTAATATTATAATCAAGTTAGATTATAAAAATTGGAATGGTTATATAAAACCAAATAAAATTTTTATAAGGATGAAATATACAAATAAGATGAACTGGAATTGAATTCAAACCAGAATTTGGAATTTAAATCCTGGGAAGTTGGGAAATATTTTCTGAAGTATATTAAAATAATATAGCTTTGTTCTCGAAGGATTTTTGAATAAAAATCGTTTTCAATGGGTTTTGAAATTGTTTAAGCACTGAACTCACTTCAGTGGCTGGAAAATAATTTTGATGATGACTGCAGCATCATCATTGTTCGTTTTCGAGTTTCTAAGTGATGGATTGCTACCTTAGAAAAGTTTTGTTGGAAATTTGTTTGAAAGAAAACAAGTGGTTTGAAATTCAAATGTTTTGTATTTGAGATAGTGATGAATATATATATGTATATATTTATGGGATTTAAATATTGCTTTTAAATGAAACCCGGGGATTTGAATTCTAAAATTTAAATTTAACTTAAGCAAGTTAAATGGATCGAAATGAATAAATTGATCAAAATCAATTTAAATGAAATATGAATTGATTGTAAATCATTTAGACTAATTGAATGTGAGCATATATGGTGTGCAATGTGAATGGAAACCAAAAGTTTTGGCGAAATTAAAATTTGTTGAAGCAAGAAATGTTGAGTTTCAACATAAATGGAGTTTGAAAAGTAACGGGTTAGCAGCACTTTTCCTACCTTAGTAATTTCGGGGACGAAATTCTTTTAAGGGGGGAAGAATGTAACGACCCGAATTTGTGTCAATCAATTTTAAAACATTTTATATGGTTTTAAATATTTAATTGATAATATAAATAAATTTTTATATTGAGTTATCGATTAAATAGTCGAAATACGATTTACTTTGAATATATTGAATAATCGTAATACGAAAACAAATCTAGTTTAATTCAAAGTTAAAGTTGAATTTGATAAAAATCATACTGGTTTGAATAAAAATGAAAATAAAATAAATTATAAATAATTTCCTTCATTCGTAAGCTAAGTACACTGCAGACCTACCGAAAAGCTTCCTGCCTTATTTCTAATCACGTACGATATGTTCCCAATCTTCACTGCTAAGTAAAACATTGATTTAATGGATGGTACTTCTTGTTCTCGTTCTCCCCTATAAAAGAAGCTATTCGCAATCCCTGAAATCCCCAAATCCTCGTTCACTTTTATTTCCAAGCTAAAATAAATACTGAGCCTTTTTGTTTTTCAATTTGAAATCTTGTCTGTTAAATAAATGAAAAAAAAAGAGTGGAGAGATCGAAATCACGATTTCAGTAGAAGCTCACAACGTTACTTCCTAGGTTGACCTCAGGCACATGAATTAAGGTCCGCGATGAAGGAGATGCTTGATTGTGGTTGTGCAAGTGTTTGTGCTCGCGAAGTGAAGAATTTGTGAAACTCGGTGTTAGGAGGCGCTCGCGATGATAGAGGGAGGCCAGTGAAGTCGCGATCAACTACTGGGGTTCGAATTTGGTAACGTGAGTTTTCGAAGGTCGTGATGTGAGTTGGGGAGTCAAAGACGTAGAGCGATGCTCAACATCGAGGTGGTTTAGGGCACAGAGTCGCATGTTCTTCTTGGTGATTGATCCTATATTTCTGCCGTCATAGATTGTCGATGGGAGGGTAGAGCAAGCACTGCCTATTGTCAAGTTTTTGGAGTTGGAATTCAGCGCTGTTGATCGAGAGGTTCAGTCAACGATCGGGGTTAGTGTTGAGTTTACCTGTGTCGAGATTTTTGAGGGACTGAGCGGCCTAATCCACTGGCGTTAGTTCAGTGATTAAGGTAATTAAAGGATTTAGAATTTTAGTTAGCATTTAACTCATTTTATGTTAATTAAGACTCTTACAAATTTTGTAACTTATTTATTCTAGATCCCATCAAGACATCGTAGAATGGTTTGAGCTCATATGGACTTATACTTTGCGATGAAATTGGGGTAGTGGACAATCAAAATTTTATGTGAGTAAATCTCACTCACTGCTTTATTTAGAATTATTTTTATTCATTAGAAATAATTGTCTGTTGCTTGTTTTGATGCTTTCTGCTTGTTTTAAATATATTAGTTATTTAGGGTTGACTATTATATATATATATATATATATATATATTGGGTGATTGGTTGGATTCCCGCAGTTTCATTAGTGGATGCTCGCGGTTTCATTAGCGGATGATTACCCTATGCGCCTCACGCTATGATAGTGGATGACCTTCTATACCGTGATATCCTGCCTCGAAGCAGGAAGGGTATTATTTTTGTTGACTAACGTCTGTGGATGCAGGAAAACAGGTTGGAGGAATCCAACTGGATTCCTCAAAAATATCATTATTTGTTTTGTTTTCACGTATATTATCATATATGATGTGTTGATTGATAATTGAGTTTTTTGATTGTTTAAATATCACTGGGGCCAAAATATTGATATATAAAAATATCGTGAAAAGGATATTTAAGATTTAAAAGGGGAAATATTTTTTTTATAGAAATTGAATTTTTAATGTGATATAGGAATATTATCTTATTCTGAACAAGTATTGAATTTATAAACGTTGTTTATAAATTTAATAATGCAGAGAATTGAAATGAATTTATAAACGGGGTTTATAAATGTAGTGGGAAATATTATCATTGGATAATTCGAATATTTAAATTCAAATATGAATTTAAAAATAGAAATGGGGAAATCATTTTAAAGAAATAAACGATGGAATTTATTCTGATGTTCAGAATATAAATTGAACTAAAATAAATCCGTAAGGATTTACGATTTTGAATTCGATTAATTTGAATTAATTCAAATAGAAATTCAAATGGAATTTGAATATAGAAATTCAAATGGAATTTGAAGATTGAAAATTCAAATAGAAATTCAAATGGAATTTGAAGATAGAAAATTCAAATAGAGAATTGAAAATAGAATTTGAATATAGGGAATTCAAATAGAATTTGAATATAGGGAATTCAAATAGAATTTGAATATAGGGAATTCAAATAGAATTTGAATATATAGAATTCAAATAGAATTTGAGTATAGAAAATTCAAATAGAATTTGAATGAAGAAAATTCAAATAGAAATTGAATATAGAAATTTAAATAGGAAGTTGAAATCATTTCGAGATGGGAACGACGAAATATATTTCAGAATGCGGATTTTTAAACAGAATAGAAATAAATCCAAAGGATTAACAATTTGTAAAAGTAATTGGAATTTAATATAGAAGATTGGAGTATAAATAAATATATTACCGAGTAGGGAAGAATCGACAATTTTAGATAATCGAAAATATTATGTTAAATTGGAAATTTTGATTTGATATATATTAAAAATATATCAGAATGGAGTTGAATTTATTTTAAACGAAGTTTTAAACGTTTATATATATAAATATAATTAAATGAACTCGCCGCAGTGCTGCAGTTCGTAAATTGGCGTTTCGAACTTCAATTGAGTATACAGAACTCAATTGAAGTCGGAATTCTTTGAAACAAGAAATGTCAGGACCGATTTGATAATAGTTTTCTAATAGAGGAGAAAAATATGGATTTCGTCGAATATATTTTGAGTTATGTCAAAATCAAATTTTCAGAAAAACAGCGCCAGAACCATTATAAAACCATAATGGTTTATTTAAATAAATAAAATCCGAATTTCATTTAGGAAAAATCCAGATTTGAGTTATAAATAATATCTGAACTCAAGTGAAGTAATGAAATGATTTTTGAAACAAAAGAAAACCAGATGTTTAATTGTTGAGTAGAATTAACAAATGTAAGGAAAAAGTAGTTAATGGAGTTTTAAATCGAAATTGGACTTTGGATCAGGAAAAAAAGGTTTGTAAATTCGTATTCGAAATCAAATATGAAACTTGAATTAGATATGGCATTCGATTGTTTTGAAAATAAATTAATTTATATTTGAACGTGATATGTTCAAATAACAAGTGAAATAGGCTAAGAAGCTAATTAAAGAATAAATGGGCGAAACAGAATTCAAACGATTGGATTGAGTTGAATTGAATTGAAAACAGGTGAACATGTGCTAAACAGGTATGGAATGAAGATAATGAAGTTTATAAATTTAGTGCCCGACAAAAAGGTACATGTTTAAATTCCATATGAGATTTTATGCGCCAAATCAGCTAGTCGCTTGGCTTTTTCTTTTTCCTTTTGATTAGAGAGGCCTATGTGGCAGTTTGGGGATTTTCCCGATGCTCCCGATACAAAGGAGGTTATTGCAAATTTTCCGGAAATTTAAGGAGTTAGAATATTTTTAAGATAATTTGATAGTTAGAAATCAATGTATCGATATATATAGAATTCGATAAGGAAACAAACTTAAAAACAGGATATTATAAACAAAAAGGAAATCTATAAATTAGATTTGTTAAAAATAGAAAGAGAAGCATATAAGTGTTTCGAAATAGATAATTGGTTTTTATAATGTTGATTATTCGAGATAAGTGGTTTTGTCCGTTTTGAAGTTAAGGATGTTTTCAATCAAGTTATGAGAGGTAGTTATACCCCAACTTGATCGATTTCATTTTTAATTGATAAATAGCAAGATCCAGTCTCGAAGAGAAGTGTTTGAATAACAGTTAGTTGAATAAAATATTTTGGGTTGTTATAACGATGTTTTACACAGCATTCGTTTTAACCCAAGTGATGGAATTTTGGAAATATAAAAGTATATATTTCCAGAGTATAATTAAAGTAGTCGGGAAAGAGACAAGTGATTGAGATTGTTTTGAATTGCAAATAGAATATATTTTCTAAGTATAGAAAATAAAAGAAGGTGATATATGGAAATGTTTTTCCAAATAGCGTAAGAGTCCAACAAGATCACTGAAAATATTTGGTTAACGAATATTGATAGGGAAATGAAGAAGTGAATTAATTAATAAAATATTAATTAACTGGCCCAGTGATTGATTGATGTTATGGAGGATGGAAAGTTTGTTTATTTTTCTTCAATAGTTAAATAACTGACTATCAAAGTGTTTGCCAATATCGTTGTCAATATGGAGAGACCGGTTGGAATATTATCCGAGAACCACTCCATATTGGCAGTAGCGTTGCGAATCAGATTATATGAAGATAATCGAAGACGAAGTGAAGTGCAAGGACTTTTTCTATTATTATAAATTGTGCCTTCGGTTTTGTTCAATCCCAGAACGAATGTAATGGACGAATGTCTGACAGAGTATTTCCAATTATCACATATGTTGGTCTGTATAAATATACATGATAGCAACGGATTTATTCCCTTAGCATAATATCCAGAATATATTTGTGCAAATAAATTAGTGATTAACGGATCTGACAATGTGGCATTCAAAGTGATTGTGCTATCAAGGAATGATTAGTAATCGTAGACTCAGGCCTCAACAACTGGGAAATGACAAAAATCGGGCAGGAAGCATGGCTATGTGGGTCGCTCCCATTAGGGTGTATAATCACCTATCTAGAGAAATTCCTTTTACTTCTTTAATCTATCGATGTTGTCCCATTCGGGAAACGGTTGCTGATCCCTACCGTGGTGATATACATTCGATACACTCAAGCGAAATGAGTGGTCGGTAATGTGTGGGCCGGGTTGCAAGACATTCTTGTTGAACCCAGTGTATTCCTCTCTAGAAATACACTATCGGAAGGTGGTTCCATACCTTGTCATGTTGGAAATCCAATCTCCAATAAGTGCCATGTGGTTTTTGATTTTATATTATATATGGATCGTGAGATGCAAGCGTTCCGCTAGATTCTATTTATTTGCTGTAGACATTACTATAGTCTCACTGGATTTGATATCAAAAATATTTTGGGTTATCGTAAGGTAAAAACCATCCGTGTTTATGTGTGGATCGGTCTTACGATTATCATTTCTTTCGAAAGGATTTTGAAAGTTAAACAAATGGTTGGAGTTTACTCACACCAGTCCCATGACTGACCCAGAGTTTATTCTGTTTGTTTTCCCTAAACTCTTGGGTGCCCAAATTTGTACGGGCAGTCAAGTAGTCGGGATTTTACAGATTCACTTGGAGGAGTTTGAAGCAGGAGGCTTCACCAGTTAGCTATATACTCATATATTCCCCTTTGTACTATGTGGTATCTGGAAACAGGTGTTTATAACTGTTCCAGAATAACCGTTATGCTCTGATGATGGTATATATATAAAGTTACTGATTTGTATTTCAAAAGTTATGTTATATAATATATTTAATTCGTTCCACTGTGAGATTTGTCTTCTTTGTTTTCTTCTATTCTAATATTTCTTTCTTTCTATTTCTCATCCTATTACTTCTTTCTAAAAATGATTCGTATTTCTGTGCAATTTGGGTTGGACGTATGGTGTTATTAGTCAACTCAGATAGTACGGATTTGCGGGTCGTTGCACTAAAACTCTAAAACGTACGCAGCCGCCACTTCTTTCATTCCAGGGGCCGATGTCTTCATATTTTCCTACCCAAAATTCACGAAATCCATTCACTTTCATTGAAGATTTTCAATGACAAATTTGGTCCTCTCTTTGAGGTCATGAAATTCAACAGCTAGGATCGTTTCTAATGTCCTTGGATTCTCGAATTTTGTGCTTGAAGTCAGGGGAAGTGGCACACATTTATAGGGTTCTAGAGGGGTTCGAATGTCGAGGTGTTTACGGCGGAGGTAGGCGGTGGTGAGGGCTTCAAGGTGATGGGTTCAGATCGGGTACCGGGAGGTTCTGGTGATGTGCGATTTGGAGAGATGGACGGAGCTTTTGGGTTCGATGGTTATAGTAAAACGAACGATGGGGAGAAAGGGTTAAGCCCTAATCATGTAATTAAGTTTGATTATTTATAGTTAATCAATAAATTTTGTAATCAAAATGTTTAATTAACGATATCGTGTTCATACGGAAATGGAATCGAACGATATCGAATCCGTTGGAATTGCGGAAAAGAGATATACAACATGGACCTAACTGGAACAAAAACGGAGCTAGCTACAAATTCAAAAAAAATCAATGTGAGATTTCTTATTTAAAAATTAAAATTAAAATAAATTGTTATTGCGTTGGAAATTTTTTTTTATACGCTGTTAAGATTTATATTGTTTGTAGTACGTGATTTGAATTGGTTGATGTTGTATGTGGTGATCCGATGGATTTAATTGGATATAATGGAATTGTTAAAAATTGTTATACAAGTAAAAATTCCTTTTTTATTTTTCATGTTAAATAAAGAAGTTGTTATACAAATAAAAATTCCTTTCTTATCGGTCATTTTAAATATAGAAATTTGTATACAAATTAAAATTCCTTTTTTATTTGTCATATTAAAATTTGCTTACAAATAAAAATTCCTTTTTTATTTGTCATGTTAAATATATAATTTGTTATAAAAGTAAAAATTCTTTTTATTTGTACATATATAATATAGAATTGTGTCGACAAATAAAATATTCTTTTTATTTGTCATGTGAAATGTAGAAAACATGTAGACAAATAAAATATTCTTTTTATTTGTCATTAGAAACATAGAAATTGTTATGCAAATAAAATTCTCCTTTTTATTTGTCACATGTTAACATAGAATATGTCTAGAAAATAAAATTCTTCCTTTTTATACATATGAAACATAGAATTGTTGTATAAATAAAATTCTTCTTTTTATTTATACATATGAAATATAGGAATGTGTAGACAACAAAATTCTCCTTTTTATTTGTCACATGTTAACATAGAATATGTGTAGAAAATAAGATTCTTCTTTTTTATACATATGTTAACATAGAATTGTTGTATAAATAAAATTCTTCTTTTTATTTATACATCTGAAATATAAGAATGTGTAGACAATAAAATTCTCCTTTTTATTTTTCACATGTTAACATAGAATATGTGTAGCAAATAAAATTCTTCTTTTTTTATACATATGAAACATAGAATTGTTGTATAAATAAAATTCTTCTTTTTGTTTATACATATGAAATATAGGAATGTGTAGACAATAAAATTCTCCTTTTTATTTGTCACATATTAACATAGAATATGTGTAGAAAATAAAATTCTTCTTTTGTTTATACATATAAAACATTGAATTGTTGTATAAATAAATTCTTCTTTTTATTTATCCATATGAAATGTAGAAATTGTGTAGACAATAAAACTTTCTTTTATTATATATATGTGAACATAGGAATGGTCAAAATTATGTAAACAATAAAAAGAAACATTTTTAATATATGAAATGATTTATTATTTAAAGTGACATGTTTATGGTCAAAATTAAGGAAACATTAAAAAGAAACATTTTTAATGTATGAAATGATTTATTATTTAAAGTGACATATTTATGGTTAAAATTAGATAACATTAAAAAGAAATATTTTTAATGTATGAAATGATTTATTATTTAAAGTGACATGCTTATTAGTAAATTATGTGAACATTATAATGAAACATTTTTAATGTATAAAATAATTTATTATTTAAAGTGACATGGTTATTAGTAAATTATGTGAACATTAAAAAGAATTATTTTTAATGTACGAAATGATTCATTATTTAAAGTGACTTGTTTATTGTCAGAATTTTGTAAACATTAAAAAGAAACATTTTTAATGTATAAAATGATTCACTAATAAAAATAACGTGTACATTGGAAATTGTTTAGAGTTTAAAAAGGACATTTTAATGTTTATTTAGTTTCAATAAAAATGTTACATTTTACATGTACATTTAGACAAAAAGGGATTATAGGTTAAAATAGGATTTGTAATTAAAAATGTTACATTTTACATGTTGGTAAAATAGGAAAATGTTTAAATACTAATATATGCTTTGTTTGTTGAAAACATCACTTTAAACATGGTAGTGAAATCGTCGAACGATTTATATTTATATATATTTATATATTTATATATATATATATATGTAAATTAAAATTAAACAAATCGCGCACGGTAGTTTGCGTTTCAGCAATCGTAACTTTAAACGATTATACTGAAAGATCCGACCGTCGGATTTTCCCAAAACTGGAACCGTTAGGTCCGCTTTGGGAAATTCCTTTCAACGATGTTAAGATTGTTAAAATCCAACGGTTAGATTTTGAGAAATTTTTAATTCAAATTTGGATAAAAACAGCGCCAGGGCTGCCTATTGATCTGAAGCGTCATTAAATTAAATTGGCCTATTTTTATACAAATAAAAATAGCGATAAATCATTATAAAATAATATTAACGATATGAAATGATTTAAATTATATATATTCGAGAATTATTTGAAAATACCAAGTTCAATATCATTTCAAATAATTATACGACGATTTAAATCGAAGATATTAAAGACGGTGTGTAACAACACGGAATTTTGGGGCCAATTTAAAATTTATTTTAAGTGATTTTAATGAGTTTTGATATTTAAATAATCTATTTTAAATAATAATGATCACAAATTTGATTCAAATCGAAGTTAGAATGAATAATTTAATTTTAATTATAAAAAGAGGTAGAAATAGCGCGGTAGTTTGAAAAGTCAAACTAGAACTTTGACTGACCGTACAGGATGCAAAATTTAACGGATTTTAGTGAAACCAAAAATATTAGAATCTCTTTAAAAATATATTTCTAACGAATCCGAAAAATCGAAATTTCATAACGGGAATCAAAAGTTATGTCAAAATTAAAATCTAGAAAGGTCGCTATGAAATTTATAAGGGCCAAAATGCTACTTTTTGCATATAAAGGAATTTGAACTCGAAACCACTTCCATTGAGTTCAGAATGATGTTTCTACATTGAAAAATAGTAAACACTTATATATTTTGAGTTTCGGTATTTATTTGTTTAAAAATGTATTTTTAGTATTAAATATATTGGCCTTAAAAATAGTCATTTTTCAAACGACCTCTGTTTTCGACGAAACCACTTTTGTTGGAACCGGAATGTCAAATTATTGCTAGGTTTCAATTTTCAGAATTTTTCGAATTAATATGTGAGCGTGGCAGAAGAAAATGTGTTTTGACTATTTTAGTTAAATTTAAGTGAATATTAGGCACACATCCCTAAAACGAAACTTAATTAGGCTCACCCCCGGTCATAAACTTATTGTAAATTTAGTCCCTATTTTTTGAAAATTCATCAAAAAAATACAAAAAAAAATTAAAAAACCATGTAAATTCGTATTTAATTAAAACAATTAATCGTGAAAAAAATCAGATCAAAAAAACATTAAAAACAACGTCAAAATCATGAAATACAGAAAATCAACGAAATGCAGTAAATTGCATCAAAACATGCATATAAATCGATTAGTTGCATACATGTATGCATTTATTTCAAATCTGCGTCAAAACTGCAGTATAATTGCATACATGTATGCACATATTGTTAAAACATGCATCTGCTGATGCATTTATTTAAAAACTGCATACCTACGTGCAACTTATTCACGTTTGCATATATTTTGACATATATGCACACATGTATGCAGTTATATAGAAAAACTGCATACATGTATGCAATTTTTCAAACAGGCGTGCATAAATATATGCATGTATTCGAATAGTTGCATAAATGTATGCAACTATTCGTAAAAGTTGCATACATTTATGCAACTTTTTTTTTTAATTTCTGTCGACTTCCGAGAATATTTATAGATTTTAGAATATATATTTTTTTTAAGTGATAGCGCCTGAAAATTTGGACAGAAAACGAAAGAGGCGGAGGTATGGAAATTGGCAGGCGGAAGATTCCAGGCGGCAGCTAAAATAGGGGGCGGGTTTACAGAGAAAACATTACAGGGATGTGGTGTGAATTTAAAACTTGCAAATAGTTGCATACATGTATGCAACTTTTGCCAATAGTTGCATACATGTATGCAAGTATTTCTGAAGCTGTTTTAGTTGAAAATGTATGCAGAAACTTGCATACATGTGTGCAACTATTTGAAATACTTGCACACATGTATGCAAGTATTTACATGTGAAAATAAAATGTGTGCATAAACTTGCATACATGTATGCAACTATTTTAAATACTTGCACACATGTATGCAAGTATTGCATGTAAAAATATAACAGAGAAATACTTGCACATATGAATGCAAGTATTCCAAATATGTGCATGATTTGATGCAAATTACTGCATTTTTCGTTGTTTTCTGTATTTTTTTGATTTTGATGCATGTTTTGATTTTATTATGATCTGAATTTTTGGGCGAGTACATGTTTAATTTAAATACGAATTATCGTGATTTTTTAATATTTTTTTTATATTTTTTTTATGAATTTTCGAAAAATAGGGACTAAATTTACAATAAGTTTATGACCGGGTTTTTTTTATATTTTGAAACTTAATAGGGACCTCTAAAAAACGCACCCTAAATTTAAACGCCTTAAAAATAGCCATTTTTCAAACAGCCTCAGAATTCGATGAAAATAATTTTGTTGGGTTCGTATCATCGAAACAAAGCTAAAAATGATTTTTCGTGAATTTTTAGAATTAATATATAATTATAATTGATTTTTTTAGTGTAAACGGACAATTTTTAACTTTAAAAATTCATTAAAAATTCATACGATCTCAGAATTGAACGAAATTAATTTTTCTAGGTCCGCAGTGTCAAAACATAGCTAAATATATTTTTCGGGAATTTTTGAAGTTAATTTGTGGCCTCGGTGAATTTTCATGTACGGTCAATATTTAATTAATTAATTTTTAATAGGATTTTAAATAAAAAAAACGCTACAAACATCAGAATTGGGGCCCGAGACATAGCCCATTGCGCTCAGAAGACGTCAAACCCTAAGAACGACAGTAAGCATGCCTAATTCTGAGTTCGGGCCAAATCGGACCTTTATTGGGTAATTAAGGATTAAATAATCATTTGTTAAACCTAATATTATATTATAAATTCGCATTGCTACACTACTCCGTCTTCTTCCTTCTCATTTCAGCCGCACAAAACCCACCATTCCTCAAAATTTCAAACTCCAATTTCTCCTTCGTTTCCCAACGAAAACCTTCGCCGTTTGTCGCGTTTCGAAGAGATTTCCGAGCTCTTCAAATACATACCGAACCCAACCCTCCTCGTTGCCTGAAATCGCCGCCCCGACACCCTAAACCCGCCGCCGTTCGTGGTCAACCGGGCCCACCTGAAGCGTGCGCACCTCCCCGGGTTCCTGGCGCCGATAGCTCTCTCCAAGGCGGTCAATCTCCCGCAAACCGTTCGTAGAACCGTCGATCGTAGCTCGAGTTATCTCGATTCAAAGTTTTGAACTTTAGGTAATGTTTATTTCAGATTTTGCGACGCTTTTAAATGTCGTTGTGTCAGTTGTTAAAAGTCAGAATTCTAATTTACACATGAATTTCAAATTTAGATCTTTCAGATCCGAAAACCGCCGTGACTCCGAACACGAGATCTGATCGAAATCACCTCCATTTCAGAAACAAGCAAGGTGAGAATTTATTTTTAATTTAATATTAATTAATTTAATTATTATTCTTTTGTTTTTTAATGTTGAATGGTGAAAATGAATCGTTATGCGATGGATGTTATTCTATGTTGTGAATTCGATTTGTGTTTAGATGATGTGATATTAGATCTGAGTTTGAAGCGCTAGATTTGAATTGATGATGTGATATTTATCGTTTGTGATGGAATTGGATATGAAAACGTTGGACAAAAAATTAAAGATGACAATTTTAGGATGATTAATAAAAAGATCATCTTTTTATATTGAAAATTAGAAGATGGCAATTTTATGTTGATAAATAAGAAGATAATCTTTTTATAGCAAAAACAAAAACATGAAATTTTGACGATGAAAATAAAAAGACAATCTTTTTATATTTAAATTAAAAAGACAATCTTTTTATATTGAAAACAAAAAGACGAAATTTTGACGATGAAAATAAAAAGACAATCTTTTTATATTTAAATTAAAAAGACAATCTTTTTATATTGAAAACAAAAAGATGAAATTTTGACGATGAAAATAAAGAGACGATCTTTTTATATTTTAAAATAGTAGAGTTGATATTTTTACTTTGTAAAATAGAAAAGATAATATTTTTACATTGTAAAATAGTAAAGTTGATACTTTTACATCGTAAAATAGTAAAGTTGATATTTTTACATCGTAAAATAGTAAAGTTGATATTTTTACATTATAAATATAAAAAGATGATATTTTTGCATTGTACATAAAAAGAAGGTGTTTTTACATTGTATGAAATGAAACATATTTTTATATGTTATTTATGAATGAATTTCCACAGCATGAAATAAATAACATTTCTATATGTAATTTATGAATGAATTTTCATCACATGAAATAATTAACATTTTTATATGTATTTATGAATGAATTCACACTGTATGAATAAAATTACATTTTTTATACGTAATTTAAATGTGAATTTACTTTGCATAACAAAAGTTACATTTTTTATATGTAATTTATATACGAAGTTACACCGTATGACAAAAATTGCATTTTTCTATGTAATTAAAATTGAAATTTACATTGCATGATTAAAATTACATTTTTCTATGTAATTTAGAAATGAATGATAACGGTAGAATGAAAATTACATTTTTACATGTAATTAAAATGAGAAATTTACACTGTAGGATAGAAATTACATTTTTAGATGTAATTTAAATATGAATTTATGTCGTATGATAGGAACTACATTTTTCTATGTAATTAAGATATGAATTTCCATCGCATGATAAAAATTACATTTTTCTATGTAATTTAAATTGATTTTGTGCCGCATGAGAAAAATTTCATCTTTCTATATAATTTAGATGTGAATTAGAACGGTAAAATAACAAAAATGACATTTTTCTATGTAATTTATATATGAGTTATAACGGTATGATAAAGATTACATTTTTCAATGAAATTAGAATACGAATTTGTATTGTATTATGTAATTGGGACTTGAATTTATAATGTAAAATAAAAATTACATTTTTTATAATGTAATAAAGAGGTAAGATTCACATTAAAATAAAAAAAAATTGTTTTTTTAGAAAAGAGGACTGGCATTGTAAATTAAAGATTTCATCTTTATATGAAATTAGAAGTAGGGATTTGCGAGGAAAATTAAAAATTACATTTTTTTTATGTAATTTGGGATGAGATTTACATCGTAGAATAAAATTTACATTTTTATATGTAATTAGAATTTGAGAATTCGCATGATATAGAAAATTACATTTTTATGTAATTAAAAGACGTGAAGACTTGCATCGTATGGAAAAATTACATTTTAATGTAATTAGGAAGGAGAGTTAGTCATAGAATCAAATTTATCTTTTCAATATAAATTTATAGGATAAAGATTGGAACGGTTATGAAAATTACATTTTTAATGTAATTTAAAAAGTTAAAAATTTTCACTGTATTATTAATTTCATTTATAATGTAAATAAAAAGAAAATTTTGCAATGTAACTGAAAGATAGAAATTTTACATTATAATGTTGATTATAATTTTCAGTGTAGTAAAGAAAGAGAAATTTTACGATATAAGAAATAAAGGGAATGCCATATAAATTTATATCTCAAGAAAGTTATATTTTATTTCGACATTGGGATTAAATAACCTGCTCATAATCATCAATTGTTAGCATAATTTAAATTGGTTAAATCCATTAACCAATTATTTATTTGTATATCTATATGAAGTGTGTTGGTTGAAAACCCCACACGGGTATTGGGATGATATTTGACTGACACAAATCCCAATGTTAAATGGTATGTCTATCGTTAGATCGACAGGCTGCGTTAAGCGTTATTATTTAATTTTAACGCTTACACAGTGAAATTTACACACTGGATGTAAATGGATGACTTGATGAATATATTGTTATTGAAATATATATGATGCGTGTGGAATCCATATAATCCAAATTATATGGTGAATGATTGAGTCGCACTCCGATTCAGGTGTTCTTTTAAAAAGAATATTGGTACATTAAAAATCTTTTTATATAAAGAATATTTTTAATAATTATTTTAAAATATGTTTTCTTTATAATGAATTAACATTCAAAGAGAAATCTTTTAATTAAGATTATTAGATTTTGAAATTATATTTAGTGATATGAAATAAATTGAGATGTGAAGTGGATTTATCGTGGACGATGTTTTTAAATGACATTTGTCCTTTAGTCCAATTTACATTGAAATTATTATTTGGAATTTATAAATCTAGTTTATAGATTTTAAAAAGGGCATTTTCTAAAAATCAAGTTTTCCAATGTAATATATAAAATTGGAATTAAGTGGAAATTCGATTGGTAATAATCGAAATACGCTTCTGTAATAGAAGACCGATATTATATATGGAATTTATGAGGCTTTGCCCTTATCCCATTTATATTGTTAGTCCGATACAGAAATTTATAGCGATTATGTATTGATTTGATTTCTGTGGAGTTCCATAATTTGAAAATTGATTTGCGGGTTTATCGTGAACTGTGTTTTAAAGGACACTAGTTCTTTAACCCGTTTAAGACAAGATTTATTTCTTAAAATAAATAACCTTGTAATAATGACTTTTGATATCAAATTAAAAATTTGAGTTTTAATAAATCTTTTAAGAAAGATTTAAAATTTATTTTCATAGTTTATCCTTGATAAAATTTATGAGAACCTTTTAATATGAGTATTCTATTTAAAAGAATATTCGGGGTTGGAATGCGGCGAAATGTGTGATTTTCTAATAATTGATTTTTAATCACAAATTACGTGAGTTATTCAGAAAGACCGGGTATAACCCATTCTGAATAATCATCACGACGACCAAGAGTCGAAGATGAAGACGGTGGTAGAAGACCGAAGGTTTTCACATCGTTGGGATGATGATGACTGGTATCTTGAATTGGGACTGGACACCCCAAGGCAAGGTATTTGGTAATGATCGTCCAAACGTATTTGGAAATCGACGGACACATTGTTTCGCTCAGACCCAGAGCGGACTTGTAATTGGATTGTGTGTCTGACATTGTATTCTTTTCTACTGTATTTGTTGAACGCTACTGATTATATATTTCTGTTTGGTGGTGAAGAATTTATTCTTCACTTAACACCTTTCTCTAAGACGTATGAGCTTAGAGGTTATATATATATTGGTAGATGATCAACGATATGGTAGGGTCTGACAATGTGGCATGCTAAGACGCAATTGATCAAGGCTTTGTTGAAAAGCAGGCCTTGTGGTAGATGATCAAAGCATAGTCTATTTAGGCATAGCTTTGTGTATATCGTGACTTCGCGAGCCTCACACACCGACGGAGTCTAAAACGGGAGAAGGGAACGCAGGGAGAGCAGCACGTTTCTTTCTAGCTAGAGTGGTGTCAGTGACCTACCAGCCCTGACATTTTACTTATGTGGATGATGGAATGAGGCGCCTCGGATAGGTCCTATAGGACCGGGAAACGTGTGTTCAGGAATAACTAATCCACGAAGCTGTATGTGTGGACCGGCCCTGCAGGATCCAAGGGTTAACTGCGGGGAATCCTGAGACATTAGCTAGAGTGTCTCGAATCGGTAGGAGCTCCTCCCTAGCCTTGACTCATGATGGAAACCAAAATCCAATACGCCCCATGCGGTTTTGATTGTATTACTAGTATGGAGGCATAGCATATGGTACCTATGCTTCCTAGGATTGATACATTTACTTTGAAATGTTTTTGAAATATATATACACTAATAATAATAATATCATTTTTATCATATCAAGCATCTTTTGACCATTATAAGGTAAAACCCTATCCTCCGGTTTGCATTGTGTGATGGGAACTGGGTCTTATGATGGTTTCATTTTTCTAAAAAGCATTGCGTTGTTTTGGCGATTAACTTTAATTTATGCACAGGTAATCCATTGGAATAAAACCCGTTCCGCGTTAGCTTGGCGTGGTCCTTGGATTTGCCTTATTACTATTAGTTATATTAGTTAAGAATTCACACATCAGTCCTTATTTGGCATGCCTGGTAATAGGATGCAGCATGATGGGGGGTTCTCGCTTCGCGGTTTGGTGGCGAACGGGAGACTCTTACCCCCACATGTCCCTGATTAGGGTTGGTAGGCTGCGGCCGGGGGATCCCGAAAGGGTCGCCGTAAAACAAGGTGTCTGGGGTACAACTGTAAGCCACGGTGGGTTTTACCTGCTGCACTGGGGGATGAAGGGATGGTTGCAAAGCCTACCGGATTTCGGGGTGTCGTTACATGTGGTATCAGAGCTTTGGTTAGCTCAAATCTTTGGGATACAACTCGTTAGAATTGAACAAAAGACTCGTCATAGATTGGATTAGTAATATCCAATAAGAATACTCATTAGAGATAGGATCAGCAGTATCCTAGAATGAGAAAACTCATTAGAGATGCGGTTAGCAATGCCCTAGAATGAGTTGAGAGTAGCAAGCCTATAATATACGTATTTGTGATTAATTATAATCTATTTCGGAAAATATGATTTTGAATATATAAAAAGTTATATATTTGAAAGTTAATCAACTAATGAAATTATTTAAACCAATGGAGAATATATATATATATTAGTTAGTTAATTAATCAACTTTAGCTTCGTTCCTTTTCGAGGACGAAAAGTTTTTAAGTGGGGGAGACTGTAACAACCCGGAATTTTGGGGCCAATTTAAAATTTATTTTAAGTGATTTTAACGAGTTTTGATATTTAAATAATCTATTTTAAATAATAATAATCACAAATTTGATTCAAATCGAAGTTAGAATGAATAATTTAATTTTAATTATAAAAAGAGTTAGAAATAGCGCGGTAGTTTGAAAAGTCAAACTTGAACTTTGACTGACCGTACAGGATGCAAAATTTAACAGATTTTAGTGAAACCAAAAATATTAGAATCTCTTTAAAAATATCTTTCTAATGAATCCGAAAAATCGAAATTTCATAACGGGAATCAAAAGTTATGTCAAAATTAAAATCTAGAAAGCTCGCTATGAAATTTATAAGGGCCAAAATGCTACTTTTTGCATATAAAGGAATTTGAACTCGAAACCACTTCCATTGTGTTCAGAATGATGTTTCTACATTGAAAAACAGTAAACACTTGTATATTTTGAGTTTTGGGATTTATTTGTTTAAAAATGTATTTTTAGTATTAAATATATTGGCCTTAAAAATAGTCATTTTTCAAACGACCTCTGTTTTCGACGAAACCACTTTTGTTGGAACCGGAATGTCAAATTATTGCTAGGTTTCAATTTTCAGAATTTTTCGAATTAATATGTGAGCGTGGCAGAAGAAAATGTGTTTTGACTATTTCAGTTAAATTTAAACGCCTTAAAAATAGCCATTTTTCAAACAGCCTCAGAATTCGACGAAAATAATTTTGTTGGGTTCGTATCGTCAAAACAAAGCTAAAAATGATTTTTCGGTAATTTTTAGAATTAATATATAATTCTAATTGATTTTTTTTAGTTTAAATGGACAATTTTTGACTTTAAAAATTCATTAAAAATTCATACGAGCTCAGAATTGAACGAAATTAATTTTTCTAGGTCCGCAGCGTCAAAACATAGCTAAATATATTTTTTGGCAATTTTTCAAGTTAATTTGTGGCCTCGGTGAATTTTCATGTACGGTCAATATTTAATTAATTAATTTTTAATAGGATTTTAAATAAAAAAAAACACTACAGACATCAGAATTGGGGCCCGAGACATAGCCCATTGCGCTCAGAAGACGTCAAAACCCTAAGAACGACAGTAAGCATGCCTAATTCTGAGTTCGGGCCAAATCGGACCTTTATTGGGTAATTAAGGATTAAATAATCATTAGTTAAACCTAATATTATATTATAAATTCGCATTGCTACAGTACTCCGTCTTCTTCCACCTCATTTCAGCCGCACAAAACCCACCATTCCTCAAAATTTCAAACTCCAATTTCTCCTTCGTTTCTCAACGAAAACCTTCGTCGTTTGTCGCGTTTCGAAGAGATTTTCGAGCTCTTCAAATACATACCGAACTCAACCCTCCTCGTTACCTGAAATCGCCGCCCCGACGCCCTAAACCCACCGCCGTTCGTGGTCAACCGGGCCCACCTGAAGCGTGCGCACCTCCCCGGGTTCCTGGCGCCGATAGCTCTCTCCAAGGCGGTCAATCTCCCGCAAACCGTTCGTAGAACCGTCGATCGTAGCTCGAGTTATCTCGATTCAAAGTTTTGAACTTTAGGTAATGTTTATTTCAGATTTTGCGACGCTTTTAAATGTCGCTGTGTCAGTTGTTAAAAGTCAGAATTCTAATTTACACATGAATTTCAAATTTAGATCTTTCAGATCCGAAAACCGCCGTGACTCCGAACACGAGATCTGATCGAAATCACCTCCATTTCAGAAACAAGCATGGTGAGAATTTATTTTTAATTTAATATTAATTAATTTAATTATTATTCTTTTGTTGTTTAATGTTGAATGGTGAAAATGAATCGTTATGCGATGGATGTTATTCTATGTTGTAAATTCGATTTGTGTTTAGATGATGTGATATTAGATCTGAGTTTGAAGCGCTAGATCTGAATTGGTGATGTGATATTTATCGTTTGTGATGGAATTGGCTATGAAAACGTTGGATAAGAAATTAAAGATGACAATTTTAGGATGATTAATAAAAAGATCATCTTTTTATATTGAAAATTAGAAGATGGCAATTTTATGTTGATAAATAAGAAGATAATCTTTTTATAGCAAAAACAAAATGATGAAATTTTGACGATGAAAATAAAAAGACAATCTTTTTATATTTAAATTAAAAAGACAATCTTTTTATATTGAAAACAAAAAGATGAAATTTTAACGATGAAAATAAAAAGACAATCTTTTTATATTTAAATTAAAAAGACAATCTTTTTATATTGAAAACAAAAAGATGAAATTTTGACGATGAAAATAAAGAGACGATCTTTTTATATTTTAAAATAGTAGAGTTGATATTTTTACTTTGTAAAATAGAAAAGATAATATTTTTACATTGTAAAATAGTAAAGTTGATACTTTTACATCGTAAAATAGTAAAGTTGATATTTTTACATCGTAAAATAGTAAAGTTGATATTTTTACATTATAAATATAAAAAGATGATATTTTTGCATTGTACATAAAAAGAAGGTGTTTTTACATTGTATGAAATGAAACATATTTTTATATGTTATTTATGAATGAATTTCCACAGCATGAAATAAATAACATTTCTATATGTAATTTATGAATGAATTTTCATCACATGAAATAATTAACATTTTTATATGTATTTATGAATGAATTCACACCGTATGAATAAAATTACATTTTTTATACGTAATTTAAATGTGAATTTACTTTGCATAACAAAAGTTACATTTTTTATATGTAATTTATATATGAAGTTACACCGTATGACAAAAATTGCATTTTTCTATGTAATTAAAATTGAAATTTACATTGCATGATTAAAATTACATTTTTCTATGTAATTTAGAAATGAATGATAACGGTAGAATGAAAATTACATTTTTACATGTAATTAAAATGAGAAATTTACACTGTAGGATAGAAATTACATTTTTAGATGTAATTTAAATATGAATTTATGTCGTATGATAGGAACTACATTTTTCTATGTAATTAAGATATGAATTTCCATCGCATGATAAAAATTACATTTTTCTATGTAATTTAAATTGATTTTGTGCCGCATGAGAAAATTTTCATCTTTCTATATAATTTAGATGTGAATTAGAACGGTAAAATAACAAAAATGACATTTTTCTATGTAATTTATATATGAGTTATAACGGTATGATAAAGATTACATTTTTCAATGAAATTAGAATACGAATTTGTATTGTATTATGTAATTGGGACTTGAATTTATAATGTAAAATAAAAATTACATTTTTTATAATGTAATAAAGAGGTAAGATTCACATTAAAATAAAAAAAATTGTTTTTTTAGAAAAGAGGACTGGCATTGTAAATTAAAGATTTCATCTTTATATGAAATTAGAAATAGGGATTTGCGAGGAAAATTAAAAATTACATTTTTTTTATGTAATTTGGGATGAGATTTACATCGTAGAATAAAATTTACATTTTTATATGTAATTAGAATTTGAGAATTCGCATGATATAGAAAATTACATTTTTATGTAATTAAAAGACGTGAAGACTTGCATCGTATGGAAAAATTACATTTTAATGTAATTAGGAAGGAGAGTTAGTCATATAATCAAATTTATCTTTTCAATATAAATTTATAGGATAAAGATTGGAACGGTTATGAAAATTACATTTTTAATGTAATTTAAAAAGTTAAAAATTTTCACTGTATTATTAATTTCATTTATAATGTAAATAAAAAGAAAATTTTGCAATGTAACTGAAAGATAGAAATTTTACATTATAATGTTGATTATAATTTTCAGTGTAGTAAAGAAAGAGAAATTTTACGATATAAGAAATAAAGGGAATGCCATATAAATTTATATCTCAAGAAAGTTATATTTTATTTCGACATTGGGATTAAATAACCTGCTCATAATCATCAATTGTTAGCATAATTTAAATTGGTTAAATCCATTAACCAATTATTTATTTGTATATCTATATGAAGTGTGTTGGCTGAAAACCCCACACGGGTATTGGGATGATATTTGACTGACACAAATCCCAATGTTAAATGGTATGTCTATCGTTAGATCAACATGCTGCGTTAAGCGTTATTATTTAATTTTAACGCTTACACAGTGAAATTTACACACTGGATGTAACTGGATGACTTGATGAATATATTGTTATTGAAATATATATGATGCGTGTGGAATCCATATAATCCAAATTATATGGTGAATGATTGAGTCGCACTCCGATTCAGGTGTTCTTTTAAGAAGAATATTGGTACATTAAAAATCTTTTTATATAAAGAATATTTTTAATAATTATTTTAAAATATGTTTTCTTTATAATGAATTAACATTCAAAGAGAAATCTTTTAATTAAGATTATTAGATTTTGAAATTATATTTAGTGATATGAAATAAATTGAGATGTGAAGTGGATTTATCGTGGACGATGTTTTTAAATGACATTTGTCCTTTAGTCCAATTTACATTGAAATTATTATTTGGAATTTATAAATCTAGTTTATAGATTTTAAAAAGGGCATTTTCTAAAAATCAAGTTTTCCAATGTAATATATAAAATTGGAATTAAGTGGAAATTCGATTGGTAATAATCGAAATAGGCTTCTGTAATAGAAGACCGATATTATATATGGAATTTTAGAGGCTTTGTCCTTATCCCATTTATACTGTTAGTCCGATCCAGAAATTTATAGCGATTATGTATTGATTTGATTTCTGTGGAGTTCCATAATTTGAAAATTGATTTGCGGGTTTATCGTGAACTGTGTTTTAAAGGACACTAGTCTTTAACCCGTTTAAGACAAGATTTATTTCTTAAAATAAATAATCTTGTAACAATGACTTTTGATATCAAATTAAAAATTTGAGTTTTAATAAATCTTTTAAGAAAGATTTAAAATTTATTTTCATAGTTTATCCTTGATAAAATTTATGAGAACCTTTTAATATGAGTATTCTATTTAAAAGAATATTCGGGGTTGGAATGCGGCGAAATGTGTGATTTTCCAATATTTGATTTTTAATCACAAATTACGCGAGTTATTCAGAAAGACCGGGTTTAACCCATTCTGAATAATCATCACGACGACCAAGAGTCGAAGATGAAGACGGTGGTAGAAGACCGAAGGTTTTCACATCGTTGGGATGATGATGACTGGTATCTTGAATTGGGACTGGACACCCCAAGGCAAGGTATTTGGTAATGATCGTCCAAACGTATTTGGAAATCGACGGACACGTTGTTTCGCTCAGACCCAGAGCAGACTTGTAAATGGATTGTGTGTCTGACATTGTATTCTTTTCTACTGTATTTGTTGAACGCGACTGATTATATATTTCTGTTTGGTGGTGAAGAATTTATTCTCCACTTAACACCTTTCTCTAAGACGTATGAGCTTAGAGGTTATATATATATTGGTAGATGATCAACGATATGGTAGGGTCTGACAATGTGGCATGCTAAGACGCAATTGATCAAGGCTTTGTTGAAAAGCAGGCCTTGTGGTAGATGATCAATGCATAGTCTATTTAGGCATAGCTTTGTGTATATCGTGACTTCGCGAGCCTCACACACCGACGGATTCTAAAACGGGAGAAGGGAACGCAGGGAGAGTAGCACGTTTCTTTCTAGCTAGAGTGGTGTCAGTGACCTACTAGCCCTGACATTTTACTTATGTGGATGATGCAATGAGGCGCCTCGGATAGGTCCTATAGGACCGGGAAACGTGTGTTCAGGAATAACTAATCCACGAAGCTGTATGTGTGGACCGGCCCTGCAGGATCCAAGGGTTAACTGCGGGGAATCCTAAGACATTAGCTAGAGTGTCTCGAATCGGTAGGAGCTCCTCCCTAGCCTTGACTCATTATGGAAACCAAAATCCAATACGCCCCATGCGGTTTTGATTGTATTACTAGTATGGAGGCATAGCATATGGTACCTATGCTTCCTAGGATTGATACATTTACTTTGAAATGTTTTTGAAATATATATACACTAATAATAATATCGTTTTTATCGTATCAAGCATCTTTTGACCATTATAAGGTAAAACCCTATCCTCCGGTTTGCGTTACATTGTGTGATGGGAACTGGGTCTTATGATGGTTTCATTTTTCTAAAAAGCATTGCGTTGTTTAGGCGATTAACTTTAATTTATGCACAGGTAATCCATTGGAATAAAACCCGTTCCGCATTAGCAGCGTGGTCCTTGGATTTGCCTTATTACTATTAGTTATATTAGTTAAGAATTCTCACACCAGTCCCACGACTGACCCGTTGTTTGTTTCCACTTTTGCAAACTCGGGTGCCCTCTTTTCCACACGGGCAGTCGAGTAGCTTTTCGCAGATATTCATCTCTTTAGCAGGATCCTGGATTGAAGCCAAAAGCTGTGTCCAGAGCATAGGAAAGTCTTCCGCTGTCTTAGTTATTTTATTTCCGATGCACTGTATTGTATTTAATGTAAAATTTATCTTCCGCTGTAATTAATGTACTCTGATATATATTCTGTACTCTGATGTAACATTTATTCTGATGTTATGAAAGTCCGCTGTTATTTGTTCTAATGTGTTGTATTCCCAAAGTTAACGTATGCGGGTTTTGAATAGTCTTGGTCGATTTTGCGATCGATTTAGGTTGGGCGGAATCCGTGTCGTTACACGGTGATTGAAGACCGGCGATCTTCACATCGAATGGAAGACTACAGATGCCCGGCATAGGATAGCTCCCAGTAAAGGGTTAAAGTGGTAGTTGTCCGGACGTACTTGTTGATTGTCCCGATATGTGAAAGCCTCTCTTCCGTATTGGACATACGGAACGAGGAATAAAGTGTCTCCGGTTTCGTTCAGACCCGGAACGGACTTGTAAATGGATGTGTGTCTGGCATTGGACTTCATTCGGTGTTAATTGATTTACATTAAATATATATCTATTTGGTGGCGGAGAATTTATTCTCTTGCTTAACACCCTTCTCTTAGACGTACAAGCTCAGAGGTTATATATCGATGGACATCAGTTACATGGCGTGAATTGCCAATGTGGCATGCCAAGATGCAAATGATCCAGGCTTTTGTTGAAAAGCAGAGCCTTGTAGTTGATCAAAGCACAGCTCTAATTATCATAGCTTTGTGTATAGCGTAACTTCGCAAGCCTCACACTCCGGTAAGTGTCAGAAATGGGATAAGGGAACGCAGGGAGTGCACGACATTTCTTTCTAGCTAGAAGTAGCGTCATGGTATGGAGCCCGGAGATTTTTACTTATGTGAATGATAGATTTCGATACCTCGATATAATGGTCGCTAGTGGCCAAGTGATAGGTCCAATAGGACTGGGAAACGTGTATTCAGGCATAACTAATCAACTAAAGTATTTATGGACCGACCCTGCAGGATCCAAGGGTTGTCGTAGGTGTGATACTGAGACATTTGCTAGAGTGTCTCAAATCGGTAAGGAGACCATCCCTAGCCTTGACTCATGATGGAAACCTAATTTCCAATATGACATTACGGATTTGATTGTAAACCTATATACGGAGACATAGTATATGGTAGCTATGTCTTATATGATTGATACATTTACTTTGAAAAAGTTTTAAACTGCCTAGAAACTAATAATAATATAAAGTTTTATATGTATCAATCATGTTTGACCATTATAAGGTAAAACTCTATCCTCCGGTTTGCGTTGCATTGTGTGATGGTACTTGAGTCTTATAATGGTTTCATTTTTCTAAAAAACATTGCGTTGTTTACAAGATTTACTTATTTTATGCACTGGAAATCCAATGGAGTAAACCCATTCCACGTTAGCGGCGTGGTCCTGTGATTAGCCTTATTGTTAGATAAGTTATGTAAATATTTCTCATACCAGTCCCATGACTGACTCATAGTTTGTTTCACTTGCAAACTCGGGTTCCCTTATTTTTCACGCGGCAGTCGAGTGGCTTGTTTCGCAGATATTTATTAATTGAGCAGGATTCTGAGTCAAAGCTTAAAGCGGTGTCCAGAGCATTGATAGTCTTCCACTACGTTAGTTTATTTGTTTTCCGCTGCATTGTATTACAGTTGTTGTAAATTAATCTTCCAATGTAGTATTATTTTTCGATGTACTATGATATATTATGTACTCTAATGTAACGTTATTATGATGTTTATAAAAGTCTTCTGTTGCTGTTCTGATGTGTTGTATGCCCAAAGTTTGTGAACTGACGACTTTTGGATTGGGCCTTGTGGTCGATTCGGAGGACGGGGATGTTTGGGTCATTACAATAGCATTTAATAATTACAACTGCATGTGAAAGGATACAATTTGTTAAACTGAATAGACACATCATAAGTGCACAACAATCTATGTTTCTACTTAATGTTATAATGTATATATGCCTAATGTACACGTTCTTTAATAGGAAATATATATCCGGTCGGATATGGGACGAATAGTATTGCCTCTGTACCCGCCCCGTACCTGTTTCGGGTATTGAAATCATCCTCCGCCCTGCCCCACTATCCGCTAAGTCGGGGAATCCCCACCCGATTAGGCATGGGTCTCCGCGGGTGCCCATCACCGCGGATTAAATTTCAATCTCTAGATGTAGCCTTAGTGGAGGTGGAGCTTGCGGCGGTAGAGCGGTGGTGTTGGTAGCCGAATGGCGACGTTAGGCGTAGATGACCAAATATTGACTGGTTACGTATTTTTTTAGATAATGCGGCCTATGGTTGGTTGTTGGAGGCGAGGTCGGTCGGAGGTGAAGGCCAGAACACTGGCGGTTCTATTGAGGTGGATGGCATGAGGTCCGATGGCGGTGAGGGGTGCAGGAGGTGGATTTAAACGAGGCTGCTGGCTTCGTGTTTTTCCAAATTGAAGAAGTTGCAGTTTGGCTTAAGGAATAATGGATCGTTTTATTTGCCTGGTTAAGGAAGAGATGACATGGATGAGACTTTGGGAAGGTATTAACGCTTAACGTATTAATTATAATGATTAATTAATAATTAATTAAATCTTTATCAATTTAATTAGGTCGTATAGCTTAAATGTCAATAACATTGTATTATATAATCAAAATCGAAAGAAACGGGATACGCTGCAACCGCACCGACAAGCACCACGTTATGGTGATGGTTTGGTCAGCATTGGAAGCTATCAGAATTTTTAATAAAATTAAAATCCTATTTAATTTTATCAAAACAAATCATTTTACTTGACAAATTAAACCAAGGTGAGTATAACTCACTCAATTATCCCACTTATATTTTGTATAAGTTGGGTTTAATGCTTGTGTGCTATGTTTGCTAATTGTTGGATGGTTTGATGATTGTTTGAATATATGCTGAATATTTTTATGCAATTGATTTAAATTAAACGTTCATTTAATTTAATCGAAGCCAAACATTATTTTTGACGATTATTTCCAATTGAGGCAATTTACCTTGTTGGTTACATTTATAATAATATAAACATATTTAATTAAATTGGTTGCTTGAATTATTATTATTAGTTGACCGTCATCAGTTGAATTAGTTAGCCATGTTTATTATAAATTGTTGAGTTTATAGTTTTATTTGAGGTAACCTATTTGGATGTAGGGAAAACAGGTTGGAGGGATCCAACTGGATTCCTCCAAATTTTATTGATTATTTTCATATTATCATTATATGAATTATTTTACGAATATGATTGGATTATTGACTTGGTTATTGATTGATGAATCCAAATTTAATGTTTTTTTGTTATTAACCAATAGGTGGTATTGGTTGAGAAATTTGTAGTGGATGGCCTAATTATATATCGTTTTATAAAAGTTGATTTACCGCTAGGTAAATCGGTAGAAATGAAGTTTTGAGTATTTATTTTATAACTGAAGATAGATTTTGAAATCTATTATTTTTAATCGAAGTTTATAAAAAGGAAATAAATATTTATACTTGTTATTTAAGTTCATAAGTAATTATTGAATGATTTTATAAAGCTAATTCTTATGTTAATAAGATTGATAAGCAAGTGAGTAGAAATTAACGTAACAACTAATAACCAAGATTAATTGTTTTTAAGAAACGATTAAAACGGGTTTATATTGAAATTGATTATTATTTATTTAATAATAATAAAAGTAAATGAGATGATTTAAATTAATTATTTTAAATGAAAATACTAATTGGAATTGATTAACGAGTTAATCATATTTAGAGTTGACCAAGTCAACTGCGTTAACTAAAATTGATTATTAAATTAGTTTGTTCGTTTAGTGTAAGTAGTTAAGGGTGAAGTAAACCCAGTTTTATTTTTAATAAATGTTGAAATTTGATTATTAATTATTTATTAATGTTTTATTTTTAATAAATGTTGGAATTTGAGTATTGTTTATGTAATAATAATCAAAGTGGTAATCATGGAATTAAAAATTTATTAATGAAGATTTGTGTAACCATAAGGAACTGTTTGTAGTAAAGTGAAGTTTTAAGTGAATTTATATAAATGGTAATACAAGTTAAGTTTAGATTGAAATTCTTATTCGGATTATATTTCATTGGATTTTATAAAATCCAAGATCTGATGAAGTTATAAAACCTAAGTTTTATCGAATATACTATTCGAATGGGTTATTAGAAATGGCCTATGAATGGGATAAAAGTCCAATATATGGAATACAAGATTAGAATCTAGCTAGAGATTGGTTGAGTTAAATGATTTCCTGAGCATTGATCTGATGTTGGTTTCGGCCTTCGGGGTTGATATTTAGGGAATTATTTTATTACTGATTTACGGTTAGAGACTGATGAAGGTATGAAATGGAAATAGAAACGGAAATCCAATTTTGAATTAAAGTGGTTAGGAAAGATAAGCCATAAAGATGTGATCTAAATTCGCTATATTAAATAAGAGATGAGGTTTTATCGAGATATAACTAAAATGGGTTTGGAATAAGCTTATCACAAGTTTATAAAAGGATTCTATTTATAGTAGGATCGAGGCTCGCATGTAATGGTTTAAATGATGGTTAAATTTAATAGAAAAATTTCAAATAATAATTTACTAAATACTTAAATTAAGTAAACGTGTTAATATTGAAATGTCATTTCCAAAGAGTGAGTATGGTATTACAATATAATTCAAAATGTTTAATAAATTGAATGGAAGCGTTTGATTATAATATTATTTTTGAAAAAAGAAGTAAAAAGGTGTATTTTAAATATATGAACATTAAATAGTTATAGTTAACGAATAAAGAATTAAAAAGGCCAAGTGACATTGTGTACTAAACCAGTGGATATTTTTTTTTATTGTTGCTTATTTTGATAGTTAAATAACCGAATATCAAAATATGGTCTAATGCGTTGTTGGTACGGAAAGACCGATATCGAATTTATATTCGGAAACCATTCCAAACCAAAAAATACATTATATTAGAAGATGTTGATCGAGATGGAGCAACTGAAGACCGTGATCTTCATAATATGGAAGAATTACGTAAAATCTTTGGCTAATCCATAGAGATATATTGTGATTCTATCGTGATTGAAATATACGAATTGCAAGGACAATTCGTTACTGATCCATAGGGTGATACCTAGGATGTGGTAGGAGGGTGCCTTCGGTTTGTCCAGTACCAGGACAACTTGTATGAACGAATGTCTGATAGAGTATTCTCAAAGGAGTCATGTACGTTGATTTCCTCAAACGTATTTCGGTTTGGTGGCAGAGAAGACACCTTCTCTTAGCTTAACACCGAGGCTATTTTTGTGGACATCAATTAGTGATTTTATAGAGGATCTAACGATGTGGCATTCAAAATGAATGGTTTCCAGATGTTCTTAAAAAGGTAATTGTTACCTCAAGGCTCATCATCCGGGAAATGGAATAAAATCGGGTAGGTTGCATTGGCGTCGCTCCCACTAGGGTGTACTGTCACCATCCAGAGAAATTTCATTTATTCTTCTTTTGTTTCTGTATCTCCATGGAATACGGTAGCTGCGCAGCCATAAAGTGACAATATATTTGGAACATTCAAGTGAAATAAATGGCCAGTCATGTTTAGCCAGGGTTTCAACATGTTCTTGTTGAACCATAGTGTATTTTCTCTAAAGGTACACTATCGGAAGGCGGTCCCATACCTTTCCATAATTGGAAATCCATTCTCTAATAAGAGCTAGCGGTTTTTGATTGTAGACTATGTATGTAAAGCGTTAGATGCATGCATTCTGCCAGATGGTTATTGTAATAACCCGAAAATCAGAGCCAATTAAAAATTTTATTTTGGCAATTTTAGCGAATTTTGATTATTTAAAATGAATTATTTTAAATAATATCGACGAGAAATTTATGTTGAATAGAATTCGAACGTATATTTTATATAGATCGTCGTTAGAATATAAATATTTATTTATATATATAAAAGGAATTGAAAATGGCGCGGTGGTTCGATAATTCGATTTCAAAGTTCAAATGAATGTACAGGATTCAAAATAAACCGGATTTTAGTGAAACCAAAAATATTTGAATCTAATTGAGAATATCTTCCCAACGAATCCGAGAAATCAAAATTTCATAGCGGGAATCAAAAGATATGCCCAGTTGAAAATTCTGAATAGTCGCTATGGAATTCTGGCCTTTGAAAATAGCCATTTAGCAAACGACCTCGGTTTTCGACGAAACCACTTTTGTTGGATCCGTGATGTTAAATTATTGCTAGGTTTCAAATTTCATAATTTTTCGAATCAATATGTGAGCATGGCAAAGGAAAACGCGTTTGACCAGTTTCAGTTGATTTTAATCGACTGGAAAATGGCCATTTTTCAAACGGTCTCAGTATTCGATGAAACGTGTTTTGCTAGGACCGTACCGTGAATACGAAGCTAGAAAATATATTTTTGGAACTTTTCGAGTTAGTATGTGGCTTCGGTAAAATGAAATGTACGTTTAAAATTCAATATATGGAGTTATATTTTGATTTTGACGAAAACTGATCGAAACGATCGAATTGGCCTATGTGGCATATCCCATTGTGTTCGGAATGAGGGTAATTAGCTAGGAACGACAGTCGTTGGGTTGGATTTCGAGCCCGAATGAAAAGTCAACCTTTATGGAAATAATAATTATATATATATAATATAAATTCTTACTTAACCCCCCCCCCCTTCTGTTTCACTTTCATCGATCAGCCCCCCTTTAATAAAAACCCACAAACCCGCTTCCCAATCCCGTCACCCCGCCCGTTCACCGCGCCCCATCCCGCCGTCGCAGGTCCGCCACCACCTCCCCTCCCTTCCTCGCGCCTCTCTCCTCCCTCCTCCTCATAAATCTCGAAGACCGCACCCCTAGAACACTAGCCCCGAATCGCAATAACCGCCAACCACCACAGCAGACGCGCCACCCTTCCCGGACCCGCCAACGCCGCGACGACCACCCCCAAGCAGCTCCGACCGCCCTCAGATGATCCCAGTGCCCCCAACAGCAAACAACACCCTCCCTTCCACTAAAAACCAAATTTTTAGTAATTTTCAGTTTTGCAAAACACCCCCCGCCTTCTTCGATCGATCTGATTGGTCCTCTCTCTTGGTTAAAGCCCTAGGAAAATTGTGAGTCTTCTAATTTTAATTCCTATATAAAGATAGCATTTTTATGCGTATAAAGTTAGCATTTTTATGTTAGTAAAGTTATAATTTTTATATAGTAAAAGATCGAATTTTTATATAATGAAAGATCGAATTTTTATATAGTGAAAGATCGAATTTTTATACAGAAGAAAGCGTTTTAAAAATATAATTTTTATAATATAGAGAAAGTAAAAATATAATTTTTAATTAAGTAATGAAGTAAAAATACGATTTTTACTTCGATAAAAATAGGATCTTTATATGTGAAGTGAATAGAAATGTGATTTTTGCTTTAAAGATAGTGGAATAAAAATACGATTTTTATTTATTGAATGAAGCAATAAAAATATAATTTTTATGTTTGAACAGCGTGAAAAGAACTGCAGTGGAATTTCAAGCAAATCCAAGCCATTCAGCAGTTCAAAAGCAAAGCACGGCGGAGTGGAACCCTCTGTGAGAACTTCTCACCTTTAATTTAATTTTTCTAGTTAAAAATATATACTAGGATGCAGAGGGTGTTTAGTAGCACTCGACACCCGGCGTCCACAGACCATGGATGAAACACCCCACCTCCGTTAGGATCACTCTCAAAGGGAATGCCCTAATTTTGGTGGAGGTTTATAAGTATAAGTCACAGATACACAAGACAGATATAAATACACATATTTTTGAACAGCGGAAAACAACATCACTTTTATTCCATCAAAATACGTGTTTACACAAACCATGCCATAATTGTCTTACAATACTTCCAAAAACCATTACATTTTCATAACTGGCTTGATTTCATAACTAAAAGAAGCATAAAAACAAAAGTAAATAGCATAATTCCCCATAGTTGCAATCCAAAGCCATAGTCCGAAACGAAAGAGATCCAAGCAATACATTCTTTCTCTTCAAGATGGATGTGAAAACTGGTCAAGCTGCGGTATTCCTTCCTTGTGGACCTAGGGGGGGGGGGACGAAAGAAAAGTAGAGCCAGACATAAAGCCTGAGTAAGTCTAGGACTATTCAGTCTATGAATAAAGAATTGGGCATGATAAGTATAAACTGGAAATGGGAAAGCACTATAAACTAAGTTAAGTTGTCGAGAGTCGAATATACCATCGTACCCCATATTAATCTCTGCATCCATATAAACTAGTTCCCAACAGGCACCCCATAATCAAGGTGAAGTGATCCATTTCTAATGATCGGCTCCTACTCGCATAGTTACATGTGTCTTACGGCCCCCGATGTTGCAGCTACCTATGCTGGTCCCACCATGGGGTGTATCAAGTCCCAGGGTGGCGGCCCGACACAATTCTAGAATGAACAGGTATACTACTGGTGCCCAGTGCCTTATTTTTCTACGCCGGAGTGTGTGCACGCCCGCACCCCGTTAGAACCTATACTGCTGCACCACCGCCGTCGATTTGACCTCTTACAGTCAGCCCAGTAATCGTGCCACACCCTGCCTAGTTAAGGGTATCCTGATACACCTTGTAGGGTTACTGCTGAAAAGGGTCCCTCGCTACTAGGTTTTCTATTTCTAGCCAACATGCTAAGTTGGTTAAGTGTTTTGTAAACCTAACCCCCAATCAGTCTGTATAGTTTAGCATGTTCCATTTTGATTAAATATTAATTCAATTTACTTAATCCTATCAATCCTGACTCAGCCTTAATTGTCTTATTAAAGCCTCGACCTCTCACATTTGACAGGTATTGTTGTGACTGCCTATTGCCGGTTGGTTCCGGGCAGTCTTACGTCACAACTCAGTCTAACCTCGGGTCTTTATTGGGCTCAATGTTTAACCACCCACATTGGATAGGTATTGTTGTGACTACTGGACAGCCGGATGGTTCCGGGCAGGTTTACATTACAACTCAATCCAACATCGGGTTAAACACATCGTATTTTTCTAAGTTTACATATTTTGTCTCTTTTCTTTTTATATGTAAATATTTGCAGCCCATTATTCAAATTCTTCTTTATTGGGTAAAATTAATTTATACCCTTTAGATGTTCTCAAGGTCGTTGGCATGCGTCAAACATGCCAACACATATGTTTTATTTTTTAACCCAAACATCATTACCCCCGTTTTATACGTTCGCTACAATATAACATATGTTGGGTTTAACATTTAAACCCAACTTAGCCACATGAAAAAAAGGGAGGCTTAGAACATGGTGTTTATATATTCTAAGTAACATCAAAAGGGGAGTGTGAACGCATGAACTTGCAACATAACGATCTAATTAACATAAATTAGGCACTTGTGAACTTGCATTGTAATAGCATATAATCATGACATAAAACATACCTAAACATGAATCAAGGTTTTTAATCTATTCATGTGAACTTGCAATTTAAATTTAACCTAACTTAATTATGTGTCGCATATATTGTCATATGATTTTGATAACAGCATAGGCCTAAAACATATTTTGTTCGGGCATAAAGTCAAAAATAAACTAGCCATGTTCATAAAGTCAACACAAGTTCACAAGGGTGCTTACTTTTGTCACTAACACAAAAGTATGGTTTTACACTTGAATCATGATGCCAATTCCAACATAAACTCATATGAATCATAACACTCAAATGGATCCAATTACACTAAAAATGATCATAAAAATATACATCATGTTGGCATAATAATGAGTCATATACTTGCATGAATCTCAACTTTGTTGTACAAACATATAGTCGTTAACTTTGAACATGAATCACATACTTGCAAATATCCAATAGGTGTTGTAATAAACTACCACAAACATATAGTCGTTAACTTTCAACATGAGTCAAATACTTGCAAATATCCAATAGGTCTAACATCATTATACCACAACATCCCAAATCTATTCATAATTAGAATCATAGCAACATACAATTATGAATTATCATCACCACAAACTAAGTACAATTCCATTTCTCATTTACACAAATCAAAACACAATTATTCATTCATATCGGAATAGCACTCTACTTACAATGTATGACGAATCTTCAATTCAGGTTTCTGAATTCTGAATTTGGAGATGCTATCCTTTGTTGTAGGCGTTGTTTTGATTTAGTTGTCGTTGCTTTAAGCTTTCGAATTGCCTCCTAATCGTCTCTCAATTTTGACGGCTACTTCTAGTCTTTCCTCAGCAGCATGACGGTCTCATTCTAATTTTTATTTGTATGAATTAGGTGGAGTCTTAGGTCCTTTTTATAGAGTTTGTGAATTGATTAGAACCGTCGATGGAGCTTGGATTAATATTAGTCGTTCGTTTGAAGGAGAGACCAATCAGGAGCTGACACCTAGCCCTAGTGACAAGTCAAGGCTCAGAAATTCGGCCAAGCACAGACCATGCCAGCCAGGGGGGCTGGGTTCAACCTGGCTCCGGGGCCAGGTCGACTCCCCAGTCGACCCCCATGTCGACTTAGTAGTCGACCTAGGTGCCTTGGGCGGGAAAATTCCCGCCCTGCCCAATCTGGCCCGATTTTTGAATTTTGAAATGGTTTTCTGAGCTGTTTCTATCTGTTTGAATTTTAAACTGAATTCTGAAACTTCCGGAGGCCATATCTTCTTCATACGGAGTTCGTTTTATGCAAACTCGGACTCTATCCCAAGTAGAATTTCGAGACGAACGCAATGGCGTATCCCGTTTCAATTAATTCTTTGATTTGAAATTAGTTATACTTTAATTTGTGAATTTCACTGTTATAGAATACACGTTGTGTTACATTCTCCCCCACTTAAAAGGATTTCGTCCCCGAAATCTTCAAGTTCAGGAAGAATGTAAATCCTAACATTCAAACGTCCATCTACTCATCCATCAAACACGAGCATCCATTGTCCTTAAAAGACTTCTAATGCTTCATGATCATATGCGAAGTGTGTGTACATGTACTTATCTAATGCAAAATCAGGCGGCCTACTGATTCAGTTGACCTCCTTAATGCAAATTATGTAAGTGTCATGAATCCATTATGTATGCAAATTTTCCTATTCATGATTCTACATGAGTGCACAATCATTCATATATAAATGCAACATCCATATGACAACACATTAAACTTCAACCATATACGAATATAAATACATATATGCATATGCAATATGAAGTGACTGAGCCGATCTAAAACCTAAATTGTGTGTGTATATGCAACCACGAGCAACCACTAGCAATCACTTGCAACCACCTGCAACCATCATCCATAACATGTTTCAATTACATGTTTTCATCCAAAGGGTATGCTGCGCGTATTCTAGCTTCAGTTTCCCAAGTTGTGTCTTCCTCGGCGTCGCTCCACTGAACTTTGACGAGCTTAACTTCGCGGTTGCGTAGCTTTTTCACTTCCGTTCCTAATATGCGGGATGGAACTTTCCTCACGGTCGCTTCGCGTTCCACTTCAGTTTCCTCGAGGATGTTTGGCTCTACCACTTCAGCAGATTCATGTAGACATTTTCGGAGGTGCGAAACATGGAAAACGTTGTGAACTCCGGCCAGCTTTTCGGGTAGCTCTAATCTATAGGCCATTTTCCCAATTTTCTCGATGATAGGAAATGGCCCTACGAACCTTGGTGCTAGCTTTCATGTGGTTCCAAAACGAACAACGTTCCTTAGCGGAGATACCTTAAGGAAAACTCTGTCCCCAACCTCAAATTCAAGGTCGGTCCTCCTCTTGTCGGCGTTGGATTTCTGTCTGTCTTGGGCTGTCTTCATCCTTCTTTGTATCAAGTCTACTTTCTCTGAAGTCTCTCGGATCATATCTGGCCCAAGTATGAGCTTATCAGTAGACTCCCACCAACAAGTGGGCGATCGGCACGGTCTTCCATATAAAGCTTCGAAGGGCACCATTCCGATGGTGGCTTGGTAGCTGTTGTTGTAAGCAAATTCCACCAAAGGAAGATGGTCTTCCCACGTCCCTCCGAAGTCAAGGACGCACAGTCTCAAAAGGTCCTCCAAAACTCTGTTCACTCTTTCTGTCTGGCCGTCGGTTTGGGGATGATAGGCTGTGCTCAAGCATAACTGTGTGCCTACCGCTTCTTGCAGACTCCGCCAAAACTCACTTGTGAAGATAGGGTCTCGGTCACTAACAATGCTGGATGGTATTCCATGGAGTCGAACAATTTCCTTGAGGTAAAGAGATGCTAGGGATGAGGCAGTTCTTTTACTCTTGACAGGTAAAAAGTGGGCGCTTTTAGTAAGCCTATCCACTATTACCTAAATGCTAGTGTTTCCTCTTCTAGACCTAGGCAGCCCATCAATGAAGTCCATTGAGATGCTATCCCACTTCCACTATGGGACCTCTGGAGGATGGAGCAGACCACCAGGTTTCTTCTGTTCCGCCTTAACCTGTTGGCAAACCATACACTTAGAAACGAAATCTGCCACGTCCTTCTTCATGTCGTTCCAAAAGAAAGTTCTCTTTATGTCCTTGTACATTTTATCTCCGCCTGGGTGTATCGTCATCTTGGAGTGATGTGCTTCCTCGAGAACCGTCTTTACTAAATCCCTTGTCTGTGGGATGCATAGTCTTCCGCCTCGCCTTAGCCAACCCTTATCGTCGATGGAGTATCTGTGTAGGTGACTTGAAGTCTCACCCCTAATTAGCCTATCAATCGTCTCCACAAGCTGAGGGTCTTCGCGTTGCGCTGTCCCTATTGAGTCCACTAAAGTCGGGCGTACTTCGAGAGATGCTAGCAAGCCCGGTACAAAATCGGAGGAGGGCCTAAAGTTAAAACTGGCTATAAACTCTAGGCTTTGCCTTTCAACAAACAGCGGGCTTAGGGTCAGTTTCTTTCGGCTCAACGCGTCTGCCACTACGTTGCCTTTGCCCGGAGTGTAGGAGATCTCGAAATCGTACGAGGCAAGAAACTCCATCCATCTCTGTTGCCTCAAGTTAAGATCTTTCTGCGAGAAAAGATTTTTCAATGATTTATGGTCAGTGTAAAGTTCGAACTTCTCACCTAGGAGATAGTGTCGCCAAGACTTGAGTGCAAAGACGATGGCAACTAACTCAAGATCGTGGGTCGGGTAGTTCTTTTCATGCACTTTCAACTGCCTTCCACCATAAGCTACTACCCTTCCTTCTTGCATTAAGACAGCGCCTAGCACTGTCCCACATGCATCTGTATAAACTGTGAACATCTTGCTTCCATCTGGCAACGTCAAAACTGGGGCTGTTGTAAGAGCCCTTTTTAGTCGTTGGAAAGCAAACTCGCAATCCAAGTCCCAATTGAACACTAGATTCTTCTTTGTCAGCCTTGTGAGCGGAGCTGATATTTTTGCAAAGTCTCTGATGAATTTCAGATAGAAGCCTGCAAGCCCGAGGAAGCTTCAGACTTCTGTTGCATTCCTTGGTGTCTTCCAATCCTGTACCGCTACTACCTTAGCAGGGTCCATAGCTAACCCTTCTTTGGATACTATGTGCCCAAGGAACCTCACTTCCTCTCTCCAAAAGTGGCATTTGGAGAATTTGGCTTTTAGCTGATGGACTCGCAGAGTTTCCATGATTGCCCTTAAGTGCTGAGCATGTTCTTCTTCACTATTTGAGAAGATCAAGATATTGTCTACGAAGACCACTACGAACTTATTGAGGAAATCTCTGAACACCCTACACATCAGGTCCACGAAGTAAGCGGGTGCGTTTGTTAGGCCGAAAGGCATGACAAGCCATTCAAAGAAGCCGTCTGGGGTTCTAAATGTTGTCTTATCGATACTATCTTCAACCACCCTTAGCTGATGAAATCCGGTCGCTAAATCGAGTTGGGAGAAAACAGACGCTCCTACAAGCTGATCAAACAGATCGCCAATTCTGGGGAGAGGGTGCCTATTCTTTTTCGTTAGTTTGTTGAGCTCCCTATAGTCAACACATGGACGGAGTGAACCATCCGCCTTTGTGGCGAACACCACTGGAGCGCCCCATTCTGAAATGCTCCTACTAATGAACCCCTTCTCTAGAAGCTCTTTAATATGTTTACTGAGCTCTTTCCTTTCCCGTGGAGCCATGTGTCTAACGGGCAACGCAACGGGCTTTGCATTATCTACAAGATATATGCGGAAGTCTATCTCCCGCTTCGGAGGTAGCCCTTCACCTCTTCGAAGACATCCGGATATTCACGGACCACTCTAACCGATTGCAAATTCTCAACCGAAGCATCTAGCGATTCGAGATAACTAAGCATAACCGCATACGAGGGATTACAAGTAATTTCCAGAGTGTTACCGAGTTGGGTCAAAAGCCTAACCACCCTTTTCTCACAATCAAGGATTGCACCATTACTGGATAGCCAATCCATGCCCAAAATCAAACCATATCCCGAGAAGCCCAAAACAAAGGCACTACATCTAAATTCTACGCTTAGAATAGAAATTTTCAATCCCACACAGATCATAGACAGATGAGCTGGGCCCCCAATTAGATTTGAAACAATTAAGGGGTCCTCTACCATACTAGTTTCTAGGTGCAGAGATTCTACTAAAGCAGATGAAATAATGGAGTGTGATGCGCCAGAATCAAATAAAGTGCGAACTGGGTGATCATAAAGATAAACTACACTTTCTACAGAAGTATTTATACCTCGTTGTTGCAGAGGTGGCGCTTCTATCACATGAACCTGTGCCCCTGAGGTGGATCCAGCCCTCTGCCCCTGCCCTCGTTTCTTTGGGCAATCCTTAGCCATGTGGCCTGTCTCACCGCAAGAAAAGCACCCACCATTCGTCTTGGCCTTCTTTTTCCGGCAATATTTCACTAAGTGTCCCACTTTGCCACAGAAATTACACTTCCTCTTCTCTTTGTTGTCTTTCCCGCCCTTCTTAAAGTCTTTCTTCTTAGGCTGTAAACCCTCTTTCTTCCCTTGAGAGCTTTCTGCCTTTGTCTCCTTCTTGCCCTTATCCTCTTCTTTCAGCAATGCCATCTGCACCAACCTTTCATACGTAGCTCCCATGGGTATATGGGTCATGGCCAAACTGTGTAATGGCTCATTCAATCCTTTGACAAAGCGGAGAGCCTTCTTGTGCAGAGTGTTGACTAGGTCCAGTCTGAACCTAGCTAGCTGATCAAACCGACTAACATACTCTTTGACTGTCATATTCCCTTGCTTAAGAAATAAGAATTTTTCCAACTGAAGACTCCTTTCAGCTTCTGAGAGAAATTTAGCCTCAAACCTTGCCCTAAATTCCTCCCATGTTTCCACTGGTCTTTCTGCATTGGTGACTTCCCACCGGTAAGAAGCCTCGCCTTTAAGCAGCCATACTGCCAGTTGTACCTTCTGCCTATCTTCTACCTCAAAGATGACGAATAAGTCCTCGGTTTCCTTCAGCCAATTCCTGGCTGCCACGAAGGACTCGGTTCCATGAAAGTCCTTCCCTCCCATAGCTTTGAAATCTTTACATATCTTAGCAAAAGTATTACCATGCAGAGGAGGTGGAGGAAGAGGTTAGGCTGCAGCTGGATGATTTCCTGCAGCTGGGGGAGGAGGAACAGTGGGACCTGGCTGATTGGCCCTTGCTTCTAAGAACCGTCTGAACCAACCAGGTATTGGTATACCCTCTGGCAAGTTAAGTTCTTCGGACATGCTGAAACAAAAAGGATAGATTCAAAACGAAGGATAAAAGATAGTACCTATGGCTTTGGGGGACTTTGCCTTTTTAAAATAAAATAACATTTTATCTTTAAAAATGCTTCTTTAAATTTTCTTTTTGGAAATGAATTTTCAAAACTTTTTATCTTATCTGGTAAACCTATGCTCTGATACCAAGTGAAACACCCCACCTTCGTTAGGATCACTCTCAAAGGGAATGCCCTAATTTTGGTGGAGGTTTATAAGTATAAGTCACATATACATAAGACAGATATAAATACACATATTTTTGAACAGCGGAAAACAACAGCACTTTTATTCCATCAAAATACTTGTTTACACAAACCATTCCATAATTGTCTTACAATACTTCCAAAAACCATTACATTTTCATAACTGTCTTGATTTCATAACTTAAAGAAGAATAAAAACAAAAGTAAACTGCATAAGTCCCCATAGTTGCAATCCAAAGCCATAGTCCAAAACGAAAGAGATCCAAGCAATACATTCTTTCTCTTCAAGCTGGATGTGAAAACTGGTCAAGCTGCGGTATTCCCTCCTTGTGGACCTGGGGGGGGGGGAAACGAAAGAAAAGAAGACGAAAGAAAAGTAGAGTCAGACATAAAGCCTGAGTAAGTCTAGGACTATTCAGTCTATGAATAAATAATTGGGCATGATAAGTATAAACTGGAAATGGGAAAGCACTATAAACTAAGTTAAGTTGTCGAGAGTCGAATATACTATCGTACCCCATATTAATCTCTGCATCCATATAAACTAGTTCCCAACAGGCAGCCCATAATCAGGGTGAAGTGATCCATTTCTAATGATCGGCTCCTACTCGCATAGTTACATGTGTCTTACGGCCCCCGATGTTGTAGCAACCTATGCTGGTCACACCATGGGGTGTATCAAGTCCCAGGGTGGCGGCCCGACACAATTCTAGAATGCACAGGTATACTATTGGTGCCCAGTGCCTTATTTTTCTGCGCCGGAGTGTGTGCACGCCCGCACCCCGTTAGAACCTACATTGCTGCACCACCGCCGTCGATTTGACCTCTTACAGTCAGCCCAGTAATCGTGCCCCACCCTGCCTAGTTCAGGGTATCCTGATACACCTTGTAGGGTTACTGCTGAAAAGGGTCCCCCGCTACTAGGTTTTCTATTTCTAGCCAACATGCTAAGTTGGTTAAGTGTTTTGTAAACCTAACCCCCAATTAGTCTGTATAGTTTAGCATGTTCCATTTTGATTAAGTATTAATTCAATTTACTTAATCCTATCAATCCTGACTCAGCCTTAATTGTCTTATTAAAGCCTCGACCTCTCACATTAGACAGGTATTGTTGTGACTGCCTGTTGTCGGTTGGTTCCGGGCAGTCTTACGTCACAACTCAGTCTAACCTCGGGTCTTTATTGGGCTCAATGTTTAACCACCCACATTGGATATGTATTGTTGTGACTACTGGACAGCCGGGCGGTTCCGGGCAGGTTTACATCACAACTCAATCCAACATCGGGTTAAACACATCGTATTTTTCTAAGTTTACATATTTTGTCTCTTTTCTTTTTATATGTAAATATTTGCAGCCCATTATTCAAATTCATCTTTATTGGGTAAAATTAATTTATACCCTTTAGATGTTCTCAAGGTCGTTGGCATGCGTCAAACATGCCAACAAATATGTTTTATATTTTAACCCAAACGTCATTACCCCCGTTTTATACGTTCGCTACAATATAACATATGTGGGGTTTAACATTTAAACCCAACTTAGCCACATGAAAAAAAGGGAGGCTTAGAACATGGTGTTTATATATTCTAAGTAACATCAAAAGGGGAGTGTGAACGCATGAACTTGCAACATAACCATCTAATTAACATAAATTAGGCACTTGTGAACTTGCATTGTAATAGCATATAATCATGACATAAAACATACCTAAACATGAATCTTGGTTTTTAATCTATTAATGTGAACTTGCAATTGAAATGTAAATCTAACTTAATTATGTGTCGCATATATTGTCATATGATTTTGATAACAGCATAGGCCTAAAACATATTTTGTTCGGGCATAAAGTCAAACATAAACTAGCCATGTTCATAAAGTCAACACAAGTTCACAAGGGTGCTTACTTTTGTCACTAACAAAAAAGTATGGTTTTACACTTGAATCATGATGCCAATTCCAACATAAACTCATATGAATCATAACACTCAAATGGATCCAATTACACTAAAAATGATCATAAAAATATACATCATGTTGGCATAATAATGAGTCATATACTTGCATGAATCTCAACTTTGTTGTACAAACATATAGTCGTTAACTTTGAACATGAATCACATACTTGCAAATATCCAATAGGTGTTGTAATAAACTACCACAAACATATAGTCGTTAACTTTCAACATGAGTCAAATACTTGCAAATATCCAATAGGTCTAACATCATTATACCACAACATCCCAAATCTATTCATAATTAGAATCATAGCAACATACAATTATGAATTATCATCACCACAAACTAAGTACAATTCCATTTCTCATTTACACAAATCAAAACACAATTATTCATTCATATCGGAATAGCACTCTACTTACAGCGTATGACGAATCTTCAATTCAGGTTTCTGAATTCTGAATTTGGAGATGCTATCCTTTGTTGTAGGCGTTGTTTTGATTTAGTTGTCATTGCTTTAAGCTTTCGAATTGCCTCCTAATCGTCTCTCAATTTTGACGGCTACTTCTAGTCTTTCCTCAGCAGGATGACGGTCTCATTCTAATTTTTATTTGTATGAATTAGGTGGAGTCTTAGGTCCTTTTTATAGAGTTTGTGAATTGATTAGAACCGTCGATGGAGCTTGAATTAATATTAGCCGTTCGTTTGAAGGAGAGACCAATCAGGAGCTGACACCTAGCCCTAGTAACAAGGCAAGGCTCAGAAATTCGGCCAAGCACAGACCAGGCCAGCTAGGGGGGTTGGGTACGACCTGGCTCAGGGGCCAGGTCGACTCCACAGTCGACCCCCATGTCGACTTGGTAGTCGACCTGGGTGCCTTGGGCGGGAAAATTCCCGCCCTGCCCGATCTGGTCCGATTTTTGAAATTTGAATTGGTTTTCTGAGCTGTTTCTGTCTGTTTGAATATTAAACTAAATTTTGAAACTTTCGGAGGCCATATCTTCTTTATACGAAGTCCGTTTTACGCAAACTCGGACTATACCCCAAGCAGAATTCCGAGTCGAACGCAATGGAGTATCCCGTTTCCCTTAATTCTTTGATTTGAAATTAGTTATACTTTAATTTGTGAATTTCACTGTTATAGAATACACGGGGTGTTACAATGGACGGCTTGTATGCTTGTTTGTTTGATTTTGATGTGTAGTTGATTGTGTGATGTGATGTGAAATGAAATAAAATATTTATATAATTAAAAATATTTTATAGTTGAAAATAGAATTTTTAACGTGTATATAAAATAAATATTTATAAACAAATCGGAGATTTGTTTATATACACTGATTTGATTGATATTGATTGGGACGATAAATTTTACACATCGCCAACTGCACAAATAAAATCTGTGTTTGATTGTTTGAAACCCCACACGGGTATTGGGATGATATATGACATACACTAATCTCAATAATTAGTTGTATGTCGATCGATTGATCGACAGACTGTTATAAGCGTTAAATATTTATATTTGATGCTTGTACAGTGTAGAACGCACTTTGGATGATGGTTGATGGTTTATCGTTGCTGTTATATACGTGTGTTGTAGAAAATCCATATAATTAATATTATATGGTAATTAATTGGGCCTCATTCCAGTTTTGAAATAGAAAATCTGAATAGAAGTATTTGAAAAGAGATATTTGAAATAGAATATTGAAAAATAGAAATATATGAAGCCGTGTTGATTAGATTGACGCCATTTTGACGTGAACGATATTTATATCAATTTTATTCATTTTTAAATGAATATTGAAAAGTGATTTTAATAATCGAATTGAAATTTAATTGAATAGGAATTCAAATCGAATTGAAATTGAATAGAATAGAAAATGAATTCAAATTAAACTTAATAGAATTGAAATTCGAATTAGATTGAAATAGAATTGAAATCGTTTTGAATTGAATTTAAAACGTATTGAAATTGAACTGAAAATCGATTTGAATTGAAATCAATTTGAAATGAGTTTAAATCGAATTTGTAAGGGAAAATTCAATTTTGATTTGAATTTGAAAAGGAAGTTGAAATCATTTTGAAAACGAATTTAAAACGATTTATAAAATATGTTTTAAAAGGAAATCGACGAAATATATAATATATATATTATATATATAATGGCTTGAATAGAACGCGCCGCGCCGCGGCATTTCGCGAAATTCGACCATTGACTTCGAATGGATATTGCGGGAGATCCGACCGACGGATTGTCCTAAAACCGGAACCGTTGGGTTCGTATCGAAAAGAACTTTCTAACGAATATTAGAAATTTGAAATCTTACGGTTGAATTTGGAATTATGTCCAAATCAAATTAGGAAAAGGTCGTTGTAAGTGCAGTTCGATGGCCGTTGATGGAAATCGACTGTACGGGCCTTGATAAAATTATTAAAAATATCAATAATTTATGTAAAATCATAAGGAATGATTTGTGAAGAATTGGGATGAAAAACTCCATATGTGATAAGATAAAAATAGATTTTTATCGAAATGAACTAGTTTTGAACTGGAATAATAATTTGTTTATTTTTAAAATAAATAAATTGGATTTGAAATGATTTTGAAAATAACCAGGACTTCCAATGATTGAATTGGAAGGGATTTGAATCGAAATCATCTTCGGAATAGTTCGATGTTGGGTTTCGTGATTATACAGATGTTGTTATGGAAATTTGAAAGATATATAAATATCGTTATTTCCAATACGAGATTTGTTGGTCGTAGAATTTGATATTGAATATAAGCCAATATATTTTCTATTCAGAGCCTTGTATTTAATATCAAATGTGATTTGGGTTTGTCGTGAATGGTGTCTTCATTAACACTGTTCTTAAGCCCAGTTGAGAAAAAGATTAAATCTTTTGTTTAGATTTAATGAAGTGTACCAATTAAATAATATTTAATTGGAATTGAATTGGTGTTGATTTTTGGATTTATCGTGAACAGTGTTTTAAATAACACTTGTTCTTCAACCCGATAATCAATGAAATGTGATTTTGGGTTGTCGTGAACGGTATCTTCAATAATACTATTCTTAGACCCAAGGAGTTAAGAAAATCAGGAACTAACTGGAGATTAGTTAAGTTGAATGGTTTCTGGGGTATTGATCTGATGTTGGTTTCGGCCTTCGGGGTTAACACTTAGGGATCTGCTCACTTGCTAATTTATGGTTAGGGACTGATTGAAAGGTTATGTGATTTTGGGGTTTATCGTGAACCGTGTTTTAAATGACACTGATTCTTTAACCCAGTCAAAGATTAAAACTAAGTGGAGTTTTAATGAATCTTTAATTAGATTGAAAAGATCGAGAATGGAGTATCACCAGTTTTGCTCCAGGCGATAGTTAAATCTTTAATTAGATTTGAACGTGAAATGGTAATTGGATTTACCGATAACACCGTGGTGTTAGATATGAAGTATTAGCAGTTTTACTTCATGGGATGAATAGGTTGGGATTGGGAAATAAAACAAATGATCACTTCGGTGTGGATCGCTAATTCCGACTAGTTTGAATTGATATTCAAAAGTATATTAAAGAATAAATTTAAAAGAATTTATCTTTGATAAAATTAATGGGAACCTTTCCCTAAGAATGTGAAACTTAGAAACTAACTGTCGGTTAGCAAAGCAGAATGGTTTTCTGGATATTGATCTGATGTTGGTTTCGGCCTTCGGGGTTAATATTTGGGGAATTATTCTCTTGTTAATTTACGGTTAGTGACCGATAAACTGGTATGAGGCGTATGTTGTGTTTGTGTAACACTTGTTTATTATATACGCGAGTTATTCGGAAAGACCGGGTTTATCCCATTCTGAATAACTGATACGACGATAAGTCGAAGATGAAGACGGTGGTTGAAGACCGAAGGTCTTCACGTCGTCTGGATAATTACTGATGATCTTGATTGGGCCGTACACCCAAGAGGAGGGAATCAGTTAGTGATCATCCAGACGTACTTGGAGATCGATGGATATGCGGGGTACTAGGTGCCTCCGGTTTCGTTCAGACCCAGAACGAACTTGTAAATGGACTGTGTGTCTGACATTGGATTTCATTCTATGTGATTGATATCGGTTGCACGGAGTGGTTTTCCTGTGTGGCATGATAAGATGCAAATGATCAAGGCTTCTGTTGAAAAGCAAAGTCTTGTGGTTGATGATCAAATCACGGCCTTTGTGGCGTAGCTTTGTGTAGCGTGAATTCGCGAGCCTCACACCCCGGTTGTGAACCAGAAACGGGAGAGGACCTCAGGGAGGGCATGCGTTTCCTTCTAGTTAGAAGTGGCGTCAGTGGTTTTACACGCCCTGACGAGTTTGACTTATGTGGTTGTTGCTGTTGCGAGGCACCTCGGTTAGATCGGACGATCCGGGTCCGATGGAGTCATTCGTTGGCTCATTTACGCCCCATAGCGCGGGGAAACGTAGTGTTCAGGAATTTTAATCCACATCGGTGGACCGGCCTTGTCGCTCCAAGGGACGATGCGTTCTGTTCCTGAGACTCGGGCTAGACAGTCTCGAATCGGTAAGGACTATCTTTTGCCTTGGTTCGCAGATGGAAATCCAATTTCCAATACGTGACTTGCGGTTTTATTGTATTCCTATATATGGCGACATAGTGGGATGGGGCGCTCATGCCGCCTATGATTGATATTTATGATTGTATATAAAATCAGAAACTAACTGGAAACGAGCTAAGATGGGAGGTTTCCTGGGTATTGGTCTGATGTTGGTTTCGGCCTTCGGGGTTAATACTTAGGGAATCGTTCTCTTACTAATTTGCGGTTGGAGTCTGATTAAGAACAAAAAGATAAAAATTTCACGTATCAAGCATTCTTTGGTTGTTATAAGGTAAAACCCTATCCTTCGGCTTGCGTTGCATTGTGTGGTGGGACCTGGGTCTTATAACAGCTTCATTTTTCTTTATTTAGCATCATGCTGTTGTTTTATGCACTGGTGTTCTTGGGAGGAAACGCGTTCCGTGTTATACGGCGTGGTCCCTTGATTTACCGAACTTTAAAATAAAGATTAATAACTGTTTTAGTTTTCACACCAGTCCTATGACTGACCTGGAGTTTATTATTTTAACCTAAACTCTGGGTGCCCTTATTTTGGCACGGGCAGCTAGTAGTTTTGGTTTTGCAGATTTATATTCACAGGATCCTGGTTTACAGCTGGAACGATATCCGGAAAGCTTTGTATCCGTACATCTCCTTCGGTTGTATTTTGTATTATTTTCCGCTGCTATGTAATTTATTGTAATCTCTGATATTTATCGAATGTATTTTATTTGTTTATACTCTGTATATTCTTGTATTCTGATGGAATTATTGTAATATACAATGAAATGTTCTTCTGTCTGCGTTCTTTTGTGTGTTGTTCTCGAAGTATCTAGGCTTTCCTTACCGGGGAAGTTACGGGTTCTTACAGTTATTTATTTGATTTAGACACTATTATAATATTAGAATAAATATGATTTCTAATTTTTGTGGGTTATCGTAAGGTAAAAACCACCCATATTTTTGTGTGGATTGATCTTACGATTACCCTCTTCTTTCGAAAGGATTTATACATTAAAATCAAGTTGAATGTTACTTATAAACTTAGTGAGTTTTCTCATGCTGGTTCATCAGACCGATCCATGGCGTTTGCAATGCTCGGGTCAGACCGAGTTTTACAGGTTCAGGCTATCGGATGCTATGAAGTCCAGAGACGAGCTAGAGAAGTTCATACGTACGATTTGTTTATTCTGTTGTGTGTTGTATATGAGGACAGATTATTATAACTGTCCAGATGTATTGATGTACTCTGATGATTATAAGTTTTATTTCAAGCTCCCAATAAAGATTTATTTCTATATTATAATTTTGTTCCGCTGTGATGTGAGACTTTGTGTTGTGTTTGTTCTTCTTCTATTCTTAGCTTTCTTTCTTATCTCACCCTCTAATTTCTTTCTTTTAGCTTTCTGGGTTTTCCATACTTGAGTTTTATACATGGGATGTAGTAGTGTCGAAATTCGAACGTCGAATTTCCAAGACGTTACAATTGGTATCAGAGCAATGGTTTTGTAATAACCTTGGCTCTGTGGCTTAACTCGATAGAGATAGGGTTAGTAATACCATAGATTGAGTTTGAGTGTATATATTCGAGAGAGCGTATTTGCAGATTTTATATACAATTGTTTTGTATTGTGTTGTTTGATTGGTCCAAGATGTACTGGCAATTGATACAATTTTGTTTCGTAAAGAGGGTAAATGAAATAATTTTGCCGAAATTATATCTTCTACAGAAAAAAATTAATTTTTCAAATTATTGAGATATTGGTTTGCTAATTGATATGAATGGAATTCAAACGGGATAGAAAATTTAAATAGTTTAACATAACTAGAAGAAATTCACATGTAGAATGGGTCAATGAGAATTTAATATGGAATTGAATAAATTAGAATATAACTTAAAAAATAAGTAATTAGAAGACTAAATGGGTGATTTAATCATAAAATGGAAGTAAAATAATTGAAAGGTCCATTAATTAATAATAACTGAAAATGAGACTTAACTTGGTTATATTGATGATTGATTGTTTATTATTTTGAAAATGGATTGATTGAATAAAAATTCATCCACAATTTGATGGAATTAAATGAATTGGAAGCTTAAGAAGATAAATCCAGTATAACGAATTCGAATAGAATCACATATGAAATAAAACTAAATGATTCAACCATGTATGTGTTATTGCATTGTATATTGAGATAGTGCAGGTTGGAAGAAGAAGAACTGGTAGTTGCCTTACTTCATGATTAGAGTACTGGTTTTCCAAAAAATAGGTAAACCTTAATTATATTGATTAGGTGACTTATTTATACCTCTGAGTTGGGCAGCTTCTTTCCTTTTATTTTATTTTGATCGATTTGAGGCCGGAAGTGGCAGTTGTAGTTGTTTTGATTGAGCTGTGTCGAGGAAGTGCTAGCAAAATTTTAAGACTTAGAATTTTTTTGAAAATAACTTTTAAAACCTGAAATTATATATGTATGGTTTGAAATTAATTATTTTGAAAATAATTGGGTTTGGAACATTCTTCTTACTTAGTAATTTCTAGGACGAAATTGTATTAAGAGGGGAAGAATGTAATGATCCGAATTTTTGGTCATTTGAATTTGGATACTCAAACTTTGTTTTAAATATTATATTTGAAATATTTATGGATTTTTAATATGAATTTGTTTATTAAACAACGATTTAACGTTTAATTTAAAACAAGCTCGTAACATCGCGGTTGTTCGCGTTATTGAGTTTTTAATGTCAAATGAATATACAGAATCCGTTTTAAGTCGAATTGTGAACAAGAAACGTTAGGATCTATTAGATTATAATTTTCTAATAAAAGAGAAAAATTGAGATTTTAGCTTGTAAATTGTGATTTATGTCCAATTCAAAATTTCAAATAATCACTATGAAATCATTTATAAACGATAACGTTCATTTGATAAATTAAAAAGTACTTTTGTATAATTTAGTCATAATTCGAAAATACTAATGTTGATTATAATTCCATATTGGTTTATAATTTGAAGTGATATATTGTTCCATTGGGATATATTCAATAATAAGTTATTATTATTTAATTTAATTGTTTTGGATTTAAAATTGTATTATATCGATATTTTATAGACCTTGAGAATAGCTATTTTCCAAGTGACCTCCGTTTCCGAAGAAACGACTTTTATTAGAACCGTAATAAGCTAATTATTGTTAGATTTCAAATTTGGTGCCAATCGGAATTGTTTTGTGAGCGTGCGATACTTGAACGTGAACCGATGAATAATTTGAAATCAAAATAAAGTCATTTTTTCAAACGGAGTCGGTTTTCAACCAAATAAATATCATTGGGACTGTAACGTCAAGAAGTAGTAGTATGTCCATTTTTATCACGTTTGGAGCATGCGTGTGGCAGTGTGAATACCAATAAACCTTCCTTGCATGCCAAACCACCTAAGCCTTCACTAGTAAGGTACCAAAATTTTGATGCCAACCTAAACTTAAATACCACGATTACTTACCCTATAAAAGCATATTTTATACGAGACTGTCAATATGATGACCAGTTCGGCACCAGTAAAGAACACACAAGAAATCATGTTACGCCCATTATTGGACACTGCATTGCCCCCGTTCCTCAGAGTTTCTACTATCCCAGTTAGTTATTCCACATGTATTAGTTGTCCCGCGTCGGTTTCATCTCTTTTTCGGTCCCTTCTTAGTAAAGAGGGGATAGTGATCATCAATGATCGTCTATCTCGTCTTACAGAGAACTCTGGTCCATCTAGGTCTAGTCCTTTTCCTACTTCGTCTGGTTGGGTTCTCGGGACATCGATTGGATTCCCGAGACTGAAGAGGTGAAGGTCCTTTCTTCTTCTGTAACACCCCGTATTTTAACTACACTAAATAGGATAAATCGAAGAATAATTAATTTAATATTGACAATTAAGGGAAACGAACTACGTCATTGCGTCCGTCTCGAAATCCTAGTCAAGATAGACACCTGGTTTGTGTAAAACGGATAACGTATGAAGAAGTTATAGATGGTAGAAGTTTGACGAAGAGAGTAGGAAAAACCGGCACACTTGACAAGTGTGCCAAGGTATTCTTGCACTGGTGCACCTGTAAAGTGCGCCCATGTTAATTTTCGACATTCGGTCCCCTTAAAGTGGGTGTCGACCCATGGGTCGACCCCCCCCAAGAGCTAACGTGGTAGGTCGAATTCTGAGGGCTGGCAACTATATATATGGCTCCATTTCTCTTGTTTTCTACACTGAAAATAATGGAGGCTTAGATGTTGTCGGTGCCTGAACTGAAATCTCTTTCTTCTTCTGCAATCCAATTAATCAAGTTTAGAGATTCAAGTGTTTCAAGTGTAGATCTGAGATCCAAACTTCACTTTTCTCCTCCAATTCTTCTTGATCCGATCATTGTGAGTTCAAGTTACCTTTAGAATTGAATAATTAAAAGTAAGACATGATATGACTGTAATTTGGGTATATGCTTAAGATTGAATCATATAAGATCTATTGTAATTTGTGAATCTATGAAATTCTTAGTTGACTATGACTTGGATCTTAACCTTTATCATGTTAGACCTACATTTGATTATAGATCTAATTCTATTTAGATCATTTTTTACCTACCATGTTGTAGTTGATTTGGATCTTAACTGTTATCATGTTAGATTTACTTTTGATTATAGATCTAATTCTATTTAGATCATTTTGTACCTATCGTGTTGTAGTTGATTTGGATCTTAACCGTTATTATGTTAGATCTACTTTTGATTATAGATGTAATTCACTTTTTAGATCATTTTGTACCTATCATGTTGTGGTTATTTTGGACCTGTCATTAGTTGGACATGTTCTAGATTTAGATCTAAACTTTCACCTAGTTGTCATGACAAGTCTACCTTGGTTTCAATGTTTAGATTAACTTGTTCCTATCATATTGCGGTTAAATACGATCTATTATTAGTTTGACATCTAAATTATTATTTATATCTTATCATTCCAGTTATGACATCCCTATTATTTTCAAATAGATTCTAATATCACATGTTCACTAGATCCGTTTATATATGTCCATCTTATCTTTAAGTCGTTATATGTTTATGCCACCAAATGTTTATGTCAATCTTGTTACAATAGTCATTTCTATCACCTTTTCCCTTTTATTTTAGCCTAGCTACTTTCTAGCCTAGGCATGACGTTAAATTATGCAAATACGTTAAAATGGGAATGAAGGGAAAAACAGTATAAATTGGACTTAATTTGTAAATGTAAAGTTTGTCATAACTTAATGCTTATGAACATGAATTTGGGCATATAATTAATTATGAACATAATTGGGGAAAAAGAGGCATGAACACCTATAAAGACATAGGTATAATTAATTAATAATTGAAATGCCTAGGATTACAGTAATTAGAAACTGTAAGGCACTTATGACATGGGGTTAGATTGCACTTGCGGTGGAAGTCTGCCCGGAACTGGCCGGCATATCCAGCGACCGCAAGTGGTGAATCTAATGTGAGATGTCTAAGTGCACAAATACGAGACATTCTATGACACGAGGTTAAGCCCGACTTGTGGAAGAAGTCTGCCCTGAACCGACCGGCATATCCAGCGTCCACAAGTTGTAGGCCTAATGTGGGAGGTCTAACACATTTTAACCATAATTAAATATGGTAATTAAGATGAAACCTTAACCTAGTTGAATCCATAAGGATTATGTAAACATGTTTGTTTGAATAGGGCTAAGTAAACTTGAACGAAACAGTGGGAGGGTTAAGTACATCTTGGGTTGGTGGGTAATATTTGTATATATAGGCCCACAAACTTAACCCTGTTGGGGTTATATAATTAAAGACACCGTTAGGTAAACATAACCAGTGGAAAACCTAGTAAGGGGGATGCAAGACAAAGGGGAGAGCTTGCATCATCTTGTGTGGGACCCATTTCAGTCAGTAACCCAATGTAGGTATCGAACTAGTACTCCAAACTAGGTCGGGGTTGGGGCACGCTTACTGAATTGATTGTAAGAGATCCAAACGTGAAGGGCGGTGTGGGCGGCGCATACCGACCGGGTCCTGTGCGTGCATGGTCCGGACAGAGGAAGATAAGACGCCATGACACCGGTAGATATGATTATGCACATCAACGAAGAGTTGCAACTTTAGGAAGTGATACCTCCTACTATTGGGCCGGCACAGGGTATCTACGGAGTAGGGAGCCGATCGATTAGGCTAGTAGTTAGGGTACATCTAGACTCTGGTAAGTTTAGGAGTCCGTTATTGGGGATTCTTGTGGATTGTATGGGGTTAAAACCTCTCACCAGAAGTACGCCTAAGTCTACCATTTCATATGTTTTGGGGATCATCTCATTCTGGATAAACTAGTATTAGTGCAGAGAAATCTCTAGAAGCGCAATATACTCTATCATGTTTACCTTGTCACACTTAACTATTATGATGATATCTCTTTTATCCACTTTGTATGCCTGTCATGATACTTTTACTTATTTACTTGCTAAAACTAACCGGGCTTGCCAGACTTTATGTCTGACCCTTTTTGTTTCTTCTTCTTTCTTCTGTCCCTCCCCCTCTCAGGTTCTCAGGGAGGGAATTCTCAGGCTTAGTCAGGATTCTGCTATCGTCTTGCTTGGAGCTGCTAGATGTATTGCTCAAGATTCTATCTTTGCTACTTTGGCTATGTTTTCACTTAGGGATTATGCTTCTTCTATTTTGTACTCTGATGTTTAAGAATAAGACAGATGTTTTAATGATGTAATGGTTTTCATGTATTTCAGACATGGGATGTTTTGACTATGCTACTTTATAACCCTTTCTCTTTTATTTTTTCATTCCTCAAGCCTTCTAAAAACTTCTAAAACCCTAGAAAATTTCGAAATCCTCTCATGGCTCCTCCCAAACGCCAATTAGACATAGGATCTTCCTCATGAACACGTTCAAAGAAGCCATCAACAACATTAGCATCAACAATTGATCAATGGCTTTGGAATGGCCTAGCTAGAAAAAGGTGGAAGCTTCTATCTGATTTAAAATCCATGGCAGGTCCCTTTGCAAAGTTTGAAGATTTTAACACCTATGGTCTACAACAATTAGCTAATCAAGGTAGACTTGAAACTCTCTTGGATTATAATCGAAATAATGTCAAAATTAATGTCACCATGATCAAGCCTTTCTTAGCCAATACGAACTTAGATCATCAAAGTCCTAGTAATTCACGTAATTGTGTATGGAGTCTTGTTTGTGGACAACCCGTTTTCATCACTATTGATAGACTTGGAGAAGTTTTGAATTCACCAACGGATGGAATTGCTTTATCCGAACTAACTTGTGAATATGGAGTAAGGGATGAAATTAGTCATCTCTTTATGGATGATGAATCAGATGGAACTAAAACTAAGGGACTCCGAACTAATGCAAGGGTACTCCAACATGTTCTTACTCGGACAATACTTCCAAGGTCCGGAACTCATGACCTCGTATATTCAGACACTTACAGGGCTTTATATGCAACCTTTGGAAATATTAAAATTAATTGGATGCAAACTATTATGGACCATCTTCTCCTTTATACACAAGGAATCACCACATACTTTCATTATGGAGAATATTTGATGAGAATCTTTGAGAGTGCAAAAATTCCAAAACTAGACTCGAAAATGATTGAAATAAAAGTACTACACAAAAAGAATTTAAAGAAAATGCACATGCCTCCTCCACAAATCCGGATTATGAGTTTAGAAGAATGGAGAAATAGGAATTCGGAATAACCATTCTCGAGTACCATTCTAGCTAATCCGGTAGATGTTCGCCTCACAGAACCAAATCAAACATCAAAGCAAGCTATTGATGTAGTTGCACGTAATCAACTCCTCTTAGAAGCAAGGCTCAAAAGGATGGATAAGAAGATGGAAAAAAAGTTTGATAAGATTAAAGATTTTCTAGGAAGGGTGTGGAAGTCTATCTCATGTTCTCTTGCGGCAACTGGTCACATAACGGATCTGGAAAAGCGACCAATTTCACCTCTTAACTGGACCTCTTCTGAAGAAACCGAATTCGATGAAGTTTAAATATGAAGTTGGGAGATTTATTCATTGTAGTATCTTTTCAAACTCCTATTTTAGTTGTGTAATAATATTCTTATTTTAGTTTTGACGTTCTTAGCTTGATTGTGTTGTGACTTTCTTAATTTAGTTGTTTGGTGACTTTCTTAGTATGGTTGTGTAATGACTGTATATTTTGGTTGTGTAATAATCTATGTTTGGGATTTATATGTTTGTTGAACATCATGCAATCTATCATTTCTTAGCATAAGTTTCTCTTCAGTTATCATGCACTTATAATGTCTTAATCTCTTTTTAATCCATGACAAAGGGGGAGAAATATCTCTCATGCTATTCACTATTATACCATTTTTATGTTTCCATGCTATTATATTTTCCATACTATTGGAAATTGTGCTAACATTTGTGAATGTAGGATTCAAATGGTAAAGTTATAAAATTATGAACTAACAAATTTGTGCAGAAACTCAGGGGAGCTATACATTCAGGGGGCGAAAATCCAAAGTGTTGTCATCAATCAAAAAGGGGGAGAATGTTGAATAATGAGAATTTGATCGATGCCAACGAATGAAGCTACTATGGGAATCAAATCATAAAGATAAGATTTGATATGTATGTACATTGAGTCGTGTTAGAATTATATTAAAATCTATCCTCAAGTATACATGAATGAGCTAATCAAGTTATATATATATATATGATTAAAACCTTAATAAGCCAGAAATGTGCAGAAACTGGCCTACCAATCAACAGGTAGGAAATCCACCAGTCGACTGGTCAAGCTATTTCTGCACATAACAGCTAGTTTCAAAAGTTTTATATAAATATTTTAATTCTACCAGTCAACTGATGACTTTTAACCAGTCGACTGATTCAACCCAGAAACTATTTTATGAAGAGTCACCATTCTTCATGAAGAAATTCCTCTTCATTAATCAAAGGAAATGGACATAACTTTTGATGGAAACTATTCATGAAGAATTGCTACTCTTATAATACCATATATAAACAAGTTTAATCAGGTTTTACAATCATTTAATCTATCCGAATTTTACTGATTTTTCGAATCATCATTCTACTCTCTCCATTTACATTCTTTGCAATTAAAAATCTCTCCAATTCAAATATTTGTTGAATTCATGAATCAATTTAATATCATTTGATTCAACAAGCAATATTCTTCCTTAAATCTTCGCATTCAAAGCATATACTCGAGGATCAGATTATAGGAAGGTAATACTTAAAATATTGGCTATCCGTGTTGATATAAGAACACAAATCAAAAGTCAAACACTTGCAATAGTTGAAAACCTGTGTAGTTGCTCAGGCGAAAGGCATCCTTGTTGGGGCTCGGGTGTACTGACCTATTCCTCCAGGTTAAGAGAGGGCATTGTTAGTGAATTCTGAAGAGGAGCTTCGAGACTGGACTTAGGGCGGGAAGTCTGAATCAGTATAAAAACTCCTGGTGTCACTTTACCTTACTTTACTTTCTGCATTTACTTTGATTGTTATATATCTCCGTAGCTTAGATATTGTTTTTGACTATTGCATATCATTTAGTTAGCATAGCACATATATTCCGCTATATCCATATAGATCCTTTAAGTCATACATATCGACTATCTTTTCAGTCATTTCTGAAGAAAAGAGGTGAGATATTTATGGCATATGGTATATAAAGAAGGGATAGGAGTAGACCCCGTGAAGGTTGTTGGAGTTCAAGATTGGCAAATCCCAAAGAATGCAACGGAGGTGAGAAGTTTTCTGGGGTTAGCAGGCTATTATAGGAAGTTTATTAAGGACTTCGCAAAGATATCAGCCCCACTCACCAGGCTGACGAAGAAGAATCTGGCATTTTAATGGGATACAGATTATGACATTGCTTTTCAACGATTGAAGAAGGCTGTGACGAGAAGGAATTTCGCTCGGTCCGAACCAGTCGCTAAACCGACCCAGACCGTTCGAAACGCCCTATCGTTGAGAACACGACAAAATAGAACGCATATAGAAGAACATTTCATTGTATATGAAAACAATGCATCAGATTACAAGAATATACAGAGTAAAAATGAATATTACACAGAAATATCAGAGATTTTAAATTACATTTAAATACATAGCAGCGGAAAATAATACAATACACAACTAGAATGAGATATACGGATACAAAGCTTTCCGGATATCGTTCCAGCTGTAAACCAGGATCCTGTGAATATAAATCTGCAAAACCAAAACTACTAGCTACCCGTGTCGAAAATAAGGTGTGACGGCAAGGAATTTCGCTCGGTCCGAACCAGTCGCTAAACCGACCCAGACCGTTCGAAACGCCCTATCGTTGAGAACACGACAAAATAGAACGCATATAAAAGAACACTTCATTGTATATTACAACAATGCATCAGATTACAAGAATATACAGAGTAAAAATGAATATTACACAGAAATATCAGAGATTTAAATTACATTTAAATACATAGCAGCGGAAAATAATACAATACACAACTAGAAGGAGATATACGGATACAAAGCTTTCCGGATATCGTTCCAGCTGTAAACCAGGATCCTGTGAATATAAATCTGCAAAACCAAAACTACTAGCTGCCCGTGTCAAAATAAGGGCACCCAGAGTTTAGGTTAAAACAATAAACTCCAGGTCAGTCATGTGACTGGTGTGAGAACTAAAACAGTTATTAATCTTTATTTTAAATCATTAGGTAAATCAAGGGACCACGCCGTATAACACGGAACGGGTTTCCTCCCAAGAATACCAGTGCAGAAAACAACAGCGCAATGCTAAGTAAAGAAAAATGAAGCTGTTATAAGACCCAGGTCCCATCACACAATGCAACGCAGTCGAGGATAGGGTTTTCCCTTATAACAGCCAAAGAATGCTTGATACGTTTAAAACAAATCAATTGATACTATTATAAGTGTATAGTGTATAAAACAACTTCAAATCATAAGTATCAATCATAGGCGACATGAGCGTCCCATGCCACTATGTCGCCATGTATAGGTTTACAAATAAAACCGCAAATGTCACGTATTTGGAAATTGGATTTCCGTCTATGAACCGAGGCAAAAGATAGTCCTCAACCGATTCGAGACGCTCTAGCCCGTGTCTCAGGATCAGAGCTCGAGTGACCCTTGGAGCGACAGGGCCGGTCCACCGATGTGGATTAAAATGCCTGAACCCTACGTTTCCCCACCCTTTGGGGTGTCAATGAGCCAACAAATGACTCCATCGGTTCGAGAACGACCGATATATCCGAGGCGCCTCGCAACAGCAACAACCACATAAGTCAAACTCGTCAGGGCGTGTAAAACCACTGACGCCACTTTTTAGCTAGAAAGAAACGCAAGTCCTCCCTGAGGTCCGTCTCCCGTTTTTGGTTCATACCGGGTGTGAAACTCGCGAAGTAAACGTTACACAAAGCTACGCCACAAAGGCCGTGCTTTGATCATCACCACAAGACTTTGCTTTTCAACAGAAGCCTCGATCAATTGCCACTTAGGCATGCCACACAGGCAATTCACTCCATGCGTTTGATATCCATCAATATATAACCCCTGAGCTCGTACGTCTCAGAGAAGGGCGTTAAGCAAGAGAATAAATTCTCCGCCGCCAAACAGATATATATTTAATAGAAATCAATCACACAGACTAAAATCCAATGTCAGACACACAGTCCATTTGCAAGTCCGTCCTGGGTCTGAACGAAACCGGAGGCACCTAGTACCCCGCATATCCATCGATCTCCAAGTACGTCTGGATGATCACCAACTGTTTCCATCTTCTTGGGTGTACAGCCCAATCAAGATCATCAGTTATCACCCAAACGACGTGAAGACCTCCGGTCTTCGACCATCGTCTTCATCTTCGACTTATCGTCGTATCAGTTATTCAGAATGGGATAAACCCGGTCTTTCCGAATAACTCGCGTATATTTTAAATAAGTGTTACACAAACACAACATACGCCTCATTCTAATTCATTAGTCACTAACCGTAAATTAATCAAGAGAATAATTCCCCAAATATTAACCCCGAAGGCCGAAACCAACATCAGATCAATATCCAGAAAACCATTCTGCTTAGCTAACCGACAGTTAGTTTCTAAATTTCACATTCATAGGGAAAGGTTCCCATAAATTTTATCCAAGATAAATTCCTTGAATTTATTCTTTATTCTATTTTTGAATCTCAATTCAAACTAGTCGGGATTAGCGAACCTTACCGAAGTAATCATTTATTTTAATTCCCCAATCCCAACCTATTCATCCCATGAAGTAAAACTGGTAATACTTCATATCTAACACCACGGTGTTATCGGTAAATTCAATTACCATTTCGCGTTCAAATCTAATTAAAGATTTAACTAACGCCTGGAGCAAAACTGGTGATACTCCATTTCGATTATTTCAATCTAATTAAAAATTCATTAAAACTCCACTTAGTTTTAATCGTTAACTGGGTTAAAGAATCAGTGTCATTTAAAACACGGTTCACGATAAACCCAAAGTCACATTCATTAATTATCGGGTTAAAGAACGAGTGTTATTTAAAACACTATTCACGATAAACCCAAAAATCAATATCAATTCAATTCCAATTAAATATTATTTAATTGGTACACTTCATTAAATCTAAATAAAAAGATTTAATCTTTTCTCAACTGGGTTCAAGAACAGTGTTAGTGAAGACACCATTCACGACAAACCCAAATCACATTCGATATTCAATACAAGGCTCTGAATAGAAAATATATCGGCCTATATTCAATATCAAATTCTACGATTAACAAATGTCGTATTGGAAATAACGATATAAATATATCTTTCAAATTTCCATAACAACACCTATATAATCACGAATTCCAACATCGAAATATTCCGAAGACAATTTCGATTCAAATCCACTCCAATGCAATCATTGGATATTTTGGTTATTTTCAAAACCCTTTTCAAATTCAATTTATTTACTTAAAAATAAATAGAATTATATTTCTAGTTCAAAACTAGTTCATTTCGATAAAAATCTATTTTTATCTTTTCAAATATGGAGTTTTTCATCCCAATCCTTTCTAAACCATTTCTTATGATTTTACACAAATTATTACTATTTTTAATAATTTTATCAAGGCCCGTACAGTCGATTTCCATCAATGGCCATCGAACTGCACTTACAACGACCTTTTTCGAATTTGATTTGGACGTATCTCCAAATCCAAACGTTAGATTTCAAATTTCTAATATTCGTTAGAAAGCTCTTTTCGATACGAACCCAACGGTTCCGGTTTTAGGAGAATCCGACGGTCGGATCTCCCGCAATGTCCGTTTGAAATAAATGGTCGAAATTCACGAACTGCCGCGGCGCGGTGCGTTCTATTCAGGCCATTATATTATATATATAATATATATAATATATACTTCGTCGATTTCTATTTAAAACGAATTATATAAATAGTTTTAAAATCGTTTCAAAAGCTATTTCAACTTTCTTTTCAATTCAAATCAAAATTGAATTCTTCTTTATAAATTCGTTTTAAAATTCATTTCTATTCAATTCAAATTTCAATTCAATTCGAATTCATTTCAATTCGCTTTCAATTCAATTTGAATTCGTTTTCAATTCAATTCATTTCGAAATCGTTTTCAATTCATTTCATTTCATTTCGAAATATTTTTCAATTCATTTCATTTCGAAATCGTTTTCAATTCAATTCATTTCAAAATCGTTTTCAATTCATTTCGAAATCGTTTTCAATTCATTTCATTTCGAAATGAATAAAATCGATATAAATATTGTTCACGTCAAAATGGCGTCAATCTAATCAACACGGCTTCATAAATTTCTATTTTAAAATATTCTATTTCAAATATTTCTTTTTCAAAATAGTTGTTATTATCAAAATATTTCGTTCAACACATGACCAATCTCAATGAATGAGTACTGTCAACAAATGAACTTTTATTTTATAACGATAAAGGTGCAAATTTTATTACTAAAATATTTTGTTCAACACATGACCAATCTCAATGAATGAGTACTGTCAACACATGAACTTTTATTTTATAACGATAAAGGTGCAAATTTTATTACTAAAATATTTCGTTCAACACATGACCAATCTCAATGAATGAGTACTGTCAACACATGAACTTTTATTTTATAATATTCTTTATTTTTCAAATTGGAATGAGGCCCAATCAATTACCATATAAAATTAATTATATGGATTTTCATACAACACATGTATAATAGCATTGAAAAATAATCAACCATCAACCAAAGTGCACTACACTGTATAAGCATCAAATATAGATATCTAACGCTTATAACAGCCTGTCAATCAATCGATCGACATATTCAATCAATCAGGATGAGTGAACTTCAAATTTCATCCTAACACCCGTGTGGGGTTTCAAACAATCAAACACATATTTTATTTGTGCTGTTGGGCGATGTGTAAAATTTATCGACCCAATCAATGTCCTTCAAATAGGTGTACATAAACAAACCGTCTGGTTTGTAAATGAATATTTATTTATTCACATTCACGTTAAAAATTATATTTTTAACGACAAAACATTTTATTCCAACATATGAATTTTATTCAGTTCATTCCTCAAATAAAATGATATTTTTATTTTTCTAACATATTTTAGAAAATTTCGGCGGCATAACGACACGATACTAAAAACGGGACGAGGCCTAGCCTTATCCCCGGTCTAGTGAAGGCCCACGCCATTCACATATCAATTTTAATCAATTTCCAATTCAACCAATCAATCAAATCTAAATTAAATAATCTAACCAACTACACAACCAAACAAACAAGTCCATGGTATGTGGACGGGTGTCGGGTGCTTCTAATAAGCACCGTCTGCATCCTAGTATATATATATATATATAACTAGAAATAAAATTGAAAGGTGAGAAATTCTCACATATAGCTATCCCGAATCCACGACTCTTCTTATGCAGGAAATCTTCGTCGCTCTCGCCTTTTTGTTACCTTCGTTGCCCGCTTTCACTACCTATGTAAAAATCGAATTTTTACTTCGCTATTCAATATATAAAAATCGAATTTTTATTTCGAAGTTCAACATATAAAAATCACATTTTTAATTCGAAGTTCAACATATAAAAATCACATTTTTAATTCGAAGTTCAACATATAAAAATCACATTTTTAATTCGAAGTTCAACATATAAAAATCACATTTTTAATTCGAAGTTCAACATATAAAAATCACATTTTTAATTCGAAGTTCAACATATAAAAATCACATTTTTAATTCGAAGTTCAACATATAAAAATCACATTTTTAATTCGAAGTTCAACATATAAAAATCACATTTTTAATTCGAAGTTCAACATATAAAAATCACATTTTTAATTCGAAGTTCAACATATAAAAATCACATTTTTAATTCGAAGTTCAACATATAAAAATCACATTTTTAATTCGAAGTTCAACATATAAAAATCACATTTTTAATTCGAAGTTCAACATATAAAAATCACATTTTTAATTCGAAGTTCAACATATAAAAATCACATTTTTAATTCGAAGTTCAACATATAAAAATCACATTTTTAATTCGAAGTTCAACATATAAAAATCACATTTTTAATTCGCTATTCCATATAATAAAAATCCAATCTTTTTGTTTACAGAATCTGATTTCTACATATATAAAAATCAAGGCTTTTCATATTTAAAAATCAAAACTTTATGTTTTAAAAATCAAAACTTTTATGTTTTAAAAATCAAAACCTTTATGTTTTAAAAATCAAAACTTTTATGTTTTAAAAATCAAAACCTTTATGTTTTAAAAATCAAAACCTTTATGTTTTAAAAATCAAAACTTTTTCTAAATACAAATCAGTTTTTAAATTAACAAAAATCAGTTTTAACATTATATAAAAATCAAATAAAATAAATAAGCTAAAAACTTACGCGGGGGGGGGGGGGGGGGGTTTCTCTGTCGGCAGCAGGCTTAGGGGGGGGTTTCTCATCGATCGCGGGTTCGTGAGGGAGGAAGGGGAGAGAGAGGGGGGTCGGCGGCGGTTCCTTTTCTGGCAGCGGCGGCTTGGGCTGTGGGGAGGTCTCGCGGTGGGTTAGGGGTTCTGGTTTGGGTGGGTTCGACGCGGTTCGGCGAGGAGGAGAAGGGGAGGTGCTTGGCAGAGGCGGCCACCCTGGGCGGCGCGGCGATGAACGTCGACGGGGGGGGGGGGGGGGGAGGGGGCTCCGTCCTTTTCTTCTTTTCTTTCTCTTTTTTTTTTTAGATTCTGTGAAAAAGAATAAACGGGGGGGGCAGAGTTAAAGGGGGAAAATATTTTTTTTTATTATTATTTAATTATTAAAAAGTTGACTTTCACATACGACCTCTAAACGAGGTCCACCGCCTGTCGCCCATAGCGTTTCACCCCCATTCCGAACACAATGGGATATGTACCGCAAGCTGAATCGACCGTTTCGATCAGTTTCCGTTGCATTTACATTTAAATCATTATATTGAATTTTAAACGTACATTTCAATTTACCGGGGTCACATACTAACTCTAAAAATTCCAGAAAAATATTTTCTAGCTTCGTATTGACGATACGGTCCTAACAAAACTAGCTTCGTCGAATTCCGAGACCGTTGGAAAAATGGCCAATTTCCAGTCGATTAAAATCAACTGAAACTGGTCAAACGCGTTTTCCTTTACCACGCTCACATATTGATTCGAAAAATTATGAAATTTGAAACCTAGCAATAATTCGACATCACGGACCCAACAAAAGTGGTTTCGTCGAAATCCGAGGTCATTTGCAAAATGTCCATTTTTAAGGGCCTGAATTCCATAGCGACTATTCAGAATTTTCAACTGGACATATCTTTTGATACCAGATATGAAAATTTTATTTTTCGGATTCGTTGGAAAGATATTATCAATTAGATCCCATTATTTTTGGTTTCACTAAAATCCGAATTGTTTTGCACCCGGTACATTCAATTGAAGTTTGAAATCGAATTATCGAACTACCGCGCCATTTTCAATTCTATTTATAATTATATATAAATATTTATATTCTAACGACGACGCGTATAATATATACGTTCGAATTATATTCAAAATAAATTTCTCGTCGATATTATTTAAAATGAATTATTTTAAATAATCAAAATTCGCTAAAATGGCCAAAATAAAAATTTCAAACTGGCTCGCATTTTACGGGTTGTTACAATCTCCCCCACTTAAAACTTTTCGTCCCCGAAAAGGAACAAAGTCGAAAGTGGTTTGATTATTCAACTCTACGCTCGATCTGGCTTTCATTCTCCAACTTTTCAGTTTTTGAGAATTTTCAAATTTTCATAAATTTGGCTAACACCCTAAATTTTCGAAAAATTTCGCCATAACCTCCCCTGCACCGGGAGCATCGGGGAATTTCAAATAGCTTCCCCGGTCCTTCAGATCTCAAAAAGAAAAAGAAAAAGCCAAGCGGCTAGCCAATAGGCTCACAAAATCATCATCACCCAAACAAAACAGGAAATTATGTAGTAAACATGTACCTATTTGTCGGGCAAACAAATTTTATCCTCTGCTCTATCCTCCTTGCTATGACCTGTTCAATATAAGAATATGCATATGCAAGCAAATGCGACCAAATTTCAATACAATTCAATATTTGTTTCAATTAGGCTTAATGGTTAAAATTATCAAACAAATAAACAACCAACACAAACATCAGTCAATTTGTGAATTATCATTTGAAATTCATAACTTTGATACATATACACAAAATCATGTTTTGATACCAAATCACAACAATGTATTCTAACTATATATAAGCTTTGGTTCTCACACCAGTCTAATGGAAATATATAGAAATCACACCTTCGAAACTCGAATACCAATTCTGATGATGTCTAGACTATCATCAGAATCGTCTCCGGGCGACTAGAGTGTGACTCTATATCTATCCAGTATATTAAAACTTCAAATACACGTGGATCAGACGTATACGCAAAGTCTATATATACTAGACTGTCCAAATTCAAACATAATAACTAATCAAATACGAATAGTTGATTTAAATTTTCAAAACAAGATTTGCTTTCATTTTAAAAATATACTCTTCACACTCGTTCTAGGATACTACTGATCCTATCTCTAACGAGTCATTCCCATTGGATTTTACTAATCCAATATCTGATGAATTCTTTCGTATGGTTCTAATGTGTCTTGTTCTCTAAGCTTTGTAAACCAAAGCTCTGATACCAACTGTGACGGCAAGGAATTTCGCTCGGTCCGAACCAGTCGCTAAACCGACCCAGACCGTTCGAAACGCCCTATCGTTGAGAACACGACAAAATAGAACGCATATAAAAGAACACTTCATTGTATATTACAACAATGCATCAGATTACAAGAATATACAGAGTAAAAATGAATATTACACAGAAATATCAGAGATTTAAATTACATTTAAATACATAGCAGCGGAAAATAATACAATACACAACTAGAAGGAGATATACGGATACAAAGCTTTCCGGATATCGTTCCAGCTGTAAACCAGGATCCTGTGAATATAAATCTGCAAAACCAAAACTACTAGCTGCCCGTGTCAAAATAAGGGCACCCAGAGTTTAGGTTAAAACAATAAACTCCAGGTCAGTCATGTGACTGGTGTGAGAACTAAAACAGTTATTAATCTTTATTTTAAATCATTAGGTAAATCAAGGGACCACGCCGTATAACACGGAACGGGTTTCCTCCCAAGAATACCAGTGCAGAAAACAACAGCGCAATGCTAAGTAAAGAAAAATGAAGCTGTTATAAGACCCAGGTCCCATCACACAATGCAACGCAGTCGAGGATAGGGTTTTCCCTTATAACAGCCAAAGAATGCTTGATACATTTAAAACAAATCAATTGATACTATTATAAGTGTATAGTGTATAAAACAACTTCAAATCATAAGTATCAATCATAGGCGACATGAGCGTCCCATGCCACTATGTCGCCATGTATAGGTTTACAAATAAAACCGCAAATGTCACGTATTTGGAAATTGGATTTCCGTCTATGAACCGAGGCAAAAGATAGTCCTCAACCGATTCGAGACGCTCTAGCCCGTGTCTCAGGATCAGAGCTCGAGTGACCCTTGGAGCGACAGGGCCGGTCCACCGATGTGGATTAAAATGCCTGAACCCTACGTTTCCCCACCCTTTGGGGTGTCAATGAGCCAACAAATGACTCCATCGGTTCGAGAACGACCGATATATCCGAGGCGCCTCGCAACAGCAACAACCACATAAGTCAAACTCGTCAGGGCGTGTAAAACCACTGACGCCACTTTTTAGCTAGAAAGAAACGCAAGTCCTCCCTGAGGTCCGTCTCCCGTTTTTGGTTCATACCGGGTGTGAAACTCGCGAAGTAAACGTTACACAAAGCTACGCCACAAAGGCCGTGCTTTGATCATCACCACAAGACTTTGCTTTTCAACAGAAGCCTCGATCAATTGCCACTTAGGCATGCCACACAGGCAATTCACTCCATGCGTTTGATATCCATCAATATATAACCCCTGAGCTCGTACGTCTCAGAGAAGGGCGTTAAGCAAGAGAATAAATTCTCCGCCGCCAAACAGATATATATTTAATAGAAATCAATCACACAGACTAAAATCCAATGTCAGACACACAGTCCATTTGCAAGTCCGTCCTGGGTCTGAACGAAACCGGAGGCACCTAGTACCCCGCATATCCATCGATCTCCAAGTACGTCTGGACGATCACCAACTGTTTCCATCTTCTTGGGTGTACAGCCCAATCAAGATCATCAGTTATCACCCAAACGACGTGAAGACCTCCGGTCTTCGACCATCGTCTTCATCTTCGACTTATCGTCGTATCAGTTATTCAGAATGGGATAAACCCGGTCTTTCCGAATAACTCGCGTATATTTTAAATAAGTGTTACACAAACACAACATACGCCTCATTCCAATTCATTAGTCACTAACCGTAAATTAATCAAGAGAATAATTCCCCAAATATTAACCCCGAAGGCCGAAACCAACATCAGATCAATATCCAGAAAACCATTCTGCTTAGCTAACCGACAGTTAGTTTCTAAATTTCACATTCATAGGGAAAGGTTCCCATAAATTTTATCCAAGATAAATTCCTTGAATTTATTCTTTATTCTATTTTTGAATCTCAATTCAAACTAGTCGGGATTAGCGAACCTTACCGAAGTAATCATTTATTTTAATTCCCCAATCCCAACCTATTCATCCCATGAAGTAAAACTGGTAATACTTCATATCTAACACCACGGTGTTATCGGTAAATTCAATTACCATTTCGCGTTCAAATCTAATTAAAGATTTAACTAACGCCTGGAGCAAAACTGGTGATACTCCATTTCGATTATTTCAATCTAATTAAAGATTCATTAAAACTCCACTTAGTTTTAATCGTTAACTGGGTTAAAGAATCAGTGTCATTTAAAACACGGTTCACGATAAACCCAAAGTCACATTCATTAATTATCGGGTTAAAGAACGAGTGTTATTTAAAACACTGTTCACGATAAACCCAAAAATCAATATCAATTCAATTCCAATTAAATATTATTTAATTGGTACACTTCATTAAATCTAAATAAAAAGATTTAATCTTTTCTCAACTGGGTTCAAGAACAGTGTTAGTGAAGACACCATTCATGACAAACCCAAATCACATTCGATATTCAATACAAGGCTCTGAATAGAAAATATATCGGCCTATATTCAATATCAAATTCTACGATTAACAAATGTCGTATTGGAAATAACGATATAAATATATCTTTCAAATTTCCATAACAACACCTATATAATCACGAATTCCAACATCGAAATATTCCGAAGACAATTTCGATTCAAATCCACTCCAATGCAATCATTGGATATTTTGGTTATTTTCAAAACCCTTTTCAAATTCAATTTATTTACTTAAAAATAAATAGAATTATATTTCTAGTTCAAAACTAGTTCATTTCGATAAAAATCTATTTTTATCTTTTCAAATATGGAGTTTTTCATCCCAATCCTTTCTAAACCATTTCTTATGATTTTACACAAATTATTACTATTTTTAATAATTTTATCAAGGCCCGTACAGTCGATTTCCATCAATGGCCATCGAACTGCACTTACAACGACCTTTTTCGAATTTGATTTGGACGTATCTCTAAATCCAAACATTAGATTTCAAATTTCTAATATTCGTTAGAAAGCTCTTTTCGATACAAACCCAACGGTTCCGGTTTTAGGAGAATCCGACGGTCGGATCTCCCGCAATGTCCGTTTGAAATAAATGGTCGAAATTCACGAACTGCCGCGGCGTGGCGCGTTCTATTCAGGCCATTATATTATATATATAATATATATAATATATACTTCGTCGATTTCTATTTAAAACGAATTATATAAATAGTTTTAAAATCGTTTCAAAAGCTATTTCAACTTTCTTTTCAATTCAAATCAAAATTGAATTCTTCTTTATAAATTCGTTTTAAAATTCATTTCTATTCAATTCAAATTTCAATTCAATTCGAATTCATTTCAATTCGCTTTCAATTCAATTTGAATTCGTTTTCAATTCAATTCATTTCGAAATCGTTTTCAATTCATTTCATTTCGAAATCGTTTTCAATTCATTTCATTTCGAAATCGTTTTCAATTCAATTCATTTCAAAATCGTTTTCAATTCATTTCGAAATCGTTTTCAATTCATTTCATTTCAAAATGAATAAAATCGATATAAATATCGTTCACGTCAAAATGGCGTCAATCTAATCAACACGGCTTCATAAATTTCTATTTTCAAATATTCTATTTCAAATATTTCTTTTTCAAAATAGTTGTTATTATCAAAATATTTCGTTCAACACATGACCAATCTCAATGAATGAGTACTGTCAACACATGAACTTTTATTTTATAACGATAAAGGTGCAAATTTTATTACTAAAATATTTCGTTCAACACATGACCAATCTCAATGAATGAGTACTGTCAACACATGAACTTTTATTTTATAACGATAAAGGTGCAAATTTTATTACTAAAATATTTCGTTCAAAACATGACCAATCTCAATGAATGAGTACTGTCAACACATGAACTTTTATTTTATAATATTCTTTATTTTTCAAATTGGAATGAGGCCCAATCAATTACCATATAAAATTAATTATATGGATTTTCATACAACACATGTATAATAGCATTGAAAAATAATCAACCATCAACCAAAGTGCACTACACTGTATAAGCATCAAATATAGATATCTAACGCTTATAACAGCCTGTCAATCAATCGATCGACATATTCAATCAATCAGGATGAGTGAACTTCAAATTTCATCCTAACACCCGTGTGGGGTTTCAAACAATCAAACACATATTTTATTTGTGCTGTTGGGCGATGTGTAAAATTTATCGACCCAATCAATGTCCTTCAAATAGGTGTACATAAACAAACCGTCTGGTTTGTAAATGAATATTTATTTATTCACATTCACGTTAAAAATTATATTTTTAACGACAAAACATTTTATTCCAACATATGAATTTTATTCAGTTCATTCCTCAAATAAAATGATATTTTTATTTTTCTAACATATTTTAGAAAATTTCGGCGGCATAACGGCACGATACTAGAAACGGGACGAGGCCTAGCCTTATCCCCAGTCTAGTGAAGGCCCACGCCATTCACATATCAATTTTAATCAATTTCCAATTCAACCAATCAATCAAATCTAAATTAAATAATCTAACCAACTACACAACCAAACAAACAAGTCCATGGTATGTGGACGGGTGTCGGGTGCTTCTAATAAGCACCGTCTGCATCCTAGTATATATATATAACTAGAAATAAAATTGAAAGGTGAGAAATTCTCACATATAGCTATCCCGAATCCACGACTCTTCTTATGCAGGAAATCTTCGTCGCTCTCGCCTTTTTGTTACCTTCGTTGCCCGCTTTCACTACCTATGTAAAAATCGAATTTTTACTTCGCTATTCAATATATAAAAATCGAATTTTTATTTCGAAGTTCAACATATAAAAATCACATTTTTAATTCGAAGTTCAACATATAAAAATCACATTTTTAATTCGAAGTTCAACATATAAAAATCACATTTTTAATTCGAAGTTCAACATATAAAAATCACATTTTTAATTCGAAGTTCAACATATAAAAATCACATTTTTAATTCGAAGTTCAACATATAAAAATCACATTTTTAATTCGAAGTTCAACATATAAAAATCACATTTTTAATTCGAAATTCAACATATAAAAATCACATTTTTAATTCGAAGTTCAACATATAAAAATCACATTTTTAATTCGAAGTTCAACATATAAAAATCACATTTTTAATTCGAAGTTCAACATATAAAAATCACATTTTTAATTCGAAGTTCAACATATAAAAATCACATTTTTAATTCGAAGTTCAACATATAAAAATCACATTTTTAATTCGAAGTTCAACATATAAAAATCACATTTTTAATTCGAAGTTCAACATATAAAAATCACATTTTTAATTCGCTATTCCATATAATAAAAATCCAATCTTTTTGTTTACAGAATCTGATTTCTACATATATAAAAATCAAGGCTTTTCATATTTAAAAATCAAAACTTTATGTTTTAAAAATCAAAACTTTTATGTTTTAAAAATCAAAACCTTTATGTTTTAAAAATCAAAACTTTTATGTTTTAAAAATCAAAACCTTTATGTTTTAAAAATCAAAACCTTTATGTTTTAAAAATCAAAACTTTTTCTAAATACAAATCAGTTTTTAAATTAACAAAAATCAGTTTTAACATTATATAAAAATCAAATAAAATAAATAAGCTAAAAAATTACGGGGGGGGGGGGGGGGTTTCTCTGTCGGCAGCAGGCTTAGGGGGGGGGTTTCTCATCGATCGCGGGTTCGTGAGGGAGGAGGGGGAGAGAGAGGGGGGTCGGCGGCGGTTCCTTTTCTGGCAGCGGCGGCTTGGGCTGTGGGGAGGTCTCGCGGTGGGTTAGGGGTTCTGGTTTGGGTGGGTTCGACGCGGTTCGGCGAGGAGGAGAAGGGGAGGTGCTTGGCAGAGGCGGCCACCCTAGGCGGCGCGGCGATGAACGTCGACGGAGGGGGGGGGGGCTCCGTCCTTTTCTTCTTTTCTTTCTCTTTTTTTTTTTTAGATTCTGTGAAAAAGAATAAACGGGGGGGGGGGGGCAGAGTTAAAGGGGGAAAATATATTTATTTTTTATTTTTTTTTATTATTATTTAATTATTAAAAAGTTGACTTTCACATACGACCTCTAAACGAGGTCCACCGCTTGTCGCCCATAGCGTTTCACCCCCATTCCGAACACAATGGGATATGTACCGCAAGCTGAATCGACCGTTTCGATCAGTTTCCGTTGCATTTACATTTAAATCATTATATTGAATTTTAAACGTACATTTCAATTTACCGGGGTCACATACTAACTCTAAAAATTCCAGAAAAATATTTTCTAGCTTCGTATTGACGATACGGTCCTAACAAAACTAGCTTCGTCGAATTCCGAGACCGTTGGAAAAATGGCCAATTTCCAGTCGATTAAAATCAACTGAAACTGGTCAAACGCGTTTTCCTTTACCACGCTCACATATTGATTCGAAAAATTATGAAATTTGAAACCTAGCAATAATTCGACATCACGGACCCAACAAAAGTGGTTTCGTCGAAATCCGAGGTCATTTGCAAAATGTCCATTTTTAAGGGCCTGAATTCCATAGCGACTATTCAGAATTTTCAACTGGACATATCTTTTGATACCAGATATGAAAATTTTATTTTTCGGATTCGTTGGAAAGATATTATCAATTAGATCCCATTATTTTTGGTTTCACTAAAATCCGGATTGTTTTGCACCCGGTACATTCAATTGAAGTTTGAAATCGAATTATCGAACTACCGCGCCATTTTCAATTCTATTTATAATTATATATAAATATTTATATTCTAACGACGACGCGTATAATATATACGTTCGAATTATATTCAAAATAAATTTCTCGTCGATATTATTTAAAATGAATTATTTTAAATAATCAAAATTCGCTAAAATGGCCAAAATAAAAATTTCAAACTGGCTCGCATTTTACGGGTTGTTACAATCTCCCCCACTTAAAACTTTTCGTCCCCGAAGAGGAACAAAGTCGAAAGTGGTTTGATTATTCAACTCTACGCTCGATCTGGCTTTCATTCTCCAACTTTTCAGTTTCTGAGAATTTTCAAATTTTCATAAATTTGGCTAACACCCTAAATTTTCGAAAAATTTCGCCATAACCTCCCCTGCACCGGGAGCATCGGGGAATTTCAAATAGCTTCCCCGGTCCTTCAGATCTCAAAAAGAAAAAGAAAAAGCCAAGCGGCTAGCCAATAGGCTCACAAAATCATCATCACCCAAACAAAACAGGAAATTATGTAGTAAACATGTACCTATTTGTCGGGCAAACAAATTTTATCCTCTGCTCTAGCCTCCTTGCTATGACCTGTTCAATATAAGAATATGCATATGCAAGCAAATGCGACCAAATTTCAATACAATTCAATATTTGTTTCAATTAGGCTTAATGGTTAAAATTATCAAACAAATAAACAACCAACACAAACATCAGTCAATTTGTGAATTATCATTTGAAATTCATAACTTTGATACATATACACAAAATCATGTTTTGATACCAAATCACAACAATGTATTCTAACTATATATAAGCTTTGGTTCTCACACCAGTCTAATGGAAATATATAGAAATCACACCTTCGAAACTCGAATACCAATTCTGATGATGTCTAGACTATCATCAGAATCGTCTTCGGGCGACTAGAGTGTGACTCTATATCTATCCAGTATATTAAAACTTCAAATACACGTGGATCAGACGTATACGCAAAGTCTATATATACTGGACTGTCCAAATTCAAACATAATAACTAATCAAATACGAATAGTTGATTTAAATTTTCAAAACAAGATTTGCTTTCATTTTAAAAATATACTCTTCACACTCGTTCTAGGATACTACTGATCCTATCTCTAACGAGTCATTCCCATTGGATTTTACTAATCCAATATCTGATGAATTCTTTCGTATGGTTCTAATGTGTCTTGTTCTCTAAGCTTTGTAAACCAAAGCTCTGATACCAACTGTGACGGCAAGGAATTTCGCTCGGTCCGAACCAGTCGCTAAACCGACCCAGACCGTTCGAAACGCCCTATCGTTGAGAACACGACAAAATAGAATGCATATAAAAGAACACTTCATTGTATATTACAACAATGCATCAGATTACAAGAATATACAGAGTAAAAATGAATATTACACAGAAATATCAGAGATTTAAATTACATTTAAATACATAGCAGCGGAAAATAATACAATACACAACTAGAAGGAGATATACGGATACAAAGCTTTCCGGATATCGTTCCAGCTGTAAACCAGGATCCTGTGAATATAAATCTGCAAAACCAAAACTACTAGCTGCCCGTGTCAAAATAAGGGCACCCAGAGTTTAGGTTAAAACAATAAACTCCAGGTCAGTCATGTGACTGGTGTGAGAACTAAAACAGTTATTAATCTTTATTTTAAATCATTAGGTAAATCAAGGGACCACGCCGTATAACACGGAACGGGTTTCCTCCCAAGAATACCAGTGCAGAAAACAACAGCGCAATGCTAAGTAAAGAAAAATGAAGCTGTTATAAGACCCAGGTCCCATCACACAATGCAACGCAGTCGAGGATAGGGTTTTCCCTTATAACAGCCAAAGAATGCTTGATACGTTTAAAACAAATCAATTGATACTATTATAAGTGTATAGTGTATAAAACAACTTCAAATCATAAGTATCAATCATAGGCGACATGAGCGTCCCATGCCACTATGTCGCCATGTATAGGTTTACAAATAAAACCGCAAATGTCACGTATTTGGAAATTGGATTTCCGTCTATGAACCGAGGCAAAAGATAGTCCTCAACCGATTCGAGACGCTCTAGCCCGTGTCTCAGGATCAGAGCTCGAGTGACCCTTGGAGCGACAGGGCCGGTCCACCGATGTGGATTAAAATGCCTGAACCCTACGTTTCCCCACCCTTTGGGGTGTCAATGAGCCAACAAATGACTCCATCGGTTCGAGAACGACCGATATATCCGAGGCGCCTCGCAACAGCAACAACCACATAAGTCAAACTCGTCAGGGCGTGTAAAACCACTGACGCCACTTTTTAGCTAGAAAGAAACGCAAGTCCTCCCTGAGGTCCGTCTCCCGTTTTTGGTTCATACCGGGTGTGAAACTCGCGAAGTAAACGTTACACAAAGCTACGCCACAAAGGCCATGCTTTGATCATCACCACAAGACTTTGCTTTTCAACAGAAGCCTCGATCAATTGCCACTTAGGCATGCCACACAGGCAATTCACTCCATGCGTTTGATATCCATCAATATATAACCCCTGAGCTCGTACGTCTCAGAGAAGGGCGTTAAGCAAGAGAATAAATTCTCCGCCGCCAAACAGATATATATTTAATAGAAATCAATCACACAGACTAAAATCCAATGTCAGACACACAGTCCATTTGCAAGTCCGTCTTGGGTCTGAACGAAACCGGAGGCACCTAGTACCCCGCATATCCATCGATCTCCAAGTACGTCTGGACGATCACCAACTGTTTCCATCTTCTTGGGTGTACAGCCCAATCAAGATCATCAGTTATCACCCAAACGACGTGAAGACCTCCGGTCTTCGACCATCGTCTTCATCTTCGACTTATCGTCGTATCAGTTATTCAGAATGGGATAAACCCGGTCTTTCCGAATAACTCGCGTATATTTTAAATAAGTGTTACACAAACACAACATACGCCTCATTCCAATTCATTAGTCACTAACCGTAAATTAATCAAGAGAATAATTCCCCAAATATTAACCCCGAAGGCCGAAACCAACATCAGATCAATATCCAGAAAACCATTCTGCTTAGCTAACCGACAGTTAGTTTCTAAATTTCACATTCATAGGGAAAGGTTCCCATAAATTTTATCCAAGATAAATTCCTTGAATTTATTCTTTATTCTATTTTTGAATCTCAATTCAAACTAGTCGGGATTAGCGAACCTTACCGAAGTAATCATTTATTTTAATTCCCCAATCCCAACCTATTCATCCCATGAAGTAAAACTGGTAATACTTCATATCTAACACCACGGTGTTATCGGTAAATTCAATTACCATTTCGCGTTCAAATCTAATTAAAGATTTAACTAACGCCTGGAGCAAAACTGGTGATACTCCATTTCGATTATTTCAATCTAATTAAAGATTCATTAAAACTCCACTTAGTTTTAATCGTTAACTGGGTTAAAGAATCAGTGTCATTTAAAACACGGTTCACGATAAACCCAAAGTCACATTCATTAATTATCGGGTTAAAGAACGAGTGTTATTTAAAACACTGTTCACGATAAACCCAAAAATCAATATCAATTCAATTCCAATTAAATATTATTTAATTGGTACACTTCATTAAATCTAAATAAAAAGATTTAATCTTTTCTCAACTGGGTTCAAGAACAGTGTTTGTGAAGACACCATTCACGACAAACCCAAATCACATTCGATATTCAATACAAGGCTCTGAATAGAAAATATATCGGCCTATATTCAATATCAAATTCTACGATTAACAAATGTCGTATTGGAAATAACGATATAAATATATCTTTCAAATTTCCATAACAACACCTATATAATCACGAATTCCAACATCGAAATATTCCGAAGACAATTTCGATTCAAATCCACTCCAATGCAATCATTGGATATTTTGGTTATTTTCAAAACCCTTTTCAAATTCAATTTATTTACTTAAAAATAAATAGAATTATATTTCTAGTTCAAAACTAGTTCATTTCGATAAAAATCTATTTTTATCTTTTCAAATATGGAGTTTTTCATCCCAATCCTTTCTAAACCATTTCTTATGATTTTACACAAATTATTACTATTTTTAATAATTTTATCAAGGCCCGTACAGTCGATTTCCATCAATGGCCATCGAACTGCACTTACAACGACCTTTTTCGAATTTGATTTGGACGTATCTCCAAATCCAAACGTTAGATTTCAAATTTCTAATATTCGTTAGAAAGCTCTTTTCGATACGAACCCAACGGTTCCGGTTTTAGGAGAATCCGACGGACGGATCTCCCGCAATGTCCGTTTGAAATAAATGGTCGAAATTCACGAACTGCCGCGGCGCGGCGCGTTCTATTCAGGCCATTATATTATATATATAATATATATAATATATACTTCGTCGATTTCTATTTAAAACGAATTATATAAATAGTTTTAAAATCATTTCAAAAGCTATTTCAACTTTCTTTTCAATTCAAATCAAAATTGAATTCTTTATAAATTCGTTTTAAAATTCATTTCTATTCAATTCAAATTTCAATTCAATTCGAATTCATTTCAATTCGCTTTCAATTCAATTTGAATTCGTTTTCAATTCAATTCATTTCGAAATCGTTTTCAATTCAATTCATTTCGAAATCGTTTTCAATTCATTTCATTTCGAAATCATTTTCAATTCATTTCATTTCGAAATGAATAAAATCGATATAAATATCGTTCACGTCAAAATGGCGTCAATCTAATCAACACGGCTTCATAAATTTCTATTTTCAAATATTCTATTTCAAATATTTCTTTTTCAAAATAGTTGTTATTATCAAAATATTTCGTTCAACACATGACCAATCTCAATGAATGAGTACTGTCAACACATGAACTTTTATTTTATAACGATAAAGGTGCAAATTTTATTACTAAAATATTTCGTTCAACACATGACCAATCTCAATGAATGAGTACTGTCAACACATGAACTTTTATTTTATAACGATAAAGGTGCAAATTTTATTACTAAAATATTTCGTTCAACACATGACCAATCTCAATGAATGAGTACTGTCAACACATGAACTTTTATTTTATAATATTCTTTATTTTTCAAATTGGAATGAGGCCCAATCAATTACCATATAAAATTAATTATATGGATTTTCATACAACACATGTATAATAGCATTGAAAAATAATCAACCATCAACCAAAGTGCACTACACTGTATAAGCATCAAATATAGATATCTAACGCTTATAACAGCCTGTCAATCAATCGATCGACATATTCAATCAATCAGGATGAGTGAACTTCAAATTTCATCCTAACACCCGTGTGGGGTTTCAAACAATCAAACACATATTTTATTTGTGCTGTTGGGCGATGTGTAAAATTTATCGACCCAATCAATGTCCTTCAAATAGGTGTACATAAACAAACCGTCTGGTTTGTAAATGAATATTTATTTATTCACATTCACGTTAAAAATTATATTTTTAACGACAAAACATTTTATTCCAACATATGAATTTTATTCAGTTCATTCCTCAAATAAAATGATATTTTTATTTTTCTAACATATTTTAGAAAATTTCGGCGGCATAACGGCACGATACTAGAAACGGGACGAGGCCTAGCCTTATCCCCGGTCTAGTGAAGGCCCACGCCATTCACATATCAATTTTAATCAATTTCCAATTCAACCAATCAATCAAATCTAAATTAAATAATCTAACCAACTACACAACCAAACAAACAAGTCCATGGTATGTGGACGGGTGTCGGGTGCTTCTAATAAGCACCGTCTGCATCCTAGTATATATATATATATATAACTAGAAATAAAATTGAAAGGTGAGAAATTCTCACATATAGCTATCCCGAATCCACGACTCTTCTTATGCAGGAAATCTTCGTCGCTCTCGCCTTTTTGTTACCTTCGTTGCCCGCTTTCACTACCTATGTAAAAATCGAATTTTTACTTCGCTATTCAATATATAAAAATCGAATTTTTATTTCGAAGTTCAACATATAAAAATCACATTTTTAATTCGAAGTTCAACATATAAAAATCACATTTTTAATTCGAAGTTCAACATATAAAAATCACATTTTTAATTCGAAGTTCAACATATAAAAATCACATTTTTAATTCGAAGTTCAACATATAAAAATCACATTTTTAATTCGAAGTTCAACATATAAAAATCACATTTTTAATTCGAAGTTCAACATATAAAAATCACATTTTTAATTCGAAGTTCAACATATAAAAATCACATTTTTAATTCGAAGTTCAACATATAAAAATCACATTTTTAATTCGAAGTTCAACATATAAAAATCACATTTTTAATTCGAAGTTCAACATATAAAAATCACATTTTTAATTCGAAGTTCAACATATAAAAATCACATTTTTAATTCGAAGTTCAACATATAAAAATCACATTTTTAATTCGAAGTTCAACATATAAAAATCACATTTTTAATTCGCTATTCCATATAATAAAAATCCAATCTTTTTGTTTACAGAATCTGATTTCTACATATATAAAAATCAAGGCTTTTCATATTTAAAAATCAAAACTTTATGTTTTAAAAATCAAAACTTTTATGTTTTAAAAATCAAAACCTTTATGTTTTAAAAATCAAAACTTTTATGTTTTAAAAATCAAAACCTTTATGTTTTAAAAATCAAAACTTTTTCTAAATACAAATCAGTTTTTAAATTAACAAAAATCAGTTTTAACATTATATAAAAATCAAATAAAATAAATAAGCTAAAAAGTTACGGGGGGGTTTCTCTGTCGGCAGCAGGCTTAGGGGGGGTTTCTCATCGATCGCGGGTTCGTGAGGGAGGAGGGGGAGAGAGAGGGGGGTCGGCGGCGGTTCCTTTTCTGGCAGCGGCGGCTTGGGCTGTGGGGAGGTCTCGCGGTGGGTTAGGGGTTCTGGTTTGGGTGGGTTCGACGCGGTTCGGCGAGGAGGAGAAGGGGAGGTGCTTGGCAGAGGCGGCCACCCTGGGCGGCGCGGCGATGAACGTCGACGGGGGGGGGGGCTCCGTCCTTTTCTTCTTTTCTTTCTCTTTTTTTTTTTTTTAGATTCTGTGAAAAAGAATAAACGGGGGGGGGGGGCAGAGTTAAAGGGGGAAAATATATTTTTTTTTTTATTTATTATTTAATTATTAAAAAGTTGACTTTCACATACGACCTCTAAACGAGGTCCACCGCCTGTCGCCCATAGCGTTTCACCCCCATTCCGAACACAATGGGATATGTACCGCAAGCTGAATCGACCGTTTCGATCAGTTTCCGTTGCATTTACATTTAAATCATTATATTGAATTTTAAACGTACATTTCAATTTACCGGGGTCACATACTAACTCTAAAAATTCCAGAAAAATATTTTCTAGCTTCGTATTGACGATACGGTCCTAACAAAACTAGCTTCGTCGAATTCCGAGACCGTTGGAAAAATGGCCAATTTCCAGTCGATTAAAATCAACTGAAACTGGTCAAACGCGTTTTCCTTTACCACGCTCACATATTGATTCGAAAAATTATGAAATTTGAAACCTAGAAATAATTCGACATCACGGACCCAACAAAAGTGGTTTCGTCGAAATCCGAGGTCATTTGCAAAATGTCCATTTTTAAGGGCCTGAATTCCATAGCGACTATTCAGAATTTTCAACTGGACATATCTTTTGATACCAGATATGAAAATTTTATTTTTCGGATTCGTTGGAAAGATATTATCAATTAGATCCCATTATTTTTGGTTTCACTAAAATCCGGATTGTTTTGCACCCGGTACATTCAATTGAAGTTTGAAATCGAATTATCGAACTACCGCGCCATTTTCAATTCTATTTATAATTATATATAAATATTTATATTCTAACGACGACGCGTATAATATATACGTTCGAATTATATTCAAAATAAATTTCTCGTCGATATTATTTAAAATGAATTATTTTAAATAATCAAAATTCGCTAAAATGGCCAAAATAAAAATTTCAAACTGGCTCGCATTTTACGGGTTGTTACATAAGGGCACCCAAAGTTTAGGTTAAAACAATAAACTCCAGGTCAGTCATGGGACTGGTGTGAGAACTAAAACAGTTATTAATCTTTATTTTCAAAGTTAGGTAAATCAAGGGACCACGCCGTATAACACGGAACGGGTTTCCTCCCAAGAACACCAGTGCATAAAACAAACAGCGCAATGCTAAGTAAAGAAAAATGAAGCTGTTATAAGACCCAGGTCCCATCACACAATGCAACGCAGCCGAGGATAGGGTTTTCCCTTATAACAGCCAAAGAATGCTTGATACGGTTAAAACAAATTGTTTGATACTATTATAAGTGCATAGTGTATAAAACAACTTCAAATCATAAGTATCAATCATAGGCGGCATGGGTACCATATATCATGTCGCCATACTAGTTCTACAATTAAAACCGCAAAGGTCGTATTGGAAGTTGGGTTATCATTTATGGTATGAACCGAGGCTAGGGGCAAGATCCTCTACCGATTTGTGACTCTCTAGCCCGAGCCACCGGAACAGCCGCAACTGCCCCTTAGATCGTCAGGGCCGGTCCACCGATGTGGATTATTATGCCTGAACACTGCGTTTCCCCGCCCTTTGGGGCGTAAGCCTGGCCCGTCAGCCGACCAGAAGCATCGGCCGAAACCGATATCACGAGGCGCCTCGCTTTTCAGCAAGTAATAATAAGTAACATCCACATGAGTCAAACTCGTCAGCCAGTTCAAGCACTGACGCCACTCCTAACTAGAAAGAAACGCATGTCCTCCCTGAGGTCCGTCTCCCGTTTTTAGTTCATACCGGATGTGATACTCGCGAATCAACGTTACACAAAGCTACGCCACAAAGGCCGTGCTTCGATCATCAACCACAAGACTTTGCTTTTCAACAGAAGCCTTGATCATTTGCATCTTAGCATGCCACACAGGAAATTCACTCCATGCGATTGATATCGATCAATATATAACCCCTGAGCTCGTACGTCTCAGAGAAGGGCGTTAAGCAAGAGAATAAATTCTCCGCCGCCAAACAGATATATATTTAATAGAGATCAATCACACGGACTAAAATCCAATGTCAGACACACAGTCCATTTACAAGTCCGTTCTGGGTCTGAACGAAACCGGAGGCACCTAGTACCCCGCATATCCATCGATCTCCAAGTACGTCTGGACGATCACTAATTGTTTCCATCTTCTTGGGTGTACAGCCCAATCAAGATCATCAGTAATTACCCAAACGACGTGAAGACCTCCGGTCTTCGACCATCGTCTTCATCTTCGACTTATCGTCGTATCAGTTATTCAGAATGGGATAAACCCGGTCTTTCCGAATAACTCGCGTATATTTTAAATAAGTGTTACACAAACACAACATACGCCTCATTCCAATTCCTCAGTCACTAACCGTAAATTAATCAAGAGAATAATTTCCCAAATATTAACCCCGAAGGCCGAAACCAACATCAGATCAATATCCAGAAAACCATTCTGCTTGGCTAACCGACAGTTAGTTTCTAAATTTCACATTCATAGGGAAAGGTTCCCATTAATTTTATCCAAGATAAATTCTTTATATTTATTCTTTAATCTATCCTTTTGAATTTCGATTCAACTAATCGGGATTAACGAAACTTACCGAAGTAATCATTTGTTTTAATTTCCCAATCCCAACCTATTTATCCCATGAAGTAAAACTGGTAATACTTCATATCTAACACCTCAGTGTTATCGGTAAATTCAATTACCATTTCACGTTCAAATCTAATTAAAGATTTAACTATCGCCTGGAGCAAAACTGGTGATACTCCATTTTCGACCATTTCAATCTAATTAAAGATTCATTAAAACTCCACTTAGTTTTAATCGTTAACTGGGTTAAAGAATCCGTGTCATTTAAAACACGGTTCACGATAAACCCAAAGTCACATTCATTAATTATCGGGTTAAAGAACAAGTGTTATTTAAAACATTGTTCACGATAAACCCAAAAATCAATATCAATTCAATTTCAATTAAATATTATTTAATTGGTACACTTCATTAAATCTAAATAAAAAGATTTAATCTTTTCTCAACTGGGTTCAAGAACAGTGTTAGTGAAGACACCATTCACGACAAGCCCAAATCACATTTGATATTCAACACAAGGCACTGAATAGAAAATATATCGGCTTATATTCGATATCAAATTCTACGATTAACAAATGTCGTATTGGAAATAACGATATAAATATATCTTTCAAATTTCCATAACAACATCTGTATAATCACGAATTTCAACATCGAAATATTCCGAAGACAATTTCGATTCAAATCCATTCCAATGCAATCATTGGAAATTTTGGTTATTTTTAAAACCCTTTTCGAATTCAATTTATTTATTTAAAAATAAATAGAATTATAATTCTAGTTCAAAACTAGTTCATTTCGATAAAAATCTATTTTTATCTTTTCAAATATGGAGTTTTTCATCCCAATTCTTCTCAAATCATTTCTTATGATTTTACACAAATTATTACTATTTTTAATAATTTTATCAAGGCCCGTACAGTCGATTTCCATCAACGGTCATCGAACTGCACTTACAGCGACCTTTTTCAAATTTGATTTGGACATAATTCCAAATCTAACTGTTAGATTTCAAATTTCTAATATTCGTTAGAAAGCTCTTTTCGATACGAACCCAACGGTTCCGGTTTTAGGAGAATCCGACGGTCGGATCTCCCGTAATGTCCGTTTGAAACAAATGGTCGAAATTTACGAACTGCCGCGGCGCGGCGCGTTCTATTCAGGCCATTATATTATATATATAATATATATAATATATATATCGTCGATTTCCATTTAAAACGAATTTTATAAATAGTTTTAAATTCGTTTCAAAAGCAATTTCAATTCAATTTGAATTCATTTCAATTCGCTTTCAATTCAATTTGAATTCGTTTTCAATTCCTTTCGAAATCGTTTTCAATTCAATTCATTTCGAAATCGTTTTCAATTCAATTCATTTCGGAATCGTTTTCAATTCAATTCATTTCAAAATCGTTTTCAATTCATTTCATTTCGAAATCGTTTAAAATCGATATAAATATCGTTCACGTCAAAATGGCGTCAATCTAATCAACACGGCTTCATAAATTTCTATTTTCAAATATTCTATTTCAAATATTTCTTTTTCAAAATAGTTGTTATTATCAAAATATTTCGTTCAACACATGACCAATCTCAATGGATGAGTACTGTCAACACATGAACCTTTATTTTATATTGATAAAGATGTAAATTTTATTACTAAAATATTTCGTTCAATACATGACCAATCTCAATGGATGAGTACTGTCAACACATGAACCTTTATTTTATATTTATAAAGATGTAAATTTTATTACTAAAATATTTCGTTCAACACATGACCAATCTCAATGGATGAGTACTGTCAACACATGAACCTTTATTTTATATTGATAAAGATGTAAATTTTATTACTAAAATATTTCGTTCAACACATGACCAATCTCAATGGATGAGTACTGTCAACACATGAACCTTTATTTTATATTATTCTTTATTTTCTAAATTGGAATGAGGCCCAATCAATCACCATATAACATTAATTATATGGATTTCCATACATCACACGTGTATAATAGCATTGAAAAATAATCAACCATCAACCAAAGTGCACTACACTGTATAAGCATCAAATATAGACATCTAACGCTTATAACAGCCTGTCAATCAATCGATCGACATATTTAATCAATCAGGATGAGTGAACTTCAAATTTCATCCTAACACCCGTGTGGGGTTTCAAACAATCAAACACATATTTTATTTGTGCAGTTGGGCGATGTGTAAAATTTATCGTCCCAATTATTGTCCTTCAAATAGGTGTACATAAACAAACCGTCCGGTTTGTAAATGAATATTTATTTATTTACATTCACGTTAAAAATTATATTTTTAACGACAAAACATTTTATTTCAACATATGAATTTCTATTCAATTCATTTATTCTATAAAATGATACTGTTATTTTTCTGACTTTTTTTAGAAAAATTCGGTGGCATAACGGCACGATACTAGAAACGGGACGAGGCCTAGCCTTATCCCCGGTCTAGTGAAGGCCCACGCCATTCACACAATCAATCAAATTCACCAAACAACCAAATTCCAATCAAATCATCAAATTAATTTACGCAATCAAACAAACAAGTCCCTGGTCTTTGGACGATTGTGTCGGGTGCTACTAAGCACCGTCTGCATCCTAGTATATATATATAACTAGAAAAATTAAATTGAAAGGTGAGAAGTTCTCACCGATAGCTATCCAAACATCTTGACTCTACTTCGATATAGATCTTCTTCGTTCTCGCCTTTTTGTTACCTTCGTCGCCCGCTTTCACTACCTATGTAAAAATCGAATTTTTACTTCGCTATTCAATATATAAAAAAAATCATATTTTTATTTCGAAGTTCAACATATAAAAATCCTATTTTTATTTCGAAGTTCAACATATAAAAATCCTATTTTTATTTCGAAGTTCAACATTTAACTAACCAATAAATTTACTAATTACCTTCTCCTCCCTTAAACACAACAGACCCCATTCGAACCCATACTGTCCCATTTAGGGTTCAAAATCGCGCAGAAATCGAGGCGTCTGACAATGATCCAGACCCGCCACCTTGTGCGCCGTTCGAAGCTCCTTCGGCGCCTGGAAGTATGACGAGCTCGAGCCCCTCCATTGGCCAGGAATTGCGACGAACTCCGGCGACTTTAGCCCCCAAATACGAGCAGACCACGCCCCTATAATTTCTCAAACTCATGTAGAACGAAAGATCACACCAATCCCCCCAACGTTTGCTTTGAAATCTCTGAACGGATTAAGATGTTATGAGGAATTAAAATCTGAAGCTTTCGTTCGTTCTATTTCGAAGAGGAGCGGCGGTTTATCAGGTTTGACCGCGGGTTGAGGTTATGGAGGGTTTGACTTAGGGTGTAGGGTTATTCAATATATTTATATTTATATTTTAAATTTCAAAAAAATTGACTTTTACATACGACCTCTAAATGAGGCCCACCGCCTGTCGTCCATAGCTAATTACCCCCATTCCGAACACAATGGGACATGTATCGTAGGTTGATTTGATCGTTTCGATCTGTTTTCGTTAAAATCAACATATAACTCTATATATTGAATTTGAACGCGCATTTCAATTTACCGGGGTCACATACTAACTCGAAAAATTCCCGAAAAATATTTTCTAGCTTCGTATTGACGATACGGTCCTAACAAAACTAGTTTCGTCGAATTTTGAGACCGTTGGAAAAATGGCCATTTTCCAGTCGATTAAAATTAACTGAAACTGGTCAAACGCGTTTTCCTTTGCCACGCTCACATATTGATTCGAAAAATTATGAAATTTGAAACCTAGCAATAACTTGACATCCCGGACCCAACAAAAGTGGTTTCGTCGAAATCCGAGGTCGTTTGCAAAATGTCTATTTTTAAGGGCCTGAATTCCATAGCGACTATTCAGAATTTTCAACTGGACATATCTTTTGATTCCCGCTATGAAATTTCGATTTCCCGGATTCGTTGGAAATATATTCTCAATTAGATCCTATTATTTTTGGTTTCACTAAAATCCGGATTGTTTTGCACCCGGTACATTCAATTGAAGTTTGAAATCGAATTATCGAACTACCGCGCCATTTTCAATTCCATTTATAATTATATATAAATATTTATATTCTAACGACGACGCGTATAAATATATACGTTCTAATGCTATTGAAAATGAATTTCTCGTAGATATTATTTAAAATAATTCATTTTAAATAATCAAAATTCGCTAAAATTGCCAAAATAAAAATTTTAAACTGACCCAGATTTTCGGGTTATTACAATCTCCCCCACTTAAAACTTTTCGTCCCCGAAAAGGAACAAAGTCGAAAGTGGTTTGATTAATCAACTCTACGTTCGATCTGGCTTTCATTCTCCAACTTTTCAGTTTCTGAGAATTTTCAAAAATTTCAAAAATTTGGCTAACACCCTAAATTTTCGAAAAATTTCGCCATAACCTCCCCTGCACCGGGAGCATCGGGGAATTTCAAATAGCTTCCCCGGTCCTTCAGATCTCAAAAAGAAAAAAAGAAAAAGTCAAGCGGCTAGCCAATAGGCTCATAAAATCATCATCACCCAAACAAAACAGTAAATTATGTAGTAAACATGTACCTATTTGTCGGGCAAACAAATTTTATTCTCTGGCTCTAGCCTCCTTGCTATGACCTGTTCAATGACATGTATGTATGCAAGCAAATGCAACCAATTTTCAATACAATCCAATATTTGGTTCAATTAGGCATAATGGTTCAAAATTAGCAAACAAATGAACAAACAACACAAACATCAATCAATTAGTGAATTTAACGTTTCAAATTCATAATTTTGATACATATACAGAAAATCTTGTTTTTGATGCCAAATCACAACAATAGACCCTATCTAATTTTGGTTCTCACACCAGCCAATAGGAAATATATAGAAATCCCACCTTCGAAACACGAACATAAGTTCTGATGATGATCGATCAATCATCAGAACCATCTCCGGGTGTCTAGAGTGTAATTCTATATCTATCCAGTATATTAAAGTTTCAAATACACGTGGATCAGACGTATACGCAAAATCTATATATACTGGATTGTCCACATCAATATAAATAAATAACCAAATACGAATAATTGATTTAAATTTTCAAAACAAAAATTGTTTTCATTTTCAAAAATATACTCTTCACACTCGTTCTAGGATACTACTGATCCTATCTCTAACGAGTCATTCTCATTGGATATTACTAATCCAATATCTGATGAATTCTTTCGTATGGTTCTAATGTGCCTTGTTCTCTAGCTTTGTAAACCAAAGCTTTGATACCAACTGTGACGAGAAGGAATTTCGCTCGGTCCGAACCAGTCGCTAAACCGACCCAGACCGTTCGAAACGCCCTATCGTTGAGAACACGACAAAATAGAACGCATATAGAAGAACATTTCATTGTATATGAAAACAATGCATCAGATTACAAGAATATACAGAGTAAAAATGAATATTACACAGAAATATCAGAGATTTTAAATTACATTTAAATACATAGCAGCGGAAAATAATACAATACACAACTAGAATGAGATATACGGATACAAAGCTTTCCGAATATCGTTCCAGCTGTAAACCAGGATCCTGTGAATATAAATCTGCAAAACCAAAACTACTAGCTGCCCGTGTCGAAAATAAGGGCACCCAGAGTTTAGGTTAAAACAATAAACTCCAGGTCAGTCATGGGACTGGTGTGAGAACTAAAACAGTTATTAATCTTTATTTTCAAAGTTAGGTAAATCAAGGGACCACGCCGTATAACACGGAACGGGTTTCCTCCCAAGAACACCAGTGCATAAAACAAACAGCGCAATGCTAAATAAAGAAAAATGAAGCTGTTATAAGACCCAGGTCCCATCACACAATGCAACGCAGCCGAGGATAGGGTTTTCCCTTATAACAGCCAAAGAATGCTTGATACGGTTAAAACAAATTGTTTGATACTATTATAAGTGCATAGTGTATAAAACAACTTCAAATCATAAGTATCAATCATAGGCGGCATGGGTACCATATATCATGTCGCCATACTAGTTCTACAATTAAAACCGCAAAGGTCGTATTGGAAGTTGGGTTATCATTTATGGTATGAACCGAGGCTAGGGGCAAGATCCTCTACCGATTTGTGACTCTCTAGCCCGAGCCACCGGAACAGCCGCAACTGCCCCTTAGATCGTCAGGGCCGGTCCACCGATGTGGATTATTATGCCTGAACACTGCGTTTCCCCGCCCTTTGGGGCGTAAGCCTGGCCCGTCAGCCGACCAGAAGCATCGGCCGAAACCGATATCACGAGGCGCCTCGCTTTTCAGCAAGTAATAATAAGTAACATCCACATGAGTCAAACTCGTCAGCCAGTTCAAGCACTGACGCCACTCCTAACTAGAAAGAAACGCATGTCCTCCCTGAGGTCCGTCTCCCGTTTTTAGTTCATACCGGATGTGATACTCGCGAATCAACGTTACACAAAGCTACGCCACAAAGGCCGTGCTTCGATCATCAACCACAAGACTTTGCTTTTCAACAGAAGCCTTGATCATTTGCATCTTAGCATGCCACACAGGCAATTCACTCCATGCGATTGATATCGATCAATATATAACCCCTGAGCTCGTACGTCTCAGAGAAGGGCGTTAAGCAAGAGAATAAATTCTCCGCCGCCAAACAGATATATATTTAATAGAGATCAATCACACGGACTAAAATCCAATGTCAGACACACAGTCCATTTACAAGTCCGTTCTGGGTCTGAACGAAACCGGAGGCACCTAGTACCCCGCATATCCATCGATCTCCAAGTACGTCTGGACGATCACTAACTGTTTCCATCTTCTTGGGTGTACAGCCCAATCAAGATCATCAGTAATTACCCAAACGACGTGAAGACCTCCGGTCTTCGACCATCGTCTTCATCTTCGACTTATCGTCGTATCAGTTAATCAGAATGGGATAAACCCGGTCTTTCCGAATAACTCGCGTATATTTTAAATAAGTGTTACACAAACACAACATACGCCTCATTCCAATTCCTCAGTCACTAACCGTAAATTAATCAAGAGAATAATTTCCCAAATATTAACCCCGAAGGCCGAAACCAACATCAGATCAATATCCAGAAAACCATTCTGCTTGGCTAACCGACAGTTAGTTTCTAAATTTCACATTCATAGGGAAAGGTTCCCATTAATTTTATCCAAGATAAATTCTTTATATTTATTCTTTAATCTATCCTTTTGAATTTCGATTCAACTAATCGGGATTAACGAAACTTACCGAAGTAATCATTTGTTTTAATTTCCCAATCCCAACCTATTTATCCCATGAAGTAAAACTGGTAATACTTCATATCTAACACCTCAGTGTTATCGGTAAATTCAATTACCATTTCACGTTCAAATCTAATTAAAGATTTAACTATCGCCTGGAGCAAAACTGGTGATACTCCATTTTCGACCATTTCAATCTAATTAAAGATTCATTAAAACTCCACTTAGTTTTAATCGTTAACTGGGTTAAAGAATCCGTGTCATTTAAAACACGGTTCACGATAAACCCAAAGTCACATTCATTAATTATCGGGTTAAAGAACAAGTGTTATTTAAAACATTGTTCACGATAAACCCAAAAATCAATATCAATTCAATTTCAATTAAATATTATTTAATTGGTACACTTCATTAAATCTAAATAAAAAGATTTAATCTTTTCTCAACTGGGTTCAAGAACAGTGTTAGTGAAGACACCATTCACGACAAGCCCAAATCACATTTGATATTCAACACAAGGCACTGAATAGAAAATATATCGGCTTATATTCAATATCAAATTCTACGATTAACAAATGTCGTATTGGAAATAACGATATAAATATATCTTTCAAATTTCCATAACAACATCTGTATAATCACGAATTTCAACATCGAAATATTCCGAAGACAATTTCGATTCAAATCCATTCCAATGCAATCATTGGAAATTTTGGTTATTTTTAAAACCCTTTTCGAATTCAATTTATTTATTTAAAAATAAATAGAATTATAATTCTAGTTCAAAACTAGTTCATTTCGATAAAAATCTATTTTTATCTTTTCAAATATGGAGTTTTTCATCCCAATTCTTCTCAAATCATTTCTTATGATTTTACACAAATTATTACTATTTTTAATAATTTTATCAAGGCCCGTACAGTCGATTTCCATCAACGGTCATCGAACTGCACTTACAGCGACCTTTTTCAAATTTGATTTGGACATAATTCCAAATCTAACTGTTAGATTTCAAATTTCTAATATTCGTTAGAAAGCTCTTTTCGATACGAACCCAACGGTTCCGGTTTTAGGAGAATCCGACGGTCGGATCTCCCGTAATGTCCGTTTGAAATAAATGGTCGAAATTTACGAACTGCCGCGGCGCGGCGCGTTCTATTCGGGCCATTATATTATATATATAATATATATAATATATATATCGTCGATTTCCATTTAAAACGAATTTTATAAATAGTTTTAAATTCGTTTCAAAAGCAATTTTAATTCAATTTGAATTCATTTCAATTCGCTTTCAATTCAATTTGAATTCGTTTTCAATTCCTTTCGAAATCGTTTTCAATTCAATTCATTTCGAAATCGTTTTCAATTCAATTCATTTCGGAATCGTTTTCAATTCAATTCATTTCGAAATCGTTTTCAATTCATTTCATTTCGAAATCGTTTAAAATCGATATAAATATCGTTCACGTCAAAATGGCGTCAATCTAATCAACACGGCTTCATAAATTTCTATTTTCAAATATTCTATTTCAAATATTTCTTTTTCAAAATAGTTGTTATTATCAAAATATTTCGTTCAACACATGACCAATCTCAATGGATGAGTACTGTCAACACATGAACCTTTATTTTATATTGATAAAGATGTAAATTTTATTACTAAAATATTTCGTTCAACACATGACCAATCTCAATGGATGAGTACTGTCAACACATGAACCTTTATTTTATATTTATAAAGATGTAAATTTTATTACTAAAATATTTCGTTCAACACATGACCAATCTCAATGGATGAGTACTGTCAACACATGAACCTTTATTTTATATTGATAAAGATGTAAATTTTATTACTAAAATATTTCGTTCAACACATGACCAATCTCAATGGATGAGTACTGTCAACACATGAACCTTTATTTTATATTATTCTTTATTTTCTAAATTGGAATGAGGCCCAATCAATCACCATATAACATTAATTATATGGATTTCCATACATCACACGTGTATAATAGCATTGAAAAATAATCAACCATCAACCAAAGTGCACTACACTGTATAAGCATCAAATATAGACATCTAACGCTTATAACAGCCTGTCAATCAATCGATCGACATATTTAATCAATCAGGATGAGTGAACTTCAAATTTCATCCTAACACCCGTGTAGGGTTTCAAACAATCAAACACATATTTTATTTGTGCAGTTGGGCGATGTGTAAAATTTATCGTCCCAATTATTGTCCTTCAAATAGGTGTACATAAACAAACCGTCCGGTTTGTAAATGAATATTTATTTATTTACATTCACGTTAAAAATTATATTTTTAACGACAAAACATTTTATTTCAACATATGAATTTCTATTCAATTCATTTATTCTATAAAATGATACTGTTATTTTTCTGACTTTTTTTAGAAAATTTCGGCGGCATAACGGCACGATACTGGAAACGGGACGAGGCCTAGCCTTATCCCCGGTCTAGTGAAGGCCCACGCCATTCACACAATCAATCAAATTCACCAAACAACCAAATTCCAATCAAATCATCAAATTAATTTACGCAATCAAACAAACAAGTCCATGGTCTTTGGACGATTGTGTCGGGTGCTACTAAGCACCGTCTGCATCCTAGTATATATATATAACTAGAAAAATTAAATTGAAAGGTGAGAAGTTCTCACCGATAGCTATCCAAACATCTTGACTCTACTTCGATATAGATCTTCTTCGTTCTCGCCTTTTTGTTACCTTCGTCGCCCGCTTTCACTACCTATGTAAAAATCGAATTTTTACTTCGCTATTCAATATATAAAAAAAAATCATATTTTTATTTCGAAGTTCAACATATAAAAATCCTATTTTTATTTCGAAGTTCAACATATAAAAATCCTATTTTTATTTCGAAGTTCAACATTTAACTAACCAATAAATTTACTAATTACCTTCTCCTCCCTTAAACACAACAGACCCCATTCGAACCCATACTGTCCCATTTAGGGTTCAAAATCGCGCAGAAATCGAGGCGTCTGACAATGATCCAGACCCGCCACCTTGTGCGCCGTTCGAAGCTCCTTCGGCGCCTGGAAGTATGACGAGCTCGAGCCCCTCCATTGGCCAGGAATTGCGACGAACTCCGGCGACTTTAGCCCCCAAATACGAGCAGACCACGCCCCTATAATTTCTCAAACTCATGTAGAACGAAAGATCACACCAATCCCCCCAACGTTTGCTTTGAAATCTCTGAACGGATTAAGATGTTTTGAGGAATTAAAATCTGAAGCTTTCGTTCGTTCTATTTCGAAGAGGAGCGGCGGTTTATCAGGTTTGACCGCGGGTTGAGGTTATGGAGGGTTTGACTTAGGGTGTAGGGTTATTCAATATATTTATATTTATATTTTAAATTTCAAAAAAATTGACTTTTACATACGACCTCTAAATGAGGCCCACCGCATGTCGTCCATAGCTAATTACCCCCATTCCGAACACAATGGGACATGTATCGTAGGTTGATTTGATCGTTTCGATCTGTTTCCGTTAAAATCAACATATAACTCTATATATTGAATTTGAACGCGCATTTCAATTTACCGGGGTCACATACTAACTCGAAAAATTCCCGAAAAATATTTTCTAGCTTCGTATTGACGATACGGTCCTAACAAAACTAGTTTCGTCGAATTTTGAGACCGTTGGAAAAATGGCCATTTTCCAGTCGATTAAAATCAACTGAAACTGGTCAAACGCGTTTTCCTTTGCCACGCTCACATATTGATTCGAAAAATTATGAAATTTGAAACCTAGCAATAACTTGACATCCCGGACCCAACAAAAGTGGTTTCGTCGAAATCCGAGGTCGTTTGCAAAATGTCTATTTTTAAGGGCCTGAATTCCATAGCGACTATTCAGAATTTTCAACTGGACATATCTTTTGATTCCCGCTATGAAATTTCGATTTCCCGGATTCGTTGGAAATATATTCTCAATTAGATCCTATTATTTTTGGTTTCACTAAAATCCGGATTGTTTTGCACCCGGTACATTCAATTGAAGTTTGAAATCGAATTATCAAACTACCGCGCCATTTTCAATTCCATTTATAATTATATATAAATATTTATATTCTAACGACGACGCGTATAAATATATACGTTCTAATGCTATTGAAAATGAATTTCTCGTAGATATTATTTAAAATAATTCATTTTAAATAATCAAAATTCGCTAAAATTGCCAAAATAAAAATTTTAAACTGGCCCTGATTTTCGGGTTATTACAAAGGCTTTGACAACAACCCCAGTCTTTACCTTGCCTGACAGGAACAAAGTGTTTACGGTATACACCGACGCATGTGGTATAGGGCTTGGTGCAGTTCTGATGCAAGAGGGAAGGGTGTTATGTTACGGAGGTAGGCAACTAAGAGTTCATGAGAGAAACTACCCTACCCATGACCTAGAGCTAGCTGCCATAGTATTCGCACTTAAGACGTGGCGTCATTATTTGCTTGGAGAAAAGTTCGAGTTGTACACTGATCATAAATATCTCAATTACTTGTTCTCGCAAAGGGATCTTAATTTAAGGTAGCAAAGTTGGATGGAGTTCCTAGCATCTTATGACTTCGAGATTGCATGTACCCCTGGCATAGGTAGTGTAGTGGCAGATGCTTTGAGTAGGCAGAGGGTGGTCTTATGTCCTTTGTTCGTGGAAAGGAAAAGCTTGGAATTTATATCAACTTTTGACTTTTGACCCGCCATCGAGCTTTTTCCTGGCTTATTAGCATCACTGGAGATACAACCTACTCTTATGGATCAAATAGGAGCTTCGCAATGAGAGGATCCACAGATTTCAGACATCTTGGATAGGCTCAGTAGGGCGAAGACTTCCAGTCACCTTAGTAGATATTCCACAGACGATAAAGGGTGGTTGCAACGAGATGGAAGGCTTTGTGTTCCCTCAAATTGGAAGTTTTCTAAAGAAAGTCCTACAGGAAGCCCATCATTCTAAATTGACTATTCATCCAGGCGGTGATAAGATGTACAGGGACATGAAGAGGGTTTTCTTTTGGGCTAGGATGAAGAAAGATGTGGAAGAGTTTATTTCTCAATGTCTGATTTGCCAACAAGTCAAAGCTGAGCAAAAGAAGCCCGGTGGTTTGCTTCATCCTTTCGAGGTCCCATAGTGTAAGTGGGAGAGCGTCTCTATGGATTTCATAGATGGTTTGCCTAGATCAAAGAAAGGCAACACCAGTATTTGGGTGTAGTGGACAGGCTGACTAAGAGCGCTCATTTCATTACAGTGAAGAACAAGAGGACAACAGCATGGTTAACAACACTTTATGTTCGTTAGACAGTTCGTCTTCATGGAGTACCTTCGAGCATCGTAAGTGATCATGACCCTATTTTCACCAGTGAATTTTGGATAAGCTTGCAAGAGGCATTGGGTACACAATTGCATCTGAGCACTGCTTATCATCCTCGGACCGATGGAAAGATGGAGAGAGTGAACAGAGTTTTAGAGAACATTTTGAGGCTGTGTATCCTAGACTTTGGAGGGACTTGGGAAGAGCACCTTCCTTTTGGTAGAGTTTGCCTATAACAACAATTATCAAGCCAGCATTGACATGGCACCCTTCGAAGCATTATACGGACGACCATGTAGATCACCAACTTTTTAGTGGGAATCTACAGAAAGGTTACTCTTGGACCAGATATGGTTAGGGAGACGTCCGAGAAGATTGATCTAATTAGATGGTGAATAAAGATAGCTCAGGATATGCAGAATTCCTACGCCGATAAGAGATGGACTGACATCGAGTTTAAGTTGGGAGACATGGTTTTCATTAACGTATCATCCTTAAGAAATGTGGTACACTTTGGGTCTGTAGGGAAGTTGGCACCAAGATTCATAGGGCCATTTCCTATTATAGAGAGGATTAGCCAAATGTCCTATAGAGTAAAGCTACCAGAGAGACTATCTAGCGTTCATGATGTTTTCCACGTTTCCTATTTGCGGAAGTGTTTGCATGATACTGCAGAGGTGGTGGAACCGAGTATGTTGGAGGAAGTAGAAGTGAAACGGGAGGCGACAGTGAGATGAGTTCCTACCTGTATTCTTTGATCTGAAGTTAAGAAGCTACATAATAGAGAAGTCAAATTGATGAAGGTTCGGTGGGGAGACAACTCAGAGGATGCGATTTGGGAGTTCGAAGACAAGATTCATGCTTCGTACCCTTTTCTTTTTTAGGGTATGTTCTTAACTCCCCTTCCAAAGCTTTTATTCGTGCTTGTTTCCATCATTTAAGTTAATTCTATCGATCAAATCTTCGACCTTTAGGTAGGAATCCTATGGATGAAAACATGTGTTTGAAACATGTTATGGTTGATGGATGCAAGTGGATGTAAGTGTTTGCTAGTGGTTGCTCGTGGATGCATATACACACACATTAGGTACTAGATCAGCTCAATCACTCTCATATTGCATATGGATGTGTGTGCATTTTTCTTTCTTTTAATGGATGAAAATGGATGTATCGTCATATGGATGTTGCATTTGGACGGATGATTGTGCACATATATAGAGCTTACATGTTATAATAGGATTATTTGCATATATGTTGGATTGATGACACTAACATACATTGCATTAAGCAGGACAACTGAATCAGTGGACCACCTGATCTTTCGCAAAAATATTGGGACATATACAAACACCTTTGCATATGTTCATATAAGCATTAGAAAATTTTAAGGACAATGAATGCCTGTGATTTGTGGATGAGTAGATGGATGATGGATGTTTGGATACATTCTTCTTAACTTTGAGATTTCGGGGACGAAATCCTCTGAAGTAGGGAAGAATGTAACACCCTATATTTTACCTACACTAAAGAGGATAAACTAAAGAATAAATAATTTAATATTCAGAATTAAGGGAAACGGACTACGTCATTGTGCCCGTTTCGAAATTCTGGTCAAGATAGACACCCGATTTGCATAAAACGGATAACGTATGAAGAGGTTATGGACGGTAGAAGTTTGACGAGGAGAGCAGGAAAAACCGGTGCACTTGACAAGTGCACCAAGGTATTTTTGCACTTACGCACCTGTAAATTGCGCCCATGTTAATTTTCGGCATCCGGACCCCTTCAAGTGGGTGTCGATCCATGGGCCGACCCCCCTAGGGCTGACGTGGCAGGTCGAATTCTGGGGGCTGCCAGCTATATATATGGCACCATTTCTCTTGTTTTTTACACTGAAAATAATGGAGGCTTAGATATTGTCGGTGCCTAAACTGAATCAAATCTCTTTCTTCTTTTGCAATCTAATTAATCAAGTTTAGAGATTCAAGTGTTTCAAGTGTAGATCTGAGATCCAAACTACACTTTTCTCCCCCAATTCTTCTAGATCCGATCATTGTGAGTTCAAGTTACCTTTAGAATTGAATAATTAAAAGTAAGACATGATATGACTGTAATTTGGGTATATGCTTAGGATTGAATCATATCAGATCTATTGTAATTTTTGAATCTATGAAATTCTGAATTAACTACGACTTGGATCTTAGCCTTTATCATGTTAGATCTACTTTTGATTATAGATCTAATTCTACTAAGATCATTTTGTACCTATCATGTTGTAATTGATTTGAATCTTAACTGTTATCATGTTAGATCTACTTTTGATTATAGATCTAATTCTTTTTAGATCATTTTGTACCTACCATGTTGTAGTTGATTTGGATCTTAACTGTTATCATGTTAGATCTACTTTTGAATATAGATCTAATTCACTTTTAGATCATTTTGTACCTATCATGATGTGGTTATTTTGGACCTTTCTTTAGTTGGACATGTTTTAGATTTAAATCTAAACTTTCACCTAATTGTCATGACAAGTCTACCTTGGTTTCACAATTTAGATTACCTTGTTCCTATCATATTGCGGTTAAATAGGATATATTATTAGTTTGACATCTAAATTATTATTTAGATTATATCATGCCATTTATGACATCCCTATTATGTTAAGAATGATTCTAATATCACATGTTCACTAGATCCGTTCATATATGTCCATCTTATCATTATGTCATTATATGATTATGCCACCACGTGTTTATGTCAATCTTGTTAGAATAATCATTTCTGTCACCCTGTCTCTTTTATTTTAGCCTGGCTACTTTCTACCCTAGGCATGATGTTAAATTATGCGAGTACGTTAAAATGGGAACGAGGGGGAAAATGATATAAATTGGACATGATGTGTAAATGGAAAGTTTGGCATAACTTAATGCTTATGAACATGAATTTGGGCATATAATTAATTATGAACATAATTGGGGAAAAAGAGGCATAAAAACCTATAAATGCATAGGTATAATTAATTAATAATTTAAATGCCTAGGATTACCGTAATTAGAATCTGTAAAGGCACTTATGAAACGAGGTTAGATTGCATTTGCAGTGGAAGTCCGCCCGGAACCGACTGGCAAATCCAGCGACTTCAAGTGGTGAATCTAATGTGAGAGGTCTAAGTGCACAAATACGAGACGTGCTATGACACGAGGTTAAGCCCGACTTATGGAAGAAGTCTGCCCTTAAACGACCGACATATCCAGCGTCCACAAGTTGTAGGCCTAATGTGGGAGGTCTAGCACATTTTAACCATAATTGAATATGGTAATTAAGATGAAAACTTAACCTAGATGAATCCATAAGGATTGTGTAAACATGTTTGTTTGAATAGGGTTAAGTAAACTTGAATGAAATAGTGGGAGGGTTAAGTACATCTTGGGTTGGTGGGTAATATTTGTATATATAGGCCCACAAACTTAACCTGTTGGGGTTATGTAATTAAAGACACAGTTAGGTAAACATAACCAGTGGAAAACCTAGTAGTGGAGACGCAAGACAAAGGGGAGAGCATGCATCATCTTGTGTGGGACCAATTTCAATCAGTAATCCTATGTTGGTACCGAACTAGTACTCCAAACTAGGTCGGGGTTGGGGCACGCTTACTGAACTGATTGTAAGAGATCCAAACGTGAAGGACGGTCTGGGAGGCGCATACCGACCGGGTCCTGTGCGTGCATGGTCCGAACAGAGGAAGATAAGACGCCATGACACCACTAGATATGGTTGTGCACATCAATGAAGGGTTTCCACTTTAGGAAGTGATACCTCCTACTGTAGGGTCGGCATAGGGTATCTACGGAGTAGGGAGCTGATCGATTAGGCTAGTAGTTAGGGTACATCTAGACTCTGGTAAGTTTAGGAGTCCGTTATTGGGGATTCTTGTGGATTGTATGGGGTTAAAACCTCTCACCAGAAGTGCGCCTAAGTCTAACATTTCATATGTTTTGGGGATCATCTCATTCTGGATAAACTAGTATTAGTGCAGAGAAATCTCTAAAAGCGCAATATACTCTATCATGTTTACCTTGTCACACTTACCTATTATGATGATATCTCTTTTATCCACTTTGTATGCCTGTCATGATACTTTTACTTATTTACTTGCTAAAAATAATCGGGCTTGCCAGACTTTATGTCTGACCCTTTTTGTTTCTTCTTCTTTCTTCTGTCCCTCCCCCTCTCAGGTTCTCAGGGAGGGAATTCTCAGGCTTAGTCAGGATTCTGCTATCGTCTTGCTTGGAGCTGCTAGATGTATTGCTCAAGCTTCTATCTTTGCTACTTTGGCTATGTTTTCACTTAGGGATTATGCTTCTTCTATTTTGTACTCTGATGTTTAAGAATAAGACAGATGTTTTAATGATGTAATGGTTTTCATGTATTTCAGACATGGGATGTTTTGACTATGCCACTTTATGATAAATAAAGTTTTTATTTCTGCTGCTATTTCTATGTTTGTCCTGTAATATTTTTGTTTCTGTTTACCTATAACGCTTCACATAACTTAATGCATTCCCTTTGTGAGTGACATTAATGGACGTGGGGTGCCACATCTTCCCCTTGTCATTGTCTATGTTGTCTCCAGCATTCTTTTCCTCTCGCTTCCCTCGTAATTCGCACACGCTCTATAGCGGCGTCTGAGCAGATCGTGAGATCTACTCAACACACGCTATATCTTGTCTGAATGGTTCTCTGTTGTCCTTTCTCTAGGGAAGTTCTACTTTTTCTCTATGTTTTTCTTCTCTTCCTTTGTGTGTCTGTATGGAGAATTTCTTGTTTTGGAATGTTCATGGTATAGGAAATGATGCGTCGATAGTTAGGATAAAGCACATCGTTAAGAAATGTTATTTGTCTTGTGGCACTTATGGAGCCTTTTTTGGGTCTAGGATGTCACCAAGTCGGTTTTTCCCTTGGTTTTGGGGGTGCCTTAGCCAATTCGTTTGAGAATATTTGGATCCTTTGGTCTAAGGACGTGGTGGTTCATCCTTTATTCGATTCTGCTCAGCTTATGTCGGTCGCCTATTCGGTTCCTGCTTTCTCCTCTTCTTTTATGTTCTCGGCAGTTTACGCCATATGTGATCGGATAGAGAGATTACCCCTGTAGGAGGGCATCCTTTCTCTCTCCGAGTTAGGATTCGATGTATCAATTTTAGGAGGTGACTTTAATATTATCGCCTACGAAGCTGAGAAGCTGGGAGGTAGTGCTGTAAACCGTGTTGCGGTTGCGAATTTTGATCCCTTCATTGTTAGCTTGGGTCTTTCTGAGTTTTCTCTCGTCAGCTTGGCTTTTACCTGGTGTTAATAACCAGGATGGTCCTAATCGGATTCTATCTAGGCTTGACAGGGTTTTCGGATCAGAAGGTTGCTTCAACCTTCCCTTCTCATTCTCTGTTACGCATCTAGATGGCACCTTCTCGGATCATGCTCCTATGATTCTTCGTCGATCACCTTATTTTATCTCTGGTCCCTCTTCTTCCCACTTCCATAGTATATGGAGGTCGTACCACTCTTTTTTTTGCTCAGTGGAAGATTCTTGGAGCCCTCCCATACTTGGATCCCCTTTTGTTGCCTTTTCCCGTAAGCTGAAGCGTCTCAAGGGTTGCCTCAAAGCTTAGAACGCGAAAGTTTTCAAGAATATCTTCGGCCATACACAGATGACCGAGGAGACTCTTATCTTGAATCATCTTTTGATGAGGCTCCTTCAGCTGCTAATAAGGAGGCATGGGTGGTGGCCCAGCTGGCCTTCTCTTTAGAACTTCGTATTGAAAACGATTATCTTCGTCAAAAAGCGAGGATCAAGTGGGTAGTTGAAGGTGATACGAACTCCAAGTTCCTTCATTCTTCTATTCATAAGAAGAACATTCTTCTTACGATTCATTAGATTCGGCATCCTGACCTTTCTTTGGCTTCGACGTTGGTGGAATTCAAAGAGACAATTCTGTCTTATTTCCAATCCTTTCTTGGTTCTCCCTCTACATCTGTCTCTTATCCGTCTTTGATAACGATCATTCTCAGTTTGGTTCTTCCTTCCGAGTGTATTGAACTAGCTATCCCTCCTTCCTCGGAAGAAATACACGCTTATGTCTTTGCTCTTAGTAAGGATAGCACGAGTGGGCCTGATGACTTTAATGGGGTCTTCTAACGGAGTGTTTGGCCAATCATCCAGGCGGATTTTTGTCTGGCTATTCGGTATTTTTCCAACGGTGGAGCTCTCCCTTAGGGATGGACTTCCACCAATTTAGTTCTTATCCCCAAGTGCAAAAATCTTCGTTCATGCGCGGATTTTCGTTCGATCAGATTGTATAACTTTTTTAATATGGTTATATCTAAGGTGATTGCCTCTCGCCTTGCGCCGTTTCTAGAACGCATCATTTTGTCTTCTCAGGCTGGGTTTGTAAAAGGACGTCTAATCATAGACAACATCCTTTTGGCCCAAGAATTGATTTCCCAGATCGATCGGAAGGTCCATGGTTCTAATGTGGTCATTAAGATGGACATGGCGAAGGCTTACAATCGCATGTCCTGGTTTTTTGCCATTAAGGTTCTTAGGTTTTTTTTGTTTTTCGGAAACTCTAATCGATATTATCTGGAAGCTTATCTCCGATGTTGGTTCTCCGTTCTCATCAATGGATCGGCCTCCGGCTATTTCAAGATGGGAAAAGGATTGTGTTAGCGAGACCCACTTTCCTCCTTTTTGTTTGTCATTAATGTTGTGGCTTTCATGGGTTGCACTCACGTATGATAGTGAATCAGATTCATAAGTTTGGCATCTCGTCGGGATGCCCTCTTGTGTCTTCTTTGTCCTTTGCGAACGACATTATCATTTTCACTAGTGGTAGTCATCGTTTTGCCCGCTATCTTCTTAGCCTTATCTGGTAGTACGAGAGGTCCTCGGGCCATATCGTTAACCTGGCCAGAAGCTGCTTCGTACCAGCAAGGAATTGACCCAGGTAAGATCTTCTGGGATTCTTTCCCTCGCCGGTTTCAAGGCAGCCTCCCTTCCCTTTCCCTATCTCGGTATAGTTATATACAGAGGTCAGAAACTTAACACCATTTTCGATCCCTTGACTGATAAAGAAAGGGCAAAGATCATTCAGTGGAATGCGTCTCTTTTGTCCCAGGTAGGTAGACTGGTCCTCATACTGTCCGTTCTAGACTCTATCGGATCCCACGTCTTTGTTGCAACGACTCCTACTTCTTAATTTTTCCGCACCTACCGCTCTTTGGCATCGTCCATTTTCTGGGATTAAAATCACAACGCTTTTCATGACCATTGGATTTCTTAGGACATCTTTTGTCGTCCTAAAAGTGAGGAAGGTTTAGGCCTCAGAAATCCAAAGGACATCTCCACTGCTTTTTCTTGCAAGTTATGGGCCTAGTTTGGAATGAACGACTCCCTTTGGGAGTCGTTCCTTCATGGCAAATACCGTAGGCTAAGTGGATTGGATTACTACGGTAACCAGTCCTACGCTGGTGAGAAGTGGAAACAGATGCAATCCATGAAGACCTTTTCTGATTCACATGGAGGTGGATCAGGGTGGGATGGCAGTCCGTTCTCGATCAACGCGACGTGGGAGGCGGCTAGGATCCAAACTCCTCATCTCCATCTATTTCCTTCATTTGGGATATCAGAATCCCTCCAAAGGTTTCTCTATTTATGTGGCTATTCTTGCATAATGGGTTACCATTAGACGAGAGCCTTCAAAGGATTGACATTACTTTCGTGTCCCATTGTGGTTGTTGTAAAACTAGTGATGTGGAATCATCACCACATCTGTTTTTCCATGGCGCTGTTGCCAATGTGGTTTGGAATTACTTCGGAAACTTGTTTGGTATATGAGGTAATGCCACTTCTCTTGTAGGATTCCCGAGATTCTGGTTGGCCAGCATCTTAGGTAAATCCATTCGCTCGATTCTTCTTTGTTTGAGTCCTTATCTTGTCTGCTGGCATATCACAGAACAAGGAAATTTTTGACGAAGTTCCTATAAACTCTCCTTCTATTATCCGAAGGGTAAGGAACGATGTTTTCCTTTAGTTTTGAGGTAGACCATTCAAGGAACGGTCGGCTCTTGCTCCAGGAGGTTGGCAGGCATCTTGGGTGTTTCCTTTGTTCCACCTACCCCTCGAACGGGATTGGTTAATCTCCTGCTCACTTTCTCCCTGCCCCCTCCTCCCATTTTTATTTGTGTGCATAAGGTTTTTCCGCATTCCTCCTTAAACTGATGTTGTTTTCGTGTATTGTAGATTTTGGGTTACAGTTTTTAGGTTCAAGCTATATTGGTCATTTCTTGTTGACGGTGCAGCTCTAGAGCTGGAGATTAGAGGAGGAGCCTTGTCCTAGCATTTTGGATTATTGGTTTGGAACATCATTTTCTAACATAGATTTGTTCAGTAGAGCAGTGGAGGCTCATGTGGTGCCAATGAGATTGCCGGATGTCATTCGTCCGACTACACTTTCCATAACCATGGGTTACGATGTTACAAGGCTGTCGTTGGTTTTCTACTTTTTGTGTTGTTTTTTATTTTGTGTGTGCATAGATTTTGTAGCCATTTCTACAAATATGTTTTTGTGAGTCGTTGGAGAATGACTAGATTCTCCATTTTTGTTACATATATATATTTTTGGAAATAAAACATACAAAAGCATACCTACCCATTCATTTTTACTTTTCAAGCAAAAACTAAAGCTTCATTCAATTAAGAATTTTTAGCTCCTAAATCATTAAGAATTAGCTGATGGCCTAAATAGAAAAGTTGTAGGGAAGAAGCAGAGGAGTGCACGGCCAAAATTGGTGGGTTGCAGTGCACTGTAGTGGCGGTGGTGGTCGTTCTAAGTCACGGTTTACTATTTTTGGATCATTCGATTTTGGATATTTACGGGTGATATGGGAGGTTTCAAATCTGGTGGTCAACAGGAAAGTTGGAGCCTGGGTAAAGGTAGAGCTGGCAGTGGTGAAGCGATGGTGTTCGATGGTCGGACGACGACGTTAGGCGCAGATGACCAGATCTAGGTTGATTACGTATTTTTGGAGATAATGGGGGCCTACGATGGGTTGTTGGAGGCGAAGTCGATCGAAGGTGATGACCAGGACACTGGCAGTTCAGGTGAGGTGAGTGGTGTGAGGTCTGGTGGCGACGAGGGGTGCATGCGGTGATTTAAGTGAGGCAGCAGGCTTTGAATTTTCCTAAATAGAAGAAGTTGCAATTTGGCATAAGGAATAATGGATTGGGGTTTGTTTTATTTTCCTGGGTAAGGAAGAGCTGACGTGATGAGATTTTGGGAAGGTATTAACACTTAACGTATTAATTATAATGATTATTTAATAACTAATTAAAATTTTATCAATTTAATTAGGTCATATACCTTAAATGTTGATAACCTTGTATTGTATTATCATAATCAAACTAAATGAGATACACTAGCACCGTACTAGCAAGCACCACGTTATGGTGTAGGTTTAGTCAGCCATGGAAGCTATCAGAATTTTTGATAAAATTAATCGTCTATTTAATTTTATCAAAATAAATCATTTTAATCGACAAATTAAACCAAGATATGTATAACTCACTTAGTTGTCCCGCTTATATTTTATATAAGTCGGGTTTAATGTTCATGTATTATGTTTGCTAATTGCTGGATGATTTGATGATTGTTTGAATATATGCTGAATATTTTTATACAGTCGATTTAAATTAAACGTTCATTTAATTTAATCGAAACCAATTGTCATGTTTAACAATTATTTCCAATTGAGGTAACTTACCTTGTTGGTCACGCTTATAATAATATAAACGTATCAAATTGAATTGGATGCTCGAATAGTTGATCGTTATCAGTTGAATTAATTATGCATGTTTATTATAAATTATCGAATAGAATTGATAGTTTTATTTGGGTAACCTATTTGGATATAGGGAATATAGGTTGGAGGGATCCTACTGGATTCTTCAAAATTTTATTGTTTATTTTCATGTTATCGTTATATGAATTGTTTAATGAATATGATTGGATTATTGACTTGGTTATTGATTGTTGAACCCAATTTCAATGTTTGTTTTGTTATTAACTAATAGGCGGTATTGGTTGAGAAATTTATAGCAGATGGCCTAATTATGTATTGTTTTATAAAAGTTTATTTACCGTCAGGTAAATCGATAGAAATGAAGTTATAAGAATTTATATATAATTGAGATAGATTTTGAAATCTATTATTTTGAACGGAAGTTTATAAAAAGGAAATAAATATTTACACTTATTATTAAGTTCATAAGTAATTATTAAATGATTTATAAAGCTAACTGTTATCTTAATAAGGTTGGTAGGAAGTGGGCAGAAATTAACGTAAGGCTAGTAACCGAGATGAATTGTTTTTAAGAAATGATTAAAATGGGATTATATTGAAAATGAATATTATTTATTTAATAATAATCAAATTAAATGGGATGATTTAAATTAATTATATTGTTATTTATTTTAAATGAAAAGACTAATTAGAATTAATAAACGAGTTAATCATGTTTAGAGTTGACCAAGTCAAGTGCGTTAACTGAAACTGATTATTAAATTAGTTTGTCAGTTTAATGGAAGTAGTTAATGGTGAAGTAAACCCATATTTATTTTTAATAAATGTTGAAATTTGATTATTATTTATTTAGTAATAATCAAAGTGGTAATCTTAGAATTTAAAATTTATTAATAAAGATTTATGAAACCTTAAGGAATTGTTTATAGTAAAGTGAAGTTTTAAGCGAATTTATATGAATGATAATACAAGTTAAGTTTAAATTGAAATTCTTATTGGGATTATATTTCATTGGATTTTATAAAATCCAAGATTTGATGAAGTAATAAAAACCCAAGTTTTATCAAATATATTATCGGAACGAGTTATTAGAAATGGATTATGAATGGCATGAAAGTCCGAGAAATGAAATAAAAGTATTGAAACCTGACTGGAGATTGGTTAAGTTAAAATATTTTCTGAATATTGATCTGATGTTGGTTTCAGCCTTCACGGTTGATATTTAGGGAATTATTTTCTTATTGATTTATGCTTAGGGACTAATGAAGGTATGAAATGGAAATCGAAATGAAAACCCAAATTTGAATTAAAGTGGTTAGGCGAGTTAAGTTATAAAGATGCGATCTAAATTCGCTGTATTAAATAAGAGATGAGGTTTTATCGAGATACGATTAAAATGGGTTTGGAATAAGCTTATCAGAAGTTTTATAAAATGATTCTATTTATAGTAGGATTGAGGCTCGTATATAATGGTTTAAAGGATGGTTAAGTTTAATAGAAAGATTTCAAATAATAATTTGCTAAATGCTTAAATTAAGTAAAAAGTGGTTAAGATTGAAATAAGGTTTCCAAGGAGAGAGTATGCTATTATAAAATATAATCAGAAAGTTTTATAAGTTGAATAGAAGCATTTGAGTAAAATAACATTTTTGAAATAAGAAGAAAAAAAATTTGTTTCAAGTATTGGAAGATTAAATAGTTGTAATTAACGAATGAAGAATTAAAAAGGGCAAGTTACACTGTGTACTAAACCAGCGGATACATTTTTTTTATGGTTGTTTATTTTAATAGTTAAATAACCAAATATCAAAATATGGCCTGATGCGTTGTTGGTACGGGAAGACCGGGATCAAAATTATATTCGAAAAACATTTCAGACCAACGAATACATTATTATTGAAGATGTTGATCGAGATGGAGCAATTGAAGACCGTAATCTTGATAAAACGGAAGAATTGCGTAAAATCTATGGCTGATCCCTAGAGATATATTGTGATTCCATCGTGAATGAAATCTACAGAGAGCAAGAGATACTCGTAACTGATCCGTAGGGTGATACCTAGGATGTGGTAAGAGGGTGCCTTCGGTTTGTCCAGTCTCAGGACAACTTGTATGGACGAATGTCTGACAGAGTATTTCCAAAGGAGTAGCATATGTTGATTTCTCAAACATCTTTATGTTTGGTGGCGGAGAAGGCACCTTCTCTTAGCTTAACATCCAGGGTATTTTTGTGGACGTCAATTAGTGTTTTTATGGCAGATCTGAAGATGTGGCATTCAAATTGAATGGTGGCCAGATGTTCTGAAAAATGTAATTATAACCTCAAGCCTCATCAACCGGGAAATGGTATAAAATTGGGTAGGTCGCATGGCTATGTAGGTAGCTCTCGTTCGGGTGTATTGTCACCATCTAGAAAATTTTCATTTATTCTTCTTTCGTTTTTGTATCTTCGTAGAATACGGTAGCTGTGCCGCCGTAAGGTGACAATATATTTGGAACATTCAAGTGAAATAAATGGTCAGTCATGTTTACCCAGGGTTACAAGATGTTCTTTTTGAACCCTAGTGCATTTTTTCTAGAGGTACACTGTCGTAAGGTGGACCCATACCTTGCCATAGTTGGAAAATCATTCTCCAATAAGAGCCCATGGTTTTTTATTACAGACTATGTATGTATAGCGTGAGATGCAAGCATTCTGCTAGACGGTTATTATCAGAATAGATATGGTTTCTAAATGTTTTAGGTTATCGTAAGGTAAAAACCATCCGTATTTATGCATGTATTGTTCTTACGATTATCTTTTTTTTCAAAAGGATTTATACATTAAAATAGAGTTGAATGTTACTTACATACTTAATGAGTTTTCTCACGCTGGTTCATCAAACTGGTCTGTGGCATTTGCAATGCTCGGTTCAGACTGAGTTTTACAGGTTCAGGCTATCAGATGTTGTGAAGTCCAGGGAAGAGCTGAAGAAGTTCATACGTATGATTTGTTTATTCTACTGTGTGTTGTAAATGAGGAAAAATTGTTATAACTATCCAGATGTATTGATGTACTCTGATGATTGTAAGTTTTATTTCAAGCTCTCAATAAAGATTTATTTCTATATTATATTTTGTTTCGGTGCGATGTGAGACTTTGTGTTGTGTTGGTTCTTCTTCTTATTCTTCTGTTCTTAGCTTTCTTTCATATCTCATCCTCTAATTTCATTCTTTTAGCTTTCTGGGTTTTCGATATCTGAGTTTTGGACACAAGATGTATTAGTGTCGAAATTCGAGTGTCGAATTTCTGGGATGTTACAAGGGGAATACATTGGGTTCACCAAGAACATCTTGCAACTCGACCACATGTGACCGACCACTCATTCAACTTGAGTGTATTGAATGTATATCACCAATGGTTTTGATCAGTAACCGTTATCAAAAGCTTACAGCAACGATAGAATAAGAAGCAATAGAATTTTCTCTAGATTGCGATAATACATCCTACTTGGAATGACCCAAATTACCATGTTGCCTGCCCAATTTTTGTCATTTCCCTGTTGATGAGGCCTGAGGCTACGCCTTACCTTTAGAACACACAACATCATTTACTTTGAATGCCAAGTCGTCAGATCTGTCAAATCACTAATTGACATCCTCAAAAATACACTGGGTGCTAAGCTAAGAGAAGATTACTTCTCCCCCACCAACTACGATATGTGGACTGTCAATGGGTCGTGTCGGGTTCGGGTCATGTCAAGTCAGGTTTGGGTTGATTTATAAACGGGTCAGGCCAACCCGTTTATTAAACGGGTCGTTTTTTCCCAACCCTAACCCGACCTGTTTATAAACGGGTTGACCCGACCCGACCCGCGTAAACCGTTTAACTAAATGAGTCGTGTCGGGTCATGTTGGGTTGGGTTTACCCGTTTGACTCATTGGTAAATATTACCCACTAATATAAACATCAAAAGAACCAAATCACCAACAGGCAAACTATTATATAATCACCAACATGCAACAAGTTGCAAATTCACCAACATACATCACATATATAAAGCATGAAATCACCATATCCAAAAATTATTCTCCATACATAAGTACATATGACTGTTAGACCCAAAAGTGGTTCTAACACCCAAATTGACTAAAAGCAAATAAGATGAGATAAAAATAAAAATGAACACACAGGATTTATAGTGGTTCGGCGAAGAAGTGCCTACATCCACTTATCTTTCACTATATTCAATGATTCAGTTGCAAATACAATGTAATTGTTACTTGATTTCACTCACAACTCGCTTATATTCACTCAATAGATTAAAACAAATAATGAAAGAAGATTTGGATTCTCCGGGAGCAATGGAGTTCGGATTATGGAGGTAGTTGAATTCTCAAAGTGCCTCAAAAAAGATCCTTCTCTTTGTCTCCAGACGGGGTATTTATAGGTGTGAATTTGCTCAAAACCCGATCCGGATCGGAGCCACGTGTCGTCCATCCCATTAGCCTCGGGTTCGGATGGATTACTGCGCTGACAACGCATCAAAATAGTGAACGTTATGGGTAGGAACTGGTCACAGCCGGTCCGGATATCCAGGCGCTTTTGCAGGAGAATGATATGGAACATGGGTTCGGGTCGGAGACGCACAGACAAGGGGTTCGGATCGGGATATCCGATCCGACCCGGATTGGCTTGGATGCAACGCTCTCTTCTTCTCTAATCTGCTCCGCTCCGATCCATTTTCGTGGCAAACAGGTGGCTTTCCGATCCAGTCGAGATTATGTTGCCCTCCGATCCGATTAGATATACCTTACCAATTTCCTCAGCAGCAGTTCACCGATCCGAACAGAAAGCTCTATCTGACCCGAACCGATATGTTGCTCTGACCCGACCCGAACAACTGCAGCTATCCAATCTAGATTGTAGTGTCTTCTCCAATCCGAACCGAAGTCTTCTAATTAAAAATGCCCTTCAATGTCTTGTTTCTTGACTTTGTGTTGCCTAGTTCACAAAGTAGGCTAACATTTTGCCCCCTCAAAGGATGCTTCTGTTGTATACGAAGCGTGCTTTGATGTCGTTTGAATGCTAGTCCTTGAATCAGAACAGTCAGAAAGTCACTTCTGTGACTTTGTGAAGATGCGTTGCTTCATGAAGACATGTCTCTTATCGCTTATATATATGTCGTGAAATACTTGATTCATTTTCTTCATTTTTGAGTCAAGTCCAGAAGTTCTACTCGACATATAGTATTCTTCTCAGGTATGTTCTTTCCTAGTTTTTCTTTTAAGTCCAATTCGAATGCTAGAGGAATGCACAGATTTCTACCCGGTTCGGTGTCCGACTCGAGCACCTTTTCTTCCTGTTTCGCTTTGCACTGGGTTGATGGGCCGGAAGATGTGGGCTGGCTTGGACTCGGTCCGAACGGAGTAAAATACGGGGAATACAAAGAGCCATCTCACGTCTTATATAAACCCAATCACCCAAACTCTTCTACCTTTTTTACTCCCACAATTCTTGTTCTCCCAGCTTTATACCGAAACCCTATTTCCTAAAAAATCCAAAAACTCCAAAACTTCTCGTTTCAATCTTCGAATAAAACATCTAGGTATTTTAAATCTCCGATTATTTATGTAATAACTGATTTCAGCTAGAATTTGCGGTTAAATCGAGCGATTGGAGTGTGGTGTTTGTTGAACTCCGACGCCTGGATCTCCTCCACCGTTTGTCATCGTCGTTGATGGCGTCTTCGCCGTCTCGAGGTAGCAACGGGGGTCATTGGGATCCAGCGTTAAACATTCAAGCACATAAACGCTTAACTTCATTTGGGTCTAGTGAAATTTGAAGACGAGAAAGGGGAGAATAGGAACTGGGTTCGGTTCGGGTAAGGAAGTGCTGAAGCAGCGGAGGGGAGGACAAGTTCATATGTTAGGATCGGGTCGGAATGAAATGCTGTAACACCCCGCCTCCGCTAGGGACACTCGCAAAGGAATGCACTAGCTTTAGAGGGGCATTATTGGTAAACATGCACAGAAATATCACAAGACAGAACATATGAAGTAGCGGAAGTAAAATCAAACTTTCATAAATTCAATAATTAAGGTCTAAAGCCTTTTACATCAGAGTACATCAAAACCTATCTTGCAATAGTAAAGAAGCATAAAGACTTTTTAATAAATTATTCCCCAAGTAAAACAGTAAAGTAGCCATAGCTAAGAGAAGTCCAAGCCGTCCATGATGACCTTCAAGCAGAAGAAGTCCGAACTAAACAGCATTGTTTCCTCCCTGTAACCTGGGGGGGAAACGGAAGAAAAGAGGCGAAACAAAACGGGTCAGTCAAAAAGACTGAGTAAGTCCTATCTACTTCCAGTATAAAAACAGGTAAAGGTAACATGACATGCATAAACTGAAAGTAAACATAAGGATAACTACAAGATAGATAAACAAAACCAGGGTAGCCGGTTGAACTACTGTGGCAAGGTAAACCAAGGTATCATGATAAACTACAGTGTTATGATAAGTCAAGGTATCACATCGTCAGATTTCTATCGAATACATCATCCCAAGGTATCTGCCCCGTCTAACATCCCAAGGTATCTATTATGTATATTCTTCCTAGTTCTAACATGTATATTTGCTCTGCACCCTTCGTACTAGTATCCCAGCCTTGTTATGTGTTAACCATGAATGTCCCTTACTCAAAGTCGTGTAATGGTCCATGTCAACCTAATATATCGCATATATAGGTTACTCAAATCATATGTTTCTTTCCATGTATATAAGTTCAGTCCTTTGTCGTACCTCGTACGGGCTTCCTCATGTCGTATTGTCCTTGAAATCGTTTGGACTGTCACCCTTGCTCTAGCTACGCTCTTCCATATGAATCATCGTTTGAACTACTAGGACTTACGCCACCTAGCACCACTAGGGATTACACTTACCTATTGCACGCTTTCGTATTTCGGTTTGGGTTAAACCACCTAGGCCACTAGGGATTACGCTAACCCTCAACCGTGCCCTTTTTCCCACGCATTCATCGTGAATCGTTTTTCTATAACTGTATGCACATGTATCATATCGTGCCATCCGAGTCCTGTCACAGGGCAAACCAAGAAATACAGGACTCGGTCGGGAGCTTTAGATTTATCTGCCGATGCAGATACTAAGGTCTGCTTTTCTACACGTGGCTATGGTCCCACGAGACCCCTCCCTCAACTAGTGAAAGGCAACACAAGAGAAAATCTTGCATGAGAACTACACTCCGGCCAGCCCACATCCTACGGCCTACCTCACCCATAATTAGATAGCAATTATGGTCTGTTGGGTGTTCCCTGCCTTTCCGCACGTACACGCTTGACTCAAGATGGTAGATGATCGACGAACTTGCTATCTCGGGCACCTTATGTATTCGTCGGCTCACTGCTATCCACCCCAGTCTTTAGGTCGCTCGCATAGCAACCAAGGCATATTCTTGGTTCTTCTACCACAGACCTCAACCTCTCGTGAGCCTAGTATAATGACCTGGCAGCTCACAGAGGGATCCCAAGAATATCCTCACGTTCCCCGAAGCCGCTGCTTCGTTACCCCGTTCGTTGGAGCCTTTATCTAAATCAGATAGCCTGCTCCTACACGCATACTTAAACGTTGACCTAACGTATCGGGTTACTAATCCATCTAAGAAATGGTCCAAATTTCCTTGACTAAGAATTATTACTTAGTTTCCCTTAACTAAGGTTTACCACTTAGCCTTATTTCCATAATCCTTGTTAACTATGGTTATTTACCTAATCCTCCGAATTAGGGTTTATCTAATGGGTTAAGTGTCACTTAAGTTCATAACTTAGCCCGTCTACAAACCATGTCAAAATTGGCTAAGTATCCAAGTCCAAAACTTAACCCTACAAACCAAGTGTCAAGTTGGCTAAGTATATTAAGCAATCCACAACTTAACCTCGTCTAATTTTCATTTTAGATTGGTTAATTATATAAGTTAACTTGACCTTGTCAAATTACCGAGTCATATCGGTCAAGCGCATTCAAACGATTCGTGACTTAGCCTTATCATGTTTTCACGTTAGATTGGTTAAGTATAGGTTAACTTAACCTTATCAAATTAACGAGTTAGATTGGTTAAGTATAGGTCACTTAACCTCATCAAATCATCGTGTTAAATTAGTTAAGTGTTTAACTTAACCCCATTAAATTACCAAGTTGGATTAATTAAGTCTAGGCTAACTTAACCCCATCCGATTACCATGTTTAGATTAGTTAAGTCTAATCTTAACCCCATCCATTAACTGTATTATACGGTTAAGTGTCATTAAGAAAATTTACTTAACCTTATCACGTTATCGTGTTGGATTGATTAAGTGTTGGTTAACTTAATCCCGTCCACCATTCGTATAAAAATGGTCAAGTGTCATTAGGCAGATCAAGTTACTTACCCTACCCAAGCTTATCATGTTTTGTTAAGTATCATTAGCCTAATCAAATTACTTAACCCATTTTGTCCATGTCATATTTGGTTAAGCCTCATTACTCAAATTAACTTAACCCTATCATGTGGCATTAATTATTTAATGCACCCCAACCTCTCACATTAGACTTTGTTGTGGTTACTAGTTAAGCCGGTCGGGTCCGGGTAGATTTACACCACAACTTGGTCTAACCTCGGGTTCAAGCACAACATGACCAACTTCTCACATTGAGTCCTATTGTTTGCAACTACTAGTTAGGCCGGTCGGTTCCGGGTAGTTTTACGTTGCAAACTCAACCCAACCTCGAGTTGGCCAATTTCATGTTTAGTCTAGTGTCACGTCCATAGTCAAGTTTTCAAGCAATTGGGTAGACCTAACTTAATAGGTAAATTCCCAATGGGTAGACCTAACTTAATAGGTAAATTCCCAAGCTTATGTTTATGCATATTTACATGTTAACTTACATGCTATATTCAATGTTGCATGTTGTCATGTTATACCCATTTAACCCAAATCATGTTTCACATCATATTTCATGGAACTTCAAGTTAAGTTTCTCATGTATATTCACGCTCGTCTAACCTAACCCCAAAACGTGTTTCCAACGTAAGTATAGACGAGTCAACATAGTAGGAATACTATGGCTACAAATTGGCCTCGAACATGCATAGTGTCATAAAAAGGGTTTTGGCCACAAACACACAAAATGTCACAAGGGAATTCGGCCACAAACATGCATATTATCAAAAAGGGTTTGGCCATAAACATGCACAACTTAAAAGAGGGGATTGGCCATAAGCATGCATAATCTCATAAAGGATTTGGCCACAAACTTGCATGATAACATAAGGGGTTTGGGTTCATAAACATGCATAAGCCCCAAAATCTTGTCTTAGCCAATGTTTCACACATAAAGTGGTTCCCAAAGGTTCATGCTAGCATTTCATGCATAAAGATCCGAACTTGCAAGTTAAACTAGGTTATGCATAGCATGAGAGGCATGATTAAGTCACTCACATGGCCTAAAATCATAATCATGAACACAAGAGGCAAGGTAAGGTTCATATAGGTTCGCATAATCATGTTTAGCCTCATTTTATCCCATGTCATTATCAAAACTACCGTTTCCATCTAAAAGTAGCTAGAACTTACCTAGGCAAGGCTTAGGAAAGGGATCATGCATCATCTTGACGAAGAAAGGTGGCTCCTTTGAAGAAGAACCATCATGAAACTCGCATAGAAATGTTGATTTGGCCTCTATTTGGTGTAGCAAGCTTGCATCTTTTGATTTGAACCCGATTTGAATGCATAGGCTCTAGGGATTGGAGATGGAGGCCATGATCAAAATTGATTTTGGCAGCACTTAGTTGCTAGGTTTGATTTTTAGGGATTTAGGTTAGGTTTAGGGTCTTTTTATAGAGATTAGGATAGTTTTAGGCCCTTAGATTAACCCTAGGATAGATCAGGACCATCAGATCTCGGAAGCTTCCAGAACCAGCCCAAGAACAAGACCAGGTGAGACAAACTGGTGCGCCAGGCAAATTGCCCCGGCCACCCCCTATCGACAGGCAAGTCGACAGGGCTGTCGACTTGGTCTGGGCCCAAGTCGACAGGCCTGTCGACAGCCCTGTCGACATGGCCTAGGCGGGGAAACTTCCCGCCTAGCCCCAGATCTGATTTCCAAAACTGTTTCCGAAATTCAAATTTCCAGAAATCTTCTTTGGGCCATAACCGGGTCATACGGACTCCGATTTACAAAATTTCGGACTCTATTTCGCGTATTTTTCCGAGACGAACGCAATGGCATAGCCCATTTTACTTGATTCAGAATTTAAAATTAAATTCTGCCTTGATTCTTGATTTAACGTGTTGTAAAAATTCGGGTTGTTACATTCTCCCCACCTTTTAGGATTTCGTCCCCGAAATCTCCAAGTTAGGAAGAACATATCCTACCATCCATCATCCATCTACTCAAAACATCATCCACAAGCAATCATTGTCCTTAGATGATTTCTAATGCTATATGAATATATGCAAAACGTGTGTGTACATGTTCCTTAGCTAATGCTAATGATCAGGCCTGAATAATCTTTCTAATGCAAAATATGTATAGTGCCATGAATCCAACATGTATGCAAATAGTCCTAGTCATAAAGATACTATATGCGTGCACAAACATTCATCCATATGCAACGTCCACATGGTAACACATTCAATTTCATCCATAAACAAGTATAAATACTCGTGCATATGAAATGTGACCGAGTCGAGCTAATATCTAATGTAAATTCGCGCATCCACGAGCAACCACTTGCAACCATTTGCAACCATATCAACCATAACATGTTTCAAATACATGTTTACATCCGTAGGGTTCTACCTAAGATTCCCTGAAACAGGGTCGAGAAGATAAACAAAACAAACTCCGTACGGGGTTTGTAACAGAGACAGGACCGAGAGGATATCCATAAAAGATAGCCTACAAGCAAGCTCTACAGAAAACAGGGATCAAGGATATACTCCCAAAAAGAGATATCATGCGCGTATCTAGTCTTTGACCATCAAAGTCGTCTTTTAACTTCGCGATTTTGTAGCTTCTTATTCCTGTTTCCATAACATGAGTTGGAACTCATTTCTTCGTCGCCTCTCGTTCCACTTGCACTTATCCTTTTCCTAAAATACTTGACGCAAACATGACTGCGTACACATTATTCCATGCGAGCCCTCCAAAATTCACTAGTGAATCCTGGACCTTGTACCATAAGGTATTCCACGTAGAAAAACTTTCTCTTGAAAGTAAACAGATGTCAATCAGGTTATCATGCGCACTTACTAGGGTAATTCCCATAACCCATACATAAGCGAAGTAAACCATCCGTTTTATTAGCGAACACCACTCGATCGGGTTTCTAATTTCCAACAAAGGCATCTAGGGATCCTAAGTAACTAATCATGACAGAACCCAAGAGGTTACGCGATACTTCAAGGGTATTACCAAAGCAAGCCAAGAGTCTAACTACCCTCCTTCTAAAACCGAGAGTGGCACCCCTTACTGGATAACCACTTCATCCCTAGAATCCATCCACAACCTATAAACATAAGCATTATTTCCAAGCTCAACACTTGATATAGACATTCTCAAATCCAAACAAGCCATGAGTAAATGGACCGGTCTTCCAATAGGACTTGAGACAAAAGCGGGATCCTCTACTACGCTAGTACTAAGGTGCAGAGACTCAACTATCGAAGCGGACTTAAAAGATGCGGTGATCCAAACAAAGTCCCGACGGGATGATAGAGAAGAAAAGCTAAACCTTTAACAAGATCGTTACCCTCCTTCTGAGGTACCCTAGAAATGAGAGCATACTATTGCCCTCCGAATGATCTTGTCCCTGTTCCATGATACTTAACTATCCGTCCCGTTTCACCATGCCAAAGGTACTCTCTCGTCATGGGTTTCATTGTTCATCTTTCTCCCTCCTTTTAGGACTCAGCCATACCAACATGTTGCTTATCCCTGAGCTCGTATCCTTTATCCTTGTTCTTACTATCCTTTCATGCATAACTATGCAACGGTCTCTCGAGAACCACCTCCATCGTACGGGAAACACTTACGCAGCTAGAAAGACTAGTCGCAGTCAAAACCACTGTGACTACAGATGGAGGAAAGAAAGGAAAAGAGATTAAATCAAGGAAACAAGGATGATGCTAATGGCCTTTGGGGAATAGCCTTTTTCTTTTTAAGAGAAAATTTTCTTGAAAAATGCTTCTTTGTAAACGGTTTTTCAAATAATTTTCAGAAGGTCTTTAAAACTTTTGCCCAGTCTAGTAACCTTCTGCTCTGATACCAAATGTAACACCCCGCCTCCGCTAGGGACACTCGCAAAGGAATGCACTAGCTTTAGAGGGGCATTATTGGTAAACATGCACAGAAATATCACAAGACAGAACATATGAAGTAGCAGAAGTAAAATCAAACTTTCATAAATTCAATAATTAAGGTCTAAAGCCTTTTACATCAGAGTACATCAAAACCTATCTTGCAATAGTAAAGAAGCATAAAGACTTTTTAATAAATTATTCCCCAAGTAAAACAGTAAAGTAGCCATAGCTAAGAGAAGTCCAAGCCATCCATGATGACCTTCAAGCAGAAGAAGTCTGAACTAAACAGCATTGTTTCCTCCCTGTAACCTGGGGGGGGAAACGGAAGAAAAGAGGCGAAACAAAACGGGTCAGTCAAAAAAACTGAGTAAGTCCTATCTACTTCCAGTATAAAAACAGGTAAAGGTAACATGACATGCATAAACTGAAAGTAAACATAAGGATAACTACAAGATAGATAAACAAAACCAGGGTAGCCGGTTGAACTACTGTGGCAAGGTAAACCAAGGTATCATGATAAACTACAGTGTTATGATAAGTCAAGGTATCACATCGTCAGATTTCTATCGAATACATCATCCCAAGGTATCTGCCCCGTCTAACATCCCAAGGTATCTATTATGTATATTCTTCCTAGTTCTAACATGTATATTTGCTCTGCACCCTTCGTACTAGTATCCCAGCCTTGTTATGTGTTAACCATGAATGTCCCTTACTCAAAGTCGTGTAATGGTCCATGTCAACCTAATATATCGCATATATAGGTTACTCAAATCATATGTTTCTTTCCATGTATATAAGTTCAGTCCTTTGCCGTACCTCGTATGGGCTTCCTCATGTCGTATTGTCCTTGAAATCGTTTGGACTGTCACCCTTGCTTTAGCTAGGCTCTTCCATATGAATCATCGTTTGAACTACTAGGACTTACGCCACCTAGCACCACTAGGGATTACGCTTACCTATTGCACGCTTTCGTATTTCGGTTTGGGTTAAACCACCTAGGCCACTAGGGATTACGCTAACCCTCAACCGCGCCCTTTTTCCCACGCATTCATCGTGAATCGTTTTTCTATAACTGTATGCACATGTATCATATCGTGCCATCCGAGTCCTGTCACAGGGCAAACCAAGAAATACAGGACTCGGTCGGGAGCTTTAGATTTATCTGCCGATGCAGATACTAAGGTCTGCTTTTCTACACGTGGCTATGGTCCCACGAGACCCCTCCCTCAACTAGTGAAAGGCAACACAAGAGAAAATCTTGCATGAGAACTACACTCCGGCCAGCCCACATCCTACGGCCTACCTCACCCATAATTAGATAGCAATTATGGTCTGTTGGGTGTTCCCTGCCTTTCCGCACGTACACGCTTGACTCAAGATGGTAGATGATCGACGAACTTGCTATCTCGGGCACCTTATGTATTCGTCGGCTCACTGCTATCCACCCCAGTCTTTAGGTCGCTCGCATAGCAACCAAGGCATATTCTTGGTTCTTCTACCGCAGACCTCAACCTCTCGTGAGCCTAGTATAATGACCTGGCAGCTCACAGAGGGATCCCAAGAATATCCTCACGTTCCCCGAAGTCGCTGCTTCGTTACCCCGTTCGTTGGAACCTTTATCTAAATCAGATAGCCTGCTCCTACACGCATACTTAAACGTTGACCTAACGTATCGGGTTACTAATCCATCTAAGAAATGGTCCAAATTTCCTTGACTAAGAATTATTACTTAGTTTCCCTTAACTAAGGTTTACCACTTAGCCTTATTTCCATAATCCTTGTTAACTATGGTTATTTACCTAATCCTCCGAATTAGGGTTTATCTAATGGGTTAAGTGTCACTTAAGTTCATAACTTAGCCCGTCTACAAACCATGTCAAAATTGGCTAAGTATCCAAGTCCAAAACTTAACCCTACAAACCAAGTGTCAAGTTGGCTAAGTATATTAAGCAATCCACAACTTAACCTCGTCTAATTTTCATTTTAGATTGGTTAATTATATAAGTTAACTTGACCTTGTCAAATTACCGAGTCATATCGGTCAAGCGCATTCAAACGATTCGTGACTTAGCCTTATCATGTTTTCACGTTAGATTGGTTAAGTATAGGTTAACTTAACCTTATCAAATTAACGAGTTAGATTGGTTAAGTATAGGTCACTTAACCTCATCAAATCATCGTGTTAAATTAGTTAAGTGTTTAACTTAACCCCATTAAATTACCAAGTTGGATTAATTAAGTCTAGGCTAACTTAACCCCATCCGATTACCATGTTTAGATTAGTTAAGTCTAATCTTAACCCCATCCATTAACTGTATTATACGGTTAAGTGTCATTAAGAAAATTTACTTAACCTTATCACGTTATCGTGTTGGATTGATTAAGTGTTGGTTAACTTAATCCCGTCCACCATTCGTATAAAAATGGTCAAGTGTCATTAGGCAGATCAAGTTACTTACCCTACCCAAGCTTATCATGTTTTGTTAAGTATCATTAGCCTAATCAAATTACTTAACCCATTTTGTCCATGTCATATTTGGTTAAGCCTCATTACTCAAATTAACTTAACCCTATCATGTGGCATTAATTATTTAATGCACCCCAACCTCTCACATTAGACTTTGTTGTGGTTACTAGTTAAGCCGGGCGGGTCCGGGTAGATTTACACCACAACTTGGTCTAACCTCGGGTTCAAGCACAACATGACCAACTTCTCACATTGAGTCCTATTGTTTGCAACTACTAGTTAGGCCGGTCGGTTCCGGGTAGTTTTACGTTGCAAACTCAACCCAACCTCGAGTTGGCCAATTTCATGTTTAGTCTAGTGTCACGTCCATAGTCAAGTTTTCAAGCAATTGGGTAGACCTAACTTAATAGGTAAATTCCCAATGGGTAGACCTAACTTAATAGGTAAATTCCCAAGCTTATGTTTATGCATATTTACATGTTAACTTACATGCTATATTCAATGTTGCATGTTGTCATGTTATACCCATTTAACCCAAATCATGTTTCACATCATATTTCATGGAACTTCAAGTTAAGTTTCTCATGTATATTCACGCTCGTCTTACCTAACCCCAAAACGTGTTTCCAACGTAAGTATAGATGAGTCAACATAGTAGGAATACTATGGCTACAAATTGGCCTCGAACATGCATAGTGTCATAAAAAGGGTTTTGGCCACAAACACACAAAATGTCACAAGGGAATTCGGCCACAAACATGCATATTATCAAAAAGGGTTTGGCCATAAACATGCACAACTTAAAAGAGGGGATTGGCCATAAGCATGCATAATCTCATAAAGGATTTGGCCACAAACTTGCATGATAACATAAGGGGTTTGGGTTCATAAACATGCATAAGCCCCAAAATCTTGTCTTAGCCAATGTTTCACACATAAAGTGGTTCCCAAAGGTTCATGCTAGCATTTCATGCATAAAGATCCGAACTTGCAAGTTAAACTAGGTTATGCATAGCATGAGAGGCATGATTAAGTCACTCACATGGCCTAAAATCATAATCATGAACACAAGAGGCAAGGTAAGGTTCATATAGGTTCGCATAATCATGTTTAGCCTCATTTTATCCCATGTCATTATCAAAACTACCGTTTCCATCTAAAAGTAGCTAGAACTTACCTAGGCAAGGCTTAGGAAAGGGATCATGCATCATCTTGACGAAGAAAGGTGGCTCCTTTGAAGAAGAACCATCATGAAACTCGCATAGAAATGTTGATTTGGCCTCTATTTGGTGTAGCAAGCTTGCATCTTTTGATTTGAACCCGATTTGAATGCATAGGCTCTAGGGATTGGAGATGGAGGCCATGATCAAAATTGATTTTGGCAGCACTTAGTTGCTAGGTTTGATTTTTAGGGATTTAGGTTAGGTTTAGGGTCTTTTTATAGAGATTAGGATAGTTTTAGGCCCTTAGATTAACCCTAGGATAGATCAGGACCATCAGATCTCGGAAGCTTCCAGAACCAGCCCAAGAACAAGACCAGGTGAGACAAACAGGTGCGCCAGGCAAATTGCCCCGGCCACCCCCTGTCGACAGGCAAGTCGACAGGGCTGTCGACTTGGTCTGGGCCCAAGTCGACAGGCCTGTCGACAGCCATGTCGACATGGCCTAGGCGGGGAAACTTCCCGCCTAGCCCCAGATCTGATTTCCAAAACTGTTTCCGAAATTCAAATTTCCAGAAATCTTCTTTGGGCCATAACCGGGTCATACGGACTCCGATTTACAAAATTTCGGACTCTATTTCGCGTATTTTTCCGAGACGAACGCAATGGCATAGCCCGTTTTACTTGATTCAAAATTTAAAATTAAATTCTGCCTTGATTCTTGATTTAACGTGTTGTAAAAATTCGGGTTGTTACAAATGCGATGTGGAGAAAGCCATGCTTGCCCGACCAGGTCGGATTGGAGGAAAAGATAGAGAAAGGAAAAGGACGTATGGATCCTTTTGTTTGCTGAACCACTCCGAATGCTTATTCCGATCCGGTTTTAAACTGCCAAATATGAATGTCTTCTCCGAACCAAACAATACGCAGACCCGAGCCGATCCCAGCTATATGCACATCCGATCCGAACCCAACAATAAGCACACCCTACCCGAACTGAATGATATGCATATTCCAACTCAAAGCACAAGACTTTATCCAACCAGGGTTAATCAATGCTTGACATAATCTTCAACTTAATGAACAGTTAGGGTAATGCCTTATGAACGTAAACGATCATCAAGATTTATTCTGAACATCGCCGCTCCGTTAGAACTTCGCATTATGCTTTTAAGTGTTTTTCTTCTCATGTTTTGCGCACACCACACACACTTTAGCTCACACATATGCACAGGTGGGCACGGTATAATTTACTCTAATCCGTGCTATTGCTTCTTCAATAGTTCTATGACAATGAGGCCCAGACGCTCTTCCCGACTAGCTGAGAGGAAAGAAGCCCCGGAAACTTCTAACAAAATCACTCTTGAGGACATATCTTCTTCGTCTGATCCTGAATGGGACAGTGAGGGTCCAGACTACGGGGTTGGAGATCGAGAAAGCAACGAGGCGTCTTCGGAGAACGAGGTTTCTCTGGGTTTTGAGGAGGAAGGAGGGATCGGTGACGATCGAGCCCCTGACGAATTTGACTCAGCCATTATATTGGAATCACCACCAGATTCCGTAGAATCGACAATCGACAACGACCGACTTGTTCGAATTTGCTTAAAGTATGGAATAATGAAAAGGGACACCCTAGTGCCCTCACGCTCTAACCGTCCCCACAACCCTCCAGAAGGATATATGACGGTCACTCGATTAATGTGCATGGTCGGTGCCATTCCTCCATTCTCTCCATTCATTGTTGATTTTTTAAGACAAATGCGGATTGCCCCCATGCAATTGCACCCCAATTCATATGCCTATCTGCACACCTTGTACATAGCATATCGTGAAATCCTAGGCATAGAGCTCACGTTCGATGACGTTCACTTCTTCTATAATTTCAAGCATCGGACTCGAGAGACTCCATCCTTCTGCTACTTTGAATCAGTCCCAAAAAGGAAGATAATCTCTGCACCATTCAGCAGTAAAGCTGGAGATTCCAGACTAGAATGGTTCTACGTGAAGCAACAGCCTGGATGCGCTAGGAGATGGACAAAATCAAGTAAAGCGTTGATTTTCTAAATCCGGACTCTATACACTTGAATCATCACCCTGACCTGTTTTCCTTTTTGTTTGCAGTCGACAATCCCAAACAGATATCAGATCAGGTGTTCTTTGATCGGATGCACCGACTTCTTAATGGCGATCAAAAATTCTTGACTATCGACGAGGTCCTTAAAGATGAATACCTTCACTTTCATGGGCTGCTATCCGTTTTTCGTAGCATCGGTCATGGGACGGTCCCTTACGCATACATTCCTCCAGTGGAGATAGTTCCAGAGACAGGAGAAGGCTCGGGAATTCCTACAGTGCCTCTTCAAACTTCACCTTCTCCGTCTTCCACACAAGATGATGAATTGGCTAATCTGGCCGAAAAGCATCGTGAAGGGTATATTGCCCCCGAGGAAACTACTTCTCTAGACAAGTCAAAATCCTCCCAAGAGTCGCCACTTCATGCTTCCGAAGGGGATGTTCCTAGTACTGATGAGCACATATTTCAGGGTTTGGGGGATCTCCCCTTACCTGAGACTATATATACTTCGGAGGATTTCAGGAAGGATCCTTTAGTCTTCACCTCTTCTGAAGAGACCACTCCCGCTAAGGCCAAAGTGCCTCCCCGCACTAGTCTAGCTTCAGACTCGGGTTGGTTGGGGGGAAACACACCACTTAGGATACACTTTACACCACAGCATTAGCATTCATTGCACTTCTTTCTCCATGAATCCACTAATTCTAAACTTCGTTTATTTTATCGTGCAGGTACAATGTCTCGATCCTACTATGATATAAGAAAACTTCATCGCAGCATGTCCAATCCTCCTCAAGATGTCGAGTATGATCGCCGGGATGACCGTGGTAGGGAGGAGAGAAGACCTTATGATCCCTATCGTTCTCGACCTTCACGTTCCCGCTCACCAGTTCGATCGGAACAAGAGAAATATAAGAGCTATCAAAGCCGCAGGGAGGAGGACAGACCACCATCCAAAGACTCCACTTCCTCCCATGAAAAGCGGAGTAGAGAGAGAACTCCTCCGAAAGAAACCGGGTCTCGAAGTAAGCACAAGGTCCCTGCCACTAAACGACCTAGAACGGACAAAGAGACTACTGAATTCTCTTCTCATAGGGACACCGAATTATCAATTCCCGCTCCTCCCCCACTAGATGCGGGAACTGCAGTCAAGCTGGCGTATTTAGAGGAGCAATTTCCCGAGCACTACTTCGAGACTTTGACCTTTCTACCTACCCTTGAACCTATTTCTTCTAATTGGGCAGATGAGGCCAAAGCAAAGATTGATTTGGTGGAAAAACAATATATCGAGATGTTCAAGTATTCACGCAATCTTTCTAGAATCATCCGCACTCTAATGACAAATGCTGATTCAATGCAAAAGACCGCGGAGGAGGATGCTAAGGCCTTAAAAGCTCTAGGAAAAGATTTGGAAGACACTCAAGCTCAGCTAGCGGTCGCTCAAAGGAACGCTTCTAATTTCAAACAACAGTTCGAGGACATGCAAAAACGTTATCATGATCTGCTTGAGTCTCATACTCAGGAGCGTTCTGAACTAAAAAAGCAAGCTGACGAGGCCAAGTCAGAAGCTGCTAAGACACGCCTTGCTTATGCTGAGCTTGAACGGAAAAACGCCGAGTTAGCAAAGAGAAGTGCTGAATTAGAAAAGAAGAACGCTGACTTGGCTTCAAAGTTGCTGGAGGCAGAGAATAGGGCTGCTCTGGCCGAGGGCAATGTGGAGTGTGCTATTAAATCTGCGGAGGAAGCCCGCAAGCAACTATCAGAGGCGGAGGCTGATATTCAGGGCTTCGGCGAGCTAATGATTGAATTCTTCGCACACATTATTCGTCGTCGAAACATTTCTTGGATCGAGGACTATCCATCCACTCTGGTTCAAGTATGGAATCAAATCGTTGAGTGGGAAAAAGAAGAACTTAAGGTCGATTCCCTCGATGAAGATAAACTGATGGAGAAATACTTGAGAGATGATGAACCGGAGCGCCTAGATGAAGGGCGCCGCCTCATTGCTGAGGCCATGGAAGAAGAGAGACGGAAGTCTAAACAAAAAACCATTCTCGAAGCTGGTTCCTCTTCTTCTACTCCCGCAACTCCCGAAGTAGAAGGGTATGATCCCGAAAATCCGGGAATTCCCCGAACAACTCTGCTATCTCCCATTCCTGAAATAACCCCAGAGGTAGTAGTCACCCCCGCTGAAAAGTCTTCGGAAGGTATCCCTATCTTTTCTCCTCAATTTGCCAAAGCTATTACTACCTTTCGCTACGTGATTGAACATTCGATGAGAGACCCATTGTTTTCGCCTGAGTTGATAATTGTTGCTTCTCATTCTGTAGGTATCAAATCATCCGAAAAGACAGATGTAGCTCAAGGAGCTGCCGCTGGGACAAAGCCCGCAGATGGGGCCAAAAAAGGGGAAGACAAGGCTGCTTCTATAGACTTGGGAGAAGGAAATGAGCCAACTAAGGTCTCCACTCCCCATGATGAGGAAATGATAGCGGCTTTAAAGGACGATGGCGGAGACGGGGGGCATGAAGAGGAACCAGAAGTTGCAATAACTGGGGAGTCAAAAAGTGCTGATGACGTTACCTTGGCTGCAATGAAGGCTGACCAAGACAAGCGTTTGCAATTAAAGGCCGAAGAACTAGACCCTGAGGTCCTCAAGCCCCTCGCGGTTGTGGATGCGGGTTCAAGGTTAGTTGTTAAGCTCTCAACTAGATCTATTACAGAAGAACTTGCTAAAAAATCTTCTCTTGATTCCAGTGCCCCGCCCTCCGGGAAGAAGTCTACTGGCTCTAGTACCGCATCTTCAGGGAAAAAGAAATCAAAACGAATCTTGACCGAAGCCGAGAAGGAAGCAAAGGATGCGGAGAAAGCCGCCAAGAAATCCAAGGCTCATTCCAAATCTAAATAGTGGATTGCCTTGTATCTTTTTAGCATTTTTGTGAACCAATAATTGCTGCTACAAAAGCAGCTCCTGCACTTTCTTTTTTAGCTATTTCCCTGTTCAAATTCATTCAGTTGTAAATAAAAATAACTCATTTTTTGCAATGTTTGTTTGTTGGTAGTTCTGCACTTATGTAAAAATGCATGTCTATAGTTATGAAACGAAGTTGTGGAGGGGGGAAATATTCGTATGCATACGTGTCCCCAGTCAATTCCCACAAATTATTTAATGCTTAATCAAGCAATCTGAATGCTCCCAATTCTTTGACGGGATAGCACTTCCTGTGTCGTCAGTACCTGTCGTTTTTTCTGGCATTTCTTTTATACTCTCTCTCTTTCTCTTGAGAGTTAGAGTTCGAGCTTAGTCATCTATTCATTCCCCGGTCTTTCAACGGGGAAAGATTTCTTTCTCAGCGCTCGGTCGGAGACGCCTTTATACTCTCTTTCTCTCTGGAAAGTTAGAGTTAGGAAGAGGATTTCTTTTTCAGCGCTCAGTCGGAGACGCTTTTATACTCTCTCTTTCTCTGGAGAGTTAGAGTTAGGAAGAGGATTTCTTTTTCAGCGCTCAGTCGGAGACGCTTTTATACTCTCTCTCTTTCTCTGGAGAGTTAGAGTTAGGAAGAGGATTTCTTTTTCAGTGCTCAGTCGGAGACGCTTTTATACTCTCTCTCTTTCTCTGGAGAGTTAGAGTTAAGAATGTCGTTTTCTCATTCTTATATGTCTTATCGCACAAATAATCGTTGTGCTTCTTTTTGTGTCTAAACTGCTTTCAACCTTTTTAGGCTCTGAGTTATCCTGTATTTTATAATCACGACAAAATAACTGATGAATGTAAATGCATAAAAGTAAATAACACACAATATTTTTATAGTGGTTCGGCTAAGTCGTTGCCTACATCCACTTTATAGTTTTTCATTCATATCTTCAGATTTTCCCGAGGCAAGTCGTGCCTTATTACAAGGTTCATAAGAAAAATAACACAAAGTACAGCATCTCTAATTCAAATATCGCATTAAGTGTTGGGCATTCCATGCTCTGGGGACTTCTTCGCCATCCACGGTCGTTAACTTGAAGGTTCCTTTTTCAAGTTTCCGTTGAATGACAAAGGGTCCTTCCCATTTCGGACCAAGGTGAGGAAGGGATGGAAAGACTCTCTTTAGCACCAAATCTCCTGGTTCAAAAGTCCTGAGGCGAACTTTTTTGTCGTAATAGCATGCCATCTGACGCCGATGTCTTGCTGCACGCAAATCTGCTTCGTCCCTTTTCTCTTCAACTTCATCAAGAGACTCAAGTAAAAGTGCCCGATTTGTCATCGGGTCATAATATGTCACCCTATGGGAAGGAACTTCTAGTTCAACTGGAATTACAGCTTCTGAACCAAAGGAGAGAGAGAAAGGGGTATGACCGGTGGCCGTTTTAAATGTTGTTCGATATGCCCACAAAGCTAAGGGGAATTCATCAACCCACTTTGCCTTTGCACGCTCTAATCGCTTCTTGAGGATGGATTTTATTACTTTGTTTATTGCCTCTACTTGCCCATTCGATTGCGGATAGGCAACTGCAGTATATCGTTTGTCTATTTTATACTTCTGGCAAAAATTTCTGAATTCAGTGCTATCAAATTGGGTCCCATTGTCAGTTATGATCGTCCTTGGGATCCCGAATCGCCATATAATATTTCTGACCACAAAACTTATCACCTTTCTTGTTGTGATCTTGGTCAAGGGCTCAGCTTCCACCCACTTCGTAAAATAGTCCACGGGTACTATTGCATACTTAGCTCCTCCTTTAGCAATTGGTAGAACACCAATGATATCAATTCCCCATGCGGCAAATGGCCAAGGACTCACCATTGATTTAAGCTGGGTTGACGGTGCCCTGGGGATTTTGGCGAATCTCTGGCACTTATCGCAGCGTCGTGAATAATCAGCTGCATCTTTGTTGATCGTAGGCCAGAAGTATCCGTACCGTAATATTTTCTTTGCTAAAGTTTGACCTCCTGTATGATCTCCACGCTCACCCTCGTGTACTTCTCTTAGTACACGCTTGATGTCGTCGTGTGCTATACATCGTAACAGGGGCATAGAAAATCCTTGTCTATAGAGAATATCATCTTGTATGACATATCTGGTAGCTTTGCGGACTACAGCTCTTTTCTCACTCTTCTTTGATGGGAGTGTCCCATTCTTAAGGAAATTCTTAATTGGAGTCATCCATGACTCCTTCTCTGGTTCCGCTTCAAAAGCGAATTCAATTTCCATTGACTCAAAGCTTGGCGATTCCAACGTTTCAATTGGAATTACTTCAGTCTCTTCTGGATTGTCGGAACTAGCCAGCTTTGCCAGTCTATCCGCTTTCTGGTTTTCAACCCTGGGAATATGTGTTATATTGTACCGCTCTAAGCTATTCAATAGCTCTTTCACTTTCTTGAGGTAGGCGATAAGTCGAGGTCCTCGAGCCACAAATTCCTCTCGCACTTGGCAAACAACAATTTTAGAGTCACAAAATATGTCCAACATTTTTACTCCAAGGTCTTTAGCAAGTTTCAGCCCGGCAATCAGGCCTTCATATTCAGAGTCATTGTTAGTTGCTGAAAATTCTAATCGCAGGGCGTAATATAACGACCGTCCCTCGGGAGTGACTAAGACAATTCCAGCTCCGGACCTTCGGTCATTCTTGGCTCCATCTGTATATAATTTCCACGGATTCATCTCTAGCTCATCCTCGGCTTTAACCACTCTGTCATTGATTATTTCCTCCTCTGGAATGGTGAACTCCGCAATAAAGTCTGCTAGAGCTTGCCCCCTGATTGACTTTCGTGGTTGAAAATTCAAATCAAACTGACTTAGTTCTATGTTCCATTTGATCAACCTTCCCGATGCTTCGGGTCTCTGCAATACCTGCCTCAAGGGCTGGTCGGTGTATATGGTTATTGGATGGGCTTGGAAATAGTGACGAAGTTTTCGGGATGCGATCAGGAGGCTGTAAGCAAGCTTCTCAATTTTTGGGTAGTTGCGCTCTGCCGCTGCTAATTTCTTGCTTACATAATACACTGGCCTTTGTACTTTGTTTTCTTCTCGAACCAGGGCTGTGCTGACAGCGTGAGCCGAGACTGCCAAGTAAACAAACAATTCTTCACGATCTATGGGCTTTGATAAAATCGGTGGTTTCTCTAGCAATTCCAACAGATTTCGAAAGGCCTCAACACAATCCGGAGTCCACTCGAAGTTCTTCTTTCCCCTTTTAATCAAATCAAAAAACGGAACACATTTATCTGTGGCTTTGGAGATGAATCTACTTAGCGCCGCTACTTTCCCTGCAAGACTTTGGACGTCCTTAATTCTCCTCGGTTCTTGGATATTTCTAATTGCTGCTATCTGGCTAGGGTTGATTTCAATTCCTCGGGAACTCACAATGAAGCCAAGGAACTTTCCCGATGCCACTCCAAACGAGCATTTCAGAGGATTCAATTTCATCCGGTACTTTCGCAAGATACCAAACATTTCCGCCAAGTCTTGCGTATGGCTGGAAGACTGCTTTGATTTGACAAGCATATCGTCCACATAAACTTCCATAGTTTTTCCTATTTGATCATAAAACATTCTGTTTACCAAGCGCTGATAAGTAGCTCCAGCGTTTTTTAATCCGAATGGCATTACAACATAACAATATAACCCCAAATTCGTAATGAAGCTCGTATGTTCTTGGTCTGGTACGTGCATAGGAATTTGGTTGTATCCAGAATATGCGTCCATGAAAGAGAGAAGTTCATGACCTGCTGTCGAGTCTGCAAGCTGGTCAATCCTGGGAAGTGGGAAACTATCTTTCGGGCAAGCTTTATTTAAATCTGAAAAGTCAATGCAAGTCCGCCACTTTCCGTTTGGCTTCTTTACTAAGACGGGATTCGATATCCAGTCGGGATATGTCGAATCTCGAATGAATCCATTCTGCTTCAACTTCTCTACTTCCTCTTTGAGAGCAGCCGACCTCTCTGGGCCCAGCATGCGTATCTTTTGCTTCACAGGTGGATGCTTCGGATTTACATTCAATTTGTGACTTATAATGGATGGCGATATCCCACACATATCAGCATGGGTCCAGGCAAACACGTCTAGGTTTGCCTTCAAGAAGTCCGTTAGTTCTTTAGCTCGACGTGGATCCAATTGAGAACCAATTTTCAAAACTTTTGTCGGATCAGCTTCATCAATGGGAATTTCCACTGTCGCTTCATTAGGAGTTGCATTCCTAGCCTCTGGTTCCTCGTCTTTTCTGGGATCCAGGTCTTCAGGTGTTCCTTTGGGCAACTCCTTTGGGGTCAATTTCTCTAATTGCTATGCCGAGTCCCCTTTTGAGGGAGACGAGGCATCCTTACTCTCAACGTTAAGTCCTTTCATCAACATCTATAACTCGGCCACATAGCAGGCCCGTCCGGAAACATGATCCCCCCTCATTACTCCAGTTCCGGCTTCGGTTGGGAACTTAAGTAACAAGCACCAAGGGGCGATACAAACTCTAAATTCAGCGAGGGCAGGTCTCCCCAGAAATGCGTTATAAGGCGAATCTACATCCAATACTACGAACTGAAGCATTCGCACTCTTCTACGTTCTCCTTGCCCCAGGGTCACGGGCAACTCTATGTATCCCATGGGAGCTGTCGACGCCCCGTTGAAGCCTCTGATCCATCCTTCACAAGGCTTCAGATCTTCGGACTCAAGCTTCATCTGATCAAATGATTTCTTGAACAAAATATTAACGGAACTTCCGTTGTCTACTAATACCTTATGGACCAAGGCCGGCCCAATGGTGGTAGTAATAACCAACGGATCATTGGTGGGTGATTGTATCCCAGTATTGTCTCGGCTTCGAAATACCACGTCGTCAAACATGGTCTTCTGTTGTTTTATGGGGGTGACATCTTCCAAATCATCACCTTCATTCACGTCTAGATGCTTGGCAGCATTCACATATTGATCCATTGATCTGAAACTTCGGATTGCCGGGTGAGGTCCGCCTACTATGGAGTTGATGACAATTCCTTTACCTTTCTGCTGCGCTGTAGGCTTGGGAGCAGGTAGGATCTGTTTTGGAGCCTGCTCTCCTTGCCCCCTGTCCCTCGGGGCAATCTTGTACTCATCCAACTTTCCTTCACGCAGCAGCTTCTCAATCACCTCCCTCGAATGCCGACATTCATTGGTCGAATGCCCATGAGTTCCGTGAAACAAGCAAAATTTCCCTGTCGCCATTTCTTTCTCGGTCGAATCACGAGGTGGCGGTCTTTTGTACTATAACACATTGTACGTATCCAGGTAAATATTTTCCAGGGTGTCGTTTAATGGTGTATAATTCTCGTAGTTCTGGAACCGGGGTCTTTTGTTAGGATCACTTCCCCTATTTCTGTTTCTTCTGTTACCGTTTGGATTACGATTATTGTTGTTGTTACCCCCGCTTCCAGCATTGCTGTTTCCACCCTTGTTTCCTACATTTACTTCAACCTTGCCAGAACTTTCCCCCGACTGCTTCACGGCGATATTACTCTGCACATTCTCCTTTGAAGCCGTCTCAGACTTTCTCTTTCGGTTTGCCCTGGCCTCCTCTCGTCTTAGATAAATATCGGCTTTTTCGTAGAATATCTCCCTTGTGGAAGGTGTTTTCCCAGAAAGGTAATCTCCGAACTCAGATTCAGGATCAACTCCTTCCTTCAATGCCATCAGGATAGTGGGCTCGTGCGGGTCACTGACCTCAGTCACAGCTTGATTAAAACGGTCAAGATATGCCCTCAAAGACTCTCCTGGTGCCTGTTTAATTCTCGATAATTCAATAACACTTTTGGACTTTCGGGCATGGAGAAGGAACTGGTTCATGAAACGCTCGCTTAGTTCCTTGTAATTTGAAATCGAACGAGGAGGAAGTCGGGTAAACCAGAACAGTGCCACATCTTCTAAGTAGATTGGGAACGCTTTGCACTTTACTTCATCAGGGGCAGCAGCAGCATTCATGAGCCATGAGTACCGCATTAAATGCTGTCCCGGATCAGTCCTTCCGTTGTATTTGTCCATCTGTGGCAAGTTAAAGCGTCGGGGAAATTGGAAGTCGAGGATATCATCGGTGAAGGGAGTATGGCTTCGCTCAATGCCATAATCTTCATTTGTATAATTCCGGCTCTCGGACATGATCTGGCGAACCATTGCCTGTACATCAGCATTAGTTAGGGGTCGCTCAGGTTCCCTGGCCCTAGTATCCGAATTCCTTCTGGGCTCTTGTTCAGGAGATGCCCTTCTTCTTCGTGCTGCCTCTGCTCGATTCCGTTCCCTGCGCTCCCGGTCGATCTCGGGAGGAGGGGACTGGAGTCTTTGCCCCCGAGTGGGGTCATTGTTTCCTAATGCTCGTGCAATATCCTCACGAGATCCCAAAGATCCAAATGTTAGCTGCTCCACGTTCTGAGGTCGTTCGAGTGGCCTTCGTTCACGGGGCCTCTCTTCCTCGGAAGATGAAGATTGATCAACTGGTGTGTGACGAACCGGTGATGGAGTTCACTGTCGACGGAGTTCACTAATCTCCCGACTCATGAGTCTCATATTTTCCTGCATCATGAGATTAGTTCGCTCGTGAACATTCATAGCCTCCCTTGTGCTCTCAAGCATGTCAAGCAAGCGCGAGAAATCTCCTTGAGTGATGGGCGCAGATGGACTGACCTGATCACCAACCCTGGTGGCTGGAATTGGAGCATTCGTAGGGACTCGAGTAGAGGTTCCAGCTTCACCAAGCATCGGGTCGGATCGGAGGTAGGAGGTCGGATCGGTTCGAAGCTGGGGGGCCTGGTCGGATCGGTACGTGGCAAGCAGCTCGGGTCGGTTCAGATTGGGGGAATGTACTGCTTCAGAATCTCCTACCCGGATCGGATCGGAGTTTTCCCCCTGCTGGCGGCTCGGATTTCCTGCATTGGTTCTTCCTGCTGCTGAACTCTGCCCCCGAGACCTTGTTACAACAGCATTTTGCTGATCTTCGCCAGCCCCATTTCCTCGAACAGACTGAACTTCCTTGCCTTTTCCTTTGGCCATGAGTTTTTGACAATCACTTCAACAAATATAAAAAAGCGGAGAAACTTAAGGATTCACTTCTTTGAACTCGGCGGTCCAAAAAGTAGAAAGAGATCCCGGAAAATAAAGAATTTAGATGAGGATTCTCAGTGAAAGCACCAAAATGTTAGACCCAAAAGTGGTTCTAACACCCAAATTGACTAAAAGCAAATAAGATGAGATAAAAATAAAAATGAACACACAGGATTTATAGTGGTTCGGCGAAGAAGTGCCTACGTCCACTTATCTTTCACTATATTCAATGATTCAGTTGCAAATACAATGTAATTGTTACTTGATTTCACTCACAACTCGCTTATATTCACTCAATAGATTAAAACAAATAATGAAAGAAGATTTGGATTCTCCGGGAGCAATGGAGTTCGGATTATGGAGGTAGTTGAATTCTCAAAGTGCCTCAAAAAAGATCCTTCTCTTTGTCTCCAGACGGGGTATTTATAGGTGTGAATTTGCTCAAAACCCGATCCGGATCGGAGCCACGTGTCGTCCATCCCATTAGCCTCGGGTTCGGATGGATTACTGCGCTGACAACGCATCAAAATAGTGAACGTTATGGGTAGGAACTGGTCACAGCCGGTCCGGATATCCAGGCGCTTTTGCAGGAGAATGATATGGAACATGGGTTCGGGTCGGAGACGCACAGACAAGGGGTTCGGATCGGGATATCCGATCCGACCCGGATTGGCTTGGATGCAACGCTCTCTTCTTCTCTAATCTACTCCGCTCCGATCCATTTTCGTGGCAAACAGGTGGCTTTCCGATCCAGTCGAGATCATGTTGCCCTCCGATCCGATTAGATATACCTTACCAATTTCCTCAGCAGCAGTTCACCGATCCGAACAGAAAGCTCTATCCGACCCGAACCGATATGTTGCTCTGACCCGACCCGAACAACTGCAGCTATCCAATCTGGATTGTAGTGTCTTCTCCAATCCGAACCGAAGTCTTCTAATTAAAAATGCCCTTCAATGTCTGGTTTCTTGACTTTGTGTTGCCTAGTTCACAAAGTAGGCTAACAATGACCATACTGCATAAATTAAGGACTAACAGTATGGAAGAGATACAGTTGTTATAAGTAAAATATAACTAACAACATATAAGAATAAATTAGTAAAATATAACAACATACATATATGAGCATGTTGACTACTGCATAATAAAAGACTAACACTAACAGCATACCTAAAAGACTAAAATGTATGGAAGAGATATAGAATACAATCGGGTTTGATAGGTCACAATCGGGTTAGTGGGTCAACCATAAACCTATCCGTTTATAAACGAGTCAAATTTAGGTTGACCCTAAAATGACCAGCCAACTAATAGGGTCGGGTTAACCTGTTAATTTCTAAGCGGGTTTCGGGTCGGGTCACGGGCCGTGTAGGAAATTGATAGCCCAAATGGTATGTTTGAAGAAATCAATGTACATGACCATCTAGAAATACTCTATCATTCATCCGTCCATATAAATTGTCCTAGGGCTGGACAAACCGAAGGCACCATCCCGTCAATCCATCTTGGGCAAAGTCTACCTAGGATTAATTGTTAGACCGAAATCTGATTTCGTGTATAAACCGCAATCAAACAGCATTGTAATAGTTTTCTTAGGATTTAAGAAACTATAAAGTGGACGTAGGCTTGGATTGAGCCGAACCACTATAAAAATCTCGTGTGTCTCCTATTATTTTACTGCTTTTTCTGCATTTATTCTGTGATTGTGAGGTTTTCACATAGAGTTTGGGTGTTAGGCCCAGATTTCGGTCTAACATTTTGGCGCGCCAGGAAGGGGGGCACACAACAACTTCAACGTCTGCTTGGATTATTTGGCTATTGGATCGATGGCTAAGCGAACGATTTCCCGTGTTGAAGGCGAAAGCACGAGAAACGAAGCAAGCCATGAAGCTTCCTCACATGAAAACCCGTCAGCATATTTGACGCGAGAAGAGATGGATGGCGTTCTCGATGAATTGAGAACCCAGATGGCTAGGCAAGATGATCTCCTTCGCAAACAACAGGAGATGATCGACCAATTCTTCGCTCGGATGGAAGGTAGGCCGAGTGGCAACACACAACTCGCTGGAAATAGCACGGAAATAGCCCCAGCAGCAGTTGCAAACCGGATCGGTTCGGATCCGATCCGAACCAAGGGCCAAAACTTGAATCAAACGCAGATGGAAATGGGGGGCAATCCGAACCGCCACCTTACATGAGCTTGGGGGCAGCAGCCTCCCCTCTGGAAATCAAGACTTCGCTCCAGCACGACCTACCTCTGCACCGGTTCGGATCGGCAATTCCACACAGCTTCAGCATCAAGCTCCCCGGTTCGGAACAGGCGAACCTGTTCGGATCGGCACCTCCGATCCGAACCGTGCACCTCTTCATAACCTCCCTCGCTTCTCCGAACCGCAGCAAGGGGGCACCTCCGAACCGAACCGGATGGCCTTCCAAGCTCCCTATACCTCTCTGAACTCTTCTGGGCTCAACGCTGGGGTCACCAGCTCCGAACTAGGCAACTTGCAACAGCTCTTTGAAGGCGACCGGCTCGCCAATCTCATTGAACGCCTTTCGAGAGGCCGCATTTATCAGAATGACATGGATGATGTCAATCACAATCCATTCACACAGGAAATCAGGAATTCCCGCAATCCTCCAGATTTCAAACTTCCACAACTGGAACCCTACAACGGCAGGGCAGATCCTACCGTGCACCTAATGCGCTATAAACGGCATATGGAAGTTCAATCGGCGTCGGAAAACGTCATGGCTAAATGCTTTCCCCTCTTTTTGACTGATATTGCTGTTATGTGGTTTCGGCAGCTGGAATCTGAATCGATCAACAGCTGGAACATGTTGGTCGCTCGCTTTATTGAACAGTTTCGAGTCCATATCGCTTGACCCAAGAATGTAATGTCACTAACTACAATCAAGCAGAGGCCTAAAGAAACTCTGCGGTCATTTCTGGAAAGGTTCAACATTGTAGCAGCATCAGTTGATCGACCTGAGCATCTATGGTATTGATGGCGGCAGTATCCAGCGTTCTAGACAACTCAGAGTTTAAAAAATCCTTGTACCGAGACCCACCAAGGAATCTCAGCGAATTCTATCTTGAATCGGATAGGTTTTTGCGTGAAGAAGACGCAACGTCCAAAAAGAAAATTCTCGATGTTAACATACTCAAAGACGGAGAACCGTCTGATTCTGATAAAGGCAAAGGAAAAGCTGCCGTCAAGAATGACCGCAACGCTCAGCCCCGGAGAGGACCCAGATATGAAAAGTACACAGAACTCAATTCGTCACTAACCGACATCTACGTGAACACAAACGGTGACATCCCCTATCCAAAGCCTCCCAGGAGGGAGCCATCGCAAAGAGAACGCGATTCTGGGAAATATTGCATATTTCACGATATGGACGGTCATGACACAAATGACTGTAGACACTTGCGAGATCTGATTGAGGAACGGGTTAGACGTGGAGAGCTACCCGAGTATGTGAAACAACCAACAGCACCTGTACCTGTGCTGCCACCACCTGCTCCCCGGAGAGGGAATGACCCTGGAACGAGCTCCCATCGGCTCGTCATCAACTGATTTGGATTGGATCACTCTGCGTTTTCAGCATTTCTTAGGATTTAAGATATGTCTCTTTGCTTTCTTTAGGTTTTCCGATTGGCTAATTCGGAGTACACACGTTCGGGGTTAGGATTTAGCTCCAAATCGTGCTCTGCACTCGATGACAAACCAATCAGGATTTGCTTTGGTTTTGTACTTTGAATTGAATAAGGAAGGACTTTCCGAGCATGGATTATGTTTGGCAATTTAAGTGTCTTGTCAGGTTGTGGCAGGATTCTCAATCTTAACTAAAGTATGGCTTATACTTATCTCAGACCCCTAGGCATGGATTATGCCGAGGGACAGACTGTCTTGTCAGGTTTTGGCAAGCATAGCTCTATCCCGACATGAGTATGGATTGTACTCACTAGGATTCTTAAGTATGGATTGTACTCTGGAACGGCTTATTGTTTTGTCAGGATCTGGCAAAGGAACTCAATAAAACTCGAGTATGGTTTATGCTCAGTTTGAACTTCCTGGTATGGCTTATACCCGGAAGGTTAGGTCCCTCGTCAGGTTTTGGCAGGATGATTCGAACGTATCTTGAGTATGGTTTATGCTCAAACAAACGCCCAAGCATGGTTTATGATCGAAAAAGTAATGGGTTTTGTTAGGTTTTGACATAGCTGTTTGCTTTCTCTTCTTCGCAGGTATGGATTATACTTGCAGCTGGCAGGCCCGGCGTGGCCTTGGATTATCCAGAACACATCTTCCTTCAACCAGCAAGATATGTTCTGGGGGGCAAAATGTTGACCCACTTTTTAGTCAAAGCAGTCACACATGGAATCTCTTCTCCACAATACACTCAAGCGTTGGGAATATCGTCAGAAGACATGAAGTGATTTGGTCGAAATCGCATCACAAACAAAGAAAGGCCCGGAACTCCTACCAGACGGCCTTTTTTGGGCCCGAAATCAGCAATTACAAAGCTAAGCTCTATAACTCTTGTAGCTCTCTGAATCAGCTTCAGTTTGAGCTTTGGTTTAGCTCAATCGGACTTACGGTTTGAAAGTTATGCCCGTTTCCGTGAACGCATGCAGAACCGGAAACTTGGAATTTGGAAATTGGCTTGACCTCCCGGATCGGATCGGACCCGCTCCGACTCCACACTTCGAAGATGCTCAGACTTGGATTCCAGCTCACCTCGGTTCGGATCGGATCATCCGAACCCGACCCGCCTTACACACTGCACTGAAGTGCTTCCACTCTTCGGATCGAAGACACCAATTCGGTTCGGATCGGAAGTCCGAACCGACCCGCCTTGCACCAGATGTATAGCAACACGTCTCGCCTTCGGTTGGAATGCTCCGGATCGGTTCGGAAGGAAGAGGACCCGAACCGAACCGCTTTGACCTGCTGCTACACCTCAACTTTGACTTGTTCTCAAGGAGTAACTACTTCCTATTAATCTGGATCGGCTTACACCTGTCCTAGCATGATTTGAAGACCACGTTCTCCACTATCTACGAGATGGCCTCTCCACATGCCACGTGCCCCTCCGATCCGATCCGATTCAGGACTCCCAGCGGCTTCTCTACGCCTATAAATACACCTTTATATGGTCATTTCAGGGGGGCTTTTCGGCTCTCACTCACATTGGCTTCCACCATTGCTTCGCAACAGCAAGGAGGCCGACTCTAATCACTTTAACACGAGGTTATCGTGTATAATTCAACCTCTAATCTCCTCTTTCATATTGTAAACACGAGGATTTCGTGTATAAACCGCAATCAAACAGCATTGTAATAGTTTTCTTAGGATTTAAGAAACTATAAAGTGGACGTAGGCTTGGATTGAGCCGAACCACTATAAAAATCTCGTGTGTCTCCTATTATTTTACTGCTTTTTCTGCATTTATTCTGTGATTGTGAGGTTTTCACATAGAGTTTGGGTGTTAGGCCCAGATTTCGGTCTAACATTAATAGAATAACACTTGCATTTTACTCTGCCTTCGATTTTCTTCAACATAATTTGATTCGCAACGCTTATGTCCACACAAGTTGGCTTCAGATAATAAACCTAATCCTGGTCTCTCCGTATCGACAATGGAAGTATAAAATAGACCAAAACTTTGATAGTCGGTTATTTAATTATCAAAGGAAACATCCATACAACCAACGATTCTATTTCCAAATGGAAATTCTTCCGATCCAGCATCAAGCAACACTGAGCACTTTTAAATTAATTTCTTATTAATTATCATTTCCCCATTTCCATTATCCATTTTCCATATCTTTTCCCTAATATTCTCAAAACCCGCATGCCTTCCACAATTCATGAAAAAACATTTTCTATCAAAAACTATTTATTTTTGATATCCCAGAAAATATCTTTTATCACAATTGGAAAACATTCCCATATATTCCAATATTCTTGTTTTCTATATTAAGAAAATGTAACACCCCGCATTTTTAAGTATAATTAAAAATGAAATAAAATATATGAAAATATGCTTATGATAGGTAAATAATGGTGATGCATAAGAAGAATTAATTAATACATGAAAGAGAAGAAAAATTAGTTCGATAACGGTGTGTGTAACGGAAAAGATAGTAAAATGAGGATAATTAATTCAAGAATCAGGAATTAGGTAAAATGGACATCACCATTGCGTTCCTCTCGAAATTTTACATAAAATAGAGTCTTGAGTTTTCGAAAATCGGAGTCCGGATGAAGAAGTTATGGCCTGTAGAAGATTCAGAAGGTTTCGGTCAGCACAGAACTGGGCAGGTCGACCTGGGGGTCGACCTGGGGGTCGACCTGGGGGTCGACCTGGGGGCCAGGTCGACCAGGGGGTCGACCTGGGGGCCACGTCGACCAGGGGGTCGACCTCGACCAGGGGGTCGACCTGGGGGCCAGGTCGACCAGGGGGTCGACCTGGGAGTCGACCTCTCCCATGGGGGTCGACTATAGTGTCGACCTCCCCCCTACAGGTCGACCTGGTCGACCTGTTTCAGTCCAGAACACGTTTTTGAAGCCCAGGGACGATTTTTGATGGTCCGGATTAGTTTTAGGGTTAATCTGATGGCTGAAATGAATTGCTACACCTATAAAAACAACCTAAGACCTAGCCTTCCCTACACACAATTCTATTCTGCTTCTTCTCTGCCTCTGTTCTAAATAAAAATAAAAATGGCGTCGCTACTCTGCTGGAATCAAAACTAGAAGCTAATCAACATCAATCTAAGCAACTCAATTCAAATTAGAGATTAAAGCTTCTGCAACGATTCTACAACAATTAAAGTTCTTTCTTTAATCCAACCAAGGCAAGTACAGTTATTTTCCGATATAAACGTTAATTCTGATTGTGACATGAATTATAAATCTGAATCTGAGGTTATATCTGTTCTGTTCTGTTTAGATCTTATTTTGTATCTCTTTCCTCTTTCTGTTTTATAGCCAGGCTACCACGAGCCTGATCCAATCTCATAAGAGATTAACATACGCTAAAATGTTTGGGACAATAAAATGAATGATGCATAATTTGGGCATGACCAATAGGTGACTGATTTGAGGAAAGAACATGGACTGTAGCTAGAACATAAATTTGAGACATATGACTGGACATGTTATATTTATAACATAAATGGTAATTGAACATATGACTTGAGATAAAGAGAATATGGCTTAGGTATAAAGATTTACATGAGGGTAGGGTATCTATTAATGTAAATAAACAACTAAGTTAGCGGTCTTTGGAATATATGACATGCATAGTAGTCGATAACTATATTTGGTATAATTTATATATGGATCTTCTGTACTATGCAAGTTTAATAAAAATTGAAACATATGATATATGGTAAATTATGACCATAATCTATGCTATGTAAATGTAATGCAAACATGGGGTATATGATCATATTGTGAATCAAGACTATTATTTATGCATGTGAACTTAGGCAAGATTTATAATTAGGCAAGATATGTTTGTGAAACTTTAAGAAATGATTAAATCTATTATATTTGCCTAATTTGTTAGTTTTGTTACATTGCCTAATCTGCTAGTTCTGTTATATTGCTTAATCTGCTAGTTCTGCTCTACTGCCTAGTCTGCTAGATTTGTTCATCTGCCAAATCTGTCATCTGCTAAGTCTGTTGAAAATGCTAAATCTGCTAGTTTGCTTAATCTGCTAAATCCGTCAAGTCGCCTAATCTGAAAAAAAATCTGTTATCTGCTATATCTGTTGAGTTGATAAAATTAGTCCGCTATTGACATAATCTGAATTGGCTATAGTTATGAATAATTGACCTGTATATTAGGCGTGGGCATAAATGGTAAATCATTAATTAATTGGCCGCAAAGATGAAAATGGCTAACTCGAGGTTAGAATGAGTTTGTGGCGTAATTCTGCCCGGAACCGCCCGGCATATTCCAGTAGTCGCAAACAATAGGTTCTAATGTGAGAAGTTAGTCATAACGTGCTTGAAACCCGAGGATAGACTCAGTTTGCGACAGAAACCTGCCCGGAACCAACCGGCCTAACCAGTAGCCGCAAACTGTCAGTCTAATGCGAGAGGTTAGGGCATTAATATTTAATTAATGAAAATCTGAGATAATTATGATGTCTAAAACGTGTTGGGTAAGGCTAAACCAATTGGACCAATGAATCTGATAAACCCATTTCGTGAATCCGTCGGCCCAATACAAAGTTAGATAATCTGTAACCAGTTAATCTGTAAGTCTGTTAATCTGTAACCAGTTAATCTTTAAGCCTGTTAATCCGAACATCTGATCCGTTAGTCTGAAAACCTGTTAACTTGATTGTCTGATCTGTGAACTAGTTAATCTAAATTTTGTATGTCTGAAACTTGTAGACAAGTTAAGCTAGTCTGGGGACACAAGGTTAGGAGGGGAATTACTTGCGTCATCTGTTGTTTGGGACCCATATTAGTCAGTAACCCTTTCTGGTATCAAAACTTTGACCCAACAGTAAGTAGGGTCCGGGCACGCTTACTGAACTAATTATAAGCGGTTCATTCTGATAATGGCGAGGGGTGTTGATGGTGCGTTCCAACCGGGTCATGTGCGTGCATGGATCCCGGTCTGCCTCTGAGGATGTAAGACGCCGTGACATCTGTAAATAGGTCTGTGCCAATTGGTTGTCACTTTAGGGAGTGATACACCCTACTGTGGGCCGACACAGGATATTTATGTATTAGGGAGCCGATCGCTTGGGGTAGGGTTTTAGGGTACACTTAGTTCTGTCTGTTTCTGTTGGTACCGTCTGTTTCTGTTGGGTGGTAACACCTGTCTGTTTCTGCGTGGTACCGTCTGTTCGGGTAGTAAAGGCCCATTACTAGTGTACACCTAATTCTACATTTTGTTCCGTAGGGATTAATCTGTTTCTGCTTCTGTCTGTTTCTGATCGGGTAGTAAAGGCCCATTACTAGTGTACACCTAATTCTACATTCTGTTCCGTAGGGATTAATCTATTTCTGCTTCTGTCTGTTTCTGATCGGGTATTAAAGGCCCATTATTAGCATTCTGTTTCTGTTAAATTATTCTGTACTCGTTTCTATTTCAGTTTAGACATTAGGGTGACACCTAATTCTGTTATACTAGTATTAGTGCAGAGAAGTGTAAAGAAATAGCTTATGTCATTCTGTTCTTCTGTTACATCTGCTACACCTGTTACAGCTATCTCTCATCCAGATTTATTTTCATGCCATGTTATTATTATCTGTTCATAACTGAAAATCACTGGACTTGCCAGACTTTTTGTCTGACCCTTGTTGTTTCGCCTCCTTTCTTCCGTTCCCCCCAGGTTATCCAAGGAGGGAATACTTTAGCTTGATCCGGATTTCTTCTACTTGAAGTGCTTAAAATATGGCTTGGCTCTGTATAGCTTCCGTTCTATGGGGATTATGATTTTAAACTATGCATTCTGAAGGCTTTTATACAAGACTGATATTTTGTACTTGAATTCTGATAATGTGATTTGAAAGGATGTAACCAAGTTTATTTTGGTTTCTGTTGAAATAAAGTTATAAATTTTTCAAGTACTATTTTATCTGTCGTGTAAGTTTCTGTTCTGTTAACTAAAATGCTCCACCAAAGTTAAGGCATTCCCTTTGTGAGTGACCTTAACGGAGGTGGGTGTTACACTTGGTATCAGAGCTGAAGGTTACCAGATTTGGGTAAAGTTTTTGGAAAACTATTTTCAAAAAAAGTTTTGAAAGGAAGTATTTTCAAAAATAAAGCTTATTTTGAAAAACATGATCCCCAAGAGCCATATATCTTTCCTTCAGTCCTTTTTGTATTGAATCTTTCCTTTTTTCGTTTCAGCAAGTCTGAAGCATCTGAGATACCAGAGGGTGTTCATGTACCCGGTTGGTTTCGTCAATATCTTGAGGCTAGGACCGCCGCCGCAGGTTCAGCAAATAATCCCCCTCCTCCTCCGCCCCCTCCTCGTGCAATTGCTTTCTCAAAGATCTGTAGAGATTTTAGGGCCATGGGTGGAAAGGATTTCAAGGGAACTGAATCATTCATCGAAGCGAGGAACTGGCTCAAAGAAACTGAGGATCTATTCTTTAACTTCGAGGTGGACGATAGGCAGAAGGTACAGTTGGCGGTATGGCTTCTCAAAGACGAAGCTTCCTACTGGTGGGAAGTCACTAACGCCGAGAGGCCGGTTGAGACATGGATGGATTTCAGAACAAGGTTTGAGACAAAATTTCTCTCGCAAGCTGAACGGAGTTTACAACTGGAAAAGTTCTTATCTCTTAAGCAAGGAAGTATGACGGTCAAGGAATACGTCAACCAGTTCAACCAACTAGCTAGGTTCGGATTGGATTTAGTAAACACTCAGCATAAAAAGGCTCTCCGCTTTGTTAAAGGATTGAACGAGCCACCGCACGGCCTAGCCATGACCCACGTACCCATGGGAGCGACTTACGAGAAATTGGTGGACATGGCACTACTGCACGAGGAAGACAAGGGCCCGAAAGAGACAAAGAAGGAAGAACCACAGAATAAGAAAGCAGGGCCCAAAAAGGAAACACAAAAGAAGGATGAGAAGACTGAAGATAAGAAGGGGGAAAAGTGCTTTAATTGTGGGAGCTCGACTCATCTGAACAAGGATTGCAGAAAAAGGAAGGGCACTTGCTTCAACTGTGGAGAGATGGGACACTTCACTAGGGACTGCCCGAAGAGACGAGGGCAAGGAGGGCAGGAGAACACTCTTGAGGTTAGTGGCTAGGATAGAAATAGGAAAATTTCTATAGTAGGTTTAATTTCTTTATCTGATTATGGAGTTAAGACTTTTTCTGATTCTGGTATTTTGATTTTGTAATCGATACTCTGCACTTTAATACTAGTATTATTTCTGAATTCCGTTGTAGATTCAGACCCATAAGGGTTATGGCTCATCTGTTTGAGATTGGGGTTTGATGGATATCTGTGTTAGGCGTCAAGTATGACGCATACATTCTGAGTTTTCGTGGGGTATGATTTTATCATGCTTAACTTCCTAAGAGCCATTAGGGAACCTGATCTGTACCAGTAGTCTGTAAATATCCGAATACTTCTTATAAGATTTCCAGTTTTGACATTGTATAAAGAGGGTAATCCTCTGGGTGTCAATTTGATGTTGGTTTCGGTCTTCAGGGCCGATACTTAGGATCCATGCCTAATGGGAACCAAGTTTTTGTTCTATCTGTACTCGCTTCCATCATTCGACTGTATCCTATCGATCGAATCTTCGAACTTTAGGTAGAAACTAATGGGTGTAAGCATGTGTTTGAGACATGTTATGTTTGATGGTTGCAAGTGGATGCAAGTGGTTGCTAGTGGTTGCCCGTGGATGCATATACACACACTAGGCACTAGATCGGCTCGAAAACACTCTCATACTGCATATGGATGTGTGAGCATTTTTAATTTTTGTGGATGCAAAATGATTGACTCAACACATGGATGTTGCAAATGACTGAATGGTTGTGCACTCATATAGAAATGATATGTATCGAGTAGGAAAATTGCATACATGTTGGACTTATGGCACTGGCATAATTCGCATTAAGGAGGTCAACTGAATCAGTGGACCGCCTGATCTTTGCATTAGACAAGGAACATATACACACACTTCTTGCATATGTTCATACAACATTAGAAATCTCTTAAGGACAATGAATGCCTGTGATTGGTGATTGAGTAGATGGATGATTGGATGGTAGGACACATTCTTCTTAACTTGAAGATTTTGGGGACGAAATCCTTTAAGGAGGGGAGAATGTAACACCCCGCATTTTTAAGTATAATTAAAAATGAAATAAAATATATGAAAATATTCTTATGATAGGTAAATAATGGTGATGCATAAGAAGAATTAATTAATACATGAAAGATAAGAAAAATTAGTTCGATAACGGTGTATGTAACGGAAAAGATAGTAAAATGAGGATAATTAATTAAAGAATCAGGGATTAGGTAAAATGTACATCACCATTGCGTTCCTCTCGAAATTTTACATAAAATAGAGTCCGACTTTTCGAAAATCGGAGTCCGGATGAAGAAGTTATGGTCTATAGAAGATTCAGAAGGTTTCGGTCAGCACAGAACTGGGCAGGTCGACCTGGGGGTCGACCTGGGGCCCAGGTCGACCAGGGGGTCGACCTGGGAGTCGACCTCCTCCATGGGGGTCGACTATAGTGTTGACCTCCCCCCCTACAGGTCGACCTGGTCGGCCTGTTTCAGTCCAGAACACGTTTTTGAAGCCCAGGGACTTTTTTTGATGGTCCAGATTGGTTTTAGGGTTATTCTGATGGCTGAAATGAATTGCTACACCTATAAAAACAACCTAAGACCTAGCCTTCCCTACACACAATTCTATTCTGCTTCTTCTCTACCTCTGTTCTAAATAAAAATAAAAATGGCGTCGCTAATCTGCTGGAATCAAAACTAGAAGCTAATCAACATCAATCTAAGCAACTCAATTCAAATTAGAGATTAAAGCTTCTGCAACAATTCTACAACAATTAAAGTTCTTTCTTTAATCCAACCAAGGCAAGTATAGTTATTTTCCGATATAAACATTAATTCTGATTGTGACATGAATTATAAATCTGAATCTGAGGTTATATCTGTTCTGTTCTGTTTAGATCTTATTTTGTATCTCTTTCCTCTTTCTGTTTTATAGCCAGGCTACCACGAGCCTGAGCCAATCTCATAAGAGATTAACATACGCTAAAATGTTTGGGACAATAAAATGAATGGTGCATAATTTGGGCATGAACAATAGGTGACTGATTTGAGGAAAGAACATGGACTGTAGCTAGAACATAAATTTGAGACATATGACTGGACATGTTATATTTATAACATAAATGGTAATTGAACATATGACTTGAGATAAAGAGAATATGGCTTAGGTATAAAGATTTACATGAGAGTAGGGTATCTATTAATGTAAATAAACAACTAAGTTAGGGGTCTTTGGAATATATGACATGCATAGTAGTCGATAACTATATTTGGTATAATTTATATATGGATCTTCTGTACTATGCAAGTTTAATAAAAATTGAAACATATGATATATGGTAAATTATGACCATAATCAATGCTATGTAAATGTAATGCAAACATGGGGTATATGATCATATTGTGAATCAAGACTATTATTTATGCATGTGAACTTAGGCAAGATTTATAATTAGGCAAGATATGTTTGTGAAACTTTAAGAAATGATTAAATCTGTTATATTTGCCTAATTTGTTAGTTTTGTTACATTGCCTAATCTGCTAGTTCTGTTATATTGCTTAATCTGCTAGTTCTGCTCTACTGCCTAGTCTGCTAGATTTGTTCATCTGCCAAATTTGTCATCTGCTAAGTCTGTTGAAAATGCTAAATCTGCTAGTTTGCTTAATCTGCTAAATCCGTCAAGTCGCCTAATCTGGAAAAAAATCTGTTATCTGCTATATCTTTTGAGTTGATAAAATTAGTCCGCTATTGACATATTCTGAATTGGCTATAGTTATGAATAATTGACCTGTATATTAGGCATGGGCATAAATGGTAAATCATTATTAATTGGCCGCAAAGATGAAAATGGCTAACTCGAGGTTAGAATGAGTTTGCGGCGTAATTCTGCCCGGAACCGCCCGGCATATTCCAGTAGTCGCAAACAATAGGTTCTAATGTGAGAAGTTAGTCATAACGTGCTTGAAACCCGAGGTTAGGCTCAGTTTGCGACAGAAACCTGCCCGGAACCAACCGGCCTAACCAGTAGCCGCAAACTGTCAGTCTAATGTGAGAGGTTTGGGCATTAATATTTAATTAATGAAAATATGAGATAATTATGATGTCTAAAACGTGTTGGGTAAGGCTAAACCAATTGGACCAATGAATCTGATAAACCTGTTTCGTGAATCCGTAGGCCCAATACAAAGTTAGATAATCTGTAACCAGTTAATCTGTAAGTCTGTTAATCTGTAACCAGTTAATCTGTAAGCCTGTTAATCCGAACATCTGATCCGTTAGTCTGAAAACCTGTTAACTTGATTGTCTGATCTGTGAACTAGTTAATCTAAATTTTGTATGTCTGAAACTTGTAGACAAGCTAAGCTAGTCTGGGGACACAAGGTTAGGAGGGGAATTACTTGTGTCATCTGTTGTTTGGGACCCATATTAGTCAGTAACCCTTTCTGGTATAAAAACTTTGACCCAACAGTAAGTAGGGTCCGGGCACGCTTACTCAACTAATTATAAGCAGTTCATTCTGATTATGGTGAGGGGTGTTGATGGTGCGTTCCAACCGGGTCATGTGCGTGCATGGATCCCGATCTGCCTCTGAGGATGTAAGACACCGTGACATCTGTAAATAGGTCTGTGCCAATTGGTTGTCACTTTAGGGAGTGATACACCCTACTGTGGGGCCGACACAGGATATTTATGTATTAGGGAGCCGATCGCTTGGGGTAGGGTTTTAGGGTACACTTAGTTCTGTCTGTTTCTGTTGGTACCGTCTGTTTCTGTTGGGTGGTAACACCTGTCTGTTTCTGCGTGGTACCGTCTGTTCGGGTGGTAAAGGCCCATTACTAGTGTACACCTAATTCTACATTTTGTTCCGTAGGGATTAATCTGTTTCTGCTTCTGTCTGTTTCTGATCGGGTAGTAAAGGCCCATTACTAGTGTACACCTAATTCTACATTCTGTTCCATAGGGATTAATCTGTTTCTACTTCTGTCTGTTTCTGATCGGGTAGTAAAGGCCCATTATTAGCATTCTGTTTCTGTTAAATTATTCTGTACCCGTTTCTGTTTCAGTTTAGACATTAGGGTGACACCTAATTCTGTTATACTAGTATTAGTGCAGAGAAGTGTAAAGAAATAGCTTATGTCATTCTGTTCTTCTGTTACATCTGCTACACCTGTTACAGCTATCTATCATCCAGTTTTATTTTCATGTCATGTTATTATTATCTGTTCATAACTTAAAATCACTGGACTTGCCAGACTTTTTGTCTGACCCTTGTTGTTTCGCCTCCTTTCTTCCGTTCCCCCCAGGTTATCCAAGGAGGGAATACTTTTGCTTGATCCGGATTTCTTCTGCTTGAAGTGCTTAAAGTATGGCTTGGCTCTGTATAGCTTCCGTTCTATGGGGATTATGATTTTAAACTATGCATTCTGAAGGCTTTTATACAAGACTGATATTTTGTACTTGAATACTGATAATGTGATTTGAAAGGATGTAACCAAGTTTATTTCGGTTTCTGTTGAAATAAAGTTGTAAATTTTTCAAGTACTATTTTATCTGTCTTGTAAGTTTCTGTTCTGTTAACTAAAATGCTCCACCAAAGTTAAGGCATTCCCTTTGTGAGTGACCTTAACGGAGGTAGGGTGTTACAGAAAATATAAGTTATTAACATCGGAAAACATTTCCATATTCCATTTCTTAACTTCTCATTTACCAATTCATTTCACTTCGTATTCTTAGTAAACATCTCTGGTTTTATTTGGAAAATGATTCCAAAATCATTTACATGGATTTAACCGGATGTTGTATAAAACAATGTTACAAAAACTCATCCCTTTTCTCATTCATTAACTAACTTTATCTCTAACCAATCCTCACTACCGAATCTTAAACATTCCTCGGTCAATCATGAAGTCAATCAAGTTGGGGTATAATTACCTCTCTAACCATAACTGAACAACATTCTTAACTTCGAAATAGACAAAGCTCACAACTTCAAATATCAACAAAACATTGCTTACGCAACCCTCAAATTCAATTTAAGAATCCACTTCTTTTATTGAAAACATTGATTATAATGATTGCGTTATAATCCCGGCTTCTGAAGTATTAAATTTTAAAATACAAATTTTAGTCGTTGTTTGAATAAATAAATAAATAGATAAATAAATAATTAAATAACTAATAATTAAATTTTGATTGAAACAGAAAGTAAAAAGTACTTTTCTGAATTCGATATAGACGAATTTCAATAAATAACTCACTTTCGAATAATCTATATTTGATGAATATTCCGAACTTCGGAACAAATCTACCATTTCAGGTTAACTCAGATTGCCTTATAACTATAAACATTTGCAAACTATTTGCTTTCAAACTGTTATTCATTTTCAAATAGGAATATCATTCCTTAACAAGAATCTAACCTCGTTATATCAAATAAATCTTGATTTTTATTTGTAAATATCAATACAGATTCAAATCGAGTCACTTTATAAATCCACATCATATTTACTAACACTTTTCTTTTTATATAAAACAATCAATTTTTCTTTTTACATGTATTTACAAGCTATACATTCCATAACTTCTACGATCAACTTTATTTGATTTCTACAAATACACTCTCTTTTAACCAGTCTTGTTTTAAAATAGTTTTATATTATTGCAAAGCATAAATTTTTATTTTCACATCTTTAACTATTGAAATATTAGCTTCTAAACATATTCAATTATAGTTTCATACTAAATAGAATTTAAATGTCCTTTCTGAAATAAATCATTTTAGTAAAATTTGACATGGTCGAATTCCAATTATAGAACCCTTTGAATCTATCTTAACTCAATTTACATTTCGAACATCTAAATAGAATTCATCGTTTCTTTTTTAATCGATCCCCAATTTCCCTTTTTAATTCACATTTGAATTTAGATTCCTCAATTATCAAATGATAAGTATTCTACTTCATTTATAACTTCGTTATTAATAAACTTCTTGCTCTATCAATTAATACAAGTTTCTATTTTCAAGTCCATTTGAAAAGAAATTTCTATTTTGGAAATAAATTTCTTTTTTAAATCTTGAATTCCTTTTTCTACATTCGAAAATATTATATGGTATCTAAATACCAAAATTATAGGTCCAATGTTATTCAAACACAACATAATAAATCACAGATTTTGTATCACATCATATATCACAACAAAATGGAAATCAGTAATATAAATGTTGAGGAATCCAGTAGAATCCTTTATATACCCTTCAACAGTTCATTGATTTATTATGCTCGAATTATTTAATATATTACTTGATTAAACCAGTTATATTTATGTGTTTATCGAAGTTACTGAATTGAAATAAGTTTAATCCTGACTTGGGTGTTTTGTGTTTTGCATGGAACACTCGGGTCAAGCCCCAAGAATTTCAGATTTAAAGATTTCAGCTCGTAAAAGTGGAAAGGAACGTGAAGACGCATATGTGCGCGCAAGGCTCGACTGAAATGTAAATTTTATTTTAAAACTTATGAATGTATTTCATATTCGCGCTATATAAAATTTTTGTAAACTCTGATTTTTCTTGTACAAATAAATTCCGTTATGGGAAATTGTTGACTTTTCTGTCTGTTATTTTATGTTTATTGTGTTTAAATCCTTTAAGCCGATAACAATCCTCGTTTTGAACGCTTCGAGTTAGTTTAATCATCGACTTAGGGCGGTCAAAATGGCGGGTTGTTACACGTTTCCCTGCATCCACATATTTTAATCAACATAAATATCATCAATTTCATTTCAATATAGGATATCATGGTAAACGTAATCAATATTCAACCAATGATTTTAATATATAACTATATCAATCATTTCAACCAATTTATCAACCATTCATCCAAACAACCATCACATAGCATAAAAATTACTTAATATTAATTTTAAACTCGTTTATATAAAGTCTAGACGAGTTAGAGATAGTAAGTTTACTCAAATATTTTTGCAGTTGACGACTCTGATTTTTGTTTCATTTAAAATCAAACAGCTATTTGATTTTATCATGAAATTAAAATAACTTTGTACTCAGCGAAATTAGTTCTACATTGTAGACCTCGTCGTTATGATTCCAACATGACCGGTTTCGTCTGATTCCAACCTCGATCCCAAAGTCATTGGTTTTATAAATTTCACCATAAATATATATAATTTCATATTTAATTATATTTAATTAACCTAATAAAATCAGGTCGTCCAAAATCTGATCCAAAGGCCATAGTTATTTCTCCCTTCTTCGTTCATTCACGCGATGCTGCAGCCCTCAACTTCGAAGTTCACCACGTTCAAAATCAAATCACACCTTCATTTCCAACTAGAACCACTAGAGCTTTGATGAACTCCTCCCCGCGACGACCCCCAACGAGATCTTCCTAACACCCCTCCTTTCGCGCCCCCACAGGGCTGAATCATGCCCCCAAACTAGCATGAAATTGGCCTCGAACGGAATAAAAAAATCCCTCGATTCATGAAAGGAAAATAAGGATCATCCATATGGATCTGTTGGGCTCGAAGAGCTCTTTAGATTTTATGTTAAAATCTTGTTCTGAAATCGTATATAGAAGGAAGGGTTAAGCGACTAAGTAACGAGATTTCGTGGCCATCCATTTAGTTGGAGGCTCCGTGCGTAAGGATTGACAAAGAGACTTAGGGTTTAACATGAAAGGTGTTTACATAGAGAGAATTATATAATATTTTAATAATTTACGAAACTTAAGGCTGAAGTTTCACGTTAAAACCAGCACATTGACTTTCGATCGCAACGAATATTGAAATACTAGCATAACTGAATATTCCGGACACGATGGAACTGGTTTTGTAACACCCATACTTCTATTGGAAATATAAGTCCCACGTTGTGAAAGCCTATGTAAAGTGAGGATTTATATAGTAGAGCCCATCTCTTACTAACGACGAGGCCTTTTAAGGAACAAAACCCCATACCTATATGGTGGCTAAGTTGGAGACAATATCTTGTGTGAACGAAGGTGTGGGTTGTTACAGTGGTATTAGAGCCAATACCCAACCGGAATTATGGCTCGTGTATGGCCACAACGCCTAGATGAGGTGTTCGTGAGCCAATGGGGACGTTGGGCTCTGCAAGGGGAGAATGTAACACCCCTACTTCTAGTGAAAATATAAGTACCACATCGTGGAAGTCTGTGTGAAGTGCAGACTTATATAGTAGAGCCCGTCTCCTACTAACGCTGGGGCCTGTTGAGGAACAAAACCCCACTAGCTAAGTTGGGGACAATATGTTGCGCGAACGGAGGTGCGAGTAGTTACAGGATTCGTCGAATTCCGGGACCGTTTGTAAAACTTCCTTTATAAATTCACACTGTGAATCGATACCCGTTTAAATAGCGCATGATCACTCCAACTCTAATCAATGCGAAATTGAAAATTTTACAATTATTAATCGCTATGGATTAATAAAATTAGTTCCATTGAAATCCGAGTTCGTTTGAAAACTGGTTATTCTTAAGTTCTAAATTAAAATAATTAAATAAAAATCTAAGTGTTTACAATTCGCATGACCAAACGTAAGTCCAAACGATACAAAAATCGAAATTCAATATAACTTAGTAATACAGATCCAATAGCATATGTTTCGTCGCATTCCGAAACTGTTCTCCTGGAATAATATTTTACATGTAAAACAATGCTACTTTGGACACCAAAATACCATATTTTCAAAAATAATGAACTATATGCATATCCTGACTCTAAATGTCAATACGAATTCAAGGGAGTTCGTTTTGCGTTTTAATTCGATCGTTATCTCAAGTTACATACAAATTCCTTTTAAATTAAATTGAATTCATTTAATTAATTGCTATGCAAACTAAGTGCGCGTTTATAGCTACCGTGGTCACATACGATATCAAATCACCACGAAATTTATTTTCATGCTATAATTTAACATTACGGATCCAATGAAATTCCTTTTGTCGAAAACGAAGATCATTTGCAAAAAGGCTATTTTTAAGGCTTAAATAAATTGATAAAATATAAATAAATTCCAAAAACAAATCAATTTAATAATAATAAATTATTATTTTCGTATATATCCGAATAGAACATCATATAGCTCCAAAATAAACATATTTGGATTTATAACTCGATATCATAAAATTTCATCGTTAAATCGATATTCAGTTCATATTAAAATCATTTTATTTTATTTAATCAATCGTTATGGTTTATAAATGATTTCATAACCACTTTCTAAAATTTTGATTTGGACATAATTCAAAATCTACAAGATGCAAATTCGATTTTTCTCTTTTATTAGAAAAATATAGTTCAATAGATTCGAATGTTTCTTGTTTCAAAGAAACCCGACTTATATTGGATTTTGTATATTCCATTAAAGTTCAAAACGTAATATTACGAACTACCGCGACGTTACGATCTCGTTTTAAACTTAACTATAAATTATATGTTCAAACTTGTTCTAAAAAAATTCATTATTATAATTCGAATCTAACTCAATTAAATTTCTTATATTATCTAATTTACACAATGTTGCAAATTTGACTAATTCCCATGTATTTCAGAATTAAATTTACAATTCCACTATTTATATTAATTAAATATTCAAATTTATTGAATATTAGTCGTTTAAATCTCCAGATCAACCTTTTAAATAATTAAATTAATTAATTATTCGGTTACTAAAAATCCGAGTCGTTACAACCATTCTTCTTAGAATTCATATATCATTTTTAGCTCAAATTCTCCTAAATTCTGACGTTGTTCAATTCTTAATGATTTATAACATGTTTACTAAATTAACGCGAATCAGAATGAATTCACGTATTATATTATGAAATTTATCCCTCCATTATGTCTAGTTAGATGTATCTAAAATATTAAATTTCGTAATTTAATTCAACTTTTAAATTTTTAATGTCAAATACAAGACATCGGTTATTGCTACCGAAATCGTGTAAATCGATTAAACGGAGCGACGAGCTTAGACATTTTTGTTACACAATTAATTTGATTACGTCTATGTTGCCTATTCAAATTTTGTTTTCAGGACCTAACATTTCTTATAATTTATCAATTTCGGTTTATTTCATTGAACAAATAATAAATATAACATGTCACTTACAATATATTTTCAAAACAACATACAAGTTCACGTATATATATATATATATGTGTGTATATATATGTATATATGTTTGCTCCAAATTTGGGATCAAACACCAAAGGTGTAAAAGCTACACTTCACCTATTCGGTAGGAAGATGGAACTGCGAAATCGCAAAATAAACGGATAAAAGCAAGTAAGAGCACAAAGGAATTTTTATAGTGGTTCGATTCTCTACGAATCTACGTCCACTTTCAATCCATTCTCATTATGATATTCAAGCTTACAACATATGAATTTTCCCTCATTACAATCATTTCTCTCTTTTAACTCCCTTGACGATTTACTTTCACTTGAATTTGGTGAAGAAAATGAAGAGATCTTTTAGCTTTGTGATGAATCTTCAACCACTTGTGTGCTTTGATTCTTTTCCATGATCTTCATAGATTTCATAGTGAATTAGCATTCAATTTATGCTTTGGAGAGGACTAGAGATCGTTTGAATGATGCTTAAGAGATTTATTATGTAACTTGAATGAGATTGAAGGTCCTTAGATTTGATTGGAGAAAGCTTTTATGATCATTCACTTGGATTTGATCTTCATGAAGTTATAAAAGTGTTGTTGAATCCATGGAAGCCATTAGAGAAGTTGTAGATGAGCTTTGAATTTGACGGAGTCTCCTAGTAGAAATAAATTTTCGGTCCCCCCCTCCAAGTGATTTATGAGGGGTATTTATAGGTGATTTTAGCCCGGGTGGCAATTCTGTAATTATGCAGAAAACGCCATGACTCAACTTCGACATGACCCAACTCTCCATGACTCCACTCGCCATGACCCATGTCTTAGTCTGGACGACATGGATTGAACAATGCGCTACGGCATGAATTCCGTGAACTTACGACATGAAATGGATGCACCATAAAATGGCTCGCGACATGATTGCAACGCCACGTCGCTTGAATGGATTATACTGAAATGCGGCATGGATTGCATTGAAGAGTGGCGGCATCATTAAAGTATTGACAAATTTCCCTTTACAGCTGGCGCTTGAGAATTTGGCTTTAACGTTCTGTTGTTATGTCGCGACAACGCCTTAGTTGAATGTCGTGATAACGTTTGGCTATCTCCTCTTAGTAACGACATATTAAACAACTTTTCATGCATCTAACTTCATAAATAATCCATTCACATTGTGCCACGTGTGAGTTGCTGGAACACTCTATATCCTTTAGCATTATTGATACAAGTAACTGCTGTATTGAATTATTACTACGCCATCTTTTAGTCCACAACGTGATTAAGATATCCAACTCGTCATGGCTTAATGTCCTCGGCATGTCGTATTTTACGGTCTGCTTCTCAGCCTGGCAACAGGTAGCTTCTTATATAATCTGAGTATGTCATATTAACGCCTTGAACCCTTGCCATGTTAGCAACCTTATGTCGCATGTCGTGGCCTGATTGGTAAGCGGACGATCTGATAGCAAAGAGGGCTCCAACGACATGAATTACTTACAACAACATGAGAGGATTACGCCATGAGAGAATAACAACTTGGAGTGTCCTGCATAAACTTCTTCATACATCTTGATGCCATGTGTATCCTTGTATTGCGGCATGAAATGAAGGACATGGCGGCACGTCATGGCTCAGACGACATGATTCATGTCGAAATCGGACGACTTAAGCTATGTCGTGCCTGGCGAATTGCACAATCTCGAAGCATGGCAACGACATGGATCCAGGTCGGCATAAGCGACATGATGACCTACGCCTTGACTGGAAACAATATGATGACTTGCCTTTGACGACAGATGGTACGAATGGACTTAACGGCTTGAATTGTACGTTACGGTTTCGTGTTGTAAAAACACTCGACGACATACGGCATTGTCCACGTTGTGCTGACGGTCTTGAACCAAGTCGTGTGGACGACTTTGAGTCATGTCGCCAGGGCGTATTTGGCGAAACTGCCTGGTTCGTTGCCCATCACGTCGCTGCCGTATTCTTTCTAAACCGCGTTCAACAAACGGTGTTAACATTTGCCCCTCGAAGCTTGTATTTTTTGCTTGTGAGAAATGCGTGCTTCGAAATAAACATCGCTGTTGATATATATTTTGCATTGGGATTCAGTTGTAGCTTTTTGTCTACTATAGCAAATCATTCTTCGAATTTAAATGCTCCATGCTACCTGTTCTATAATCAAAACAAGTTTTTGCTCAATCATGGACTCATATTTTACCGTCGGTCATCCATATCGATAGCAGATTAGTTTAATCATTAAAAATGATATATAGCGAATCTTATTCTAATTTAAATAAAATATTTGCACAGGATTGCTCTACTCAGCGGCTCATAACTCACTGAATACTGTTTGTACAAATACGATATTCAAATTTGAATTTGTATTTAACGCTTGAAATCAACTAATCGACTATGCCGACTGTGGATTTCAAACATTATTGCTCTATAACTTATATGACGGTATATGGTATTTCACATTTGAGAAATACGCGTCTATGATTTATTCTCTGCTTCTCTTTGGAGAATCTTTGATTATCTGTGCCCCGGCTCTGGAGACCATTGTTAGCATTCATTATGCAAAGAATTTTTCTGCTCAATGTTTGTTTGTCATGCTGATTAGTTTCGGCCTTGAAGATTCTGTTGGATGCCCCATGTTTTAGTGAGGACCTTTTAATCCAACGTCTTGTCTTTTCCTTGCGATTGAATCAACATGATGGATTTTATTGAACGTTGTTGATATCTCCTATGGAGAAGTCGCTTTCGCTATGGAAAGAGATTTTTGGTTGTTGCATCGTTTCGCCATGCGAACTCCTGCGAGGTTTGGCTTAAGGCAGCATCGCTCCGCGCTTACGAACTCCCACGCTTCGTCTTTCTTTAGCAAGCTCCCGCGCTTCGTTTCGCGCCTAATGATTCCCGCGAACCATTGGGTTTAGGCTGCATCGCTCCGCGCTTACGAACTCCCACGCTTCGTCTTGCTTTAGCAAGCTCCCGCGCTTCGTTTCGCGCCTACGGATTCCCGCGAACCATTGGGTTTAGGCTGCATCGCTCCGCGCTTACGAACTCCCACGCTTCGTCTTGCTTTAGCAAGCTCCCGCACTTCGTTTCGCGCCAACGGATTCCCGCGAACCATTGGGTTTAGGCTGCATCGCTCCGCGCTTACAAACTCCCATGCTTTGTCTTGCTTTAGCAAGCTCCCGTGCTTCGTTTCGTGCCTATGGATTCCCGCGAACCATTGGGTTTAGGCTGCATCGCTCCGCGCTTAAGAACTCCCATGCTTCATCTTGCTTTAGCAAACTCCCGCGCTTCATTTCGCGCCTACGGATTCCTGCGAACCATTGGGTTAAGGCTGCATCACTCCGCGCTTACGAACTCCCACGCTTCGTCTTGCTTTAGCAAGCTCCCGCGCTTCGTTTCACACCTACGGATTCCCGCGAACCATTGGGTTTAGGCTGCATCGCTCCGCGCTTACGAACTCCCATGCTTCGTCTTGCTTTAGCAAGCTCCCGCGCTTCGTTTCGCGCCTACGGATTCCCGCGAACCATTGGGTTAAGGCTGCATCGCTCCGCGCTTACGAACTCCCACGCTTCGTCTTACTTTAACAAGCTCCCGCGCTTCGTTTCGCATCTACGGATTCCCGCGACCTTTGGGGGATGAGGTTTTGGATCCATGACAGCTTGTTGCTCTATTCGCCGTTTGATTCGTTGGGATTTCCTTGATCAACAGTTGAGTTTGCATTATCGGAGTTGCCTCATTTCGTCGAATCTTGAGGAAGCAAACGCCTACGGAATAGCCTGCAATGTGAAAATCATTTTTTAGCAAACTTTCATGTATATTTTGCAAGTCAGAGATTTTACACAAGCAGGCAACATTTCATTCGTAGCACTTTTGTTCTGCATAATGCATGTAAACCATTATAGACTTTTCACAAGAAAGTAAGACGAAGTGAAGAGTAAATTAATGCAGAGAGGCGATAGTGATCGCTTATTCTGAGTCTCAAATATTAGATCATCATCAACGGTTGTCGGTTGATTATCAGCCTTGGAGTTATCTGAGCAGAAGCTACATTACTTGGACCAAACTGATCATTTGATGTCCCTTGCCCTTGGGGAGCTGCAGAAGGATTTGCATCTTGAGAGTTCTTCACGAATTGTTGTAGACGGTTCTTCATAATCAACTCTTCAATCAATGATTTCAGATGCCTGCATTCGTTGGTGCTGTGGCCCGGTTGATTATGATACCGACAGAACTTCCCGGATTTAGTTAGATGGTTATTCATTTTTATTGGTCGAGGCTCTGGGTAATTTTCTGTGTCCTTTGTGGCAAGGTAGATGTTCTCAGGAGTGTCACTCAGAGGAGTTAACTCGGACGAGTCAATAAGGCGAAACTTTTTATTTGATTTGTGGTCGTTTCCGTTGTTGGCTCGCTTCTGCCCCTGAGTATTCTTTTGCTCACACTGAGTAGCAGCACTTTTGGGAGCTTCAAGAAGTTGATTACCACCAATGATCTGAAGAGGTATAGGATTATCGTCCACTCTCATGTACTCCTCCGCTTTCTTATATAACTTGTCAAGCGTAGTTCGTTCCTTCATCTATATCCATCTTCCGAAGTCGCTTGTTTTATCTATAGCATCGACTAGAGCCATGAGAATTATGCGTGGCTCTAGATTCCTCACTTCAGACAAAGCAACATTGAATCGACTGAGGAAGGCTTTGACAGTTTCCCCTGGATTCTGTTTCATCATTGAAAGTGTTATAGCATCCTTGGCTTTAGTAGCGTACAAGCGGAACTGCTCCTTGAACTTTTTGCTCAGGTCAGAGAATCGATTGATAGACTTGGGTGGCAGCTTTGTGAACCATAGTGATGCGGCACCTTCTAAGTAGAGAGGAAAGTACGTGCATCTCATCTCATCGGTCGCCTTAGCTGCACTCATATGCCATTCATATCTGAATAGGAAGTAGTTCGGATCAACGAGACTGTTGTACGGAGGTAGAGTCGGAGGATTGAACTTCTTCGAACATTCTGCTCCAAGGATTCTTTCGGTGAATGGAGTCCTATCGGGAGAGAGGTCCCATTCTCTTTCGTCGTCCTTGCTAGCTTGATTCTTTTTCATGGCTTGTTCTATCATGTCCGAAATGTATTCTTCGGTGTTATGGCGTTCTGTGAAGCTGAGCCCTTTACCAAACGTTCGTCTAGGCATATGATCTCGATTAGAGAGCTTGGGCCCTTTGCCTTCTCGATGAAGAGGTGCCCCCGTGATAGGATTAGCGGCTTTTCGAGCATTCTCTTTGGAATAGTCCCAGCTTTTGATCTCAAATTCTCGATGTTAGCTTCGTCCCTGTCACTTGCCCAATCATAATCGTCTTCCATATTGTTGTTGTGGTTATGATTGGAAGTGGGCGATTTGTCATTTTCCTTGAGATCCACATGCACCTTTGAAGGAGGTGGATTTGATCGAGCATTAAGAATGGCGTCTAGTTTCTCCATTATCATTTTAGTAGAGGCATCCACTCGGTTGTTGACGTTGGCAATAGCGACTTTTAATTCATTTCTAGTCACGCCAGCTCCACTTATCAAGTTTTCACCAACATCGAAACGGTTAGTGAGCGGTGTTTCTTCATTAACAACATTATCGGCATCTACCACGGTTTTGCTAGTGGTCTTCTTAGATTTGGCCATAATTTCGGATAAGGATGCGGTTTAGAGCTTTAATGCAAGGATCTCAACTTTGGGAGAGTGCGAGAAGAGGTAGGAGATGCGAGCGCGGCCCCACGGTGGGCGCCAAATGTTTGCTCCAAATTTGGGATCAAACACCAAAGGTGTAAAAGCTACAATTCACCTATTTGGTAGGAATATGGAACCGCGAAATCGCAAAATAAACGGAAAAAAGCAGGTAAGAGCACAAAGGAATTTTTATAGTGGTTCGATTCTCTATGAATCTACGTCCACTTTCAATCCATTCTCATTATGATATTCAAGCTTACAACATATGAATTTTCCCTCATTACAATCATTTCTCTCTTTTACTCTCTTGACGATTTACTTTCACTTGAATTTGGTGAAGAAAATGAAGAGACCTTTTAGCTTTATGATGAATCTTCAACCACTTGTGTGCTTTGATTCTTTTCCATGATCTTCATAGATTTCATAGTGAATTAGCATTCAATTTAAGCTTTGGAGAGGACTAGAGATCGTTTGAATGATGCTTGAGAGATTTATTATGTAACTTGAATGAGATTGAAGGTCCTTAGATTTGATTGGAGAAAGCTTTTGTAACACCCCACGTCCATTAATGTCACTCACAAAGGGAATGCATTAACTTCCATGGAGGTTATAAGTGAATATAGAACAGAAAAATTACAACAAGACAGATAATAAATAGTACTTGGAAATCTAAAACTTCATTTTATTGCAGCGGAAATTAAACATGTTTGTTACATCATAAAACCATAGATCATAACCAAGTACAATATCCATCTTCATAAAAACAAAATACATAATCCCATTACATAAATAGCCACTAAAAAGATAACAAGCTGGACTTTACTTCAACGGTCCAACCTTTCCAGAGAGAGATGAAGCAATTCAATCAAACTCCACTAGAGCTGGGCCCAACCTGAGGACCTGAGGGGGGGAAGGATAGAAATAGAGGGGGTCAGACATAAAGTCTGGCGAGTATGATGATTCTAACAATACTATTATCAAAATAACTAGACTAAGGCATAAGCTGGAAGACAAGTAAATGTCTATGAACTCTTAGGAAGATAAAGATAGCGTTTAAGATAACGTTAAAGATAACGGTAAAGGCACACCTAATTACTAACGAATGATTACTACACTGCACCGCACATTACTACACTGCACCACACCAGTCACCCTATTGTTTGATCCCACTTGCTTCACGCAGAAACTTTATAAATAGCCTTACGTACCCCTAGCTGACTACATAGGTGCCGTCTGCCCCTATCTCCACTAGGTGTACCCCACTACCCACTTTCGATCGGCTCCCTACTCGTAGATACCTGTGCTGGCCCCACAGTGGGGTGTATCACTCCCCTAAAGTGGCAACCCGATACAACTTGAGAATGCACGGCTTATACCTACACGATGCAACAACGTCTTACCTACCAGCCCGGGTCCACACACGCATACGAAACCCGTTGGACTTGCGTTGCCACCGCTCCCCGTTTTTGCCTCTTACAGTCGAACCCAGCATGCGTGTCCCGTCCTCGACTTGGGTCGAGCCCACAAAGATACGTTTGGGATACTGGTCGAAATGGGCCCCCACAAGCTACCCACCTAAGCTTGTCACTAGTATATCCCACTTAACCCTCTTAGTCATGTTCATTTACTTGTGTGTTTGGTTAAGTCTTACTGATCGTATTTCACATGCCACTAAGGGCACCCCCTAGATTCCTCATGCCACCCAAGGCACCTACTTAACCCCCATGTCCCACCTTACATGTTTATCTGGTTAAGTATTTTTTTTAATTCATTCAGGCCATAACCTCATAAAGACCTCTCACATTAGACTGGCATTTATGGCAGCTGGATTTGCCGGGCGGGTCCGGGCAGTCTTACACCATAAAAGAGTCTAACCTCGTGTCTTTACAACCGTTATGCTTTAGTTTAGGCCTAGGACCTCTCACATTGGGCTGACATTTGTGACCATTGGATTTGCCGGGCGGGTCTGGGCAGGTTTACGTCACAAACGAGTCCAACCTCGTGTCCTAAGCATTGATTAACACTTAAAATCTTTTACGCCAGTTTTAATAATTCCCTATTCAAATTATTAATTAAGTCAACTTTTAATGATGTCCATAATTGACTCAATTATGGCCATCCACTTATGGCATGCAAAATCATATCAATTGCACCCCAACTTTTTAATATTAAATCCTTAATATTACCCCTACCCCACGTTTATACGTTCGCTTATTCAACGCATAATATAGGCTAGACTTGTATAGTCTAACACCTAGCACAAAGATAAATTATCACAACATATAGACAATTAAAATAAATCTAATCATATTAGGGGTGAAACTTGCATAAACTACACATGTTAAGGATCAAAAGGTGTCAACTTGTTAAATGTCTCAATTTACATGATATGATCATAGCCCAAACCTATACATAAACTTGCATATGGGGTTTTTAGGCAACATAATGATGGTGTGAACTAGCATAGGATATCACATATGTCATAGCATAATTCTAGATGTCATAATAGATGTCTTGGTATATGTTCATAACTTTTCTAATCAATCTAACTTGCATATGTGACTTGTCATATAGATCAACATAACCCAAACATGATGATTTAATTAATATGAACTAACTAGCATAGATGGTAACATCATGGCCTTTTTAACATGTATGATTCATCACAACTTAGCATAGAAACTTTCAACATACATAACATCATCATAGCATGATTTACAACATATAAGATATCATCATCACATAACATTGGATTTACAATATACATGATAGCAAAAGGGGTTTACAACAACATATATGATAATTCACATCATCTACTCGTAATCCATTCATAACCCAACCTAATTAAAATGATAATAATCTTGTTAAGATCATCATACTCATAATTTAGAGAAGAAAAGAGAGAGTTTTGCTTTGCTTTAGGGTTGAGAGAATTAGAATTGAATTTTCTTTTCTTCTTTCTTAGTTGGCGGCGGCTCCATTGATTTCCATGGCGACGGTAACCATTTTATTTTAATTAGGGTTAGGGTTAGCATTAGGATGTATTTATAGGTGTAGGAAGTTATTTAGGACCATTAGATTAACCCTGAACCGTGAGAACCAATCAAATGCAAAATCTGCATTTGAGCGAATCGACCCATGGGTTGACAGCCAAACACCCTGGATTAACCCCTAGTCGACCCAGCGAGGCTCGGGTCGACCTCAAAAATGGGCCGGTTCGGTTATTCCCCCTCCCAATTCGTTGTTTTGAACTTTTTCGCATATTTATTTATTTAATTTTTTTTATTTTTATATATCTATATCAATATATATATATATTTCTCTGCGCAACCCATTTCACTTAATTCTTTTCTAAAAATTAAGTATACTTTAATTTGTGAATTTTAATGTTATAAAATTACGGGGTGTTACATTCTCCCCTCCTTAAAGGATTTCGTCCCCGAAATCTCCAAGTCAAGAAGAATGTATATCCTATCATCTAATCGTCCATCTACTCAACCATCAAACACCAGCATCCATTGTCCTTAAAGGATTCTAATGCTTTAATGTTTATATGCACGGTGTGGGTATATGTCCATATCTAATGCAAAATTAGGCGGTCTACTGATTCAGTCGACCTCCTTAGTGCAATTCATGATAGTGCCATGCGTCCAATATGTATGCAAAAGATTCCTAATGATACATATTAATTCTACATGCGTGCACAACCATCCACCCGAATGCAGCAACTATATGATAATACAACCATTATACATCCATTTTACGAAATACATCCATATATATGCAATATGCAATATGAAGTGACTGAGCCGATCTGGTGCCTAATAGTGTGTGTATATGCATCCACGAGCAACCACTAGCAAACACTTGCATCCACTTTGCATCCACCATACATAACATGTCTCAAACACATGTTTCAACCATAGGATTATCCTAACTAAAGGTCAAAGATACTAGCGAGAGGATATACTAAAGATAAGATAAGTACAAGCTAAACGATAAAGGAGAAATTAAAAGACATACCCTCAAAAAGAAAAGGGTATCGTGAACGCATCTTCTCTTCTGTCTCCCAAGTAGCGTTGCTCTCATCATCTCCCCATTGCACTTTGACTAGTCTGACCTCTCGATTCCTCAACCTCTTGATCTCCGACCGAAGAATGCGCGTAGGAGCTCGTCGAATTGTCGCATCACGCTCTATCTCCACCTCTCTAAGAAAGCTCGGCTCTACCACTTCCGCGGTCTCGTGCAAGCACTTCCTCAAATGTGACACATGGAATACGTCGTGTACACCACTAAGTCTCTCGGGAAACTCCACTCTATACGCCTTCTGTCCAATTTTCTCCTTAATAGGAAACGGCCCTACAAACCTTGGTGCTAATTTCCCAACAGACCCAAAGCGAAAAACGTTCCGTAATGGAGACACTTTGACAAAGACCATGTTCCCAACTTCAAACTAGAGATCTGTCCTCCTCTTATCCGCATAAGATTTCTGCCTATCCTGTGCTGCTTTCATCCTCCTTCGAATCAAGTCGATCTTCTCTAAAGTCTCCCTAATCATATCGGGCCCAAGTAAGATCTTATCTGTAGATTCCCACCAACATGTAGGTGAACGACAAGGTCGTCCATATAGAGCTTCGAATGGTGCCATACCAATGCTGGACTGAAAGCTGTTATTATATGCGAACTCCACCAATGTAAGATGCTCTTCCTACGTACCCCCAAAGTCTAGGATACATAGCCTCAACAGATCCTCTAGAATGCGATTCACCCTCTCGGTCTGGCCGTCCGTCTGACGATGATATGCGGTGCCCAAACATAACTAAGTCCCTACCGCCTCTTGTAAGCTTCTCCAAAATTCGCTAGTGAAAATAGGATCGCGGTCGCTCACTATGATAGAAGGAACACCGTGCAAACGAACTATTTCTCGAACGTATACGGAGGCTAGCCATGGAGTAGTCCTCTTACTCTTTACGGGAATGAAATGGGCGCTTTTAGTAAGTCTATCTACTATAACCCAAATTCCCGTATTACCCTTCCTTGATCGCGGTAACCCATCCACAAAATCCATCGAGACACTTTCCCACTTCCATAGTGGAACCTCCAATGGGTGAAGCAACCCACCGGTTTTCTTTTGCTCCGCTTTTACTTGTTGTCACACCAAGCATCTAGCGACATACTCGGCCACATCTTTCTTCATGCCGGCCCAAAAGTAAACTCTCTTCATGTCTTTGTACATCTTGTCCCCACCGGGATGAATGGTCATCTTCGAACGATGTGCTTCGTCAAGTATAGTCTTCCTTAGGTCATCGTCTTTTGGTACACAAAGTCTATCGTCCCTACGTAACCAACCCTTATCGTCTAGGGTATACCTACGGAGATGGCTTGATGACTCCCCTCCTTTGAGTTTTTCTACTAACTCAACCAACTGCGGGTCGTCTCGCTGTGCCTCGCCAATCCGTCCCAAAAGCGTAGGTCTGACCTCCAAGGATGCTAGCAAACCGGGTACGAAGTCAACGGAAGGTCTAAAGTCAAACATCGAAATGAATTCTAAACTTTGCCGCTCAACAATAAAAGGACTTAAGGATTATCTTTTTCTACTTAAGGCATCTGCCACCACGTTACCCTTGCCAGGGGTATAGGCTATTTCGAAGTCGTAGGACGCTAAGAACTCCATCCATCTTTGCTGCCTTAAGTTCAAGTCCTTTTGAGAGAATAGGTATTTTAAAGACTTGTGGTCAGTGAATAAATCGAATTTCTCGCCAAGAAGATAATGACGCCAAGACTTAAGCGCGAAAACAATAGCGGCCAATTCTAGGTCATGTGTAGGATAATTTTTCTCATGCGATCTCAACTGCCTTCCACCATAGGCTATTACCCTACCCTCTTGCATTAAGACTGCGCCTAGTCCTGTCCCACAAGCATCAGTATAAACGGTAAACAGCTTACTCCCGTCTGGCAATACTAAGACTGGGGCTGAAGTCAAAGCTCTCTTCAAACGTTGGAATGCATCATCACAATCTACGTCCCATGTGAAAACTAGGTTCTTCTTCGTCAAGCGTGTCAATGGAGCTGATATCTTTGCGAAGTCTTTGATAAACTTCCTATAGTAGCCAGCCAACCCCAAGAAACTTCTCACTTCGGTAGCATTTTTAGGGACCTTCCTATCTTGGATGGCCACCACCTTCGCGGGATCCACGGCTATCCCTTCTTTGGAAACCACGTGCCCCAAGAACCGTACTTCCTTCCTCCAGAAGTGACACTTAGAAAATTTAGCCTTAAGGCTATGCGCTCGTAGGGTCTCAAACACTTCCCTAAGATGTAGGGCATGCTCTTCTTCATCCTTAGAAAAGATCAAGATGTCATCTACAAAGACTACCACGAATTTGTTAAGGTACTCCCTAAACACCCTACTCATCAAATCAACAAAATATGCTGGGGCATTTGTCAAACCGAAGGACATCACTAGCCATTCATAGAAACCGTCCGGAGTCCTAAAGGAAGTCTTGTCTATGCTATCCTCAGCCACTCTCAACTGATGGAACCCAGTGGCTAAGTCCAACTGCGAAAACACTGAGGCGCCAACTAACTGATCGAAGAGATCGTCAATCCTCGGCAGTGGGTGTATGTTCTTCTTAGTAAGTTTATTAAGTTCTATATAGTCCACACAAAGTCTAAGGGACCCATCCGCCTTCGTGGCAAATACTACTGGAGCACCCCACTCCGATATACTTCGTCTTATGAACCCCTTCTCAAGCAACTCCTTCACTTGCTTATCGAGTTCCCTCCTTTCACGTGGAGCCATGTGGCGTACTGGCAAAGATACTGTTTTCGCATTAGCCACAAGATATATTCGAAAATCTATCTCCCGCTTCGGAGGCAAGCCCTTCACCTCCTCAAACACATCCGAATATTCTCGGACCACTCTAACAGATTGTAGATTTTCCTCAGACGCGTCAAGCGATTCTAGATAACTTAGCATAACCGAATTTATGGGATTACAGAAGATTTCGAGAGTGTTGCCAAGGCGAGTCACGAGCCTAACTACTCTCCTTTCACAATCAAGAACGGCCCCATTTCTGGATAAACAATCCATTCCTAAAATTAGCCCATAGCCCGTGAAGCCCAACACATAAGCATCACATCTAAATTCAACGCTAAGTATGGAAATTTTCAAATCCAAACACATCATGGACAAATAAGCTGAGCCCCCTATTGGATTCGAAACAACTAAGGGATCCTCTACTAAACTGGTGTTTAAGTGCAGTGATTCAACTAATGATGTAGAGATAAACGAATGTGATGCGCCCGAATCGAATAAGGTACGGACATGATGATCAAACAGAAAAACTAAGCTTTCAACAGAAATGGTTCTACCTCGTTCTTGCAGCGGTGGGACCGCGAGAGCCTGAACTTGTCCCCTAGCCTTCCCTGGTGCCATAAGAGCCTGCACCTGTCCTCCCGAGGTAGCTCCTGCCCTTTGCCCCTTCTTTGGGCAGTCCTTCACTAAATGTCCTGCATCGCCACAATGAAAACAGCCTGTCTTCTTTTTCCTTCGGCAATCCTTGCTGAGATGGCCTGGGGTTCCACAGTTAAAGCACTTCTTCTTTCCCTTGCCATTATTGTCTTTTCCACCCTTCTTGTTTTGCTGTTGTGGTTTCTTCTGATCCCCCTTCTTCTCGGGTGCCTTATCAGCTTTAGCGCTTTTCTCCTCATGCATAAGCGCCATTTCTACTAACTTCTCAAAGGTGGCCCCCATAGGGATGTGGGTCATAGCCAACCCTTGCAATGGTTCATTCAAGCCATTCACGAACCTCAGCGCCTTCTTCTCCGACGTGTTCACTAAGTCCAAGCCAAACCTTGCTAACTGATTAAATTTATCGACATATTCTTGCACTGATGAGCTTCCTTGCTTCAATGTCAAGAACCTTTCCATATATAGATTTTCTTCCGCCCTTGAGAGAAACTTCGCTTCGAACCTACGTCTGAAATCCGCCCAAGAGTCAACAGGATGCTCCCCATTAGTGACCTCCCACCAAAATGAGGCCTCTCCCTTCATCAACCAAGCTGCTAATCGAACTCTCCTCCCTTCTTCTACTTCAAAGATTTCTAGCAATTCTTCCACCTCCTTAAGCCAATCTCTAGCTTCCACAAACGTTTCTGACCCTTGAAACGGTTTTCCACCCATAGCCTTGAATTCCTTGCACGTCTTTGCAAAAGTATCTACGCGAGGAGGAGGAGGAACGGGTGCAACTGGTGGTGGAGGAACATTGGCTGGACCTGCAGCGGCCCTAGCCTCTAATAACCTCCTATACCATCCTGGTATCGTTACACCATCGGGTAGATTAAGATCTTCAGCCATGCTGAAACGAAAAAGGAAAGATTCAAAATGGAGAATTCGAAAGATAAAGATATGTGGCTATTGGGGATTATGTTTTTTTAAAAAACTTTTCTCTTTAAATTTCTCATTAAAACATGTTTTTGAAAACACTTCTTCCAAAAATAACTATTTTTCTAAAGTATTTTTATCTGTTCTGGTAACCTTAAGCTCTGATACCACGTGTAACACCCCACGTCCATTAATGTCACTCACAAAGGGAATGCATTAACTTCCATGGAGGTTATAAGTGAATATAGAACAGAAAAATTACAACAAGACAGTTAATAAATAGTACTTGGAAATCTAAAACTTCATTTTATTGCAGCGGAAATTAAACATGTTTGTTACATCATAAAACCATAGATCATAACCAAGTACAATATCCATCTTCATAAAAACAAAATACTTAATCCCATTACATAAATAGCCATTAAAAAGATAACAAGCTGGACTTTACTTCAACGGTCCAAGCTTTCCAAAGAGAGATGAAGCAATTCAATCAAACTCCACTAGAGCTGGGCCCAACCTGAGGACCTGGAGGGGGAAAAAGGATAGAAATAGAGGGGGTCAGACATAAAGTCTGGCGAGTATGATAATTCTAACAATACTATTATCAAAATAACTAGACTAAGGCATAAGTTGGAAGACAAGTAAATGTCTATGAACTCTTAGGAAGATAAAGATAGCGTTTAAGATAACGTTAAAGATAACGGTAAAGGCACACCTAATTACTAACGAATGATTACTACACTGCACCGCACATTACTACACTGCACCACACCAGTCACCCTATTGTTTGATCCCACTTGCTTCACACATAAACTTTATAAATAGCCTTACGTACCCCTAGCTGACTACATAGGGGTCGTCTGCCCCTATCTCCACTAGGTGTACCCCACTACCCACTTTCGATCGGCTCCCTACTCGTAGATACCCGTGCTGGCCCCACAGTGGGGTGTATCACTCCCCTAAAGTGGCTACCCGATACAACTTGAGAATGCACAGCTTATACCTACACGATGCAACAACGTCTTACCTACCAGCCCGGGTCCACACACGCCTACGAATCCCGTTGGAATTGCGTTGCCACCGCTCCCCATTTTGGCCTCTTACAGTCGAACCCAGCATGCGTGTCCCGTCCTCGACTTGGGTCGAGCCCACAAAGATACGTTTGGGATACTGGTCGAAATGGGCCCCTACAAGCTACCCACCTAAGCTTGTCACTAGTATATCCCACTTAACCCTCTTAGTCATGTTCATTTACATGTGTGTTTGGTTAAGTCTTACTAATCGTATTTCACATGCCACTATGGGCACCCCCTAGATTCCTCATGCCACCCAAGGCACCTACTTAACCCCCATGTCCCACCTTACATGTTGGTTAAGTATTTTTTTAATTCATTCAGGCCATAACCTCATAAAGACCTCTCACATTAGACTGGCATTTATGGCAGCTGGATTTGTCGGGCGGGTCCGGGCAGTCTTACACCATAAAAGAGTCTAACCTCGTGTCTTTACAACCGTTATGCTTTAGTTTAGGCCTAGGACCTCTCACATTGGGCTGACATTTGTGACCACTGGATTTGCCGGGCGGGTCCGGGTAGGTTTACGTCACAAACGAGTCCAACCTCGTGTCCTAAGCATTGATTAACACTTAAAATCTTTTACCCCAGTTTTAATAATTCCCTATTCAAATTATTAATTAAGTCAACTTTTAATGATGTCCATAATTGACTCAATTATGGCCATCCACTTATGGCATGCAAAATCATATCAATTGCACCCCAACTTTTTAATATTAAATCCTTAATATTACCCCTACCCCACGTTTATACGTTCGCTTATTCAACGCATAATATAGGCTAGACTTGTATAGTCTAACACCTAGCACAAAGATAAATTATCACAACATATAGACAATTAAAATAAATCTAATCATATTAGGGGTGAAACTTGCATAAACTACACATGTTAAGGATCAAAAGGTGTCAACTTGTTAAATGTCTCAATTTACATGATATGATCATAGCCCAAATCTATACATAAACTTGCATATGGGGTTTTTAGGCAACATAATGATGGTGTGAACTAGCATAGGATATCACATATGTCATAGCATAATTCTAGATGTCATAATAGATGTCTTGGTATATGTTCATAACTTTTCTAATCAATCTAACTTGCATATGTGACTTGTCATATAGATCAACATAACCTAAACATGATGATTTAATTAATATGAACTAACTAGCATAGATGGTAACATCATGGCCTTTATAACATGTATGATTCATCACAACTTAGCATAGAAACTCTCAACATACATAACACCATCATAGCATGATTTACAACATATAAGATATCATCATCACATAACATTGGATTTACAATATACATGATAGCAAAAGGGGTTTACAACAACATATATGATAATTCACATCATCTACTCATAATCCATTCATAACTCAACCTAATTAAAATGATAATAATCTTGTTAAGATCATCATACTCACAATTTAGAGAAGAAAAGAGAGAGTTTTGCTTTGCTTTAGGGTTGAGAGAATTAGAATTGAATTTGCTTTTCTTCTTTCTTAGTTGGCGGCGGCTCCATTGATTTCCATGGCGACGGTAACTATTCTATTTTAATTAGGTTTAGGGTTAGCATTAGGATGTATTTATAGGTGTAGGAAGTTATTTAGGACCATTAGATTAACCCTGAACCATGAGAACCAATCAAATGCAAAATCTGCATTTGAGCGAATCGGCCCACGGGTTGACAGCCAAACACCCTGGATTAACCCCTAGTCGATCCAGCGAGGCTCGGGTCGACCTCAAAAATGGGCCTGTTCGGTTATTCCCCCTCCCAATTCGCTGTTTTGAACTTTTTTGCATATTTATTTATTTAATTTTTTTTATTTTTATATATATATATATATCAATATATATATATTTCTCTGCGCAACCCATTTCACTTAATTCTTTTCTAAAAATTAAGTATACTTTAATTTGTGAATTTTAATGTTATAAAATTACGGGGTGTTACAGCTTTTATGATCATTCACTTGGATTTGATCTTCATGAAGTTAGAAAAGTGTTGATGAATCCATGGAAGCCATTAGAGAAGTTGTAGATGTGCTTTGAATTTGACGGAGTCTCCTTGTAGAAATGAATTTTCGGTCCCCCCGTCCAAGTGATTTATGAGGGGTATTTATAGGTGATTTTAGCCCGGGTGGCAATTTTGTAATTATGCAGAAAACGCCATGACTCAACTTCGACATGACTCAACTCGCCATGACTCCACTCGCCATGACCCATGTCTTAGTCTGGACGACATGGCTTGAACAATGCGCTACGGCATGAATTCCATGCACTTACGACATGAAATGGATGCGCCATAAAATGGCTCGCGACATGATTGCAACGCAATGTTGCTTGAATGGATTATACTGAAATGCGGCATGGATTGCATTGAAGAGTGGCGACATCATTGAAGTATTGACAAAATTTCCTTTACAGCTGGCGCTTGAGTATTTGGCTTTAACGTTCTGTTGTCATGTCGCGACAACGCCTTAGTTGAATGTTGTGATAACGTTTGGCTATCTCCTCTTAATAACGACATATTAAACAACTTTTCATGCGTCTAACTTCATAAATAATCCATGCACATTGTGCCACGTATGAGTTGCTGGAACACTCTATATCCTTTAGCATGATGGATACAAGTAACTGCTGTATTGAATTATTACTACGCCATCTTTCAGTCCACAACGTGATTAAGATGTCCAACTCGTCATGGCTTAATGTCCTCGGCATGTCGTATTTTACGGTCTGCTTCTCAGCCTGGCAACAGGTAGCTTCTTATATAATCTGAGTATGTCATATCAACGCCTTGAACCCTTGCCATGTTAGCAACCTTATGTCGCATGTCGTGGCCTGATTGGGAGGCGGACGATCTGATTGCAAAGAGGGCTCCAACGACATGAATTACTTATTACAACATGAGCGGATTACGCCATGAGCGAATAACAACTTGGAGTGTCCTGCATAAACTTCTTCATACATCTTGATGCCATGTGTATCCTTGTTTTGCGGCATGAAATGAAGGACATGGCGGCACGTCATGGCTCAGACGACATGATTCGTGTCGAACCCAGACGACTTAAGCTATGTCGTGCCTGGCGAATTGCACAATCTCGAAGCATGGCAACAACATGGATCCAGGTTGGCCTAAGCGACATGATGACCTACGCCTTGACTGGAAACAATATGATGACTTGCCTTTGACGACAGATGGTACGAATGGACTTAACGGCTTGAATTGTACGTTACGGTTTCATGTTGTAAAAACACTCGACGACATACGGCATTGTCCACGTCGTGCTGACGGTCTTGAACCAAGTCGTGTGGACGACTTTGAGTCATGTCGCCAGGACGTATTTGGCGAAACTGCCTGGTCCGTTGCCCATCACGTCGCTGCCGTATTCTTTCTGAACCGCGTTCAACAAACGGTGTTAACAATATACATATATGAAATTCAAGTCCATGCTTGCAACGTAAATTGGGATTTTACGTTTCTAGTTTAAATTAAGGTCTTAAATCTTCACTTAAACGTTAAATCTTTAAGTCAACTTCATATTTTAAAACTTCAAAATTAACGGTTCGTTGCATAATTGATTAATTAAGATGATAAGTATGTGACAGAAGGTGAAAGTATGTGTGTAATATGATCATCAGTTTTCAATACGTTGGTGCTATGGGTAAGCACAAATAGTTGATTTGATCTAAAATTGTTCAAAAATGATGAAACCAAAGTAATCATTCCAGAAACACAAACAAAACCAAGCCAAAAAGGTTTTATTTTTTTAAAGCTAAAACCATCAAAATCGATTATACCTGGTAAAATTTGGTTGGTTTATTGGTTTATATTAATTTTGATTTGATATTGAAATTGTTGGAACACTATAATTTAAATTAATTAATTGAATCAATACCATGCAAACATTTATAGAACAAACTTCTTTACTAAAATTATAAAATATGAATTCGTAGAAAAATAATGCTACTATAAAAATGTTGTAAGTAGCAGAATTATCAGTAGTAGTTTTATTATTTTGACATAATTTAAAGGTGTTTGATTTTTATAGTGTTTTGGGTTTTGAGTTTTTAACATGCATTACAAAAAATAAAAAGTGTCGAGAGACACAGAATGAAAAAATGATTGAAGTAACAACAAATGGGGTGAAAGGACGACAAAAGGATGAGTTATCTTTCATTATTCTGTTACTTCTCAAAATATGGAAAAATAAATAAAAGTTGTTTTTCTGTGTGTTAACTTCATTTTCTAAAATGATCATTTTTCATGATAATGTATGGTATATTGGCATTTTTATATAGGGTGAAAATTCAAAACTAAAACGTTAAATCGAACACCACATTAACTTTTAAATTTGATTCAATTGGTGAATACACTTTTCAAATATTCAAAATCAACTCAACAAACGAAACAAAGAAATATAAAAATAGAAATCAAAATCAATTAATTGACTATAAGTGCCACACAAAATCGACAAAATTTAATTGGGTTGAATGTTTTATTTGGTCTAACAAATACATGTTCATTTCTAGCCCGTGCATCATATACAACAAAACAAATATTTAGTACCAATTTTTTCCACGGACATGAATTTCCATAAAGGTATTTAACTTAAGAGATAATATCAAAATATAACTAACAAATTTAGTAGAAAAAATACTAAATTCAAATTCAGTGAATTGAAGTGAACAAGATGAAAATAGCTAACTTTCAAAACAAGGAAAACAAATTGGCTAACGGCTAGATAACAATATACCCAACTTCTTTAAATAACAGACTACAAGTTTCAATTAGCAACCATCTAAAAAACCGATATATGCCTAAAATAAATAAATAAAAAAGAGATGACAATTTTATTTTTGAATTAATATATATGTATATATGAGGAGCGTTCAGCAACATCCCAATAATCCCCCTATATCCACCTTTTGTTTATAGAAAAATAAGATGGTGGACAGAGAGAAACCAGAGGTGTGGCGGAAAACGAAGGGCTAAAGGGGTGCTAGAATGTTTGTAATGCTGTTGAAAGCTACTTTATGTGATATATATATATATATATATATATATATATTTGAAATTGGGTGAATTTTTATTGATTAGCCCAAATAGTCGGCTCGGCCCACTGTTACAAAGCCCGTATAACAAAACGGGTCAACACAATAATACAACATATCGCTTTTCCCTTTTCCTCAAACATTCTCTGCAAAAGTAAATTGGGTGATATATATGTATGTATGTGTATATATATATGTATGTATGTATGTATACATATGTATGTATATATATATATATGTATATATGTATAAGGAACCTCTATTTAGGCACAAATTTGGATCATTGTATTGCTCACGATTTCCACCCCTCATATAATAACAAATTGATACAGTGGTTGAGATTTTGTGTCTCCTAATTTGTGTCTAAATAACCGTTTCCCTCCTCCCCCTCCCACCAAACACACACACACACACACACACACACACACACACATATATATATGTATGTATGTATGTATGTATGTATGTATGTATGTATGTATATGTTATATAGCACCCTTGGTTCTTGGCATCCCTTTTACACCCCAACGGGGACCACTCATTTATAATTAAATAAGCTAGTGGGGTGGGGAGGAATATGGGGAGGAGAGAGAAATGAGAATGTGAGGTGGAAATCAAAGGCTATAAGGGGTGCATTACTATTTGGGGTGCTCTTGATTTTATCTCATATATATATATATATATATATGTGTGTGTGTGTGTGTGTGTGTGTGTTTATGGGCTTTCGGAGCACCCCCCGTTTTGTAGCACCTATTTAGCACCCCTACCAGTTTGTGAGCTACGGTGATCCAAATTCAACAAGAATTTGTTGATGTTCAATCCACGTACATATTATCATCTATCTAAAATTTGAGTTCGTTCCGACACTCGTTGAATAATATATATGTGATGTTTAAATTTAACGGTTCGAATAAATGTCTAAACGGTGAATAACTGAGTTAAGATTTTGAAAATGCTACGAATGTCGAAATGAGCCCAAATTTTGGATAGATGATAATATATATATGCGGATTGAACATTTACAAAATCTCGCTGGATTTGAATTAGTGTAGCTCACAGTAGGGTACAGGTGCTACAGGGATGCTCCGAAACTCTCCTTATATATATACATATGTGTGTGTGTATGTATAGAGGAGGGCTCCATGGCACCCCAAATTTGTAGCACACCTAAAGCCCCTTAATGAGAGCCACTCATTTATTACTAAATAAGATAGTGGGGGGAAGAGAGAGTTAGTGGGAGGAGAGAGAAAGGGGATTGTGTGGTGGAAATTAGGGGGGCTAAAGGGGTGCTACACTATTTGGGGTGCTCTTGATCCTATCTCATATATATATATATATATATATATGTATATGTGTATATATATGTATATGTATATGTATAAGTCTTTTAACATAAAATTTGACACAAATTGAGGGACACAGACTTGGCCGTTGGATCTTTTTTCGGGATGGAATTACGAGGGAGATCTAATGGTTGAGATTAATTGTATCACCGATTATGTCAAAATGTTGTGTTTGTAAATAAATAAATATATACATACATACATACATATATATATATATATATATATATATATATATATATATATGAATATATATATATATATATATCGGATATTTGAACATAAAATTAGACACAAAGAGAGAGAGACACAAAGCCTCAACCATTGGATTTTTTTTGTCTTTATATGGAGAGATGTAATTCATGAGGTGATCTAATGGTGCAAATCAACTGTGTCACCATTTATATCAAAATTTTGTCTCTATAGATTTGACCTATATATGAGGTTATATGACACCACTTTTGCAACTCAAGCACAACCACTCATTTAATTTTAGAATGCCAAATTGCAACTCAAGTAAATGATGGGAGGGACATTGTGTGGAAAGAGAAATAAAGAAAAATGTCCTCTGAAATCATATAGGGATGTTGCAATATTTGCGGTAGGAGTTTGTTGACACCACATTCTGTGGTGTCAACGTGACTCTATCCACCGATTGGTGGATAGAGGAGGACCTCATATGGAACTCCCTGAATTCCACCAATCGGTGGCCGAGGTCACCGTGACACCATAGAATGTGGTGTCAACAAACTCGGTATTCAATATTTGGAGGTACTTAGATTCAAAACATACATTCATACACCAATGAAAATTAGTAAAAATGCCAAATTGGTAATGCTCTGACAGTACTCCTCATGGATTGTGGACCCAATTTTAAGTCTTGCAGTGCTAAAATACATGCTGTACGTGCAGCAATTATAGTGGTGTCCCAAAAAGGTAAATTAGCAGCCCTCCATGGCACGCTCTAAACTATGGCACGCGTTTCCAATGCATGCGATGCTTCTAACGTAACACCGTATTATTTTCTTTCAATTGACGGTGCGTTTACGTCCGACACTAGCCGTTTGACCTCCAATCTCATTTTTTCAGTATATTTTCACCTTTTATGTGATACTAGGAGTGTAAATCGGTCGGACCGGACCAGAAAGAGGCGTGTTCAGTTTCTACCCTAAATTAAATCGGATCGAACAAAAATATTTCTCGTACAAATTTTGTTTTTTTAACTCGTGTCCTAAATAAAATCGATCGGACTTGAACATATGTTTTTCGGATACGGACACGAACGAATCCAGCTGGACATAACTATTTATATCAAAAAATTATAATTTTTATTAGGTTTTCTCTCAACTATAAAACGAATTACAGAGAATTCGGACGAATTCAAACGAACACGGACCGGACGTGATTTTTTCTCGGACAAATTTTGTTGTCCTAACTCGTGTCCTGAATGAAAATCGGACGAACTCGGACGGACGTATTTTGGTCACGGACACGAGCGGACGTCGAACATTCGAACAAAATTTACAGTCCTTTGTGATACTTTGCTCAAATACATCTTTCACATCATCAAATGTTGAAATTCTCCTGAAAAAACATGGTAATGAACTTCGGTTAAGCCGTTTACGTCGTCATTTTTTAAAGAAGTTTCGGCGTTCTGCTACAAGTTGCAAAACAGTTTTTAAGTAACGATGTCGTCTATTTGATAAAACAACCTCTCTAGATTTATATTATTCATCTCTAGAATAAAGCAGAAGAATCGATTTTGTTGCACTCTAAAAATATTGCTTGGTATTAAGAAAGTACTTAACAGTTTGCACTTTCTTCCGCACATTGGTATTACACATTTTCTTGTATTTGGGCCTATAAACATTCATTTTTCAGTCACGTCAGAAGGTGTAGAGTGTACAAACCAAGCCCATTTCATGCACAAAAGTCCACTTTGAGTGGACCATCGATCAATTAATAGCAACTAATATTTTCTTTCGGAAAATCATTTTATGCCTATTTTTACACACAACTACTTGATTTAATTTCTTTCCATTTTTGTTCTCTGCTCATAAAGAATTGGGCATCAAAACTGCAGGTACTCTTTTCCTTGCTTCTTCTTCACTGTTGCAGCAATTTCATTATTGAATGACCAAATAGTGATAACAACCGGAACCATTGAATAAAAGATCGCATTTTGGCTCATTGGTTTGTTTGGGAATGTTAGCGTTTGGGCACTTCTGCTTTTTCTAAATGTTTTCTATGGTTCTATTTGATTTGGTTTGACCATTTTTGGCTGATTTTTCACTAATTTAAAGATCAATTCATTCGAATGTGATTTGGATCGTCTTTTACTGGGATTTTTTTTCCTTTCCTAGTGGTTAATTTGTTGTATTGTTCTGAACTAACTTGTTTGGGCTGTCTGGATGATTTTGAATTCATTTTATATTTGAATAATCTATAGTCGACTTATTTCTCTGGTTTAATTTTTATCGCTGGACTTCACTGGTCTTTTTTTTGGTATGACATCTGTGAAGAAAAAAAAGTCGATTGTTTTGGATGAAATGATCAAGGTAGCATGAGCCTATGTGGCCTTGATTGTATTTACTTATGCTTTATTTATCGTATTTATGCTAAAACAAAAACAAAATACTTTCTGAATCTTGCTGAGAAGTTGCTATGATAGTTCTCAGCACTCATTTTTTTTAATCTCGTATTTTGTAGGTTGGAGCTTGAATTGCTATAAATCCATGTATGCTTTGTTCAGTTTATAAAGCAACAGTGCAGCTAGAGTAAACAGAGAATTATAGCATATTACATGAAACTCCTTCACTTGGGTCTTATTCAAATATCAAGAAAAAAAACAGTGTAACAATCGTTGAATGGGGATTCAGACAATGGCGACTCAGGGTGGCGGAGGTGGTCAAAGGTCCCAAAACAATAATCTAGTAAGACAAAACTCTTTATTCAGCCTAACTCTCAATGAAGTTGAAAATCACTTGGGTGAACCATTGCATAGTATGAACTTAGAAGAACTAATTAAAGGCTTGGATACAAATCAAGAAGTTGATGGCCCTACCAATCAATACAATGCTTCTGGTTCTGGATTACAACGTCAAGGAAGCATTACAATGCCAAGGTCTTTGAGAGATAAGACAGTTGATGAAGTATGGAGAGAAATCCAACAGGGTAATGCTGTTAATAAAGAAGGTGAAGATAGAGCTTTTGGTCAGATGACTTTAGAAGATTTCCTGGCAAAGGCTGGAGTGGTAGGTGAGGACACGGGTGTTAACTTGAACGTGAATGTGAATGAAATGATTGGAGAGGGAACTCAATATGGACAACAACATTGGTTGAATCCATATCAAGCTGTTCCGCCACAAATGAATTTTGGATCAATGTATCCAGAAGGGCAAATGGGTATGATGTCGCCTATGGTTGGGGCAATGTCTGATGCACACACAGCAGGAAGAAAGAGGGGGGCATTAAGTGATCTGGGAGATAGAAGTGTAGATAGGAGGCAGAAGAGAATGATTAAGAATAGAGAGTCTGCTGCTCGTTCTAGAGCTAGAAAACAGGTTAGCTATTGTTGGTATTCAATTGCATATCATCATTCATCGACTGAATTCAAACCTTGTAGAAGAAATGTAACCTAATGAACATGAATGGAGAGAAATTTAATATGACTTAAGATTTTGAGCATTGTTGTAACTTGTAATTAGTGAATCTGAGAGCTGAGTATAACTTTGCAGAACTCTGGTATTATCTAATTCACGTGGTTATCTTTACTGTAATGGCCCTAGCTTTGATAACTGTATCATAGTTATGGGGTTCAGATGACATTACCTATCATAAAACTAGTGCCAAAAACCATCGATTGTGATTTTAGTCAATTTCACGGAAAGTACTGGAACAGTAGTGTATGGTATATTTTTGAGATTAGAAGGCAAAAATATAGTGTTACTTGCTTCTGTTGTGCTACTTATAACCGCATTCTTATTGCGGTGCAACAAACATTTATAGTGTATACATGATGCTGTGTATTGCTGTTTTGCCTTTTAAAACTATACTTCATGTCATGGAAATTGCTGGATCAAATACATGGATTGAATTGATATTACGCCGGTATATGCGTTAAATTATGGGCAGTTTTCAAACCGTATATTATCTTGAAAGCTTAATTAAATTGTCTAGCAATCTAGAAAACATGAAGTTTCTTTTGTATATTAAAATGAAGTATGTGTTTAGAAGAGTGGTCCCATTTTGGACCATTACAATGATGGAGTTTAATCCATGTACCTTGTGGTACACTCAACTCCATTGTTACTTTCTTCCGTGATTTCCAGAAAGATCAATTTTTGTTGTGACTGGCTTAGCGTATGTTCATTCATTTCCACATCTATCGAAAGATACCTAGGAAACTTAGTGAGATCTTGAGGATATATTATCCAAACTAAAACATTATAACTTTAGGATCATCAACCTATTGATAAACATTGTTGGTCTCTCTTATCGCTGTCGATGATTATTCAACCTTGCGTATGTTCTCTAAATAAGGAAAATTGATTGTGTTGAATTCACCGGTGTTTGGAATTGGCGCTTGTACCTTGTCAATGTTATGTTTATAATCTTAAAAAGTAGAAACAATAATAATACTATTGCTCACATGTATGGGTGTTCACATTATCATATTCTTGTACTGGTTCTAATAGAATGATTTGTTCGATCTGCCTAATGTCTGCCTCCGTATAGTTTTTATGCTAATCGGCCATTGTTTGATTGTTGAACTGATCTTTACTTTTGCTGGTGAACGTCTAGGCCTATACAAATGAGCTTGAAAATAAGGTCTCTTTCCTAGAAGAAGAGAATGCAAGGCTGAAGAAACAGTTGGTGCGTTTCCTCTCTTTTTCCTTTTGATTACTTTTAACTTCCTTTTCCTTTCCAGTTAATTAAAGATTTATCTTCCTACTGGTGAAGCTAATTTTATTGTTATTGGACAATTTACACACTCTAACCATTTCTCATTTTCATTATATACAGTAGTCTTAGTGCATATAATCTGATAAGTGATTAAGCGATAGCATTAACATATTCAATTCTTGCTGCTATTGCTATCTGAAAACAGTTACTTTTTTTGTATTTGCCACTAATTTCATTACATACCACAGTACCAGTGCCAGCTGCCAAATCAATTATATAAACCAAAATCTTGTATTTTGCATCTCAATTAGAACAATGAATCAATAGTTTAAGAGAATTTTGATTGTATGGGCCTTGACATAACCTGTTCGCTGCTTGGAATTATGATAAGTAGACATGTCAATGTCACAATGTGCTATAAAATAACTTTAGACGGTTCTTTTTATCGCAGTGCTTTATCGTTTTGCTTGCTATTAACTTGACCGGACTAAAATCACTTCACCATATGATTTGAGTTTAAAACCTGGATTTACTTTTGTGCAGGAACTGGATAGAATACTGTACGCACCACAGCCTGAGCCAAAAAAATATCAGCTTCGGCCAACCTGCTCGGCTTCCTTTTAATGTGTTTATAATCTGTAGACTTTACTGCTTACCTTGTAATGAAATCTTTGTAGTATTAAATCAAAATTTTATTTGCATAAATTTGCATAGGAGTAGTGTTTTTTTTTCTTTTTTTCTTTTGGCTATGATCTTTGTAAGGGATCTTTGAGTGGGAGCAATGTACATTTTCTTTCGGAATGCCCTTTGATGTTATATCACAGTGGTAATGTATTTATTGACGGTAGTAACTTCATTCTGAACGGTGTCGATTCAGTCTGATATTTACCTCTGGCAATGTAGCAGCCGGTGAAGTAACTGGATTTTGTTCATCTGCTAAGGGGGTGTATTTTATATGTATTTTGTACTTTACCCTTGTTTTTTTATCTCGTTTTCAAAAGTAAAACCTTGTCATCAAATCCAAAATCTATCGAAATTAAACTTAAACGTAATAAAATTCAGAACCCTAACAGATCAAACATAGCAAGTCGATGATGGTCTGAACAAAGAACCTGGATGTTTCCGAAGAAACTAGAGACGACGCTGAAGACAGATGTAAAGGGGATTGGTTGGGGGAGAAAATGTAATTTTCCTTAATGAGTTTGCTTTTGTTGTGAAATAGGTGATACACTGTGAGACTATACCTTTAATAGTCGATTAGAATTAATTAAGTAGGTTCTCGTTACGTTAGCGTCCTAGTGCAGTATTGCCATGTGTGTGTACGTGTTTGTATATGTATATATATACAAAAGATACATTCTTCATATTGCATTGCTTTGATTTTCCATTAATCTTGCTGTAGAATTGTCCAACTTCAAAGTTTATGTATAGAACCGTAGGTGAGTTAATCGGGGTAAGACCATTCCCAAACGGTGTGGGTTGGCTAGGATCTAATCCGTCTCCGTTGATCCACGGTCCACCCAAATGTGAGAAAACACAACAATCTCAATGTGGGATTGGTGTGCTTCCTTGATCGGCATTACATGTTATATTCGACTATAAAATAGCTCCATCTCCCTCACCAACTTCTTCCCCTTTTCTCCTTCCTCCACTCTTGCAATTCAGCAAAAAATAATAATAATAATAATAATAATAATAATAATAATAATAATAATAATAAAGTTTGGAGAGCAGTCTGAGTTAGCGGAAGTCGCAGTGTGGGAAATGTACCAGCACGAAAAGAAATCGTTCCAATTGAAGAAAACATCGCACCTCGTGCTAGAGAAGATGTTGCTTAGGCGAAGGCCAAGTAGATGGGAAGCATCACTGGATGCGAATATCGATCAGAATTTTAGACTCGATAGAATGCCGAACAATTTCAGCGTACTTCCCGATGACGAAGAGCATATAAGCACACACGTCGAAGATTCTGTAAGTTATCTAATTTTTGTTTACCAATAATAGTTACTTTTTTTGGATTAAAATTTTACTTATTGACCCATTTTTAACTAGGAGTGGTGAGATCGAACGCGTAACTCTTGGCCAAACATTAGTCGTTTATATGCAATGATCTGCAATTATCATACAGAAGATATTATACATACATTTTTTGAAGAAGTGAAACTTGGTGATTTCATGTTCACTTTACCATCATCAATTTATTTCACTCTTTAAGATAGCTTCATTTAACTACAAATTAATTTTTTAGGCAAACCTTTCGAATCCAAATGTTCAGTTGATTGGGTTGTTAGCATCCTGTTTGTGGAAGACCACCCATATGTTTCATTTTGAGTTTGGAGAGTTAGGTTTCACCCCTTTAGACTGTGCAATGCTTACCGAATTTCGGTAGGATTAGGGGATACATTACCTTATGATGAGCATTATCAGCGCTCTAACATTTTATCGTCCATACTATCTCATTTTGACTTCCACGATAGATTGACTCCCGAATTACAATTGCAATTACAGTTGCAGGTTGGTTATATTAGGCAGAATTTTCAAAATTTAATCACTGTACACGACGAAGAAAACCACCATTTGGGGATAGCACGACTGTTTATTTTATATTTGATCAGAAACTTATTTTTTTCAAATCCGTCAAACACATTGCATGCTGGACATATAGCACAAGTTACAAATTTGACATTTGATCGTCCAGTTGTATATGATTGGGGGACTCCGGTCTTAGCATACCTGTATCGCTCTTTAGACCATCAGTGTATTGTTAGAGAAAGTCGCGTCCATTGCAGGTTTTCGGCAGGTTTAACAATACTGACACTACGAGTACTTCCGTAGTATGACTTATCTAACAGTGGACGCTGATTTATCCTTATACTTTTCTCAATTCAACGTGTGAGCTCGTGAGAACCAGGGACCTATGCAAGGAGGCCAGGCCCGTCACATATTTGCAATGGCTCTTAATCAAATCTAGTTACGCACCATACGAGAGAGTATCGTTTGGCATCCTTATGGGGGTTCATCTTATTTGATCGATGGTGTTGACGGAAAAAATTGTCGTAAACACCCAAGATTGCAATTACTAGGAATTATTAATTTGGTCGTGTAGACAAGAGTGGAAAGCGGTAAATAACACGAGAGATTTATAGTGGTTCGACCTCGAGAGAGGCCTACGTCCACTTTAAAGAGTTGTTGGAATATTTTTGATAACATAAAGATACAAGGTCAAGACCATCTCATGACACCCATTACATTCGTCTCTAAGTTATATGATGTCATAATTATCATATTTTTCATATATTAGGAAAAAGACACTTTTGTCCTTCTTCTTCCTCAAAGTGGAGATGCCATTAAAAGAGCTCTCAAGAGGTCTCAAGCTCACAAAATTCAACCCCTTTGAAGTGTAAGGCCATGGGGTATTTATAGGAGAGAGGTTAGGTGAGAGTAGGCAGAAATAGGGGAGCACACCCAGAAATTCGCACCCAGATCACAATCACATTCCCAAATTTCGAACCCCCCCGGGGTGCGAATTTTGCACCCCGTGGGGTGCGGAATTCGTGCCCCGTTGGGTATGAATTTCGCAACCCCCAGGGGTGCAGAATTCATACCCGAAGGGTTCGAACTTCGTACCTTGGTGGGTATGGAAATTCGTACCCCTCGGGGGTGCGAAATTCGTACCCCAAGGGGTTCGAATTTCGCTACCAACAGGGTACGAATTTCGTATCCCTTGGGGTACGAAATTCGCACCCCAGGGGTATGAAGTTTATGCCCCGGGGGGAGTGAAGACTGGGTGCATGGGTGCTTGGAGGCTCGTGATCCGGGTTGGCAACTCCCAGGGATTCGGGACCTTGGTCCGGAAGCCTGTTAGGGGTGCTGAGAAGTCTTTATTGGCGCGATTCCTCTTCGACTTGTTTCCTTTGCCCCTAAGCATCCCTCTCGGCCTTATCTCCCCGCTATACGCTGAGTTTAGTGTGTCTTTTGTACTTCTGGGAATGGGACCAAAAAGGCGGTTAACATTTGCTCCCCAAAGTACGTCTTGTCTTAACATGATGTGCTTTGCGTTGGTTGAGATAGTAGTTGTTAGACAGAAATTTGGTCCTAACACCCAAATGCTATGTGAAAACCTCACAATCACAGATCAATGCAGAAAAAGCAGTAAAATAAGAGGAGACACACGAGAATTTTATAGTGGTTCGGCTCAATCCACGCCTACGTCCACTTTATAGTTTCTTAAATCCGAAGAGAACTATTACAATGCTGTTTGTTTGCGGTTTATACACAATAGCCTTGTGTTACAATGAAGATGGGGAGATTAGAGAATGAATTTATACACGAATTCCTCGTGTTAATATGATGAGCAATGTCCTTGCTCGGTAGTAATGGAAGCCAAGTGTTGGAGTCGTCAAAAAGTCCCCTGAAATGACCGTATGAGGGTGTATTTATAGTCGTAGAGAAGCAGCTAGGTACTCTGAATCGGATCAGATCGGAGGGGCACGTGGCGTGCACTGAGGCCATCTCGGAGATAGTGGAAGAGGTCCCTGTGTTCGGGTTTTGCCAAGTGGAATCAGATCCATGGATGTAGGGGCGGTTACTCCTTGAGAAGCGGTCAAAACAATTGTGTAGCAGCAGGTAAAAGGGGGATCGGATCGGTTCTCCGATCCGAACAGGGGCGAAGCCTTCGAGCTAAAGACGTTGTGCTCTCCTGAGCAACTGATATGAAGCAGGTCAGATTCTCCTTGTTCCGAACCGAGCCGTTATTTCCGATCCGAACTGAGATGGAGTTTCCGAACGGAAGACATGATGTGCATTTCTGTGCAGAGCAAGGCGGTTCGGGTTCTGGTGGTCTGATCCGAACCGAAGTAAGCTGGAGTCCAATGCTTCGAAGGCGGAGCGGATCGGGCGTGCTCCCTCCGATCCGATCAGTGCTTATGTGAATGCGAAGAGCAAGTGCCAAGTTGTCCATTTTAAGGCAGCGTCTGATCCGAACAGGTTTGTCCGATCCGATCCGAGGATCTATTCAATGCTAAATTCCAGGTTTCCGGTTCTGCATGCGTTCACGGAAACGGGTGTAACTTTCAAACCGTAAGTCCGTTTTAGCCAAACGAAAGCTCAAACTGAAGCTAATTTAGAGGGCTACAAAATCTACAGAGCTCAGCTCCATAAACGCTGTTTTCGGGCCTAGAAAAGGTCATCTGTTAGGAGTTCCGGGCCTTTCTTTGTTTGTGATGCGATTTCGACCAAATCGCTGCCTGTCTTCTGATGACGTTTCCAATACTCTAGTGTGTTGTTTATCAGAGATTCCATATGTGACTGCTTTGACTAAAAAGTGGGTCAACAGTAGTCGAGTTGTTGACTCGTCCTGTAGGTTAAAGGAAAACAGCTATTAGGTTCTAGGCTCGTTCATTGTGGAGTTGCAAGCGAGCGGTTGTTGGTGCGGCGTCGTGCTCACGTCGCTAGGTATTCGCAGTGCATCACCTCCGTGTGTTTGCGGAGGTCGGTATGCATGCTTATGGAATACGTGTACGCGAGTGTGAGGCACGATACTTCAAACCCAGGGGTGCGATTTTTTTTTCACATGATTTTTCGAAGCCAGGGGGTACGAAATTTCAAGCCCTGGAGGTTCGAAATTTCGAGCTCTGGTGGTTCGAAATTTCAAACCCTGGGGGTTCGAAATTTCAAACCCTTGAGGTTCGAAATTTCGAGCCCGATAGGTTCGAATCGTCGGGAATGCCAAGGGACATTTCCCTTTTCTTTATAAATAGCCCCCTCGTTTTCTTTCTTCCACTATTTCTTTCCTTAACCTCCATTGATTTAAAAGCTCCAAAGCCCAGTGCTTTGACTTGTACTTAGGTAATGCTCGGGGTCAAAAACAGAGGACGAGGGAGGTTGAAGCGTCGAAGCCTGGTCGACGAGGGAGCTTCGAACCCTGTGAGGGGTTCGAATTCTCGAACCCTGAGCGGGGTTCGAACTCCCCAACCCTGCGAGGGATTCGAATTTTCGAAACTTTAGGGGGTTCGAATTTTCAAAACTTTGGGGGTTCTAATTTCCGTACCCTGCGAAGGTTTCGAATGTCCGAACCCTGAGAGGGGTTCGAACTTTCGAACCTCTGTGGGTTCGAATTTTCGAACCTCTAGGGGTTGGAATTTTCGAACCCCGAATGGGGTTCGAATTTTTTGTGCCCTGTGATGGGCTTGAGCCTTTTGCCAGAATTGCTTCAGACAGCTGCCCCGCGCAGCGCCTTAGCGGGGTATGATTTCTTTGGTGCAGAACTTCGATTGGATTTATATGTCACTTGTACACTTGCGTGATCACACCAATGCATATGTAGATAATTGGTCGGACATGGATTCGAATCTTTCAAATAGCATAGCGTATACACTCGAACTATGACCGAACTGTTGGACTGTTTAAATTTCCTCTGTACATCTTAGTTTTGAATGACACCGCACGAACCTGTTAGTTTTCACCATCACGAGGGGTACAAGTTATTCCACTGTGATGTCTAATACTTGTGTGCTAAAGTATATAGCCAATGATGCAGACAAGATCAAAGACTGGAAAAACCCCAGAAGCCGAGGCTTCCCCGCCATCGACACATACATCTGGTTCTACCAATAGTGGCAGCTCGATTGGCAGCGAGCTTGAGACTACCGAAGGATCCGTTCCTTCTCAAATGGTCAGTTCACCTAGAGTGTCCGAAAACGGGGAACAAACTGAGAGACAACATTCTCCGGTCATACACGAGGAGGTCGAGAAGGTGGATATTATTAGTGAGGACACACCGACGGCTCCAGTGGCCCTGGACATGCTGCCTGAGGCCATTATTTTTGAAAACCCGATAGACTCAGTATAATCGCACATGGATGTTACAACAGTTAGGAAAATGGTGCTGCGGTTCAACATACCGGAGGCTAAAGTCTGTGCCTTGGGAGAGGGTGGCAGGGCTCACTTGCCGCTCGAGGTCTTTACTGCTTGGAACAGGCATGCTTGTTTTTTTGGATGCGTGCCCCAGTCAATGACTTTATCCAGGACATGTTATGCTATTTCAGCCTTGCACCGTCGCAACAGTACCCAAACGTTTACGCTTCACTCTTAGGCACTTATGTTCTCTACCGTGAGTATCTGCATTTGGAACTTACCGAGGAGGATATTCAGTACTTTTTCCATCATAGGAGAATGGGAGCATGTCGCCATCCCAATGGTCCCGTAAAGCATCATCTTCCACAAAGTTCTTTGTCGGGAAATGGCCCAGGCCATTGGTGTTCAAACATGAGTGGTTCTTTGTGGGCTGCCCTCTTGGCTTCGCGAGGAGACAGATAAAAGGGAGTGAGTATTTTTTGAACTTCGCTTCTTATCGTACAATTTTTCGGATCCAATGCCTCATTTTGTCATGTATTGACTATTATAGGAAGTCAGGAGGCGCCTACCGTCGATGAGTACTAGCAACGCCTTAATGCTCTATGAGCGAACCCCGCGGAGTTTCACAGTACTGGCACAGTGACAAGTCAAGAGCGCCTTCGTCGTCTGGGTTTTTTCCGGATGGACGGGCTATAATCAGGCTTGCGGTTGCGAGTAGTGTTCCGCAAGAGAAAGTGTGGGAGGCCCTAGGGCTCCTAGTCAAAAAAGAAAGTTGCCCTCTGTTGGGCCCAAGCCGAAAAAGGCTGTCAAGTTTCAAGCAGATGTTTGTGGAGACGGGGCTCGTGGTCAGGAGAGGGCTGTTGAGGACGAGGGTTTGTTGAGCGCTCCAGTCCCACCTCTGACCAGAGAGGCGGGGGGAGGAACGCCAGACAAACCACAGTCTCCGATGATTCTGACCGAGACCGCCACCTCGCTCGAGGAGGAAGTTCAGTTTGATGGCCTTAATCAGCATGACTTAGAATTGTCCCCGTAGCCAGTTACGGCAAGCATGGAAGAGCTAGCTCTTGCTGTTGAGTGGTTTACTCCTTCGAGCGGGCCACGATCTGGTTTGTTGAGAGAACACTTAGGGTATACACTCATAAACACTACATAGCATAAGGACTCATTAGGATGCACTGACCATCTAACCTTGAATTGCTTCTTTGACAGGTGTAATGGAAAGAGGGCGCGAAGGACGAGGCCATGGGCATGGAGGTCGCCAACACTCTCAGAATTCCTTTCTCAATGTCTTTAGGAGATGGGCAAGTTTGTACAGCGAGGCTCCACACTCGCAGGATCGCGGTGGTGAGAGCCGTCACAAGGATATGCCTCTACAATCTTCGATCCCTCCTCTAACTCCTCCAATCCGAGTGTCCAGGGAAGATTCCTGACTCGACTTAAGGGGTCGAGGCATCCGTCGTCGACAACTCCTTCCCACACCGCTCTTTGGCTCTTGTTCAGACTAATAAGGGGAAGGAGCCATCTCTTGGACAACCCAGGCCGGATAGAGTGAATACAACAGGGGTGCCGGACCTGACAGAACCTCAGATACAAGAGCTTTCTATAGAGGAACGAAGAGCGTTTTTGAAACAGCACTTTCCTCCACATTAGTTTGATAAGATGATGTTTCTCCCTGATCTCCGTCCATCTCCTGCTAAGGAGTCCGGGGAGATATGGATGCATGTGAAGGTTGCATATCATCAAGCCAACAAACTTACCAAGTATTCCTTCCGTCTCGCAGAGCTGATCAGGAGGAAAAATATGGAACTTACTAATCATAAGTTGACTATTGATGCCGAGATGACCACCGTCGGCCATCTGAATGCGGAAATAGGTGTGTTTGCTCATTGTATCGTGGGCGTGTTGTTGCCCATTTCCGTCCCTTTGAATATTAACTCATGGATCTTATTGTTTGCAGCGGAGATGAGGCAAGGGTATGAGACACTCAAGAGGGAGGATGATCATTCCCGCTCCTCTTTCATGGAAACTGTAGCTGATTTGACTACTGAGAACATAGCTCTCAAAAGGGACAAGGCCGATTTAGTGCAAGCGTATGCCGACCTGGAGAAGGATAATGCGAGAATCAACCAACTCCAGGGTGATAATAATCCCTTGAGAGTGGAGAATGAAAGGCTGCGGGCCAAGAATGCCGAGGTTGCTGAGCTGAGGAGGCCGCTCGAGCTTATGAGGAAAGCGAAGGATGCAAAGGCCAATAACAGAGATGTGTTGAGTACGGTGGATGGATTGAAAGCCGAGCACCCGATTGAGGTGGAGCGGTTAAGAGGGGAACTTGATGATACCGAGTCTCGGGTTGAGGAGTCCTTGGTAAAACATATATGGGACATGTTTGTCAAAGTCCTGAAATTCCACGGGCTTTCGTGGCTCGAGGATTACTCCCGAGAGCTAGCCCGAACCTAGGAGAGGTTGGTGCTCTATGAAGCTCATTTACATCAAGTGGATGTCAGGTCTTTGGATGAACGACAACTCATGGTAGATCTCCTGACCCTCGAAGAACGTGAGAAGATAGACGAAGGGAAGAAGCTGTTGCCTAAGGATGCTGAGGGAGAAAGGCTGGCAAGGCTCGCTGCTGAGAAAGGGAAATCTGCCATGAATGATAGTGTAGTGGCAGCCGAGACATTCGGAGAAGGAAGCTCTTACCGGCCACTAGCTTCTGAATCCGCTCTGGCAAGAAATCCTGTAGCCTGGGCTTGGGCTTCGACTGAATTCAATCCTAAGAACCCGGGGCTATGAGAGACCGGATTTACCTTATCTGCCACAATGAGCATGCTCCCCACCTTTCCTACACTGTCCCTAACCGGAGGTAAATTCCCATTACCATGTATCCTTGAGGATGCCGTTATCACTGAATTTGCGGACTAAGTGTTTGTGTTTTTACTATGCAGCTTTTCCTGAATTGACCACAACGTCGGGCTCTGCCCCTGTGATCCCACAAGTGACCGAATCTGGGCCAGGACTTATGGGAGTACACTTTGGAGAAGGCAGCAATCAGTTGGACACCTACTTGGATAAAAGGATAATGCCCAGCCTTTATGAGAGCCTTATCGAGGAAGGAGAGTTGGTTGACGGACAAAGTGTCGCTGCCCTGGGCTTAGTGGAGGCTGATGTGCCTTCGATGCTTGACTTGGTGCAAAATTTGAAGGGACGGATTGTAGCCAAGTGTTAAGAGGTGGAGGAGAATCAAAGGCAAGACGAGCCTGCCAGATAGGAGGTCCAAATGAAGACCAGACATGATGCTGAAGGGAGAGCCCCCGAGACGGTTGCGCGGAGGAAGGCCGATGAGGAGGTGGAAAAGAAGAGGGTTGATGACGAGGCCCAGAAGAAAAGGGAGGATGATGAAGCCCAACGAAGGGCCACCGAGACCCTTGAGAAGACCAAGGCTGGCGATATTACAACTCATAGGTCCCAGAAGCTTGCCGAGCGACGGACTGCTAGAGAGGCCAAGGTGAAGGCTGTGCGGGAAGGCAAGGAGATCCCGGAGAAGAGTGATGCTATATTTGGCCTTGCTACTGGGAGTGCTCCCAAACCGATGTCGCATGCCGCTCCTATTGATGTAACAGAGATCTCGAGCGGCGATGGTGCAGACGAGAAATGTCTCTCGGCTTCTCATGAATCGACTACTTCTCAGAAGGGCCGAGGAGGCGGGAGCAGGTTAGGAAAGAAGAGGCCTGGCGCAAAGGATGAACCGCTGAGTGCTGAATCCGTAAAGAAAGAGCGTAAACACAAGAAGAAAAGACACGATTAGTATTAGCAACTTAAGTAGAAGTTACCGTTATTTTGGTAGTGTAGGCCGATAGTTTACGCGAGTACGACCCTCGCTTTTGGTTTTTTAAGACATGGTGTGGTTTTCATGTACACCCTGTCATTAGAAAGAAAGATGTTAGACATGTTGTTTATTTAATGTGTATGTGTGTGGAAATGGAATATGAATTAGTATAGATCGCGATTTATGTCGAGTGTTCGGATGTTCTTCTCATATTTTCCAGCGTCCTGTACTTTCATAAGTGTACTTATCGTTACACTTAACAAAAAAGCAATCGGGGACTGTGCTCTGGGTCGATTGTTCCAGAGGGGTGTAATTGAGCGCAGGCTTCTAGTAAGTTTCGCTCAGCTTAAGAAACCCATAGTTTGCGAAGTCGGGCTGAGCGCCTTCTGTTTTGGGTTGCTCGGGGTTAATCCCAAGTATAGTGAAGGCGTATGACGTCGCGATTTGTGGTCCGTCCGGTGTGTGGCTCTACCTTCGTTCATCGGGTTGTTGCGAGCTACAGGCATCGTTTATTCATAGAAAAGAGAAGCCCGGATCATCAACCCATAGGGTCCGATTGTGGCTCGAGGTTCGGATGGTGGTTCCGGCTCCCGTGCTTGGGGGCCGATACGGCGATCGACTACTCATACACAAGCTGGTTGTTAGGATTATCAAACATGTCATGCACGGAGTAAACACAAAAAAGAGATAGGAAGTTGAAAATCATTTCCACTAATAACTTTGGCAGTAATAGCCTTTACAATGCCTTGAATTGCTAGAAAATGAAACATCGTTGGAAAGCATAAACAGCTGTGTACTAAGTTATGTAAAGTAGCGGCAGAGATGTTCACTATTCCATGCTCTTGGGTGTTCAGCTCCGTCCACGGTTGCAAGTTTGAAAATTCCATCGCCGAGCCTTCGTTGTATGGAGTACGGGCCTTCCCAACGAAGAGCAAGAACTACTGGTGGAGGAATCACTCGTTTTAAGACGAGGTCGCCGATGTTGAGGTCCTTACGGCGGACCCTGGAATTGAATTATCGGGCGACTCGTTGCCGTTGGACGGCGGCTCGGAGATCAGCTTCGTTCCTTTTTTCCGCTAGCAAGTCGAGTGACCCCTAAAGTAAGTCTTGGTTTGTCTTTGGGTTGAAATAGGTAACTCGATCAGATGGAAGCTTGACCTCAATAGGAATGATGACTTCGGACCCATATGCAAGGGTGAAAGGAGTGTGTCTGGTCGTTGTCTTGTGGGTGGTTCGGTAAGCCCATAGGGCTAGGGGAAGCTCATCCGCCCACATGCCCCTAGCCTTTTCTAGATGCTTCTTGATGATGGATTTAATGACCTTGTTAACTGCCCCAACTTGCCCATTGGCTTGGGGATGAGCCACCGCCGAGAATCTTCTTTCGATGCTATGCCGTTGACAGAAAGCTTTGAATTCAGCGCTCTCGAACTGAGTCCCATTGTTGGAAATGATAACTTGAGGGACCCTATATCAAGTAATGATGTCATGGACAACGAAGTTGATCATCTTCTTGGTGGTGATTTTAGCGAGTGCTTCGGCCTTTATCCATTTGGTAAAATAATCAACTGCGACGATGGCATACCATGTCCCACCTCTTGACATTGGAAGAGTTCCAATGATGTCGATTCCCCACATGGTGAATGGCCATGGGCTAATCATTTGTGTCAATTCTGTAAGCGGGCTTTGGGGATCTTTGAGAAGCGCTAGCACTTATCGCACTTGGGAGCATAGTCTGTGGCTTCTTGGTCGAGCGTAGGCCAGTATTAGCTGTGTCTGAGTATTTTTCTTGCCTGGATTTTCCCTCCAGTATCGTCGCCGCATTCCCCTTTATGTACACTGGTTAGCACTTTGATGCCGTCATAATGGGCTATGCATCTGAGCAATGGAACAGAGAAACCTCTGCGGTAGAGCACCCTATCCATAACAAGGTAGCGAGCCGATTAGCAAGTGAGCGCACGTCTTTCTTTGAAGCTTCCTTGAAGGGTCCGGTGTTGCAAGTAACTCTTGATTGGTGTCATCCAAGATTCAGGTTCGGATCCGGCGTTCATGACCGCCTCGGTTTGTGTTTGCTTGATACTTAGGGGAGTTGAGCACTTTGACGGGGGTGAACCCCAAGATTTATGAATCCTCGGAGCTTGCAAGTTTGGCTAGTGAATCTGCGTTTTCATTTTGCTCTCCGGGAATGTGTGTGGTGACGATGCAGTTGAGGACAGTGAGCAGTTCCTAAACCTGGGTCAAATATAGGGCGAGTCACTCCCCCATAGCTTGATATTCTCCTTGCACCTAGCGCACGACGAGTTGTGGATCGGAGAAAATTTGGATGTTATTTAGCTTGAGCTCGATCGCGATTCTAAGTCTGGCTTTCAAGGCCTTATACTCCGCGTCGTTGTTGGTGACAGGGAAGTTTAGTTTTAACACATAGTATATTGGGCGTTCTTTGGGAGTGATGAGCATGACTCTGGCCCTGGAGCATTTGTTATTGGAGGACCCGTCCAAGAACAATTTCCATTGAGTGTTGGGAGCTTCAGTGTTATCTGCAGGAGTCTCCTCAAGGGCAGTGAATTCTACTATGAAATCAACGAGAGCTTGGCCAAGTATGGATCGATGTGGGATGAATGTTATCTCAAACTAGCTTAGCTCTATACTCTATTTTAGTAGCCAGCCAGACGCCTCGGGTCGCTGTAGCACTAGACGTAGTGGCTGGTCGGTTACGGGATGAGACTGGAAGTATGGTCGGAGCTTTCGAGAGGAAATCAATAAGCAGAACGCCGGCTTCCCTAGCTTCAGATAATTATTCTCTGCCCCCATCAATTGTTTTCTTATGTAGTAGACGGGTCGTTGGATGCGGTCTTCGATGCGTATTAATGCCGAGCTGATTTCCTGCGTAGAAACAACCAAATAAATATATAAGTCCTCATGGTCTATGGGCTTAGATAAGATAGGTGGTCGCTCTAAGTAATCCAGAAGGTCCTTGAATGCGGAAACACACTCTTGGGCCCATTCGAAATTGCGTTTCCCATTTGAAGTAAATTAAAGAAAGGAATGCACTTGTTGGTGGCCTTAAAGATGAACCGACTTAGAGAGGCAACCTTTCCGTTTAAGCTTTGGACATCCTTGATGTTCTTGGGGATTTGGTTGTCCTGAATAGCTTGAATTTTTCTGGATTGGCTTCGATTCCCAGGGAGTTGACGATGAAACCCAAGAATTTTCCTAAAGCGACACTGAAGGAGCACTTCAGGGGATTGAGTTTCATGTCATACTGGCGAAGGATATCGAACATTTCAGAGAGGTCGTGGACGTGGTTGTTGGACACTTTTTCTTTGACCAACATGTCATCCACGTACACCTCCATGGATTTCCCAATTTGGTTTTTGAAGAGTCGATTAACCATTCACTGATAAGTGGCGTCGACATTCTTGAGGACGAATGTTATGACGATAGCAGTAAAGTCCAAGGTCTGTTATGAAAGATGTATGATCCTGGTCACGAAGATTCATCGGGATCTAATTGTAACCTGAATAGGCGTCTATGGAAGATAGTAGCTGGTATCCAGCGGTTGAGTCAACAAGTCGGGCGATCTTCGAGAGTGGGAAGCTGTCCTTGGGACATGCCTTGTTTAAGTCGAAGAAGTCGACGCATGTTCGCCATTTACCATTGGATTTTTTGACCAGAACTAGACTGGAGACCCATTCGGGGTAGTCAGCTTCGCGGATGAAGTTGTTGTTAAGTAGATGGTCTACCTCTTCCTCGAGTGCTTTGGACCTCTTGGGTCCCAAGAAGTGGCGTTTCTGCTTGACTGGAGGCATCGTAGGATCTATATTTAGAAAATGGAAAGCAACTATAGGGTCAATGCCTCTCATGTCGGAGTGAGTCCATGCAAACACGTCTAGGTTAGCCTTTAAGAAATTCATAAGATCCTCTTTGATTGTTGGATGGAGGTGTGACCCCATCTTTAACACCTTGATGGATCATCAGGATTGACTGGAACATTCACTGTAGGTTCAACCGGAGTAGCCCTCTCGTATTCGGGTTCTTCGTTCTTTCGTTGATCAAGGTCATCGGAAAGACGGTAGTGGCACCTGAGCCAAGTCCCAGATGTCGCTGATTGCTATGCGGAGGCAGTCTAGGCGCAAAAAGGCACGAGCATGGCTTTGCCCTTGTCCTTATTGCACTTCTTCCATTATATTGTGTAACATTCTCTAGCATTGGCTTGGTCGCCTCTAACTGTTCCAATCCCATTTTCTGTCAGGAATTTCATCAGGAGGGACCATGGTGACATGCAGACCCGAAATTCTATGAGAAAAGGACGTCCAAAGAAGACATTGTATGGGGAGACGATGTAAATAACCATGAAGCTGAGGATTCAGACTCGGCTTCGGTCCCCAGTCCCAAGTTCGACAGGTAGGTCAATGATTCCTACCGGACAACCTGATGCTCCGTTGAAGCCGTGGATCGTGGCACGACATGGTTTGAGATCCTTTGCTTCTAATTTCATCTGATCGTAAGAAGCTTTGAAAATGAAGTTGACCGAGCTTCCTGAGTTAACCAATATTATTCGGACAGATGCGACACCAATTTGGGCCGTGATAACCAGAGGATTGGTTGTCCGAATTTCAACTCCCATAGAATCTCTTTTATGGAAAGCAATGTCATTCCGCATGGTTTTTTGGAGCTTGGCCAGTACAGATTCATTGGGAGAAGAGCAAGCCTCATAAGTAGCATGCTTTATGGAACTTACATACTCTTCCATTTTCCAAAAGCTGTCGTGTGTGGGGCAAGGCCCGCCAAATATAGTGTTGATCACGATCCATTTCCTCGAATTAGATGGACTCGGAGCTGTCTTGGCATCTGCTTGAGGTGCTGGTGCAAAAGTTTTTGAATTTTTTTCGGGAGGAAAAGGTTCTTCGAAGTGTTGCTCAAGTTGTTTTTCGCAAATAAGCTTCTCAATTGCATCCTTGAGCTGGCGACATTCATTGGTGTTATGTCATACACATCGTCGTATCGGCGACAATACCTTCCAGTATTTTTCTCGAGGTCGGATGATTCCCTGGTTCGTGGTTTCTTGTATGGCAATGTATTGCATGTTTCCAAGTAAATTGTTTCTAAGTCCTCATTCAGTGGGGTGTACATCTCGTAGGCTCGGTAGGGTCGGGTTTCCTTGGTTCGGTCCGGGCCTGACCGTTATTCCGGCCACCTTGCCTACCATTTCGGTCTTTGACTAGAGGGACCCGTCCCCTTGTTTTGATCAGAGCGCTCTCCCACTTGTCTTCCTTTGGGGTTGTTATTTGCAGCGTTCGCTTGAGAGTCGTTGGGGCGACTGGTTTCGGAGAGCAGGTTCCGTCTTGCTTCCTCTTGGCATAAGTGTAGTCCTGCCTTCTCGTAGAAAGCATCAAGGCTTTTTGGCTGCTTCCGATCGATCTATGCCTCGAACTCGAAAGTAGGAAGGACACCTTTTGTAACTGAAAGAGTATGGTGTGAGGTCCAGATCCTCGACCTAGGCGAGGACGATGTTGAATCGGGAGAGGTAGCTTTTGAGCGACTCAACAGGCCCTTGGTATAGATTGGATAGAGTGAGAGCGTTCTTTGGAGTAGGAATATGCACCTTAAATTGCTTGACCAAATCTATCGCTAACTGGCCAAAGTTGTTAATGGAATCAAGTAGGAGGCGAGAGAACCATATCAAAGCGATTCCTGATAAGAAGACTGGGAAGCACTTGCATTTGACTGGGTCGTTTGCCCCGGCTCAAGTCCATTTTCCATTCATATCGGTTTAGGAAGGCAAAGGGATCAGTGGTGCCATCGTAAGCAGCATTTGTGGCATGCTGAAGCGTCGCAACCACTCAGCTTCGTTTACCCTTCTTGTGAAGGGGTTATGCCTAATGTGCGCCTCCCATGAATCTTACACATTCCCTCGCATTTCCCTCATGATCCTTTGGACCGTGTCGGTTAGATAAGTTGGATGGGGATCCGCCATCGGGACCCATGGATTTTGGCGAGGTTCTAGAGTTCTGTTACGGGGGCGTCTCCTATGATGGATGCCCAGGTCATCTTCTTCCATGTCCTCGACATCTATAATCAGATCCTGGTGTGGATGAAGAGGCAGAGCGATTGAGGCGGATCCTTCTCTAGAGGAGTGCGGGCCACTGGAATAGTAAGTCCATCATCTCGATGGGCAACCGTTGGGTTTTGTTGAGGAAGGGGTTGGTTGGTCGGACCTGGTCCATCATGGATGATCAAGCGAGAGCGATCTTGGTATTGTGCCCCTTTGCTATATGTGACTGTACTTTGGTCACCGTTGTCGTTTCCATTGCCGTTGGCGTAGCCATTGCCGTTACTGTCGTCGAGGGCATTGGTGCGAACGACGACATTGTTGATGAGACTAAACCTCCTTCTTTGATGCAGGCCCCTCTATTCGGAAAAGGAAGTTTTTGAGACAGCTGGCTACGATCGAGCATTGTTCCGAGCTAGCTGGAGTCGAGCGACGATGCACTGACTTTCTTGAAGTTGTCGCATAAGGTCGATGTTATTCCTTAATGCTTGATTGAGCTCGACCGCTGTATTCTCATATTTTTCAATAAGCGCGCGGATCAAAACTTGTGTTGCGGGCGCTTTGGCGTCCATAGTATGAGGGACGTTTTTATTAGTAGCCAGGATATCCACCGGCTAAGGCTGTTGAGATGTTCCGGCTTCGGCAGTGGCTGAACAGCCGACCATTGCGTTTTTTGGTCGCTTTGCCATCATGAGCGGACTTGGCGACAGGTTTAGCGAAGGAACCTAAAGCTCGTCGAAGTCGAGATGATAAGGTGCGACAAAAGAGCAAATACGAGTTTAGTTCTCAGTGAAAGCACCAAATGTTGACGGTAAAAAATGTCGTAAACACCCAAGATTCCAATTACTAGGAATTATTAATTTGGTCGTGTAGACAAGAGGGGAAAGCGGTAAATAACACGAGAGATTTATAGTGGTTTGGCCTCGAGAGAGGCCTACGTCCATTTTGAAGAGTTGTTGGAATATTATTGATAACACAAAGTTACAAGGTCAAGACCATCTCATTACATTCGTCTCTAAGTTATATGATGTCATAATTATCATATATTTCATATATTAGGTAAAAGACACTTTTTCCCTTCTTCTTCCTCAAAGTGGAGATGCCACTAAAGGAGCTCTCAAGAGGTCTCAAGCTCACAAAATCCAACCCCCTTGAAGTGTGAGGCCATGGGGTATTTATAAGAGAGAGGTTAGGTAGGAGTATGTAGAAATAGGGGACCATACCCAGAAATTCGCACCCGAACCACACATATGCCCAAATTTCAAAACCCCTGGGGTGCGGAATTCACGCTGCGTTGGGTATGAATTTCGCACCCCCCAGGGACGCGGAATTCGTACCCGAAGGGTTCGAACATCGTACCTTGGTGGGTACGAAATTCCTACCCCTCGGGGTTGCGAAATTCATACCCCGAGGGATTCGAATTTCGCTACCCATAGGGTACAAATTTCCTATCCCTTGGTGTACGAAATCCGCTCCCCACCGGTACAAATTTCGCACCCTACTGGGTGCGAATTTCGTACCCCTTAGGGGTGCAAAATTCGCACCCCAAGGGGTACGAAGTTTATGCCCCCGGGGGGCGTGAAGACTTGGTGCATGGGTGCTTTGGGGCTCGAGATCCGGGTTGGGGACTCCCTGGGATTCGGGACCTTGGTCCGGAAGTATGTTAGGAGTGCTGAGAGGTCTTTGTTGGCGCGATCCCTCTTCGAATTTTTTCCTTCGCTCCTAAGCATCCCTCTCGGCCTTAGCTCCCCGCTATACGCTGAGTCGAGTGTGTCTTTTGTACTTCTGGGAACTGAACCGAAAAGCCAGTTAACCGATGGTTCATGTCCCATTGTTTATGACGAGACATTTTTCATTTGGTGTAATCTCCTTCCACTGGTGGTTGTTACTAATTCCATAGAAAACGTTATTGGAGGCAGATATTAGACAGTGATTTCGCACCTGATGATCCACATCCAGATACACTTTACTTGATGGTGTATGACAATTACACTATGGATACAATTGGGATCATAAGTGATGACCTCCTAATTATTGTACTGGTTTGGATTATGAACCATTTTGGTGTAGATTCTACACTACATCGCATAAGGATCCTACCGTTCATGTTGCAGCAGTTGATTCGGTTGAACCCTCAGCTATCAGATCTTGTATTGATCCCCTGATGCTTTGAGACTTGACTCAGATTACACAGTTATATCATCCTCCGCCGCAGGTGGAAAATTATGGTTGGAGGTGGGTATTCCTACAGTTATGGGTGGTGATAGATACGTCAATATTCCTCACGCAGAGGTTTCTTGGTACCTAGATGCAACTGCTTTTCATATGAGGATTTACACCAAATGCAGCTGGGATTGAGACAGGTTATATATGTTGAGCATTCACGTAGAATAGTTGATTTAAGAGCTCGTATTAATGAGCTTACTATTGCTGATAAGGAGATATTGATGAAGGCATAACAGGTCTCGGCGATATTGACTTTGATGACATGTAGATTGATTATAGTTCTTTCGATTATGGTTGTGTTATTGTTAATGTTGTTTTTTAATCTTTGTATATTACTGTATTATCATTGTCGTATCTATTATCTAAATGATATTGTTGTATTATCATTAAATGCTGTAGTGCTGATATTATGTTGTCGATGGAGATTATGTTATTGTTGTATTATCACTACATGTAGCAGCGATAATTATGTTGTTGATGATCAATATGTTACTATTTGTTATGATGTCACTTTTTTGTTGCTATTCGTACGTTGTTGCTTATAAATTGTCCCCTTCATTCTTCATAACAATAAACTTAAACTTTAATAAATGAAAATCGACATTAAATGGTCTTCTTCGGAGTTACTTGTACTCGCGAAGCATATATTGAAGTTGGTGGTAGGCATGATAATATGCTACATACATATGTGGTTGTTAGCCAAAAAAATGTTTTGGAACATGGTGAAGAAGCTTACAACAACCATCCTGATTATCTCTTGAGGATGTTTTATTTAGAAATTTATAAAACATATGACGGTTTTATGGATGCTTGTAATTGATACCACGAGATTGTTGAACGTGCTGAAAAAGATGATGGTTTTCAACCAAATCGTTCTATTTTTGATTCACATTAACCTTTTGAATACGGAAAAGAATTAATCAGTCATGAACCTTATGAACTTCGTTATAGTTAGCTTACGCGATATAGCTCTGAATACTTTATTGATATTTTGTTTCCTACGTTTATAACCATTTAGCGTACGCTGATTGTGTTGGTGTTATTGTATTTTTCTTACCATTTGAATATTATCAGTTGTTTCTATGATATACATCCGCATTGCTGAATGTTTTTCATGAATAATGGTAATCGTTTAGTTCGTATTTAAGACGATCATAGTTTAAAATCTTCCGATTATTTCGTTTAGGGTCAGGAACTTCCATACCGTGATTTTTTTTGACAATTTATTTTTAATATACTTCAAAATATAAAAGATGAGATCTAGATTTTTCTCTTCTATAAGAAGAACTATGTTTAGTAAACTCGAAAGATTCTTGTTTCAAACAATTTCAATATATATTAGATTCAATATATAGGTTTGAAAGTCATACTAGAAAATTACAAAATCCCGCTACGCAACGAGACCGAATTAATTAAATATAAATAATTCGTTCGAAGTCGTTGAAATTAATTATTATTAATTCATTCCCTTACAATTTCGAATAGACTTGGATTGACATAAGGGAAAACGATGCCGTCTGTGGGAAAACTGAGCTTCCACTACCATGGTTAATGGGGACTAGGTCAAGCAATATAAATCCTTCCATTACCACTTTCTCATCAACTACCTCCCTTCCATCTCTCTACACTCTATCATCTTCCAATATTTTATTTGACATATAGATTTCCCCTTTCCTATAGTACATTGTTAGCTGTGACTAGCAAACCCCCTCACTCCATAGATCCAAACCCGCCTCTTTTGTCGCCTGGGATTTGAGCTTTGGATGATCCTTTGTGGTCAGATATAACATGGTTTTTGGGGTTGTTCGAATTTCATTAAGTCCGACCTTGCTTACCTATCCCCTTCAAACAAGACCGGAAACTGCTGAAGAGAGGAGTTAGGGCTTGCTTTGGGTTGGCTTGTTTTTTCTCAGCCCTATTTTGTTCTGTATGTTTTGTTTTATTAAGGTTTGCGTCTTTCTCTTCGTTTCTGGGTGGATTTTTGTGGTGTTTCTTGGATCTGTTACTCGGTTTGTGTAGTGTATCTTGGTTTGGCCTCTGTGCTAGTGCATTATTGTGCACCTCTTCTTTTTCCAGTAACCACCGTTGGTGGTTTGCTCGAAGTTTTGCTGGCTATTTTTCTAGGCTTCCTAGTCACCTGTTATGCTATTTGCTTATGTCATGTTTGTTGGTGCAATCCTATCTTATAACTGGTTCTGGGTTTGATTATGGCAAGTTGTGTTGTGGTCATGGCATGTGTTTCAACTGAAGTTAGACGTTGTTGTTTCCTTTCGTCCACAGTGAAAGCTCTGTTTCGGTGGTGATGTAAGATCTCTCGGTTTGGGTTTGTTTATCCTTTACTTTGTCCACATGTCAACTCGTATGTCAGAATGTTGTGCGAGGGTATCGGCTTGATGTTTTGCTGTTATGTCTAAATTTCTTGCGGTGGTTGTGCACTATGATGTTTACCTATGACATTGAAGCGAATTTTATTGGTCAAGTACACTATGTCAACTTCTATTTTTGGTGATTTCCCAAATTTCTTGCCTTTTTCATGTACATGTTTTGTAGATGCTAGATCTTAGCTTCAGTATTTGTGGGCTTGATGCTGCATGTAACAAACGGGAAATTCGACACCCAAATTGAAACACTAATACATCCTCTGTATTCACATGTCTAAACTCAAGTACCGAAAACCCATAAAGTTAGAAGAAAGAAGTTAGAGGATGAGAAATAAGAAAGAAAGAAAGTTTAGAATGGAAGAAGAAGAAGAATACAACACATCAGAATCATAAAAGACTGGAATCTCATTGTAGAATGAATTAAATATAATATACCAATACTCTTTACATAAGAGAAAATTTTATATATACACGAATAAATAATTAGAGTACACAATATATCAACCCATATAATCGTAACAATATGTTTGTACAATGGCTGATAAATACAACATACATAGCGGAAATAAATTAATACAGTAAATATGAAAATACGTCTCGACTCCAGCTCCTTTTCTGCAGCTCCAAACAAATCCAAAGCAAACCTGCAAAATACCCAGATCAGTCTAGAATACTTGCAGTGAGAAAACTCACATAAAAAACTTGCTTATTTTTTTTGAAAATCCTTTTTCAAAAGAATGGAACTCCCATAAGACACGACCACACATAAACATGTTTTTCCCTTACGATAAACAAAACACTTTTATTGTAAATCCAGTGATATTATAATAATGTCTAAATACAAATACTTATCAATCTAGCCGAAATTATTACATTAATTAAATTCCCGCAGACTAGGTATACAACTAAAACCGTAAAAGGCTCTATTGGAGTTTGGATTCCATACAATGACTGGACAATCAGGTACCACCTGACACAGTACCTCCCTATATAAGTGTACCGAGGACCTCACCTATATACCCTACCAACACAGGACTGACCTACCACTAACTTGATAATACCGAATACGTTATCACTATGGTTTGGATCATCAACCATACCAAATAATATATAATAGGGTTTTCCAGTATAGATTTGGTGGTAAACACACCTTAACATGTGCAACCCACATAGCCCTGCTACATCTCCTTTGATTTTAGTCATTACCAGCTAATGAGGCTAGAGGCTATGTTTTTACCTTCCACACATGGTACATTTCATCTTTGAATGTTCATCGCCCTTCAGTGGCAATATACTGATAATATTCATCCATACAAGTCCTTTAGAAACAGAATGAACCAAATACATTACTTTTACTACATTCATAGGATTAGTAGCAACTAACCCTTGCACTTTCAATACTTTATATTTTCACAATCATACCTGCAAATTCTATTTCAAATGCAAAGTTGGTTCTAAGTGTTTTTGGATCCCATTCCATACCCGGTTCCTCGAACCAACAAGTTATAAGTAAAATGGGAATTTATTGATAGTCGGTTCTTTAACTATCCAATCAAAACAATATAGTTAAGTACATCAACAAAAAATTCCCTTTCGATTAAACCATTCATTAAAAATCATTTCATTGGTTCTTAAAATCGATTCCATATACACATCTCAATAGGATAAGTATATTAACAAATCTCTTTTTCTCATTACTATGAAAACCATAACCAAACTTTGGAATAAATGTATTCACAAACCCCTACTATTTTCAGTACTTAAAAAATAATGTTATATACTTAAACAAATGGAATAAGTATAGTCACAATTCATATATGGGCCAAACAATGTCATGTGATACATTGTTTTCCATAAAACGCCAAACAGTTTTATTTAACTTATAAACTTGGCAAATCAAAGTTTATTACACCACTTATACAAGTAATAATTTAATTTCCAGCATCCACTTTCGTTTTCTAACCAGTATCATCTCTTGGATAACAACGTGGTCATTCAAGTTGGGGTATTTTATTTGCCTATCAGACCTTGACGTGACAACATTCTTATCTTCAAAATAAATAGAAGTTTGTTAATGCAAAACCTGATATCTAGTAAATGTCAAAATAAGGTCCAGTTATTTTTCAATTCAAATGAGGTTTAAAAAAACATTTGACAACATATCTCGAAATCAAATTAAATCATTAAACGTTCTTTTATAAACATCTAACTTTCATAAATCTCTATTCTAAAACCTAGATCACTTTTATGTCATTTTACAAGTTAAATAAAGCTATTTATTAAACTTGTTCAAAACGGTTGAAATAACTTAAAAATCATTTCACCATAAAACTCTGTTTTTATAAATTCATAAAACTTAATTATAAAACTTAGTTGAGTTTTGCCACTCTTCTAAAATACATAAAACATTTTATTACATACTTCTAAAATCCACTAACAAATATTGATTATTTATAAAAAAATTATTTTATATAACTTATATATAGATATAAAACTTCGGTTTTGTTATAAAAATAAATTTTATAACTTCAAACTTAGTCAATTAGCCTTGCGGCGAATCAACACCTTAAAAAGATGGATTTTAGGCCATTTGTTGCTAGTACTTAACCAATATTGTTTATTGATTAATATTACATCAGCATCAAATTCAATTCCCTAATCATCATCCGAATCATATTTTATTGCTATTTATGTTAGACAGATCATATGCGTAAAATTTGAAAGCAAGTAACATCCAACATATGAATCTTGGTGGAACCTTCCACCCTGTCCCTCTGCATCATAGCTCATTTATAAGTTTTATATGCATATAAATTAGATAACCTAATCTAATTCATTTACGATGAATCTTCCACTTAAAAACAGGTAATGTCAAAGGTCATCCGTTTATAGACGGGAATATGCATATCGACAACCACCAACAAAGCAATAAATCATACAATCATCCAAACACACAATTTATATACTAAACACAACAAATATTATTATATGAAATAATAACATTCACAATATTCCAAAAAGTGCGAGAGATAAGTCATCATCTATTCCAATTCAACGATTTCACATTGTTTTTACCTAATTCCAAACCGACATTTGAAATTAGACAAAAATCCAAACTATCCACAATTGATATCCATCCATTGCAAAATCATAGTATACATCGCCACAAACCAAAAGCAAATTACGACATGAAAATAGGGCTCCATACGAACTCGAAATAGTTGTTACAAGTTAATACACGATCAAAATAAAATTAACTGTAATTTAATTACTTTTAAAAATCTCACCCGTCCCATACGTGACTCCACCCTTCCTTCTTCTTCAACAAATTTGGGTATCCCTATAGCCTACATGTGACAGCTCCCCCAGCACCAGCCGACATTTCCAATGAAATGCGCTACCAATGACCAACTAGCACGGGACGGTTGTCAAAAGAAAGGGATTTGAAAATATGAATCATCAAAGAACCTATAGTATATCTCACAGCGCATGAAGTAAAATATAATTATAACATAACTTGACATAAAACAGGCAAGACAGTGCATAAGCTGAAAACTAAACCATCATAGCAGCGGAATCCAAAATACAACTTATGAACCAAACCATTATTACGACTTCAAAATACTATCTCAAAAACAACATAGAAAATGTACACTACTAATGCCCAAAGTAGTGACCAGCAACAACACAGAGAGAATATATGTAAATAATACGTGGAAGCCTCCTGCTCGTCTCCGGACAGCTACTCGTGCATAACCACCTGACCTGTCTCTAGTTTTCTCATTTAGGAGCACCCACAATAATAAGAAGAGACATAAAACTTTGGGTAAGACAAAAGTCTAGTATGAGCGATAGCAGTAGAATAAAACAATAACAGGTATAAATAATCGTACCTGAACCTGGACCTGCAACCAAAGAGTTAGCACAACAAGATGTACAATACTCCACGGTAACACTAACATATGGTGTGAAAATGGGAGTGTGCGTGTCATGGTGATAACAAACATCAAACATAGCAATCATCCTCACATCTCTCACTCAGTGCGTAAAGCATATGATATCCACCGCTTTGGTCACGTGAACCATTGGGGCCATGATGGAGCCCAGCTCCATCCAAATCTTACTACGACCACTATGCCCTTGGGGGCCCTGACAGAGTTCGACTCCATACAACTTTGACCCCACCGCATTGGTCCATAGTTAACGCCCCGCATCAATAGTGAACCAAAGTTATAGATATTGATGACCCCTTTGCACACGTCCCGCAACAAAGTCTAACTAATGAAGTTAACTCATTGGTTCCCATCTGGATCCTGAGTAATAACTTCCTATTTGGACTTCCTTTGCATCTCGGGTTTTTGGTCTTCTCCGGTTCGGGATACTTTTCTCAAGCTTCTCGATCGGCTCGGAGCTTACGGTTCGGTTCGTGTCTCGCCTTCCGGTTCTTGGATTTCCATCCATGGCACTCCGATTCGTGTTCAAGCCTCCATGCTATCGGCTCGCGAGTTTTCGGTCGGCTCGTGGGTCCAGCTCACCATTCGGTTCGTGACCCTAGCTTCTGGTCGTGGGTGCACTCGTTCGTGGCTAGGCTTCACGGTTCGTGAATGTTAGGTGGCTCATAGTTCATGATTTGTAATAGCGTCTCATGGCATCGACTCGTGCAACCGCGGTTCGTGGTACATAAGTCACGAGCCGGTCGGCTCGTAGGGTGCTTCACGATCGGAGGGTGGGTGCGGTGGGGGGAAGAGGAGGGGTCTGACCAATTTCCTGCAACTTTTCCAATGAGCTATTTACACGATAGAACGTCATTTTCGACCATTCTAACTTTCCTATGCACTCACAAATCATACCAAACATTAGTAATAACACATAGGATCAACCATAAACACCAAAACAATAATTTAACATGTTAATATGGATCAACCATACCTAAAACCCACGTTTTCCCCTTAATCATGTTTAACTATATCTAGCAATAAGATTAACAAACTTAATCCAAATTAACCCAAATTTCTAACAGAGGCATAAAGTAATATTTTAGAATTTCTACATATTTTTCCAGATTTTTATGATGCATAATTTCGCTAATTATCACTAATCACCCCTAATTAGCCGTAATTAGTGAATAAAAGTGCAAATCACTCACCTTAGCCACAAATAAATTTCAGATCTGAAACTCTAACTGATTTGGCATGGATCCCAATGTATTCCAGCAGCTCTATCTCGATTTCTCTGCTAATCTGCCTTAGTTTGACGTAGATTTGGCTAATATGTGATTAGAAAGTGATTAAAGATGAATTTAGAAGGTGGAGACCATTGCTAGGGTTCAAGAGAGGTTAGCGGCGGCTAGAAAACTGAAATGAAATGTTTTCCCAAACCCTTTCAGCCCTCACATAATCCTAATCCCGAAACGGGTTATGGGCCTAGCTGTTAATCACCCTATTAGGCCCGGTTAAGTTGTTTTTCAATCTTCAAACCTTATTTCAGCCATATCTCCCAAACGGTAAGTCCATTTGATTAATGTGACCACTATGCGAAAAGGTAAACCATCATCCGAATATAATGGAAGTGGTTTCAGGTCAAAACTCCTTTTCAATCAAAAGTTATAGGCAAAACAAGATTTGCCAAGGGAAAAATGGTCATTTAAAATTCGGCAAAAATCATAAACATGGGAAATGACCCCAATAGTCGTTCCCCAAAGTTACACAACAATATGACTTCGTACGAAAATGAAATAAATATTTTACAATCCTCCTATGCGTAGAATGCAGGTCGTTAAACTCTCCCCCCTTAAGAAATTTCGCCCCTGAAATTCCTTAACCAAGAAAACATACAATGGTATCCCACATGCCTATCAACCATTTACAAACAACCAAACATACATAATAACACAACAATCCTATCCTAGCATGCGGTTTACTAACAAAGGAATAACTATATCGCGATTAAAACCTTACCAGGCAAAGAGTTCTGGATGCAAATTCCTTGTGTTCTTCTCTGTTTCCCAAGTACAGTCATTCTCATTATCGCCCCACTGGACCTTGACTAGTTTCACCATCTTCCTTCGAAGTTGCTTCGTATCATGTCCAACAATACGAATCGTTCTGTGGCTCCCAACGGCCTTAGATTCCATTTTGATATCATCCAACTGATCTGCTGAAATAACCATATCAGGGTCATGCACGAACTTCCTTAACTAGGAAACATGAAATACGTTGTGAACTCCTCCCATCTTGTCAGGCAATCCAACTTTATATGTTAAATTTCCAACTTACTCAAGAGTTAGAAATGGACTAACAAATCTTGGTGCCAACTTGCCTCTTCTACCAAATCGAATCACATTCTTCAATGGAGAAACCATGATGAATACTAAATCGCCAACGAAGAATTTCAAATCTCTCTGTCTCTTATTAGCATAACTCTTCTGCCTATCTTTGGCATATTTCATTCGTTGATAGATAATATTGATCTTATCTGAAGTTTCTCTTATCACATCTGGCCCAAGCACAAACTTCTCACCAGTTTCCAACCAACATGATGGTGTGTTGCACGGTCTTCCGTACAAAGCTTCAAATGGAGCCATACCAATACTGGACAAATAACTATTATTATATGCGAACTCAACCAAATGCAAATGGTCATCCCATGACCCTCCAAAATCCAACATACAAGCTCTCAAGAGATCCTCTAATACACGATTACCCTCTCTGTTTGACTGTGAGTTTGAGGATGGTATGCGGTACTAAGATGTAATTCTGACCCTAAAGTCTCTTGTAAGCTCTTCTAAAACCCACTAGTAAATAACAGATCTCGGTCACTCACAATGCCTTTAGGTACTCTATGAAATCTCACTACCCACTTCATATATTGTTCCGCTAACTTAGCTGCCGTTCTATTCAACTTGACCGGTATAAACCTTGCACTCTTGGTCAATCGATTTACGATCACCCAAATACTATCATGACCCAATCTAGTCCTTGGTAAACCATTAATGAAATCCATTGACACTTGTTTCCATTTCCATTCGGGAATTTCCAACGGCTGTAACAAACCACTAGGCCTCTTTTACTCGGCTTTAACTAGTTGGCAATTTATGCATTTGGATATAAACTTCCTAACGTCTCTCTTCACCCCTTCCCAGTAGTAGTATTTCTTCATGTCTCGATACGTCTTGTTACCACCGGGATGTATAGTCAGTTTTGAGTGATGACATTATCCAAGCACTTCATCCCTTAATCCGTTTACGTTGGGGACAACTAGTCTCCCATTCTTTCGAAGCCATCCTTCTCGATTAAGCCCATGCTTGTTCATGTCCTCACCGTCGATACCCATCTCTACCTTGGAGATGATTTCCAATAGGTTAGGATCGTCCCTCTGACTAGAATCAATCCGCTCAATCAAAGTTGGTTTGATCGTCAAACTAGCCAACATTTATGGATCTACTTCGCTCTTAGGTCTGAAATCATATCCTGCGATATACTCCGGTTGCTTCTATTCCAGAAACATAGCCCCTAGAACGACATGTCTCCTACTCAATACATCAGCTACCGCATTGCCCTTCCCGGATGTATATGCGATATTGAAATCATATGAAGCCAAGAATTCTAACCATCTCTACCAACAAAGATTTAGATCCTTCTGAGAGAAAAGATACTTTAACGACTTATGATTGGTAAACAACTCGAATCTTTCTCCCAAGACATAGTGTCTCCATATTTTCAATGCAAACACGATCGCTGCCAATCCCAAATCATGGGTAGGATATCTTTTCTCATGGGTTTCAGTTACCGACTTGCATAAGCTACAACCCTACCTCCTTGCACCAATACTGGTGCACACGTCAACTTCTCCTTTAGACCCCTAAATGCATTCTCACACCTTCCGTCCCAGACGAAAGCTTGAATCTTCTAGGTCAATTGAGTTAACGGTGCCTCTATCTTAAAGAAGTCTTGGATGAACTTACGATAATATCCAGCTAACCCGAAGAAACTTCTCACGTCCGTTGCATTCTTGGGCGTAGGCTAACCTTAAACCGTAGCCACCTTCGCAGTGTCCACGGCAATACCATTCTCTGAAATAACATGGCCTAAGAATCTCAATTCCCTGCTCCATACGTGACACTTAGATTTTTTTTTTCAATCAGTGTTTCCTCGAAACCTCCATCACTGTCCTCAAATGTTCCTTGTGTTCTTCCTCTGTCCTCGAGTAAACCAAGATATCATATATGAACACAAAAACAAACTTATTCAATTGATCTCTGAAAACTCTATTCATAAGATCCACAAAATATGCGGGTGCATTGGTCAACCCGAATGGCATGACCAACCACTCATAGAATCCAGACTACGTCCGAAATGCCATTTTAGGTATACTCTCAGCTGCCACTCGGAGCTGATGAAAACCTGTCGCGAGATCCAACTGGGAGAACACTCTTGCTCCATTTAACCGATCAAACAAATCATCTATCCATGGAAGGGTATACTTATTCTTCCTAGTCACCTTGTTCAACTCACGATAGTCCACACATAAACGAAGGGATCCATTTGCCTCAGTAGCAAATACAACTGGTGCTCCCCACTCGGAAACACTTCTCTGGATAAATCCCTTCCTCAAAAGATCGCTTACTTGCACCCCGAGCTCTTGCTGCTCCCTTGGTGCCATATGACGAAGTGGCATCACTATAGGTCTTGCATCTTTCACTAAATCAATCTGAAACTCGATCTCTCGATGTGGTGGATATTCGGTCACTTCCTCGAAGATATCCGGATACTTGCCAGCAATAGGCATATCTGACAACTCATCATGCGGGATGTCGAGGGAATTTAGAAAACTAGCAATCACCCCATCACTAGGTAGGCAACCAAACAGTACCCTCTGCCCATCATCCGCTCTAATTGTTACCAAAGACCCATCACAGTCTAACACCACCCCATACCTTTGGAGCCAATCGACTCCCAAAATAATACCAAACCCAGTAAAGCCCAAAGCAAAGAAATCACAAGCAAACATACATCCATGACTCAATAAGACCATATTACGACAAATCATACAAAGGCTAGTAGACCCACCGATCGGGTTCATCACAACTAAAGGTCTATCGACTATCTCAGGTTCCAATTCCAATCTATCTACCAGGTTACTAGATACAAAGGAATGAGAAGCCCTAGTATCAAAAAATACTCGAACATGAACATCATAAATAGGAAGCATACCTTGAATATCGACACCCTTTCCCTTCTACGCCGCAGTTGAGGCATTCGACAAAGAAGGGAAAGCATTAAAGCATATGCTTTCACTATCTGCTTCTCCTTAGGGGGTTGTTATGGCACCCTACATCCGTTAATGTCACTCACAAAGGGAATACATTAAGTTCTGTGAAGCATTATAAGTAAACAGAACAGAAATATTACAAGACAGATATATAAAATAATAGCGGAATAAAAACTTTATTTATCATAAAACACCGTGGTTCCAAAATTCATGTCTAAAATACAAAAACCCATTACAACATCAAAGCTACTGTCTTGTGCTATCAGAGTACATAAATACTTAAAAGAAAACATAATTCCCCAAAAAGAGACAAAGCCATAGTAGAGATAAGAACTTGAGCCATACTTCGAAAGCAGCTCCTAGCAAGATGATAACCGAGCCCTGACTAAACCTGAGTATTCCCACCCTGGGAACCTAGGGGGGATGAGGGGTGGAACAGAAGAAAGAAGAGGAAACAAAAAGGGTCAGACATAAAGTCTGACGAGTCTAGTTACTTTTAGCAAGTAAATAAATAAAAGTAGCATGACAGACATATAAAGTGGATAAGAGAGATTACTACATAAAAAGCAGGTGTGACAAGGTATATAGGGTAAGGTGTATACGCTTCCCTAATGATTACTCTGCACTATTACTAGTATAACCCGAATGTGGTGACCCCTTACACTTTAAGGTGGTAGACTTAGGCATACATCCAAATGTACCCTACTACTACCCTGATCGATCGGCTCCCTACTCCGTAGATACTCTGTGCCGGCCCCACAGTAGGATGTATTACGTCCTAAATTGGAAACCCCTCGCTGACATGCACAACCCCATATCTACAGGTGTCACGGTCGTCTTATCCCCTTCGTCCCGGCTCATTCACGCACATGGCGCAGTCGGTTTACACCGCCAACACCATCCTTCACATTTAATCTCTTACAATCAATCCGGTAAGCGTGTCCCTTCTCTGACCTAGTTCATAGTTCTCTACTCGATACGTACTCCGGGTTACTGAATGAAACGGGTCCCACACAATATGATACAAGCTCTCTCCTTGGTCTTCTATCCCCCACTTGGTTTTCAATGGGTTATATTTACCTTAAAGGTGTCTTTAATTTTATATAACCCCAGTCTTTCTACCGGTTATGCTAACCACTAGGTGTCTTTAATTACATAACCTTATCGGGCTATGTTTGTGGGCCTATATGCAAATATTACCCACCCCCTCAGATTTACTTAACCCACCCACTGTCTAACTAATTTTACTTAACCCTAACTTTAGTTCATAATCATACAATCACTATGGATTAGATTAGGTTAAGTAGTCTAATTCATTGCCATGTCAATTTATGGTTTATAATGGGCTAGACCTCCCATATTAGGCCTACAACTTGTGGATGCTGGATATGCCGGCCGGGTCCGGGCAGACTTCTTCGACAAGTTGGGCCTAACCTCGTGTCATTGCCCGTCTCATATTGGCGCATTTAGACCTCTCACATTAGGTTCAACGTTAGTGGTTGCTGGATATGCCGGTCGTGTCCAGGTAGGCTTCCACCACTAATGCAACTTAACCTCATGTCATAATTGCAATTACAATTCCTAATTGTAATTATTAGACATTTCATTCTTATCCAATTCTTACCTATGTCTTTATAGGTGATTATGTCCCTAATTTCCCCTTTTTCAATTATATGTCCAATTCATAAACATTACTTAAATTATGCCAATTCTAACCTTTCCCCCCGTTCCCTAACTAATGCATTCACATATATTTGGCGCATCTAGGCTAGAAAGTAGCCTAGTCATAAACAATAAAAGGAAAATTGTTGGAAATATGACAAACGTGATTGTTTGGTATAAACATAAACTGGCATGGTGATAAGGTGGACATATAAGCAGAAATCTGATGAACTTGTGGCAGTTAATTGATTCTAACATAACTATGATGTCATAATATGCATAATAAGGTCTGAATTAACAATTTAGATGTCCAACTGGTTTAGATCTAATATGATAGGCACAAGATGATAAAATAAATCTGATTAGCAATTTAGATGTCAACATAATTCAGATCCAATAGTTAAAACTAGATCTAACACAAATAAGGTCAAGATCCACATCATAGAATGTTACAATAGATCCAACAAGATAGAGGATTAGATCAATAGTTAAAAATAGACCTAACACAAATAAAGCCAAGATCTAGATCATAGAGTGCCACAAAAGTTACAATAGATCCAAGAAATAGCGATTTAGATCCAAGTTATACTCAATTTAGAATGTCATATGTTCACAATTTACAATGGATCCAATATAATGTAGGCACATGAAGAAATCCAAACTATTGTCATATCACACTTACTTTGATATATTTAAATCTAAAAGCAACTAGGAACTCACAAAGTTTGGATTAGAAAATAGAGAAAGAATGAATCTTGAATCTCTAATTGATTTTCTTAGGTTGATAGTTGTAAGAGATTAACAGATCCAATTCAGTTTAGACACTGGCAGAGTTTGGCCCCTATGGATTCTCAATGAAGAAAATAGAGAAAAGGGACCTCTATATATAGCTGCCCGCCCTATCTAAACCGACTTCCACCTCAGCCCTAGGGGTGTCGACACCCTTGTTGGTGGGTCGACCCTGGTGTCGATAGCCCTTAAGGGGGGTCGACCCCGGTGTCGACACCCCTCTAGGGGGGTCAACCCCATAGAGCGGGAAATTTGCCGCCATACGAATTTTCGATTTTTGGACCCTTTCTGGATAAGTGCTGACTCGTATCTGATTCATATGTGTATCATGTGTATATACATATTTTTCTGTGCGTATACAAACTTAAAACCCTCATAACTTCGTCATACGATGTCCGTTTTACGCAAACCAAATGTCTATCTTAGCCAGAATTTCGAGATGGACGCAATGGCATAGTCCATTTTCCTTAATCCTGAATATTTAAATAATTATTATTAAATCTATCCTATTTTAATGTTGTTAAAATACAGGGTGTTACATTCTCCCCTACTCAAAGGATTTCATCCCCGAAATCTCTAAGTTGAAAAGAATGCATATCCTACCATCCGTCATCCATATACTCATCCATCAATCATTGGAATCCATTGTCCTTAAAGATTTCTAATGCTTATATGAATATATGCAAAGGTGTGTGTATATGTCCCAATACTAATGCGAAGATCAGGCGGTCTACTGATTTAGTTGGCCTCCTTAATGCAATATATGTTAGTGCCATGAATTCAATATGTATGCAAATAATCCTATTATAACATGTGAGTTCTATATGCGTGTACACTCATTCGTCCAAATGCAACATCCATGTTCTAATAAAGCCATTTCCATCCATAAAAGAAAAGAAAATGCTCACACATCCATATGCAGTATAAGAGTGATTGAGTCGATCTAGTGCCTAATGTGTGTGTATACATCCAAAGGTAGCCACAAGCAAACACATGCATCCATCAAACATAACATGTCTCAAACATATGTATACATCCATAGGATTCCTATCTAAAGGTAAAAAAATTCTTTAGATAGAATATATTCAAATGGCAAGCACAGATAAAACTTAGGAAAAGGAGTTAAGAACACACCCTCGAAAAGAAAAGCGTATGAAGCACGAATCTTGGCTTCGGTCTCCCAAGTCACATCCTATGGTTTATCTCCCCATTGAACCTTTATCAACTTGGTCTCTTTGTTGCGTAGCTTCTTTACTTCTGATCCAAGAATACGGGTAGGGACTCGCCTGACTGTCACCTCCCGTTCCATTTCTACCTCTTCCAATACACTCTGCTCAACAACTTCTATGGTGTCATGCAGGCACTTCCGCAGATGAGAAACGTGGAAAACATCATGAATGCCAGATAGATTTTCAGGGAGCTTTACTTTATAGGCAATTTGACCAATCCTCTTGGTTATGGGAAATGGTCCCACAAACCTAGGTGCCAACTTCCCTACCGATCCGAAGCGAACCTGTAACAACTCGGAAAGTCAGAACCAATTTAAAAAATTTATTTTGGTTATTTTATTTAATTTTGAATAGTTAAAATAATTTATTTTAAATAATAATGATTAAAAAATTATTTAAATCGAAGTTTGGATGAATATATGTATTTTAATTTTAAAAGGAGTTAGAAATAGCGTGGTAGTTTGAAATTTTGAATTCGAACTTTGACTAAATGTACAGGATGGAAAATAAATTGGATTTAGGTGAAACCAAAAATATTTAAATCTGTTTAAAAATATCTTTCTGATGAATCTGAAAAATTGAAATTTCATAGCGAGAATCAAAAGTTATGCCAGTTTAAAATTCAGAATAGTCGCTATGGAATTAATATATATTTTAATATTACAAATAGTCATTTTACCAACGACCTACGTTTTCGACGAAACCACTTTTGTTGGATCCGGAGTGTCAAATTATTGTTAGATTCCAATTTTCAAAATTTTTGGAATCAATATGTGAGCGTGGCAAAAGAAAACGTGTTTTGATTGTTTTAGTCAATTTGGATCGACCAGAAAATGGCCATTTTTAAAATGGTCTCCAAATTCGATAAAATTAGTTTTTTTAGGACCGTATCATTAAAACAAAGCTAGAAATATTTTTTCTGTAATTTTTGTAGTCAATATGTGGCCCCGGTAAATTAAAATGTACGACCAAATTAAATAATTAAATGTTTTACATTTTAAATTAAAGAAAAGAGGGCTGAGACGATCAAATGGGCTGATGACACCTAGTCCATTGTTTCGGAATAGGGATATTTGGCTAGGGGCAACATTAGTTGGGCTGGAACTGGAGTTATTAAGAATTAACGGTTTTTTTTTGTAAATTAGAGAATTAAATATAAAATATACTGTGTATATATATGGTGGAATATGGATAACCCTAAATCCATTTCATTCTAAAGGCGCCACTATCATCAAATCTAAGGTCGAGATCATTCCAAATCCAATCCTTAATCTCTCCCGGTTCTTTGCTAATTACATCAGGGTATTTAAACGAAAATCCAAGAGCAAACTGAGATCTCTGAAATAGTACGGCTATGATCGAATTCCATTAACTGACGGGTGCGATTTATGACCTCAAAGGCACACCGTTTAAGGCGGTTTTCTGGAAGGAGATGCCCACCAAATTGGCCAAGGTTAGCGGCACCGGTAGTGCTCTCGATGACAGTCAGTGTGAGCATTTCAGATCGACCTCCGGTCAATTCCTGGAGGCGTTGCGTCGATGTGAAGTTTAGAGCGATGGGTTTCATTTTGGTATGGGATACGAACGAGGAAGAAAGAACATCGGCTTGCCATTTGCTCCACTAATCATGTAATTAAGTGTTAATTATTTTTTTATTAAGTTAACTATGAGATTAAAAGTCATATGATCATATCTTGTCCAATTCGAAACAGAATCGAGTGAAACTAAAAGCGTTGGATTCACAGCGATAAACTCTATAACATAGAACAAACTAGAATAAATTTGGAAGCAGTTGGAATTTCAAATAAAATTAAACGCTTGTTTAATTTTGTTAAAAACAATCGTTATTCAATGATTTCTGAAACCGCTCAAGGTAAGATTTCATATTTAAATAATTAAAAATAAATTAATTATTATTGTGTTTAGAAATTGTAACGTCCCGACTTTTTGACCGCTTCAAATCGGTAATTAACCAACTTAAAACGTATCAAAACGACGGATCGTTATTAGCTTACAGAGTTTAAAACCGAATCAACACATAAAACACGGAATAAATGAATAACACAACATTGAATAACAGAATAAAACTTTTATTTATAAATCAAAGTTTTTGATACAATAATCCTTTTCTATACAGCGGCATTATAGAATACAGTTTAAAACAAGAAAAGATATTACTGGTTAAAAAATCTTCAGAGTGCGCGTCTCTTGAAATCCCTAGTTTGCTAGTCTTCAGATCCTGAGCTGAAATCTTTAAATCTGTATTGCTCGGATCTGACCCGAGCGTTCGATGCAAAACATAAAACACTCGAGTCAAGATTAATCATATGTTCAAGTAAACTAATTTCATCAAGAATCTGAAATATAATAGTTAATCTTAACATCAATATATATCACATGTGTAGTATCTATTCAGAATCAGGTATGATATCTACACTTATCAATTTTTATTTTAGGGACAATGTGTATCGGTAGCTTGCGTGTGTACGCGCGTATATGTATCTACACATGTACACCGCCACAGCTTCCCGAATCGAATGGGAAGTGATAACACATGTGATCTCAGGAGTTTGCATATACACATGTGTATATACACATGCGTGTATTGCCTCAACGTCCTAAGAACAATATATGACAACAATAGTTCACAAGGATAAAAATAAGTCAAATGGTTCAATGGATGAACACACTGCTTGGCACATAGGGAAACACGAAATACATCCACGCCATGAAAGCACATGTGTGCAACAGAGGATCAATCTCAAGTATGCAACAAGTGGGACAGAAAGACCAATTCAGGTTTAGTACATAAGCAATCAAGTTCCAGGTTCATGCATGTATACACGAATACATGGAGCAAATCAGCCCTATAGTGGTGATGAAGTCAAAACAGACCAAGACCAGTGGCTCAGAAAATTTCAAGATTTGTCAAGCTCAAGATGGAAAGCCAGGTTCAGATTACACATGCTAGGGTATATAAGCAGGTAAGACAATTGTGCATGTATACACACATAAGAACAGCAAGACTAGGTTTCAGTTTAAGTCGTTTTGATATATATATTTCTCGAATATAGGAACAACAAGTCACGGTTTCATAGTGTAAAACTGAGTGGCTTCATAGTGCATAACTTAATGGTTTCATAATGAAAAACTGAGTGAATACAACAAATGTGGCAAAAAGTTGACAAAACAAGGAACTATACAATAACCTACAAGGCAACCATATGTTCCCACGTCAGAATTTTAAACTGGGTGGTAATGCAGCAAAGAAGAAAAAAAGAAAAGTTCCATCTTTTGTAAAAAGGACAGGGAAATTCGACGGTGACCATTCACTTATGAGTACAAGGAAATCATTTAACAATGAAGGGTATTCATACATGGACTGTAACAAATATGGCGACATGCAAAACATTAAAGGTGAACATATGTGAGCAGCATGTGCTCAAGGGAATTATAGTGTCAGCTTTTATCAACAAATGTATCATCCATTTTTTTATAAAATTTAGCAAATATATGAAATAGGGATCAACATGCAGGTGAAATTAAAAGCAATTACTCAAAAACATGGAAACAAACAATCAAAGAAAAACAGTTGTCATAACAAAGCAGTTTATCTTAATTACCATGAACCAGTAAATCTATCATATGGTTTTAGTTTAGAACAAGTCAACAACCATTAAATTTAAAAACATGGTTGTTTCACTCTACTTAGGAAGTTAAATTACTTATAATTTTATAAATGGGGGATGCATGGAATTAATGAGTAACATAGCAAGAATCAACTAGCAGTGCGGCATGCATGCATAACACAGTAGTGGAAGTTAACAAACTGGCAATAGCATAACTATATACCCGAAAGTTTCTACAATGGCATGTATACTTAGTTACAGGGAAACGTATGGTGAATGAAACATATGTTTGTTTTATCCAAATTCCAACACACACTAAAATACTATAATCATATAAATGCTTCCTTAGTACAGTCGGATTTGCATGGCACAAGTTCGTATATGCAAAATAACATATATTCACAAATAAGTATAGTTAAGATTGACCGTAAGGCACAAAACGTGGTGCCGAAAGGTTCAGCAAGGCACCTAGCACCAACCTCATGTTCAAAAATCAAGTAACAACAGTGAAGTATATAAAAAAAAGGTTGTTCCATCAGTTTTAAATATTTGAAATTATAGTTCAAGTTTCAGTGTTCCCAAACCAAATCAGTTTTAAAACAAACAAGAATCAAAGCTTAAACAAAGTCATGCGCCTCAGTAATATATAGGTCCAACTAGTAAGAGGGGTCAAATAACCAAGTAAAAGGGAAGGATAAGCCAACAGCATGTTGAAACAGGGTCAAGCAATAACATAGCCAATGAGTTATTATACTGATTATAAATATATACTACAGATATTTGGCAACAAGGTAATAGTGGGGTGCATGTTGACCCATACATTTCATTTGGGAATGTATACAACTAAAAACAGTGGCCTAGGCATGATATACATGTGACACAGTAGATGATTAACTTATTTATGGTTCTACAGCAAGACTAATGGGTTGATACAAAATTATGGGTCAATGTTATGGCCAAGTTCCACAAAAATATGCAAATGACCATCAACAACAGCAAAATACGTTCATAATATTAAGCAATTATGGCACCATTCACTCAATGAATATATGCTAAGGGTACATGTATTTCACCGATAAACTGAAATAACACAAATCATAGGGTAGCAACTAAAACAACTCAATATCGAATCTTTTGCCATTGTATTTCAGTTTATAAAAATGTTAGATTTATTTGACCAAGCATTAATCGTGAGACGAACTCACCATCGCTGCGATGACGAAAGGACAACAAAGGGGGAGGGCTTTGACAGTGAACAAGTTAAATACCCAAACATACATATATATATATATATATATGTGTGTGTGTGTGTTCATTTTTGTACATGGATTTTTCTAAAGTGAGCAAAGATGATAAAATATGAACCTTTCTGAATCCTCACACACATACTATCAGTTCTCATCAAATTAAGAACACAAATTCGACTTGGCCAGGCAACTCAACGACAAATAAAAGAGCAAAGAAAAACTACCATACTTAGTACAAACCGAAATTAAATCACTTGAAAACCGAATGAATCGTGAGTCGAAACTCACCTTGAATCGACGAAAAGGAAGCATGCAGGCGATGAAGCGATTTAAGGAGGCGGAGCGAGTTTTTTCCCAAGACGTTGAACTTGACTGGGTGCTGAGTTCTGCCTACCAAGGCCTCGGTGGAGCAACCTTCGGTGGCTCGTAGGTCTCGGTGATAGCGTCCGAACTCGACGCGATGATGCAAGAAGGCCAAGTCGTGTTTTGATTAGAGCGATTTAGGGAAAGTTTGGATTCTAATTTTGGGGAAAATGGGTAAGCTTCGACTGACTCGAGAATCAAAGGGAAAAGGAGTTGGTGATTCTTCAATGGCCATTAACAATTGAAAAATAGGAAAACAATCTTCTTTGTAGAAGAAAAATAGGAATGCGGGCGTGATTTTATAAGGGCAAAAGTTAGGGATAAGAACAAAGTCGCATCATATATTAGGTTGTAGCTTATTAGGTCTGTGGGTTTCAGACAATAGGTTGGCGGAGATTTATCTGAGGTAGGTTTTAACCGGGATTTAAATATTAAATTCTACCCTTAATTATTGTTGAATGTTCAATGTTTTTAACCGTCAATCCCAGCTCTAAACGCAACAAAAATTTTATGGACTTCTTCGTTTTCGCGTATCTGATCAAATAAAATTAACCTGGTTGTAATTTGACTTTGGTATTATTATTATTATTTTGAATTATTTATCGGTATGTTGATTTTATTCCGTTTGTTCACAAAAAAACGCTGTTAAATTCCAAATTTGAAACGTTGAATTCAATATCTTTATATACACCTAACACAATTTTCCATAAAATTCAACAAATAAAATTCTCCAATTCGTTTAATGTCGAAAATATTTATTTTTAAATCCGACCATTTATATTTTTAGTCGAAACCCAGACCAAATATCCAATCAAATATTCAACAATAAATATTTGATTTTCAACCAATCATTCTGAATCAAATATTGAGTTTTAATTCATATACAAAACAATATTTGATTTTAAATCTCTAAACCAAATATCCAATTGATTTTTTAATATTTAAAATTTTCACTAAATTTTGTTTTCAACTCATCAAAATTTCTGGGTTGTTATAATCTTCCCCCCTTTAAAACTTTTTGTCCTCGAAAAGGAGAGATTGTTATGATTATACTGATGTACACTTCTAATTTTTATAGTTAAGTGAATTTAAATATCGATATTTAAGTCACTTGTCTTCCTTGTTTATTAACTCGGGAAATCAAATTTCCCTCTTTGAAGATAAATTTTGATCAATCACAAATTTCTTTATTTTTCAAATTAGATTTATCTATGATTTTTCAACTTTCTTATACCAATTTCTATCTCAAATTATTTCGAGGTATTTCCCAATTTCTTATTCCATCTGATCTTCTAACAAATTTAAAGTCATGTAATTTCTTTTCAAAACCAATCTCGTTTTAAATTTCAATATCTGTATAAGTTGGATTTATGCATCTCAACTATTCCAAATTTCATTATAAACATCATCTGTTACTTATCCATCATTGCGATTGAAATGGGTCCCGGCTTAGCAACCCTCAACCCAATCTCTTTACATTCAATCCATTTAAATTTTTTCTCAACATTTTGTAACGACCCAGAAAATCTGAACCAATTTAAAATTTTTAAATTGGCTAAAATAATGGATTTTAAATATTTAAAATAAACATTTTAAATTATAGCAATGAAAACTGAGTTTGAATCGACAATTGAAAACAAATATAATTAATTCTAATTATAAACAAAGCCTGAAAAGGCGCTGCAGTTTCAAAAATTGAATTCAAACGTTGTTGGACTGTACCGGGTGCAAAACAAAACGGATTTGAGTGAAACAAAAAATATTTAAATCTGTTAGTGAATACCTTTCTAACGTATCTGAAAAATCGAATTTTCAAAACGGAAAGCAAAAGTTATGGCCAAATGAATTTTCAGAAAGGTTGCTATGGAATTTATATAGCCCGTGAAATTGGCCATTTTGCATACGACCTCGGAATTCGACGAAACCACTTTTGTTGGATCCGGGATGTGAAGTTATTTCTAGGTTTCAAATTTCATAATTTTTGAAGCTAGTATGTGAGCGTGGAAAAGGAAAACGTGTTTTGGTCAATTAAAGTTAAATTGGATCGACCAGAAATGGGCCTTTTTGTAAACGGTCTCAGAATTCGATGAAACTAATTTTGTTGGGACCGTATCGTCAAAACATAGCTAGATTTATTTTTCTGGAATTTTTCGAATCAGTTTGTGGCCCTGGCAAATTGAAATGTACGTTCAAATTTAATATTGAATGTTTTATATTTTAATTTGAAGGAAAACTGAATGAAACAGTCGAATGGGTCTACGAAACATATCCCATTGTGTTCGGAATGGGGGTAAAACGCTAGGGACGACAGTCGTTGGGTTTGGATTAGAGTTCGTATGAGATAAGGGGTCTTTTCGAAATTTTAAAAATATATAAATAAAAGAAAAAAATTTGATTGGCCAGTATCTTCTTTCTCTTTCCCCGATTAGAGCTGCGCACGACGGAAATGATGTCACCACCTTCTCTCTTCGATTTCTCCCACGTTTCACAATGAAATCGAGTGATTCGTGATTCATTTCAAAGCTCTTCGTCTCCTCTTCAAATCCATCTAAGGTTTGCTAGTTATCATCAAGTGTGGAGGGAGTTACGGGTCCTCAAAGTCAACGACTTTGGACCGCCGCCGCGACGTACAGGCGCCACCGAACGGAGCGAAACTTCCGGCGCTGGGATGGTGGTTCGAAGCTCTTCGACGCTGTGTGAGCTGATTCTCCTATCGCGCAACGGTTTGATCGAAAGATCAAAACCTAGTTTTGAACCATCGTGAAAGGTGGGTCCTTTATTACATCTGAACTTTGAAAAATCATATCTTTTTCGTTTCTTGACGAAATTCGATGAAACAGGAAACATCGTGACCGTGTGGACGTCTTCTACATTTTAGAAGAGACCACATATTTTTCTGAGCCTTCTGCTATTTTTGGTGGAGTGGAACCCAATGTGAGATTTCTAATTTATAAACGATATGGAAAACGACGATGTATAAATTATATAGCCGATGTATGAGTTATATAAGCGTTGTACACCTTATGTATAAGCGTTGTATAAGTTGTACGTTCGATGTATAAATTATATATGCGTTGTAAAAATTATATATGTGTTGAAATAGAAGTGAATGGCTATATATAAATATATATATATATATATACGCCCCTCGTCCACAAACCATGGACGATATTTATTGGTTGTGATTGGTGTGAAAATTGATTGATAGCGAATGGTTGATTGGAATTGTTTGTGGTTGATATTGATTGATTATGGTTGAAAAATACCCATTTGTGGTTGAGAAATATTTGGTTGAAACCACATAGGATTAGTTTGTGGAAATGAAATAAAAATATACATGCCGCCTGCGTGCGAACTAGATGCATGATCCCCATTGTCAAAAACCGCGAGGTTTTAAGGTAGAGCGAGGAGCCGTACTATGGACGGTCCCGGTTTTAACTACCCTGTCGTTATGCTGCCGAAATTTTGAATAATATTCATGTGTTTGAATTATTTTCATTTGTTGAAACTGTATTTATTCGTTGAATAGAAAACCTTCATGTGTTGAATTGAAACTCATTCGTTGATTTGAAATTCATGTGTTGAATGGTATTCGTGTTTTAAATATAAAAATCACCTTTTTATCTATTTATACAAACTATAGAAAACCTTCATGTGTTGAATCGATATTCATTCGTTGGATAGAAATTCATGTGTTGAATGGTATTCGTGTTTTAAATATAAAAAATCACCTTTTTATCTATTTATACAAACTATAGGAAACCTTCATGTGTTGAATCGAAATTCATTCGTTGAATTGAAATTCATGTGTTTAATGGTGCTCATATTTTGAAACAAATTGTTCTATAATAAAAATCACATTTTTATCATCTATATGGACTATATAAAATAATCTTGTTCTGAAAGAAATTGTTTTGAAATAAAAATCCTATTTTTATTACGTATATAAACTATATAAAATAATAGAGTTTTAAAATGAATTATTTAACAATAAAAATCACATTTTTATTATATACATGAATTGTTAAATATAACGAAGTGTTGAAATAGAAGACAGTTAGATAAAAATATCATTTTTATCAAATGTATGAAAGGAATATCGCTTTGAAATAGAAGAATCGATATATATATAAATAGAATTAAAATATATCGAATAATGACGCTGCAATTCGAAATTTGAAATCGAAACTTCAAACGATTATACCGGGAGATGCGACCATCGGATTTTCCTGAAATCGCAACCGTTGGGTTCACTTTGGGAATATCTTTCCAACGGCTCCAACTTTGTAAAAATCCAACGGTTGGATTGTCTGGAATGATTAATTCAAATCTGAAGAAAAACAGCGCCAGAATCGATTATATTTATATGTATATAAATATAATTATATTTAATCGAATAACGACGCTGCAGTTTGAAATTTGAAATCGAAACTTCAAACGATTATACCGGGAGATCCGACCGTCGGATTTTCCCAAAACTGGAACCGTTGGATTCGTTTTGAAAAGATCTTTCTAATGATGTAAATTTTGTGAAGATCCAACGGTTAGATTTTCAGATATGTGTAAATCAAATCTGAAGAAAAACAACGCCATGGTCGCGCTATGGCCCGAAGCGTCGTTTTGAATAAATTGGCTATTTTAAAATAAATAAAAATTGCAATAAATCGTTATAAAATATTATAAACGATATGGATGTGATTTAGAAATTAACTAAAGGTTGGCTAAGTTGAATGGCTTCTTGGGTATTGATCTGATGTTGGTTTCGGCCTTCGGGGTTAATATTTGGGAAATCGTTCTCTTACCGATTGACGGTTAGTGACTAATGAAATGAAATGATGCGTGTGTATGTTAGTGTTGCACTTGTTTATTACATACGCGAGTTGCTCAGAAAGACCGGGTTTATCCCATTCTGAATAACTGAATCGACGATAAGAAATCGAAGATGAAGATGGTGGTTGAAGACCGGAGATCTTCACCTCGTTTGGATGGTAACCGAGGTCCTGATTGGGAGGCATCCCTAAATATGGATAATGAGTGGTGATCGTCCAGACGTACGTGGTGATCGATGGGTTTGCGAGGTATTTAGTGCCTCCGGTTTTGTTCAGACCCAGAACGGACTTGCAAATGGACAGTGTGTCTGACATTGGAATTTATTCTGTGTGATTGATAGCCATCAGTTGCACGGTGTGAATTGCCTATGTGGCATGCTAAGATGCAGTGATCAGGGCTTCTGTTTAAAAGCAAAGTCTTGTGGTGATGATCAAAGCACCGCCTGTGTGGCATAGCTTTGTGTATAACGTGAAATCGCGAGCCTCACATCCCGGTATGAACTAGAAACGGGAGAAAGGACCTCAGGGAGGGCCTGCGTTTCCTCCTAGCTAGAAGTGGCGTCAGTGGTTTTACACGCCCTGACGAGTTTGACTTATGTGGTTGTTGCTGTTGCGAGGCGCCTCGGTTAGATCGGATGATCCGGGTCCGATGGAGTCATTTGTTGGCTCGCTTACGCCCCAAAGGGCGGCGAAACATAGTGCTCAGGCATTTTAATCCACTCCGTGTGGATCGGCCCTGTCGCTCCAAGGGTCGATGCGTTCTGATCCTGAGACTCGGTCTAGGCAGTCTCGAATTCGGTAAGGACTATCTTTTGCCTTGGTTCATGACGGAAATCCAATTTCCAAATACGTGACTGTGCGGTTTTGATTGTATACCTATATATGGAGACATAGTGGTATGGGGCATTAATGTCGTCTATGATTGATAGTTATGATTTGAAATTGTTTTCAAACCACATAAACACTAGCCATAATATCAAAAGCCTTTGTTTTATTCGTATCAAGCATATTTTGGCCATTATAAGGTAAAAACTCTATCCTCCGGTTTGCGTTGCATTGTGTGATGGGAACTGAGTCTTATAATGGCTTCATTTTTATAAAAAGCATTGCGTTGTTTAAAAGAAAGATTTGTTTTAAAGCACTGGCAATCCAATGGAGTAAACCCGTTCCACGAAAGTGGCGTAGTCCTGTGATTAGCCATATATTAGATGTGTTGAGTAGATTTCTCATACCAGTCCCATGATTGACTCGTAGTTTTTTCACTTTCAAACTCAGGTGCCCCTTTTTCTACATGGGCAGCCTTGTATTCGGGTTTAGCTGGTTCTTTCGGGATAGCTGGAGCTGAAGATGGATTCTATCATTTAACTCTTTTTATGCTGTTCAGCTCCTATTGTACATTATGTTTGTTTTCCGCTGTAGACATATATGTATAGTTGAACTGTATTTGTGCTAAGTATGATCCTGTATACTGTGTAACTCTGATGATTACGTTTATCCAGTATATTCTATTGTTCATTATCTGGTGTATTTATTTAATACTGTTCTGCTATTATCTGTTTCTGTGTTATATTCCAAAGATTACCCTTGTCTCCGTCAGTACGGGGTTTGGGGTCGTCTCATTTGGTATCAGAGCTTTGGTTAAGCTTAGTTCTGGGATATAACATATTAACGAACTCGTCAGAAATAGAACCCGTAGTGTTCTAGGACGGGCAACTCAATACAGATTGGATTAGTAATATCCTGGTATGAGTAGCAGAATGGAATAACACCTAGATAGACACATTTACATTCAAGTATTTGTCTCTATATTTTGAAATATCTTTTCTGTGACCTGACACTTGATCTGCTATTTGCTGAAGTACTAGAAAATGAGTGTCAGAAACAGAAGGAATGCAGAACCGGATATTGAGGCCCTATTAATCAAATATCAAAATATGGGTGGAATACCGTTCTCTGGTGAAGAATCTATTATGAAGACACAAGCTTGGATTCGTTCTGCTGAAAAGATCTTTGACGGCTTAAAGCTGAGGGATGACCAGAAAAGATTACTGGCATCCTGGGCACTCAAAGATGAAGCTTTGTTCTGGTGGGATTCAGTTATTGAGAATAATCCAGAAGGTGATATCACCTGGGATAGATTCAAAGTGATTTTCCTAGAAAAATTTACTCCTCCAGAAGCGATTATGCGACAAATTTTCTTATCTGATACAAGGTGATATGACCATCCCAGAATATCATAAGAAATTCAACGAACTTTCTCACTTTGCTCCTCATCTGATTAAAGACCCAAAGAGGAAAAATCTGAGATTTATTCACGGGCTTCAAAGAAAATATCAGAACAGTGTAATGAGGAACGTGAAGCTCCCCTTTTCTGAAATGATATACATGGCTTATCAGTACGAAGATCTAGACAAGAAAGGTATGCTACAGTACGAAGAAGAAGTCAGCTCTAGTAATAGAAATGAGTCTGAAACTGATCGTCCTGAGGCTAGTACAAAGTCTGATGTCAGTAAGAAGCCCAGTGCCAAGAGAAAAAGGGCTAAATCTGAAAAAGAACCGGCAACAACTGCCACATGCTCTAACTGCAATAAACAGGGGCATCTGACCAGGAAGTGTAAAACCTCGAAGAAACGAAAGAAGGGGTTTAAACCCGATAACTAGTTTTGAGAGAATAGAAAGTGCGTTCAATGCCGTCGGACTGGCCATCTTGAAAAGGACTACAAGCAATTTAAGAAGTCCAAAGCAGCGCATGTAAATGAAGTGGTAGAAGTACCTACATCTTCGTCTGCTTAGGAAAGGTCTAATGTTTTAGAAGGCACGCTCAATGTCAAGAACATTCCAGTTAAAGTACTGTTTGACACAGGCGCGTCACGAAGCTTTATTGCAAAGAGTGCAGCCAAGAAGTTTGATTTAAGGTTGAAGAAGCTCAAAGAACCAATGACTGTCCAAAATCCAGTTGGGGGTTCCATCAATCTCAGTTGGATTTGTGCAGTACCTATCTCTTTTTCTTGCTATAAATTCCCTACTATCTCTATCGTCATGAATTTTAATGAATTTGATCTTATTCTGGGATTGGATTGGCTAACCAGATATGAGGCGGAGGTTAGATGCACCGAGAGAGTTGTTAAGGCAAAGGCACAATCGGGGAATTATATAACCATACCATGTGAATGCCCGACATCAAATGGAAAGGACTTCTGGGCAGCTTTGGATGTTTCTCCAGCTCAAATAGAAAATGTCCCTGAAATCACAGAGAATATTCCTGACCTAGTGAAAAATATTCCTGTCGTCAAGCACTATGCGGATGTGTTCGAGGAAGTTGTTCGCTTACCCCCGCAGAGAGAAATAGATTTCAAGATTGCTTTGATTCCGAATGCAAGGCCGGTAGTTCACGCTATCCGAAGAATGTCCTTGAAGGAGAAAGAAGAACTTGACAATCAAACAAGACAGCTCATATGGAAGGGTCTGATCAGGCCTAGTTTCTCTGATTGGGGAGCAGCAGTGGTGTTTGTCCCAAAATCTGATGGTACTCTACGTCTATGTGTGGATTATTGTGATCTGAACAAGCAGACGATAAAGAACAAATATCCATTGCCGCGGATTGATGATTTGTTGGATCGATTCAATGGCGCACAAGTATTTTCACGAATGGACCTAGCTACAGGCTTCCATCAACTTCGAATTGTCGAAGAGTGTGTTCCAATGACATCATTCAGAGGTCCCGACTTATTCTACGAGTGGTTAGTAATGCCGTTCGGCTTATGTAACGCTCCAGCTTACTTCGTCGATCTGATGAATAGAGTGTTCAGAGGGGTTTGGCAACACCACGTGTATTCTATAACAGTGAGATTCACAAATTAAAGTATAAATAATTTCAAATCAAAAAATTAAGGGAAACGGGATACGCCATTGCGTTCGACTCGGAATTCTGCTTGAGATAGAGTCCGATTTTGCGTAAAACAACTATCGTATGAAGAAGATATGGACGAACGAAGTTAGGCGAAAAACCAGAAAACGGGTCAGAATGCACTGGAGCACTTGGGAAATGCGCCAGAACAAAAATGAACTGGCGCACTTGGGAAGTGCGCCAGTACATTTTTAGCCTGGCGCACCTGCCAAGTGCGCCCAGGTCAGAATGTACTGGCTGGTCAGGTCTTGGCTGTCCTGGTCTGTGTTTGGTCGATTTTCTGAGCCTTGCCTTGTCACTAGGGCTAGGTGTCAGCTCCTGATTGGCCTCTCCTTCAAACGAACGGCTATTATTGAATCAAGCTCCATCGACGGTCTAAATCAACTCACAAACATTATAAAAAGGACCTATGACCTAGCCTAAATCATACTATTTCATTTCAGCCTCATGCCGCCACCATTAAACCTAGAGCTTTAAATTAAAAATACAAAGAACAAAATTATAGAAGACGAAGGACGATTCTTGAAGGCTACAACTAGAAGCTACAACAACTACGACGCTTTAGACAACGAATTTGGGGCTATTTGATTTGGGATTTTTATTTGGATTATTTGCTTCATATTGTAAGTTCTATGTCACTTTTTAGGCGAAAACGCTAAAATAACATGGACATGCCATGAATTGAAACCGGATTTAGGAACTATTATTAATCCATGTTTATATTGTTTAACTTTGAATCATAATTTGGGAATATTGCTATGTCAACGTTGCAAGTTAGACTTATCATGATTTTGATGTTGTTATGAATCACTTGGGCTTAGTTGTATGGCAAGTTGGACTAATACATGTCCATGGAATCACTATGTTTATTGAAATCTTTATGTTAATTAAACCATGCCTATGATGCTAATTAAACCATGTCTATGATGTTGATGGAACTATGCCTGTGATGTTGATATACCTATCATGTTAATGACAAATTGGGAGTTGCTAGGTTATGATGAAAAGTTGGAATCATCATGTTTATAATGCTAGATGAGAATCATTATGTTAAAAATGCTAAATTGGAATCCACTATGCCTATTAGAATTACCATGCCTTTAATGTTTCATGTTTGTAATAAAATTATTATTATGCCCACAATGATTATTATGCCTATGATGTAAAGTTGAAATCATCATGTTAAACTAAGTTGGAACCATTAGTATGCCAATTTGTCATCATGCTAGTATTGAAACCATGTGATATGTTATAGCCTGTTTATTTATGCAAGCGGTGTTGGAATTGTCACATATGCCTATCACATGTTTGGTGTTATTCCCCTTTTATCTCTTGAATTGTTTATGCTTGTGAATGAAGTACGTTTATATTCGTTAGGGATACGATTGGGTAGAATAGGCAAAACTTGAATTGATTATAATCATAAACCGTGAAATTTGGCATAAGTAGAACATGAAATATGGCACGAAAACTTGACTTGAAACATGCCTTAGTTGGGCACGAAATTGACATATGAATATGCTATGGAAATAACACGAATCTGTTAAGAACATGGCCATGACTTTAGAAAACAAGAAAGTGGCCAACTCGACGTTGGGTTGAGTTTGTAGCGTAAACCTGCCCGGAACCGCCCGGCAAATTCAGTTGCTACAAACAATAGGATCCAATGTGGGTAGTTGGTCACATCGCGCTTGAAACCCGAGGTTGGGTTGAGTTCGTAGCGTAAACCTGCCCGGAACCGCCCGACAAATCCAGTGGCTACGAACAACAGGATCCAATGTGATTGGTTCGGTGCATTAACGAATCAATTAATGCCAATTAGGGTTAAGTCATGAACATGAAAAGACAACTTAACCAACTTGAACACGATTTGTAGGACTAAGTCATGAACTGGAAACGACAACACTTAGCCAACTTGACATGACACATAGGCGGGTTAAGTCGCGAACTGAAATGACATACTTGACCACCTTGACATGACTAGACTGGAAAAGGATTAAGTCACAAATTACATGACTTAATCGGTTAGGCGGGTTAGGTCACGAATTACATGACCTAATCTGTTAGACGAAACCTTAGACATGACCCTTTTCAGCAGTAACCCTCTAGATGTATCAAGGTACCCTGGGGCTAGGCCGGGTGGGGCACGATTACTGGGCTGATTGTAAGAGGTGAACGACGACAGTGGGGTACGCCAATGTAGGTTCGGTGGACTACGGTCGTGCACGTATTCCGGGGCAGACACTGGGTATCAGTAGATTTATCTGTGCATCTTGAATCGTGTCAGGGGTTGACACCCTAGGGCTGATACACCCGAAGGTGGACCTAGCACAGGTGACTACATTCGTGATTAGCCGTATGACACGGACACTTGACTAGCTAGAACTTGTAGGGAGCCGATCGACTAGATAAGCGCTCCGTAGGACCCCGTAATTGGGTCAGACCCCGTTTCAGGGTCATTTCATGATATTGGGCCATGGGATTTATTTCGTGATTAACTTGTGACCTGGGCTTAGTATACTAGTACAGTCGATGCAACGAATCTTGAACTTGTGATGCTTTATTTGACTTATCATGATCACCTTAGTCTATCTTGTCCACCTTGACACCCTTCTTGAGTTTAGTTCCAGTTCATACATGACATGTTGTTTTAACCGTTTTTACACTGAAAGTCACTAGGACTTACTCAGTCTTTATGACTGACCCTTTTCCTTTCGTGTCTTTCTCTTTCGTTTCCCCCCCAGGTTCTCAGGGTGGGAATACCACAGCTTGACCAGTTTTCACATCCAGCTTGAAGAGAAAGAATGTATTGCTTGGATCTTTTCCGTTTTGGACTATGGCTTCGGACAGCAATTAGGGGACTTTTGCAGTTTATTTATGTTTTCTTTATGCTTCTTTAAATAATGTAATCAAGACAGTTATGATTTTGGAAGTATTGTAAGACAAATTATGACATGGTTTGTGAACACGTATTATGTTGAAATAAAGGTTGTTGTTGTTTCCCGCTATTCAAAATTATGTGTTCTTATATCTGTCTTGTATATCTATGACTTATACTTATAAACCTCCACCAGAAATTAGGGCATTCTCTTTGAGAGTGGCCCTAATGGAGGTGGGGTGTTTCACTTGGTATCAGAGCATAGGTTTACAAGATAAGATAAAAAGTTTTGAAAATTTATTTTCAAAGAAAAATTTAAAGAAGCATTTTTAAAAGATAAAATATTATTTTATTTTAAAAAGGCAAAGTCCCCCAAAGCCATAGGTACTATCTCTTATCCTTCGTTTTGAATCTATCCTTTTTGTTTCAGCATGTCCGAAGAACTTAACTTGCCAGAGGGTGTACCAGTACCTGGTTGGTTTAGACGATTCTTAGAAGCAAGGGCCACTCAGCTAGGCCCTACCGTTCCTTCTCCCCCAGCTGCAGGGAATCATCCAACTACAGCAGCACCTCTTCCTCCACCTCCCCCGCGGGGAAATACCTTTGCTAAGATATGTAAAGATTTTAAGGCTATGGGAGGAAAGGACTTTCATGGAACTGAGTCCTTCGTGGCAGCTAGGAATTGGTTAAAGGAAACCGAGGACTTATTCGTCATCTTTGAGGTAGAAGATAGGCAGAAGGTACAACTGGCAGTATGGCTACTTAAAGGCGAGGCTTCCTACTGGTGGAAGTCACCAATGCAGAAAGACCAGTGGAAACGTGGGAGGACTTTAGGGCAAGGTTTGAGGCTAAATTTCTCTCAGAAGCTGAAAGGAGTCTTCAGTTGGAAAAATTCTTATTTCTTAAGCAAGGGAATATGACAGTCAAAGAGTATGTTAATCAGTTCGATGAGCTGGCTAGGTTCGGACTGGACCTAGTCAACACCCCGCACAAGAAGGCTCTCCGCTTTGTCAAAGGATTGAATGAGCCATTACACAGTTTGGCCATGACCCATATACCCATGGGAGCTACGTATGAAAGGTTGGTGCAGATGGCATTGCAGAACGAAGAAGATAAGGGCAAGAAGGAGACAGAGGTAGAAAACTCTCAAGGGAAGAAAGAGGTCAAGCCCAACGATTCTAAGAATAAAAAGGTAGACTCCGAGAAAGGAGGCAAGAACGACAACTCACGTGATAAAAGGAAATGCAATTTCTGTGGTACGGAAGGGCACATAGCCAAGGATTGTAGAAAGAGGAAAAGAAAGCAAGGAGAATGTTTTCATTGTGGGGAGACTGGACACATCAGCAAAGACTGCCCTAAGAAGCAGACCGGACCTTCTGGCGGTACATCGTTAACTTCTCCTAAATGCTTTGTTTTATCTCCTCGATCCTATCTTGAGAACCATAGGTAGAATCTTTTTGGATGTAAACATGTAATTGAAACATGTTATGATTGAAAAATGGTTGCAAGTGGTTGCTCGTGGATGCATGAATACACATTAGGCACTAGATCGGCTCAGACACATTTTCATGTTGCATATGCATAAATGTATTTATTCGTATATGGATGAAGTTTAGTGTGTTGTCATATGGATGTTGCATTTGTATGAATGATTGTGCACTCATGTAGAATCATGAATAGGAGAATTTGCATACATAATGGATTCATGACTCTTACATAATTTGCATTAAGGAGGTCAACTGAATCAGTAGACCGACTGATTTTGCATTAGATAAGTACATGTACACACACACTTCGCATATGATCATAAAGCATTAGAAGTCTTTTAAGGACAATGGATGCTCGTGTTTGATGGATGAGTAGATGGATGTTTGGATGTTAGGATATACATTCTTCCTAACTTGAAGATTTCGGGGACGAAATCCTTTTAAGTGGGGGAGAATGTAACACCCCGTGTATTCTATAACAGTGAGATTCACAAATTAAAGTATAACTAATTTCAAATCAAAGAATTAAGGGAAACGGGATACGCCATTGCGTTCGTCTAGGAATTCTGCTTGAGATAGAGTCCGAGTTTGCGTAAAACGGATATCGTATGAAGAAGATATGGACGAACGAAGTTGGGCAAAAAACCAGAAAACGGGTCAGAATGCACTGGCGCACTTAGGAAGTGCGCCAGAAAAAAAATGAACTGGCGCACTTGGGAAGTGCGTCAGTACATTTTTAGCCTGGCGCACCTGCCAAGTGCGCCCAGGTCAGAATGTACTGGCTGGTCAGGTCTTGGCTGGCCTGGTCTGTGTTTGGTCGATTTTCTGAGCCTTGCCTTGTCACTAGGGCTAGGTGTCAGCTCCTGATTGGCCTCTCCTTCAAACGAACGGCTATTATTGAATCAAGCTCCATCGACGGTCTAAATCAACTCACAAACATTATAAAAAGGACCTATGACCTAGCCTAAATCATACTATTTCATTTTAGCCTCATGCCGCCACCATTAAACCTAGAGCTTTAAATTAAAAATACAAAGAACAAAATTATAGAAGACGAAGGACGATTCTTGAAGGCTACAACTAGAAGCTACAACAACTACGACGCTTTAGACAACGAATTTGGGGCTATTTGATTTGGGATTTTTATTTGGATTATTTGCTTCATATTGTAAGTTCTATGTCACTTTTTAGGCAAAAACGCTAAAATAACATGGACATGCCATGAATTGAAACCGGATTTAGGAACTATTATTAATCCATGTTTATATTGTTTAACTTTGAATCATAATTTGGGAATATTGCTATGTCAACGTTGCAAGTTAGACTTATCATGATTTTGATGTTGTTATGAATCACTTGGGCTTAATTGTATGGCAAGTTGGACTAATACATGTCCATGGAATCACTATGTTTATTGAAATCTTTATGTTAATTAAACCATGCCTATGATGCTAATTAAACCATGTCTATGATGTTGATGGAACTATGCCTGTGATGTTGATATACCTATCATGTTAATGACAAATTGGGAGTTGCTAGGTTATGATGAAAAGTTGGAATCATCATGTTTATAATGCTAGATGAGAATCATTATGTTAGAAATGCTAAATTGGAATCCACTATGCCTATTAGAATTACCATGCCTTTAATGTTTCATGTTTGTAATAAAATTATTAGTATGCCCACAATGATTATTATGCCTATGATGTAAAGTTGAAATCATCATGTTAAACTAAGTTGGAACCATTACTATGCCAAGTTGTCATCATGCTAGTATTGAAACCATGTGATATGTTATAGCCTGTTTATTTATGCAAGCGGTGTTGGAATTGTCACATATGCCTATCACATGTTTGGTGTTATTCCCCTTTTATCTGTTGAATTGTTTATGCTTGTGAACGAAGTACGTTTATATACGTTGGGGATACGATTGGTTAGAATAGGCAAAACTTGAATTGATTATAATCATAAACCGTGAAATTTGGCATAAGTAGAACATGAAATATGGCACGAAAACTTGACTTGAACATGCCATAACTTGACTTGAAACATGCCTTAGTTGGGCACGAAATTGACATATGAATATGCTATGGAAATAGCACGAATCTGTTAAGAACATGGGCATGACTTTAGAAAACAAGAAAGTAGCCAACTCGAGGTTGGGTTGAGTTTGTAGCGTAAACCTGTCCGGAACCGCCCGACAAATCCAGTTGCTACAAACAATAGGATCCAATATGGGTAGTTGGTCACATCGCGCTTGAAACCCGAGGTTGGGTTGAGTTCGTAGCGTAAACCTGCCCGGAACCGCCTGGCAAATCCAGTGGCTACGAACAACAGGATCCAATGTGAGTGGTTCGGTGCATTAACGAATCAATTAATGCCAATTAGGGTTAAGTCATGAACATGAAAAGACATCTTAACCAACTTGAACACGATTTGTAGGGCTAAGTCATGAACTGGAAACGACAACACTTAGCCAACTTGACATGACACATAGGCGGGTTAAGTCGCGAACTGAAATGACATACTTGACCACCTTGACATGACTAGACTGGAAAAGGATTAAGTCACGAATTACATGACTTAATCGGTTAGGCGGGTTAAGTCACGAATTACATGACCTAATCTATTAGACGAAACCCTAGACACGACCCTTTTCAGCAGTAACCCTCTAGATGTATCAAGGTACCCTGGGGCTAGGCCGGGTGGGGCACGATTACTGGGCTGATTGTAAGAGGTGAACGACGGCAGTGGGGTACGCCAATGTAGGTTCGGTGGACTACGGTCGTGCACGTATTCCGGGGCAGACACTGGGTATCAGTAGATTTATCTGTGCATCTTGAATCGTGTCAGGGGTTGACACCCTAGGGCTGATACACCCGAAGGTGGACCCAGCACAGGTGACTACATTCGTGATTAGCCGTATGACACGGACACTTGACTAGCTAGAACTTGTAGGGAGCCGATCGACTAGATAAGTGCTCCGTAGGACCCCCTAATTGGGTCAGACCCCGTTTCAGGGTCATTTCATGATATTGGGCCGTGGGATTTATTTTGTGATTAACTTGTGACCTGGGCTTAGTATACTAGTACAGTCGATGCAACGAATCTTGAACTTGTGATGCTTTATTTGACTTATCATGATCACCTTAGTCTATCTTGTCCACCTTGACACCCTTCTTGAGTTTAGTTCCAGTTCATACATGACATGTTGTTTTAACCGTTTTTACACTGAAAGTCACTAGGACTTACTCAGTCTTTATGACTGACCCTTTTCCTTTCGCCTCTTTTTCTTTCATTCCCCTCCCAGGTTCTCAGGGAGGGAATACCACAGCTTGACCAGTTTTCACATCCAGCTTGAAGAGAAAGAATGTATTGCTTGGATCTTTTCCGTTTTGGACTATGGCTTCGGACAGCAATTAGGGGACTTTTGCAGTTTATTTATGTTTTCTTTATGCTTCTTTAAATAATGTAATCAAGACAGTTATGATTTTGGAAGTATTGTAAGACAAATTATGACATGGTTTGTGAACACGTATTATGTTGAAATAAAGGTTGTTGTTGTTTTCCGCTTTTCAAAAATATGTGTTCTTATATTTGTCTTGTATATCTGTGACTTATACTTATAAACCTCCACCAGAAATTAGGGCATTCTCTTTGAGAGTGACCCTAATGGAGGTGGGGTGTTTCAGGTTTTGAATAAATTTGTTCTGGTTTTCATTGACGATATTCTAATCTCCTCTGAATCAAAGGCCGAACATGAAAAGCATTTGGAACAGGTTCTGGAAATCCTTAGAAGGAATGTATTAAAAGCCAAACTATCCAAATGTATATTCTGGCAAGATGAAGTAAAATTTCTGGGCCATGTCGTATCAAAAGAAGGAATTGCTGTGGATCCAAGTAAAATCACAGCTATTCAGAATTGAAAATAGCCCAGTACTCCTACAGAAGTCCGTAGTTTTCTCGGATTGGCTAGTTATTACCGGAAGTTCGTTAAAAACTTTTCGAAGATATCTGGTCACTTAACGAAGCTTACAAAGAAGCACTCTAAATTCAAATGGACTCCAGAAAGTGTGGAGGCTTTTGAAGAGCTAAAGTTAAGATTAACTACTGCTCCATTGTTAACCATTATCGATGGCAATCAGGATTTATAAGTCTGGACTGATGCTTCTAGAGAAGGCCTTGGCGCAGTGTTAATGCAATGGGGCCAGATGATTGCTTATGCTAGCCGTCAGCTGAAACCGCATGAGAAAAACTACGTCACTCATGATCTTGAGTTATTGGCGATAGTATTCGCTTTGAAAATCTGGAGACACTATCTTCTGGGTGAGAGATTTGAACTGTTTACATATCACCAGTCGCTAAAGTATCTATTCACCCAGAAGGACTTGAATCTGAGGCAGCAGCATTGGCTGGAGTTCCTTGCAGCATATGATTTTGAGATTATATATACTCTAGGGAAAGCCAATGTCGTGGCCGATGCGCTGAGCCGAAAGAATGAAATGATTGCTAGCTTTATTATTACGACTTCCTTGATTGACAAAATATCTATTCTTCAGAAAGAGGACAACTTTATTAAGGATATGATCAAAAGGATTCAGAAAGGCGAACCCTCGTGTTTTCAAATAGATAACGACGAGACCCTGAGGTTGAAAGGAAGGATTTGTGTTCCTGACATCCCCGAGCTCAAAAGGGAAGTGTTAGACGAGTGTCACAAGTCCAAGCTGAGTATCCATCCTGGTGTAGCCAAAATGTACAACGATCTCAAGCGAACATTCTGGTGGAAGGCTATGAAAAAGGGCGTTTCAATATACGTTAGCCGATGCCCTACTTGCCAGCTAGACAAAAGCGACCAACAGAAACTGGCTGGATTATTACAACTGCTAGACGTTCCAGGTTGGAAGTTGGAACATATTTCTATGGATTTCATTGATGGTCTGCCCAGAACCAGAAAAGGAAATGACAGTATTTGGGTGATCGTAGATCGCTTCACGAAGACCGCCCATTTCATACCTGTCCGATCAAACAGAACTGCTCAGATTCTGGCGCAGATTTACTTCTAGGAGATAGTTAGACTTCATGTAGTGCTGCTCACTAGAGTCAGTGATAGAGATATAATATTTACTAGCAAATTCTGGGAGGCATTTCAAGTCGAGCCGGGAACGAAGCTGAACTTGAGCACCGCTTATCATCCTCAGACAGACGGTCAAACTGAGAGGGTGAATCGTATTTTAGAAGATCTATTGCGGGCTTGTGTTATGGATTTCGGTGGATCATGGGAAGACCATCTACATTTGGCTGAATTCTCATATAACAACAGTTACCAGGCGAGCCTGACAATGTCGCCATTCGAAGCGTTGTATGGTAGACCGTGCCGATCTCCCGCTTGTTGGGTCGAACCCGGTAATAGACTTGTTTTGGGACCCAATATGATCCGGGAAGCTGTCGACAAGGTCGATTTTATTAGGAAGCGATTACTCGCCGCTCAGAGCCGACAAAAGAGCTATACCGATAAGAGAAGAAGAGATATATCCTTTGTTGTTGGCGACTATGTATATCTGAAAGTATCGCCGATGAGAGGAGTAATCCGGTTCGGTAAGACTGGAAAGTTGGCGCCCAAATTCATTGGTCCGTTTCCTATTCTGGAACGGATCGGAACTCTCGCTTATAGGGTCAAACTGCCTGATTGGTTGCCTGGAGTTCATGATGTATTTCACATATCTCAACTTCGAAAGCACGTTCATGATCCAGACTTGATCGTGGAAGAAGCAGCTCAACAGGATATTGAAATTACCCCTAAATTAGCTGTGAGAAGGGAACCGCTAAAGATCATCGGAAAAGAAACCAAAGAGCCGAGGAACAAGAAAGTTCACATAGTCAAAGTGCAATGGAGTGGAGTTCTGCGAGATTGTACTTGGGAAACTGAGGAGAGCATTCAGAAAGCTTATCCTAGATGCCGAGTGCATATCTCTGATTGACTCCGGTGCAAGGTATATTTACAATACTTTGCATTACTAATTAGTCTCTGTTCTGTTGTTATTTTCTTTCCATGGATGTGCACTTTTAATTCTATAGTCTGAATGATTTTAAAAGAGAATAGATATTGATTTGTATGATTTTGAAAAGTTAAAATCAATTTGATTGTTGTTTGTGTTGTGTGATAGTAAATTAGATTAATTAAATTATTGAAACGATAGTTAATTTAATTAATAAGAGAATAATGGTAGAATTTATTCATTTAAATCACACATTGAACTGATTAGAAAATAGATAGAAATATATACTTGTGCATTATATATGTTTGAATAGGTAAATGGATTAGCTGTTGATTAAAGATTTTATTTGCGTGCCCGACAAATAGGTAAACCTTAATGAGTTGGATGCGAAATATTATTATATCAACTCCTGTGAATGCCATTGGATGCGGAGTGCTGGTTTTTCTGTGTGAAATAATAAACGTCGCCATAGGATAGTAACAATTAATTTTGAACTACATTACATGGCATACTTCTGGAAGATAGGCATACTTCATCATATACCACATAAGCACTTGGAGCTTGTGTGACGAGGTGGAAGATTTACCATACGAGCGAGAGGCTTGTATGGCGATGACTATATTTTACAGGTTGAACTGATGACTGATATGGACTATTTAAATTGTAACGATAAAATTGCCAGATTAATAAAAATCCCACACGGGTCTGGAGTTGACAATAATCACGTCTCTCTAGCTATTAGATACGGCACATGGACTATTTGTTTTCCACACGGGACAGGGTGACGAGAATTTATTCTCTGGAGTTATTATCAGTACACGCTCCCCTGTAAACACCAGAATATATCACTATAAATATGTGTATGCTTATTAGGATTTATTGGGTACCTAATACGGCCCAATAAATTTCCAAACCCCTCCCCGTACAAAGGAGGTTATGGCGAAATTTTTCAAAAATTCCGGGTGTTAGCCAAATTTTTGAAGAATTTGAAAATTCTCAAAAACTAAAAAGTTGGAGAATGGAAGCTAGATCGGACGTAGAGTTGATTAATCAAACCACTTTCGACTTTGTTCCTTTTCGGGGACGAAAAGTTTTAAGTGGGGGAGATTGTAACGACCCAGAAAATCTGAACCAATTTAAAATTTTTAAATTGGCTAAAATAATGGATTTTAAATATTTAAAATAAATATTTTAGATTATAAAAATGAAAACTGAGTTTGAATCGACAATTGAAAATGAATATAATTAATTCTAATTATAAACAAGGCGTGAAAAGGCGCTGCAGTTTCAAAAATTGAATTCAAACGTTGTCGGACTGTACCGGGTGCAAAACAAAACGGATTTGAGTGAAACCAAAAATATTTAAATCTGTTAGTGAATACCTTTCTAACGAATCTGAAAAATTGAATTTTCATAACGGAAAGCAAAAGTTATGGCCAAATGAATTTTAAGAAAGGTCGCTATGGAATTTATATAGCTCGTGAAATTGGCCATTTTGCATACGACCTCGGAATTCGACGAAACCACTTTTATTGGATCCGGGACGTGAAGTTATTGCTAGGTTTCAAATTTCATAATTTTTGAAGCTAGTATGTGAGCGTGGCAAAGGAAAACGTGTTTTGGTCAATTATAGTTAAATTGGATCGACCAGAAATGGGCCTTTTTGCAAACGGTCTCAGAATTCGACGAAACTAGTTTTGTTGGGACCGTATCATCAAAACATAGCTAGATTTATTTTTCTGGAATTTTTCGAATCAGTTTGTGGCCCTGGCAAATTGAAATGTACGTTCAAATTTAATATTGAATGTTTTATATTTTAATTTGAAGGAAAACTGACTGAAACAGTCGAATGGGCCTACGAAACATATCCCATTGTGTTCGGAATGGGGGTAAAACGCTAGGGACGACAGTCGTTGGGTTTGGATTAGAGTTCGTATGGGATAAGGGGTATTTTCGAAATTTTAAAAATATATAAATAAAAGAAAAAAAATTGATTGGCCAGTATCTTCTTTCTCTCTCCCCGATTAGAGCTGCGCACGACGGAAATGATGTCGCCACCTTCTCTCTTCGATTTCTCCCACGTTTCACAATGAAATCGAGTGATTCTTGATTCATTTCAAAGCTCTTCGTCTCCTCTTCAAATCCATCTAAGGTTTGCTAGTTATCATCAAGTGTGGAGGGAGTTACGGGTCCTCAAAGTCAACGACGCGACGTACAGGCACCACCGAACGGAGCGAAACTATCGGCGTCGGGAAGGTGGTTCGAAGCTCTTCGACGCTGTGTGAGCTGATTCTCCTATCGCGCAACGGTTTGATCGTAAGATCAAAACCTAGTTTTGAACCATCGTGAAAGGTGGGTCCTTTATTACATCTGAACTTTGAAAAATCATATCTTTTTCGTTTCTTGACAAAATTCGATGAAACAGGAAACATCGTGACCGTGTGGACGTCTTCTACATTCTAGAAGAGACGGCATATTTTTCTGAGCCTTCTGCTATTTTTGGTGGAGTGGAACCCAATGTGAGATTTCTAATTTATAAACGATATGGAAAACGACGATGTATAAATTATATAGTCGATGTATGAGCTATATAAGCGTTGTACACCTCATGTATAAGCGTTGTATAAGTTGTATGTTCGATGTATAAGTTATATATGCGTTGTAAAAATTATATATGTGTTGAAATAGAAGTGAATGGCTATATATATATATATATATATATACGCCCCTCGTCCACAAACCATGGACGATATTTATTGGTTGTGATTGGTGTGAAAATTGATTGATAGCAAATGGTTGATTGGAATTGTTTGTGGTTGATACTGATTGATTGTGGTTGAAAAATACCCATTTGTGGTTGAGAAATATTTGGTTGAAACCACATAGGATTAGTTTGTGGAAATGAAATAAAAATATACATGCCGCCTACGTGCGAACTAGATGCATGATCCCCATTGTCAAAAACCGCGAGGTTTTAAGGTAGAGCGAGGAGCCGTACTAGGGACGGTCCCGGTTTTAACTACCCTGCCGTTATGCTGCCGAAATTTTGAATAATATTCATGTGTTTGAATTATTTTCATTTGTGGAAACAATATTTATTCGTTGAATAGAAAACTTTCATGTGTTGAATTGAAACTCATTCGTTGATTTGAAATTCATGTGTTGAATGGTATTCGTGTTTTAAATATAAAAATCACCTTTTTATCTATTTATACAAACTATAGAAAACCTTCATGTGTTGAATCGATATTCATTCGTTGGATAGAAATTCATGTGTTGAATGGTATTCGTGTTTTAAATATAAAAATCACCTTTTTATCTATTTATACAAACTATAGGAAACCTTCATGTGTTGAATCGAAATTCATTCGTTGAATTGAAATTCATGTGTTGAATGGTACTCATATTTTGAAATAAATTGTTCTATAATAAAAATCACATTTTTATCATCTATATGGACTATATAAAATAATCTTGTTCTGAAAGAAATTGTTTTGTAATAAAAATCCTATTTTTATTACGTATATAAACTATATAAAATAATAGAGTTTTGAAATGAATTGTTTTACAATAAAAATCACATTTTTATTATATACATGAATTGTTAAATATAACGAAGTGTTGAAATAGAAGACAGTTAGATAAAAATATCATTTTTATCAAATGTATGAAAGAGTATCACTTTGAAATAGAAGAATCGATATATATATATATAAATAGAATTAAAATATATCTAATAACGACGCTGCAGATCGAAATTTGAAATCGAAACTTCAAACGATTATACCGGGAGATCCGACCATCGGATTTTCCTGAAATCGCAACCGTTGGGTCGAGACTGGGAATCGACGGACTTTCCATAGGACCCATTTTATTAACAGGATTTATCACTACTTTAGCTACTTTAGCAGCTTGCTTTGGGAATATCTTTCCAACGGTACCAACTTTGTAAAAATCCAACGGTTGGATTGTCCAGAATGTTTAATTCAAATCTGAAGAAAAACAGCGCCAGAATCGATTATATATATATATATATAAATATAATTATATTTAATCGAATAACGACGCTGTAGTTCGAAATTTGAAATCGAAACTTCAAACGATTATACCGGGAGATCCGACCGTCGGATTTTCCCGAAACTGGAACCGTTGGATTCATTTTGAAAATATCTTTCTAATGATGTAAATTTTGTGAAGATCCAACGGTTAGATTTTCAGATATGTGTAAATAAAATCTGAAGAAAAACAGCGCCACGGTCGTGCTATGGCTCGAAGCGTCGTTTTGAATAAATTGGCTATTTTAAAATAAATAAAAATGGCAATAAATCATTATAAAATATTATAAACGATATGGATGTGATTTAGAAATTAACTGATGGTTGGCTAAGTCGAATGGCTTCTTGGGTATTGATCTGATGTTGGTTTCGGCCTTCGGGGTTAATATTTGGGAAATCGTTCTCTTACTGATTGACGGTTAGTGACTAATGAAATGAAATGATGCGTGTGTATGTTAGTGTTGCACTTGTTTATTACATACGCGAGTTGCTCAGAAAGACCGGGTTTATCCCATTCTGAATAACTGAATCGACAATAAGAAATCGAAGATGAAGACGGTGGTGGAAGACCGGAGATCTTCACCTCGTTTGGATGGTAACCGAGGTCCTGATTGGGAGGCATCCCAAAATGTGGATAATGAGTGGTGATCGTCCAGATGTACGTGGTGATCGATGGGTTTGCGAGGTATTTAGTGCCTCCGGTTTCGTTCAGACCCAGAACGGACTTGCAAATGGACAGTGTGTCTGACATTGGAATTTATTCTGTGTGATTGATAGCCATCCGTTGCACGGTGTGAATTGCCTGTGTGGCATGCTAAGATGCAGTGACCAGGGCTTCTGTTGAAAAGCAAAGTCTTGTGGTGATGATCAAAGCACCGCCTGTGTGGCATAGCTTTGTGTATAACATGAAATCGCGAGCCTCACACCTCGGTATGAACCAGAAACAGGAGAAAGGACCTCAGGGAGGGCCTGCGTTTCCTCCTAGCTAGAAGTGGCATCAGTGGTTTTACACGCCCTGACGAGTTTGACTTATGTGGTTGTTGCTGTTGCGAGCCGCCTCGGTTAGATCAGACGATCCGGGTCCGATGGAGTCATTTGTTGGCTCGCTTACGCCCCAAAGGGCGGCGAAACGTAGAGCTCAGGCATTTTAATCCACTCCGTGTGGACCGGCCCTGTCGCTCCAAGGGTCGATGCGTTCTGATCCTGAGACACGGGCTAGGCAGTCTCGAATTCGGTAAGGACTATCTTTTGCCTTGGTTCATGACGGAAATCCAATTTCCAAATACGTGACTGTGCAGTTTTGATTGTATACCTATATATGGCGACATAGTGGTATGGGGCATTAATGCCGTCTATGATTGATAGGTATGATTTGAAATTGTTTTCAAACCATATAAACACTAGCCATAATATCAAATGCCTTTGTTTTATTCGTATCAAGCATATTTTGGCCATTATAAGGTAAAAACTCTATCCTCCGGTTTGCGTTGCATTGTGTGATGGGAACTGAGTCTTATAATGGCTTCATTTTTATAAAAAGCATTGCGTTGTTTAAAAGAAAGATTTGTTTTAAAGCACTGGCAATCTAATGGAGTAAACCCGTTCCACGAAAGTGGCGTGGTCCTGTGATTAGCCATATATTAGATGTGTTGAGTAGATTTCTCATACCAGTCCCATGACTGACTCGTAGTTTGTTCACTTTCAAACTCGGGTGCCCCTTTTTCTACACGGGCAGCCTTGTATTCAGGTTTAGCTGGTTCTTTCGGGATAGCTGGAGCTGAAGATGGATTCTATCATTTATCTCTTTTTATGTTGTTCAGCTCCTATTGTACATTATGTTTGTTTTCCGCTGTAGACATATATGTATAGTTGAACTGTATTCGTGCTAAGTATGATCCTATATACTGTGTAACTCTGATGATTACGTTTATCTAGTATATTCTATTGTTCATTATCTGGTGTATTTATTTAATACTGTTCTGCTATTATCTGTTTCTGTGTTATATTCCATAGATTACCCTTGTCTCCGTCTGAACGGGAAATGGGGTCGTCATACATTTGTTGAGGAGTGTAAATAATATCTCGTATTCAAATTTCAAATTTTCGATTTGAATTTTCTTTCAAAATCTGAAATCTTTTATAACTCAAAATCCATACCAAATATTCTATTATTATACCAAATCTAGGAAATTGAAAATATTTCAAAATTCTCTTCATAACTTATTAAATTAAGTATATATTAATTTCAAAATATTTATCTAAAAATATTTGATAACTTGAAATTTGACAAGTCTATTGTCGTTCTTACAGATGTTAGGCATACGCTGGCCAGGCGCACGACTAAAATCTGCAAGTACTAAATATTCTTGTTCCAACCCTAAGTGAAAATAATTCAAAAATTCTTTTAAAAAGAAAACAGATATGGAAAGTACCAATGTGATATTGATATGTTGATTGTTCATGAATCGCAGATACACAATGGTTTCATCTGGATCCCAGAAAACATCCGTGTCCATAGGAAATCACTTCCCTGCGAATTTCGTCATGGACAGATCAACAGAAGATATTTACGGATCAAAACACAATCTGAGGTCATTGAACGTTGGTTTCTCTATCTCAGAATCAAGAAATCAATTATCAAAAGAAGTTAACTTAAGCGATGAGGACCAATTAAGTCACGAAGACAAATCCAGTCACAAAGACAAACTGCTGCATTAATAGGTGGCTCACTGTCACTAAGATATCTCAAACACTGTGCACTGCAGTTACACAATGGTTAACCCTGGATCCCCCAGGAAACATCCGTACCCGTAATCTTTCACAGCTCTGCGGATTACGCCCTTATAATTCGATTGTAGATCCTAGCAGTCACAATGGTTACGCTTGGTTCCCCCAAGAAACATCCGTTCGCCGTAGGCTATCTGCAGCCCTGCGAATTTTGCTACACGGTCGAATTCCAACGACTCTAGATCGCAGCGATCACAATGGTTACGCCTGATTCCCTCAGGAAACATCCGACCGCCGTAGGCTATCTACAGCCCTGCGAATTACACTAGCAGTCGCGCACAATGGCAACTCATGAGTTTTATGTCCGGACATCCTACTGCGACCAGCAGCATATTTCAGCTAAGCTTGAAATTCAAAGGAGAAGGAAAGTACTTTCCTTTTTTTGGTTTCGAAAACATATGATACTATACATATAGTACTTTATTTCATACTTCTCATAAATCGTACTTATAAGATTTTATTTTCAAATAATATTTTCAAACACCTCATCCTTATATAACTTCTATTTTATAAGATTTCATCTCAAATTGATTACCTTCCAAATTAATAGTTTCCGAATTCGCTATATTCGCATATATATATATATATTTCCATATAAGTTTCGAAACTTCTATATCCAATACCTAAAATCGAATATCCTCTCATTTCCATTCCAATTTCAAAATCTTAGGTTTGATCTCTTAATCAAATTACATATTTGACATCCTTTCAAACTCAAATTTACGAATCTATTAGTTATAATCCAAGTTTTCTCCCAAATCTCTAATTATAAAATTCATCACTTCACTCACATCTTATTCTCTCAAAATTTCAGGTTTTCATTTTTATCACAAATTTTTCCTTCACGCATTATCATTCCTTCACATTCTCACACTTTGACCGTCAATTAACAAGCAAACAACTCCCTAAGTATCAACCCCGAAGGCCGAAACTAACATCAGATCAACACTCAGGAAATTATTCAACTTGACTAATCTCTAGTCAGTTTCTAAATTCATTAACTCCACTTTTTAATCTCTTATCAAATCAATTCTTACGCAACTCGCAAATTTAGTTTACGAATCTCACGGTCTTTTGAAAACATTCCAAATTATCATATTTATTTTCTATAATTCTTATTGGAAAACATTTCCATATATTCACAAATCTTTATTTTCCATAGAAATATATCTTATTTTCAAGGGAAACATTTCTAATTTCATTATTCGGATTAAAATGAATGTTAAATAACATCGTCATTTCCATTTAACTGTTGATACTCATTAACTTTCTTCACTTATCCAACTCTTGCTATCGAATCTTAACTATTTCTTAGTCAATAATGAAGTCAATCAAGTTGGGGTAAAATTACCTCTCAGACCTTAACTGAACAATATTATTAACTTTGAAATAGGTCAAGTTCACAACTTCGAACTAAACATTCATTTTCATAACTTTCAAATTCAAGAATTTACTTCTTTATGTAAATCGTTGATTATAACAATAATTCACACCACCAAAATATTTAACTTAAAAATTATATTTTAAATTTTTAATTAAGACGAAAAGTAAATAATATTTCCTTTGAAATTCAACATAGTTGACCCTCCTGAATAACTTCCCTTCGAATACTCTTTATTCGGTATATATTCTGAATTTCGGAAAATCTCATCGTACTTATAAACTCCATCTCCTTTATTCCCAATTCCAATTGTAACTCTTTTTTCTTTCACACATTATTTACTTCCAACAAGTAAATATTATTCTTTTTGTCCAAATTTGAACTCGTCACATCAAATCACTTTGATTTAAATACAGGCTCAAATCTCTTTAAAATCTCCATCCATATCTCGCTTCATTTATATTCTAGTTTATATGTTACTTCTTGTTAATTCACTAACAAGTTTATATTCACTATCGTATATTTGATCATACATTATTGATTTGAAACCAATTATAATTTATCTTGCCAAATTGTAAATAATATAACCCGATACAGTCGACTTCCAATTACAACCTTCTTTATTTTCACTAATTTACATTTCGAATATCGAAATAAAATTCATTGTTTCATCTTTGAAAGGATTTCAAAATTTATCCTTTTCATTCAAATTCTTATATGAATTCTTATTTTAGTTGTCTTTGATTGCTAAAATACACAATTTAATTCGTTGATCCACTTATACTTGTTTTCCTTAGATACCATTTGACGATGTACTCGAGATTCATATCTAAAGAGATTTATCAAAGAAAAGCTTCGGCAAATCTTGATTCGAAGACTTTCGAAGAATGGGGATTCCGAACAAAATTTAAATTTCAAAATTCTTTTCCGCTGTATTAGTTTCAAAATGCTGGTTTCAAAATAATACTTCCAAAATAATTTACCTCCAAAATCTATTTTGAAAATACTTTCAAATTTTATATTTCAAAACCTTTTATTTTTCTCAAGATTCGATTTTTAAACTCGATAAGCTAAGCTTTGAATAAACCAAAGCTCTGATACCACTTGTAATGTCCCGACTTTTTGACCGCATGAAATCGGTAATTAAACAACTTAAAACGTATCAAAACGACGGATCGTTATTAGCTTACAGAGTTTAAAACCGAATCAACACATAAAACACGGAATAAATGAATAACACAACATTGAATAGCAGAATAAAATTTTTATTTATAAATCGAAGTTTTTGATACAATAATCCATTTCTATACAGCAGCATTATATAATACAGTTTAAAACAAGAAAATATATTACTAGTTAAAAAATCTTCAGAGTGCGCGTCTCTTGAAATCCCCAGTTTGCTAGTCTTCGGATCCTGAGCTGAAATCTTTAAATCTGTATTGCTCGGATCTGACCCAAGCATTCCATGCAAAACATAAAACACTCCAGTCAAGATTAATCATATATTCAAGTAAACTAATTTCATTAGGAAACTGAAATATAATAGTTAATCTTAACATTAATATATATCACATGTGTAGTATCTATTCAGAATCAGGTATGATATCTACACTTATCAATTTTTATTTTAGGGACAATGTGCATCGGGAGCTTCCGTGTGTACGCGCGTATATGTATATACACGTGTACACCGCCACAGCTTCCCGAATCGAATGGGAAGTGATAGCACATGTGATCTCAGGAGTTTGCATATACACACGTGTATATATACATGTGTGTATTTCCTTAACGTCCTGAGAACAATATATGACAACAATAGTTCACAAGGATAAAAATAAGTCAAATGGTTCAATGGATGAACACACTGCTTGGCACATAGGGAAACACGAAATACATCCACGCCATGAAAGCACTTGCTGATATTGATTGTGATGGATTGACTAAATGGATTGTACTCGACCAGTTTATGAGCAAATTATGTTTTTTCATTTAGCATTGGGTGGTTAGAAATATATGTTTGCTAACACCTTGTGAAACACTTCACGATTTGACCATAAGGTGTTTAGCGATGTTGTTTATTTCAAAATTAATGAATGATTTTGAAAAGTGATTTCTTGATTAAAAAGAATAGTATTTCCGATTTTGGAAAGGGAATGTTTTATAAAACAGAAAGAATTTCGAGGGCAATACTGATGTTTTCGGAATGATTTGAAAGTAGAAATCTATATAGATTTGATTATACTTGTGATTATGTTGTGAAATAATTTTCCCTACTTTGGGATATAAAATGATTTGGCAAGTATGTGGCTGAAGATGCGGGTGACCCGAAATTGACTAACAGTTTGAGGGCGTGCATGTCTTCCCCAATTGGTGGGATGGTGCATTGTCAGTGTAGCCGTTAGGTGCACATATATATATATATATATATATATGTTCAGCTAGGGTGCATATTGCCTGGTCCAGAGGGAACATGACCGATATTTGGTTCGGATACTTGTTTGTATACATTGTTACGTTTTGGAATTCATATTTCCAATTGTTTTGTTTGAAATCCCGAAGTGAAATCTACTTTATTATAAAAGCTATATATGTATTTCAAATGATTTGAAATAAAAGAAATTGGGAAATAAAGTCCAAAGAAATAATTTCTGTAAAGTGAATTGAATTTTGAAATCTAAGCTTAGGGATTAAGCCTAAATGGGTAGATTAAGGAAGTGCATGTTGATTGATGCATTGTAGATCCATATGTTTATTTATGGTTGATGTTTATGCACTAACAATCCAATGGAGTAAACCCGTTCCGCGTTAGTGGCGTGGTCCCATGATTGACCTTATTATTAAATAGGTTAAGTAAGATTTCTCATACCAGTCCCATGACTGACCTGTAGTTTGTTTCACTTGCAAACTCGGGTGCCCTCTTTCCACATGAGCAGTCGAGTAGCTTATTTTGTAGATATTTTGAGCAGTATTCTGGATCGAAGCTTAAAGCTGTATCCAGAGCATTGATAGACTTCCGCTGTATCAGTTTATCGTTTCTGCTGCATTGTATTACATTTGTTGTAAATTTATCTTCCGCTGTATTATATTCGATGTACTCTGATATTTTGTACTCTGATGTAACATTAGTGTAATGTTTGTAAAAGTCTTATGTTATTTGTTCTGATGTGTTGTATGCCCAAAGTTAGCGTATTCGGGTTTTTGAACGGTCTTAGTCGATTTTGCGGTCGATTAGGTTCGAGAAAAATCCGAATCGTTACATAACCACATTTCTCAGAGGTGATACTTTAATAAAAACTAAGTCTCCTACTTTAAATTCTATATCAGTCCTTCTCGTCTACATAGGATTTCTGCCTATCTTGTGCTGTCTTCATCCGTCGTCGAATAAGGTTAATCTTCTCGGACGTTTCCCTAAACATATCAGGTCCAAGTAATAATCTTTCTGTAGATTCCCACCAACAAGTTGGTGATCTGCAGGGTCGTCCGTACAACGCTTCGAAGGGTGCCATGCCGATGCTTGCTTATAGCTGTTGTTATAGGCAAACTCTACTAAAGGAAGGTGCTCTTCCCAAGTCCCTCCGAGATCTAGGATAAACAGTCTCAAAAGATCCTCTAGAATTCTATTCACCCTCTCTGTCTGCCCATCGGTCTGAGGATGATAAGCGGTGCTCAAACAGAACTGTGTACCTAATGCTTCTTGCAAGCTCCTCCAAAATTCACTGGTAAAGATGGGGTCACGATCGCTTACGATGCTGGAAGTTACTCCATGAAGACGAACTATGTCACAAACATAAATTGCTGCCAACCATGATGTCGTCCTCTTACTCTTAACTAGAATAAAATGAGAGCTCTTAATGAGTCTATCTACCACAACCCAGATATTGGTGCTGCCTTTCTTCGATCTAGGCAAACCATCTATCAAATCCATAGAGACTGTAACACCCCACATCCATTAATGTCACTCACTAAGAGAATGCATTAATTTTCATGGAGTATTATAAGAGTATAGAACAGAATATCACAAGACAGATATATAAAATGGTACTTATGAAAATTCAAGATTTATTCATTGCAGCGGAAAAGCAAAACATGTTTGGTTACAACATCAAAACCACATGCTAAGGCCAAGTACACAAATATCCATCTTGTACAAAATTATTATCGTAGTACATAAAAGTAAAACCATAATCTCACTCCAAATAGCTATGATGAAAAATTGATAGAGCTGAGCATTACTTTCAACACTTCCAAGCAATTCAAGAAGAAAAGAATCCAAGTCAAGCTTCACTATTCCCACCCTGAGGACCTGGAGGGTGGGGGGGAAGGGATGAAAAGAGGGAAAACAAAAAGGGTTAGACATACGTCCGGGGAGTCTTGTGACTTTAACAATATAATGAGTAAAGTAACAGGATAAGAACATAAACTGGATATAAGAGATGACTGTAACATAAGCAGACATGACAAGGTAACAAGATGAACAAGATATAACGTTGATTGCGCTTCTAATCACTGTAAGATAATTCCTACACCACATCAATACTAGTCTTATACTAAAAGGTGATCCCTCCCGACTAATCATAATAATGGTAGCTCCATTTACTCCTAGCTGCTCTCGTAGGTGCCCACTTGCACCTACCCCCACTAGTTGTACCCACTACCCTAATCATAATAATAATGATAATAATAATAATAATAATAATGGTAGTTTCGTGTACTCCTAGCTGCTGTCATAGATTCCGCCTGCTCCTATCTCTACTAGTTGTACCCACTACCTTCCCCATTCGATCGTCTCCCTAACTCGTAGATACCCGTGCTGGTCCCACAATAGGGTGTATCACTCCTTAAGGTGGCAACCCCGATACTACTGAAATGCACGGCTTATACCTACACGATGCAACAACCTCTTACCTACCAGCCCGGACCCATGCACGCACATGACTTCGCTGGACTTGCACTGCCATCGCTAACTCTTTTGACCTCTTACAATCAACCCCAGTAAGCGTGTCTCGTCCTCGACTTAGTTTGAGCTCATATAGATACTAAAAATGGGTTACTTGTCGAAAAGGGTCCCCACACTTGACACAAGCTCCCCTCCTAAGCTTGGTCCCCACTAGGATTTCCGACTTAACCCCTTTTATTACTCCCATGTCATACAACATGTCTCATCACGGTTAAGTGCTCTTAATTATGGATCACATTCCACCCATATCACCCACTTAACCCCTTTACTATTCCCATGTCTTATCTCATGTCTCATCATGGTTAAGTGCTCTTAATTATGTTTCACATGCTACCCATGTCACCCACTTAAACCCTTTACTATTCCCATGTCTTATCACATGTCTTATCTTGGTTAAGTGCTTTTAATTATGTTTCACATGCTACCCATGTCACCCACTTAACCCCTTTTCTATTTCCAAGTCTTACCGCATGTCTTATCTTGTTTAAATGTTCATTAATTCATTATAATCATAATCTTGCAAGACCTCCCACATTAGATTGCCGTTTTGCGGTTGCTGGATATGCCGGGCGGTTCCGGCCAGTCTTATACCGCAATCCGAATCTAACCTTGTGCCTTTGCATTATTACGTATCTAATTTCTGCTTTTGACCTCTCACGTCAGATTACCAAATTGCAGTTGCTGGATGTGCCGGGCGGTTCCGGGCAGTCTTATACCGCAATTCGAATCTAACCTCGTGTCTTAGGCGTACATTATCACTTTCTTGATTCAAGTCCAAATTTTAAATCTTGGATTACAATATACTCCAATTACCCATAATTTCAGTCTAAACTATGTTTATAATTTTAATCCAAATTAGGCCTATAATCTTATATATATACATGTTATGCCAAATTGTGCTCAAATTAATTTGCATTCATTGTTCTTAACAATTTATGCCAAACCTCATGTATACAAATTATATCCAATTATGCCCAATCCAACTCATGCCAAATCTTATGTATACAATTTATACACAATTATGCTCAAATTGATTTTTTCCATTAATCTCATTTTATTACCAATTTCCCCAAACTTTTCTCGATCATTCAAATGTTATTCGCACGCAAATCTCAACGAAATATGTTATGCTCGAAGTTAGCCTAATCTCATAAAAAAAGGAAAAGAATAAGGGAAGAGAACCATGTCATCAAAACTGGCATAAAAGAGGCATATGAAACATGAACTGGCATAGAACAATAAAATAGATCCAATTAGGCATACGATAACAGTAATTTGGGTATGAATCTGAAAGACAATGATTTACAAACTTGATAAGATTCATCTCAGTCACAGGCATATACATTAGATCCAATTTACAATCCTATCACAATTACTTTTTAATTTAATTATATGTGAAAGTGACATAGACTCACAGCGTCAGGATTAAGAAGAGAGAATAGATCTGAATCTAATTTCTGAATTTGATTAGCTAAACCGTTGTCGTAGAATTTGATTCTTATCTTCCAATTCGAATACCCTAATTCTGATTTGCTTTGGAGAAGAGAAGAGAGGCTAGTTTTAATTTAGATTAGAGCAGCATCGAGGCGCCATGGATTAGTGTAATGAAATTAGGGTTAGGTTTAGGTGTGTTTTTATAGATGTAATAGGTGAATTAGAGCCTTTAGATTAGATTTGAGATCATCTAAACCATATGACCAGAAAACACGTCATCCAATTAATCCCCGAAAGACACGTCATCAGAGAACTCTCCAGAATTATGTGCTGGTTTGACCTCGGTGTGGGTGCACTTCTCATGTGTGCCAGTGCATTTTTGTTCTGGCGCACTTCACAAGTGCGCTAGTTATCAGCCTATTTTCTTCTTTTTCTGTTCAACTTCTATCATCCATAACTTCTTCATACGGTATCCGTTTTACGCAAACTTAGACTCTATCTCAAGCAGAATTCCGAGACGAACGCATTGGCGTAACCTATTTCACCTAATTCTTCTTTTAAAAATTAATTATTCTTTAATTATCTCTTATGTCATGTTTTAAAATTACGGGGGTGTTATAGAGACGCTCTCCCATTTCCACTGAGGAACCTCCAAAGGATGAAGTAAGCCGCCAGGCTTCTTTTGCTCAGCTTCAACTAGCTGCAAACTAGACATTGATAAACGAACTCTGCTACATCTTTATTCATCCTAGCCCAAAAGAAAACCCTTTTCATGTCTCTATACATCTTATCACCACCTAGATGAATGGTCATCTTAGAATGGTGGGCTTCTTCTAGGACTGCCTCTATCAAACTTACTATTTGAGGAACACAAAGCCTTCCATCTCGTCGCAACCACCCATTCTCATCTATGGAATATATACTAAGGTGACTAGAAGACTCTCCTCTTCTGAGTTTTTCCATGATGTCTAAGATCTTCAGGTCACCTTGCTGCGAAGCTCCTATTTGATCAATAAGAGTTGGTTGTATTTATAACGATGCAAACAAATCAGGCAAAATCTCGATGGAGGGTCTGAAATCAAAAGTTGAGAAGAACTCCAAGCTCTTTCTCTCCACAAACAGAGGACTTAAGGCCATCCTCTACCTATTAGTGCGTCTGCCACCACATTACTCTTGCTAGGGGTATAAGCAATCTCAAAATCATAAGAAGCTAGGAACTCCATCCACCGTTGTTGCCTTAAATTAAGATCCTTTTGTGAGAACAGGTACTTGAGAGATTTATGATCGGTGTATAACTCGAACTTCTCTCCAAGTAAATAATGATGCCACGTTTTTAACTCGAATACTATGGCAGCTAGCTCTAGATCATGGGTGGGGTAGTTCTTCTCATGAACTCTCAAACGTCTACCCCCACAACACACTACTTTTCCTTCTTGCATCAGAACCGCACCAAGCCACGTACCACATGCGTCAGTGTAAACCGTAAACACTTTGTTCCCATTGGGAAAAGTCAAGACTGGGGCTGTTGTCAGAACCCTCTTTAAACGTTGGAAAGCAACATCACAGTCTATATCCTAGGAAAATGCCAAGTTCTTCTTCGTTATCCTGATGAGTGGGGTGATATCTTTGCAAAGTCCTTAATGAACTTCCTTTAATAACCTACCAACCTAAGAAAGCTTCTCACCTTAGTTGCATTTTTAGGAACTGTCCAACCTTGCACTACAATTATCTTTGCGAGATCTAAAGCTATCCCTTCTTTGGAGACCACATGCCCTAAGAATCTCACCTCTTTTCTCCAAAAATGGCATTTGGAGAACTTCGCCTTAAGATGATACGCACAGAAAGTTTTCAAGAATTATCTCAAATGTTGGGCACGCTCTTCTTCGCTTTTGGAGAAGATCAAAATATCGTCAATAAAGACCATGACAAATTTATTTAGAAACTCCCGAAAAACCCTGCTCATCAGATCAACAAAATAGGCCGGTGCATTCATCAACCCAAAAGGCATAACTAGCCATTCAAAGAAACCATCCGGGGTTCTAAAAGCGGTCTTATCTATGCTGTCCTCAGCTACCCTCAACTGATGAAATCCCTTGGCCAAGTCTAACTAAGCAAATACCGAGGCACCAACAAGCTAATCAAATAAATCATCAATTCTCGGGAGTGGGTGCCTATTCTTCTTGGTGAGTTTATTCAACTCTCTATAGTCAACACACAAACGAAGCGAACCATCCGCCTTAGTTGTGAATACAACTAAAGCACCCTATTCATATATACTTCGTCTAATAAATCCTTTCTCAAGTAGCTCCCCTACTTGCTTACTTAGATCCCTCCTTTACCTTGGAGCCATATGGCGCACTGGTAATGCAACTGGCTTTGCATTGTCCACCATATATATACGAAAATCGATCTCGTGCCTCGGAGGTGAACCTCGTACCTCATAAAAAACATTGGAATAATCTTGGACTACTGGAACTGATTGTAGATCATCAATAGATGCATCAAGTGACTCTAGGAAACTAAGCATAACCGACCCTTGTGGGTCACAAGAAATCTTGAGGGTCCTCCCATGATAAGTCAGAAGCCTAACGACCCTCTTCTCACAATCCAGAATGACACAATACATGGTAAGCCAATCCATTCCTAGAATCAACCCATAGCCCATAAACCCGAGCACATATATGTCGCACTCAAACTCGACGCCTAACACAGATATCCTCAAACCCCGACAAAACCTAGATAAATGAGCCGAACAACCAATGGGGTTTGAGACAACTACAGGATCCATGACCATACTAGTAATTAAGTGTAGAAATTCACCCACAGAACTAGAAATAAACTAGATATAAACTAGATAAAAATGAATGTGAAGCGCCAGAATCAAAAAGTGTTCTAACTGAATGGTTTGAAAGAGAAATCAAACCTTCCATAGAAATTTTTCTACCTCTATCAGGAGCACTGATCGCGAGAGCATGCACCTGCCCTCTAGAATTTCTTCGCTTTGACCTTGTCCCTGCGATCCCTGTTTCTTCGGGCACTCGCTAGCAAAGTATTCGACCTCTCCACAATTGTAGCAAGTGTTCTACCTTCTCTTATAGTCTTTGACCAAGTGACCCTCTTTCCCGCAACTGTGACATTTTTTCTTATCCTTGCCCTTGTCGTTCTTTCCACCTTTCTTCTGCTGTCGTTGTGGATGTTGCCCCTTTTTGGGCCACACCTTCTTATTTTGCGATGTTCCTCAACCTAAACTTCCTTCTTTTCTCACTTGTCTTCCTCATGCATTAAGGCCATATCGACAAGCTTTTCAAAAGTGGCTCCTATTGGAATATGGTACATGGCTAACCCATGAAGGGGTTCATTTAGCCCTTAAGCAAACCGCAACGCCTTCTTATGCGGAGTATCCTCCAATTCTAATCCGAACCTTGCTAGCTGGTTGAATTTGTTCACATATTCTTTTACAGTCAAGTTCCCTTGTCTACGTGCCAAGAACCTCTCCATCAGCATGTTTTTCTCGGCTTGGGAAAGAAATTTCAATTCAAATCTTTGTCTGAAATCCTCCCAAGTTTCCATCCGACATCCAGCTTGGGTAACTTCCCACCAAAATGAGGCTTCGTCTTTCAGTAGCCAAGCAGCTAACTGAATCTTCTTTTTATCCTCTACTTCAAAGAATACGAAAAGGTCTTCGGTCTCCTTAAGCCAATTCCGTGCTTCTACGAATGTATCGTTCCCTTGGAATGGCTTCCCTCCCATAGCACGGAAGTCTTTGTAGATTTTAGCGAAATTATCTGCTTTTAGAGGGGGAGGAGGAGGAATGACTGGTGCAGCTGGGGGAGGAACGTTTCCTTGGCCTTCGGCAGGCACCGTAGCCTCAAGATACCTACGGAACCATCCGGGTATCGTAACGCCCTCTGGAATATTAGGAATGTTTGGTTCCCCAGACATGCTGAAAAGAAAAAGGAAGAGATTCAGACAAAGGATCTAAGATATTACATATAGATTTTTGGGGTATGTTTTTCAAAACAGACTTTTCTTTTTGAAAATTCTTTCTTTTAAAACCTTTTTAAAAATAATTTTTAAAAACTTTATCCAATCTGGTAACCTTCAGCTCTGATACCAAGTGTAGTACCCCACGTCCATTAATGTCACTCAAAAAGGGAATACATTAAGTTTCATGAAGCGTTGTAAGTAAATAGAACAGAAATATTACAAGACAAATATATAAAATAACAGCAGAATAAAATTTTTATTTATCATAAAACACCGTGGTCCAAAAATTCTCATGTCTAGAATACAAAAACCCGTTACAACATCAAAGATACTGTCTTGTACTATCAGAGTACATAAATACATAAAAGAAAACATAATTCCCCAAAAAGAGACAAAGCCATAGTAGAGATAAGAACTTGAGCCATACTTCGAAAGCAGCTCCTAGCAAGATGATAACCGAGTCCTGACTAAGCCTGAGTATTCCCACCCTGAGAACCTTGGGGGGGGGGGGAACAGAAGAAAGAAGAGGAAACAAAAAGGGTCAGACATAAAGTATGGCGAGTCTAGTTACTTTTAGCAAGTAAATAAATAAAAGTAGCATGACAGGCATATAAAGTAGATAAGAAAGATTACTACATAAAAAGCAAGTGTGACAAGATAGATAGGGTAAGGTGTATACGCTTCCCTAATGATTACTTTGCACTATTACTAGTATAACCCGAATGAGGTTATCACTTACACTTCAATGTGGTAGACTTAGGCATATGTCCAAATGTACCCTACTACTACCTTAATCAATCGGCTCCGTACTCCATAGATACTCTGTGCCGGCCCCACGGTAGGATGTATCACGTCCTAAAGTCGCAACCCCTTGATGACATGCACAACCCTATATCTACAGGTGTCACGGTCGTCTTATCCCCATCAGCCCGCTCATGCATGCACATGGCCCGGTCGGTTTGCGCCGTAACACCATCCTCCACGTTTGGATCTCTTACAATCAGTCCAGTAAGCGTGGCCCTTCCCCGACCTAGTTCGGAGTTCTCTACTCGATACATACTCCGGATTACTGACTGAAACAGGTCAAACACAATTTGACACAAGCTCTCCCCTTTGCCTTGTATCCCCCACTTGGTTTTCCATAGGTTATGTTTACCCTAAAGATATCTTTAATTTTATATAACCCCAGTCTTTCTATCGGTTATGCTTACCACTAGGTGTCTTTAATTACATAACTTTATCGGGCTAAGTTTATGGGCCTACATGTAAATATTACCCACCCCCTCATATTTACTTAACCAACCCACTGTCCAACCAATTTTACTTAACCCTAACTTTAGTTCATAATCATACAATACCTATGGATTAGATTAGATTAAGTAGTCCAATTCATTACCATGTCCATTTATGGTTTATAATGGGCTAGAACTCCCACATTAGGCCTACAACTTTTGGATGCTGGATATGCCGGTCGGGTCCGGGCAGAATTCTTCCACAAGTTGGGCCCAACCTCGTGTCATACCCCGTCTCGTATTTGCGCCCTTAGACCTCTCACATTAGGTTAAAAATTAATGGTTGTTGGATATGCCAGTCGGGTCCGGGTAGACTTCCACCACTAATGCAACCTAACCTCGTGTCATAAGTGGAATTACAATTCCTAACTGTAACTATTAGACATTTCATTCTTATCCAATTCTTACCTATGTCTTTATAGGTGATTATGTCCCTAATTTCCCCTTTTTGAATTATATGTCCAATTCATAAACATTACTTAAATTATGCCAATTCTAACCTTTTTCCCCCATTCCCTAACTAACGCACTCGCATATATTTGGCGGCAACTAGGATAGAAAGTAGCCTAGTCATAAATAATAAAAAGAAAAGTGATGGGAATGTGACAAAGGTGATTGTTTGGCATAAACATAAACTAGCATGGTGATAAGGTGGACATATAAGCATAAGTCTGATGAACTTGTGGCAGTAAATTGATTCTAACATAACTATGATGTCATAATAAGCATAATAAGATCTAAATTAACTATTTAGATGTCCAACTGGTTTAGATCTAATATGATAGGCACAAGGTGATAAACTAGATCTGATTAGCAATTTAGATGTCTACATAATTCATATCCAATAGTTAAAACTAGATCTAACACAAATAAGGTCAAGATGCACATCATAGAATGTTACAATAGATCCAACAAGATAGAGATTTAGATCAATAGTTAAAAATAGACCTAACGCAGATAAGGTCAAGATCCACATTATAGAATGCCACAAAAGTAACAATAGATCTAACAAGATAGAAATTTAGATCCAAGTTATACTCAATTTAGAATGTCATAAGTTCGCAATTTACAATGGATCCAATATAATATAGGCACATAAACAAATCCAAACTATTGTCATATCACGTTTACTTTTATATATTTAAATCTAAAAGCAACTAGGAACTCATTAAGTTTGGCTTAGAAAATAGAGCAAGAATGGATCATGTATCTCTAACTGGTTTGCTTAGGTTTATAGTTGTAAGAGATTAATGGATCCAATTCAGTTTAGACACCGGCACTGTTTGACCCCCATGGATTCTTAATGAAGAAAACAGAGAAAAGGGACCTCTATATAAAGCTGCCAGCCCTCTCTAAACCGACTACCACCTCAGCCCTAGGGGTGTCGACCCCCTAAAGCGGGAAATTTTATGCCATACGAATTTTCAATTTTTGGACCCTTTCTAGATAAGTGCTGACTCATATCTGACTCATATGTTTATCATGTGTATATACATATTTCTTCTGGGCGTATACCAACTTAAAACTCTCATAACTTCTTCATATGGTGTCTGTTTTATGCAAACCAAATGTCTATCTTGACCAAAATTTCGAGACGGACGCAATGGCTTAGTCCGTTTTCCTTTATACTGAATAATAAATTAATTATTATTTAATTTATCCTCTTTTAATGTTGTTAAAATATAGGTGGTTACAGTTGTGCACATTTATCCTTATGAAGTCCCACTTGGCCGCAATTGAAGCACTTCCTGTCCGTTGGGTTTGCTCGACATTCTTTGGCATAGTGGCCCATCTTGCCACTTCTATAGCACTCCACATCTTTCTTATCCCTCTTTTTCTGACCATCCTTGGTTTGGTTCTGTTTTCTCTTATTCTGGGAATTATTCTTGCCTGCGGGTTTGGCTCTCCTGCAGATGCAATAGCAGCCTCGGTCTTCAAATTAGGGTAAAGGCTCTCTAATCTCAATGCCTTCCCACAAAAGATTCGAATGTATCATCGATATGGTTTATAAGTCTTTCCCCGAAATACTCATCTAGGCCAGTTATGAACTTCTCATTCTTCTTCTTGCCAGTATCGATAAGAGATAATCCATATTTCGATAAAGTATCGAATTCAGCAATATATTCCGAGATCGCCCTACCATTCTGCTTAAGCTCCAAAAACTTTCTGAACAATTCCGATTTCTGAGCAATTGGGATAAACATGTCACTGAATCGAGTCTTAAACTGATTCCAAGTAACTTTATCCTCGGGAGTAGCTGCTTTAATAGCATTCCACCAATTCATAGCCCATCCTAGAAGAATATGCGATGCTAGCTTTCTCTTCATCGCATCCTCGATCCCCAAGTCTTCGAAGATGCGCTCACAACTATCAAGCCAATCTAGAACTTACGTAGCCTATTCTGTTCCATGGAAGGGCTTTCCACCAAGATTAATATAATCCTTGCTGAGCTTGGCGAAGTTGGCTCTAAGCACCTGCACTACTGCACCACCACCATTAGCAGCATTAGGAACTGCTCCCTGAGCATCCCTAAGCATCTCTCGCATGAAAGCAGTAAACATCATCCTTATATCTGGGACATTCTCATTGTTGGCCCCTAAACCCGTACTCCTTGTATTTCGGCTCATAGTCAAATCTGTGAAGAGAAAACGATTAACCATCTCCTTAGTAGTGCCAGTGTAGTGCAACTTCATCCTTAGACATACTAATAGTATATATATCGCTTTTGAAAACCAATATTACAAATACGCGCTCTCATATAAGTATACTATCTCTCCCTGATGTCTACCCCTAGGTTAAACTACTCAACCTAGGCTCTGATACCAAGTGTGACAGCTCGCCCCGCACCAGCTGACATTTCCAATGAAATGCGCTGCCAATGTCCAACTAGCACAGCATAGTCGACAAAATAAAGGAATTTGAAACTATGAATCATCAAAGAACCTATAGTATATCTTACATCGCATGGAATAAAATATAATAATAACATAACTTGACATAAAACAGGCGAGACAGTGCATAAGCTGAAAACTAAACCATCACAGCAGCGGAATCCAAAATATAGCTTATGATCCAAACCATTATTACAACTTTAAAATACCATCTCTAAAGCAAAATAGAAAAGGTACACTACTAATGCCTAAAGTAGTGACCAACATAACACAGGGAGAATATATGTAAATAGTATGTGGAAGCCTCCTGCTCATCTCCGGACAGCTATTCATGCATAACCACCTGACCTGCTTTAGTCTGCTCGTTTAGGAGCACCCAGAGTAATAAGAAGAGACATAAAACTCTGGGTCAGACAAAAATTTGATATGAGCGGTAGCAGTAGAATAAAACAATAACAGGTATAAATAATCATTCCAGAACCTGGACCTGCAACCAAAGTGTTAGCACAACAAGATGTACAGTACTCTAAGGTAACACTAACATATGGTGTGAAAATGGGAGTGTTCGTGTCATGGTGATAGCAAACATCAAACATATCAATCATCCTCGCATCTCTCACTCAGTGCGTAAAGCATGCAATAACCACCGCTTTGGTCACCAGAACCATTGGGGGCAATGATGGAGCCCACTTCTATCCAAATCTTACTACCAACAGTTTTCCCTTTGGGGCCCTGATGGAGTTCGACTCCCTACAACTTTGACCCCATCGCACTGGTCCATAGTCAACGCCCCCATCAATAGTGAATCCAAGTTATAGATATCGATAACCCCTTTGAACACGTCCCACAGCAAGGTCCAACTCATGAAGTTAACTTTTTGGTTCCCATCTAGATCCTGAGTAATAACTTCCCATTTGGACTTCCTTTGCATCTCGGGTTTTTGGTCGTCACCGGTTCAGGGTACTTTGCTTAAGCTTCTCGATCAGCTTGGAGATTACGGCTCGATTTGTGTCTCGCCATTTGGTTCGTGGATTTCTATCCGTGGCATTCTGATTCGTGGTCAAGCCTCCAGGATATCGGTTCGTGAGTCTTCGGTCGGCTCATGGGTCCTGCTCGCCATTCGGTTCGTGACCCTAGCTTTTGGTCGTATGTGCACTCGTTCGTGGCCAGGCTTCCCAGTTCGTGAATGGTAGGTGGCTCACGTGTGATGAGCCCAAACTCCCGTAGTATGAAAGCAAGGATAATCATTGGAATATAACACATAAACAATAACAATAGAACATAAATATAGAATTACAATAGAAAACGTACATCAAATTACACTGGGCATAATATATCATCAGAGTTACATAGCATAATAGGATCATACTTAGTACATAATACAATTTTCAACTTAATATAAAATGTTTGCAGCGGAATCAAACATAATATACTAAATGAAGTCTAAACAACATAATAGAAATGATAAAATCCATCTTCAACTCCATAGCTATCCAGAACGAGTCTGCTAAACTTGTAAACAAGGCTGCCCGTGTGGAAAAGAGGGCACCTAAGTTTGCAAAGTGAAACAAACTACGAGTCAGTCATGGGACTGGTATGAGAAATCTTCTATAACCTATTTAATAATAAGTCTAATCACAGGACCATGCCGCTAACGCAGAACGGGTTCACTCCATTGGATTGCCAGTGCATATATAAAATAAATCATTAAACAATGCAATGCTTTTTAGAAAAATGAAACCATTATAATTCTCAAGTCCCATCACACAATGCAATGCAAACCGGAGGATAGAGTTTTACCTTATAATGGTAAAAAATGCTTGATATGATAAAAACAGATTGATATTATTATTAGTGTATATATGTTTCAAAAACATTTCAATCATAATGTATCAATCATAGAAGGCATAGCTACCATATACTATGTCGCCTAATATAGGTTCACAATCAAAACCGTATGGTGTCGTATTGGAAGTTGGATTTCCATCATGAACCAAGGCAAGGGATCATCCTTACCGAATTCGAGACAATCTAGCCCATGTCTCAGGACTCAGACTCAGGTGAGCCCTTAGGAGGACCAGGGCCGGTCCGCAAATATGTTAGTGGATTAGTTATGATTGAACAATACGTCTCCCCGCCCTATGTAGCGTAAAATAGATCCACAAGGGACTCAAATCCGAGGTACCTCGCTTTCCATCATCCACATAAGTAAAAATATTCGGGCTTATAAAACCTAGACACCGCTTCTAGTTAGAAAGAAACGCATGTTCTCCCTGGGGTCCTTCTCCCGTTTTTGGTTCATATCGGGGTGTGAGGCTCGCGAAGTAACGCTATACACAAAGCTATGCTATAATAAATCTATGCTTTGATCATCAACCAAAAGGCTCTGCTTTTCAACAATAAGCCTTGATCATTTGCATCTTGGCATGCCACACTGACAATTCACGCCATGCGATCGATAACTATCAATATATAACCTCTGAGCTCGTGCATCTCAGAGAAGGGTGTTGAGTAAGAGAATAAATTCTCCGCCACCAAACATATGTATATTAAATAGAAATCAATCAGCACAGAATAAAATCCAATGTCAGACATACATCCATTTACAAGTCCGTTCTAGGTCTGAATGAAACCGGAACACCTTATTCCTCATCCCATATGTCCAATACGGAAGAGAGGTGCTCGATAATCCGTACAGTCAACAATTACGTCTGGACAACAACCACTGTAACCCTCTCAAGGCAGCAACTCCAATCAAAGGCATCAGTAGTCATCCATTCGATGTGAAAATCGCCAGTCTTCAATCACCGTCTTCAAATCTTTGACTTCCAATCATCATATAATTATTGGAAATGAGAGTTAACTCGGACTTTTCAAATAATTCTCGTATATATATAATTTAAATCAATTCTTTTCATTCCATATCATTTATAATATTTTATAATGATTTATCCCTATTTTTATTTATTTAAAAATAGCCATTTTTAATTAAACGAAGCTTCGGGTCATTACATGGCCTTGGCGCTGTTTTCACCAAAATTTGATTTGCACATTTCTCAAAATCTAACCATTGGATCTTAGCAAATTTTATATCGTTGGAAAGATCTTTCCTAAACGAACCCAACGGTTCCAGTTTTGGTAAAATCCGACGGTCGGATATTTCGGTATAATCATTTTAAGTTACGATTTCAAAATGTGAACTACAGCAACGCGATTCGTTTTATTTTAATATATATATATATATATATATATATATATATGTATATGTATATGTGTGTATGTGTGTGTGTGTGTGTATAAATCGTTCAATGATTTCAAGCCATTTTCAATTTAACATTGATTCCTTTTATATATGAAATCATATATTACATTAAAATGAAATCTTTATTTTTATTCATTTCTCTGATTACATAAAAAATGTATTCTTTTTTTTATTCTTCTTTTGATTACATTAAAAATGTAATCTTTTTATTCTTTATCTACATTGAATACGTAAGTTTTCATTTCATTCTTCATTTACACTGATAAATGGAATTTTCTCTTTCATATTTTATTTACATTGAAAAATGTAAATTTCTATTTCAAATTTTATTTACGTTGAAAAATGTAAATATCTAATCATTCTTTTATTTACATTGAAAAATGTAAATTTCTAATTCATATTTTATTTACATTGAAAAATGTAAATATTTATTTACATTGAAAAATGTAAATATTTATTTACATTGAAAAATGTAATCTTTTATTTCAAACTGTTTACTTTTAAATGTTGCATTTTCATTAAAAATGCATGATTCAATATCAATACATTTCTATATAACAAATGGCTATTTTTAATGTTGAATTACATTAAAAATGTATATTTCAATATAAATACATTTCTGTTTAACAATGGATATTTTTAATCTTGCATTACATTAAAAGTGTATATTTTAACATAAATGCATTTCTATTTAACAATTGACTATTTTTAATGTTAGGTTACATTAAAAAAAAATTATAGTAAAGACATTTTAATATAACAATGGTCATTTTTAATGTTTTATTTACATTAAAAATGTAAATTTCTATGAAAACACTTTTTGCTATTGTAATGACCATTTTAAAAGGTTCATTTACATAAGAATGTAAAACATTTTTATTATAACAATGTTCATTTTAATGTAAAACATTTAAAATGTAAAATCTAATGTCAATACATTTTATATAGCAATGTTTTATTTTAATGTTTTCATAATTCCAATGTAAATACATTTTATAGAGTAATATTTTATTGAAAATGTAAGTTTTCAAAGTAAACACATTTCCATTTATCTATGCTTATTTTTAATGTTTCATTTTCATTAAAAATGTAAATTCCAACCTCAAACATTTCAATTTCTTAATGTTATTTTTAATGTTGTATATACATTAAAAATGCAAATGTAAATGTCAATACTTTTTTATTTCTCAATGTTTTATTTTTAATGTTGTATATACAATAAAAATGCAAATGTAAATGTCAATACATTTTTATTTCTCAATGTTTTCTTTTTAAAGTTGTATATACAATAAAAATGCAAATGTAAATGTCAATACATTTTTATTTGTCAATGTTTTATTTTTAATGTTGTATATACAATAAAAATGTAAAATCCAATATCAAAACAATTTTATTTCAAAATGTTTATTTTAATGTTGCATTTACGCTAAAAATGTAAAATGAAAAGTAAATACATTTTATATTACAATTTTTAATTTCAATGTTATATATACATTAAAAATTGTAAATTTCAAATGTAAATACATTATTATTTAACAGTTGACTAATTTTTATTTACAACAAAACATGCATTTTATGTTGACATATAATGGTCATTTCCATTTTCATATATATATATATATATATATATATTAAAAATATAATTTTCATATTATTCAAACAATTAATATATAATGACATGAATATTTATAACATAAGAATATTTTAGAAAATTTCGGCAGCATAACGGCAGGGTAGTTAAAACCGGCACCGTCCCGATGTATGGCTCCTCGCACTACCTTAGGCCTCGCGACGTTTACAAGGGGTTTAATTTCCTAATACATTTTTCTAGGCAGTCTAATGCCATAATATCAATCAATTTCTTTTCAACCACAAACAAACACCAAAATCAACCAATTCCACATCACAATACAATCAAGTCATCCATGGTCTGTGGACGACAGGTGTCGGGAGTTTCTAAACTCCAACTGCATCCAAATATAATTTTATTTAATTAATTTGGATTCAGAAATCTCACTTTGCTATTTAATTTCTTCTAAAATTGTAGAAGGCTCCAAAAATTCTGCGGTCTCTTCTAAAATGAAGATCTCGATTCAAGGATTCCAACGCTTCCTGTTTCATCGAATTTCGTTATCGTATGAGAAAGTTATGGTAATTTTTACGTTAAGTACTTTATTAAGGAAATTAAATAAATAATTACTTACTTTAATACCCTTCTCCTTCTTCACTATGAACAGGCCGTCTTTTTTTTTTCAAAACCGTTCCAACCTAGGTTTTAATTTTGCGATCCAATCTTCAAACTTGAAGACGATCAGTACTTGCCAAGGCGAGGGGCTTCGCACAGCGCACCTGGTGGCGGTCCTCCAATCAAACTTGGTGTTCGGAGGGAGGCGAATTCCAGCATGCAACAACGCGACTTCCCGAGGCTGGATCTCGACAAATACTGAGTGATAAATTCCCAAACTTGTATGGATCTAACGCGGAGGAGATTCTCTTCAGATTTGTCTAAAGGAGCATCGAATTCTATTGATTGGTTTGGGAGCAATCGGAGGAGGAAGACATGAACGATTTACGCCATTGATCAATGAAGATGGCGGTGCTGTATAACGATAGGATAGGGTTACTATATACGGCGTATTTATACGTATACGTATTTCTATTTTACTTTTATATGCAATATAATTTCTATACCGATCCAAACTACAAATCAAACCCAATGAGTGACGCCCGCAGCTAAATACCCCTATTCCGGACACAACGGGATATGTCCTGTAAGCCAATTCAATTGTTTCAATAGGTTTTTCTTTAAATTTAAATATAAAACAATTAATTATTTAGTTTGATCGAACATTTTAATTTACCGGGGCCACATACTAACTCCAAAAATTCCCAAAAAATAAATATAGCTATGTTTTGACGATACGGTCCTAACAAAATTAATTTCATCGAATTTGGAGACCGTTTGAAAATGGCCATTTTCTGCCTGATCGGAATTGACTAAAATTGACCAAACACATTTTCCTTTGCCACGCTCACATATAAATTCCAAAAATTATGAAAATTGGAATCCAACAATAATTTGAGATTCCAGATCCAACCAGGGTGGTTTCGTCGAAAAGGAGGTCGTTTGCAAAATGGCTATTTATACGGGCTATATATTATATTAAATTCCATAGCGACTATTCTGAATATTCAACTGGCCATAACTTTTAATTTCCGCTATGAAATTTATAACACCCCGTGTCCATTAATGTCACTCACAAAGGGAATGCATCAATGTCCATGAAGCGTTATTGTTGTATAGAACAGATAAATTACAAGAATAAAGAAATAAAACAACACAGCGGAAGATAGAACTTATTTCATAGCATCATAACTCAAAACAAGCTTACATAAGTAGTTTCCAAAACCATTACAACAGGATCAATAGTCTTTTCCAAAAACTTCAAAGTACATAAAGAAGAAAATACTTAAATAACATAAAATGCATAAATCCCCACTGAGCATAAGCAAAGCCATAAAGATGAGAGAGTCCAAAGCGATACATCTACTCTTTTCAAGCAACTGAAAGAAATCGACACTAAGCTGTAGTATTCCTTTCTTGCAAACCTAGGGGAGGGGGGGGGGAGAAAGGGAAGAAAAGAGGTGGAAACAAGGGGGTCAGACATAAAGTCTGGCGAGTGCAATAACTTTAACAATATAATCATTAAGTAACTAGGATAAGGCATAAGCTGGAAAATAAGGAAATGAGTGTGAATAATTGGGTATGACAGAGCAAACAAGGAAATAAGACGAACAAAGATAACGTTAAAGGTGCCCCTAATGACTATAGGATAATTACTATACTGCACCACCACTAGTCACCCTAAAGGTTGATCCCGCCTACAGAACTTAATACTGCTAATGGTAGTTTAGTTTACACCTAGCTACCTCCATAGGTGCCGTCTGCCCCTATCTCCACTAGGTGTACCCACTACCCCCGTTCGATCGGCTCCCTAACTCGTAGAAACCCGTGTAGGCCCCACAGTGGGGTGTATCACTCCCCAAAGTGGCAACCCGATACTACCAAAAATGCACGACTTATATCTACACGATGCAACAACGTCTTACCTACCAGCCCGGGCCCATACAACCCGTTGGACTTGCGTTTCCACCGCTGACCCATTTTGACCTCTTACAATCAAATCCAGTACGCGTGTCCCGTCCTCGACTTGGGTCGATCCCACAAAGATACTTAATGGGTTACTGGTTTGAAAAGGGCCCTCATGCATGACACAAGCTTTCAACCTATGCTTGGTCCCCTCTAAGGTTTTCCTACTTAACCCCATTCTTATTCATGTCTTCTTACATGTTTCAATCTTGGTTAAGTGCATCTAATCGTATTTCAAATGCCACCCAAGGCACCCACTTAACCCCCTCATGTCCCACCACATGTTTTATCTGGTTACGTGTTTCTTAATTCATTAACACCGTAACCTTGTAAAGACATCCCACATTAGATTGGCATATGTGGCAGCTGGATTAGCCGGGCGGGTCCGGGCAGCCTTACACCACAAACCAGCCTAACCTCGTGTCTTTACAACTGATACGCATTTAATTTATGCCTAAGACCTCCCACATTAGACTGGCATTTGTGGCAGTTGGATTTGCCGGGCGGGTCCGGGCAGTCTTACACCACAAAAGAGTCTAACCTCGTGTCTTATGTGGTTTATTATTACATATTTCATTTTACCCCAAATTGGATTAATATCCCTAATTTGAATTGTCAATCAATTCCAAATTTAACTACGTCCATAATTGACACCTTAATTATGTCCATCTATTTATGGTATATAAAATTGTACCAATTAACATCACAATTTAACTGTATGCCATTTTAAGGCACTTAAGCCAATTCTCCATATTAAATATTTTGATCTTATCCCATTGCCCCATGTTGTACGTTCATTCGTTTAACGTGAAATATACGTTAGACTCGAATAGTCTAACTTATGGAATAAAGAGAAAACATCACAACATGCATAGAATATAAATTAGATCTAACTTACGAATAAAAGTCATAACATGAATTGGCATATAGATCTAAACATAAGGGGTGAACTTGCATGTGTGAATAAGGTGTTTCATCTAAACTTACATAGACAATGGGTGTATAACACATGTACTTTCATAACTTATGTAGTTTTAACATAAAGGTATGAACTTGCATAGGAATCTCAAACTTTCATTACATGATTCATGCCCCAAACATATATATATATATATACTTACATATGTGATTTATGTAACATAAACTATGATGTAAACTTGCATCTAACTCACACATGTCATAGCCTAAACTTTTGATCCAATTTACACATAAAATATACGTCACGAAACATGTAAGGTTGTATATGATTCTCATTAACTTACATATGATTCATATCTAAATTAACATCCAAACTTGCATATAGAACTATGAATCAAGTTAAACTTACATACGATTTAACATATTAATTAGTTCCACAACATAACCAAACTAGCATATGAAGCATCATTATGAATTGATTGTACATAAGCCAACAATTAACATAGATTTACAAAATAACATCACATCTTTACAACATAGACAATTGCATCATAGATTTACAGCATAGATAATAACATAACAGTCAATGATTCACAACATAACCATATAATCCAATTTATATCTCAACCCAATTAACATATTAATTATCTTATTAAAGAAATTGAACTCACAACTAAAAGAAGGTCTTGAGTTCTGAAATCTGAGTTCTGAAATTGATTTAGCTCGCCTCTGAAGTAGACAATTTGTTGTTGTTATTGTTATAATCTTGAATCGAATTGAGTTGATTAGCTTTTCTTCCTCTCTAATTGGTGGCGGCTACACTAGGTTGCAAGGTGATAGCATGACGGCCATGGTTCTAATTTTAGTTGTGTTTTAGGGTTTGAGTCTACATGTGTTTATATAGAATTTAGAATTAATTTAGGCCAAATGATCAACCTAGAATAAACCACAACCATTCAGTCAAGATAGGGTGAGAAGTCAGCCCTAATGACTCAGCCAAGAGTCAGAAAATCGTCATCACTCAAATCTGCCCGGAGGGGGGGGGGGCAGGTCGACCCCAAGGTCGACCCCTTGGTCGACCTGTATGGGTAGGTCGACCCCCAGGTCGACCCCCTCGTCGACCTGGCCCGTGGCGGGAATTTTCCCGCCTAGCCCAATCTGAGTCTAAATTCGAATTTTTGAAATCTGTTTGAATTTTTCTGAAACTTCCGATTGCCATAACTTCTTCATACGAAGTCCAATTCACACAAACTCGGACTCTATCTCAACCAGAATTCCGAGACGAAAACAATGGCGTAACCCGTTTCCCTTAATTCTCACATTTAAAATTAAATATTCTTTACTTCGTTACTTTAGTGTTAACAGAAATACGAGGTGTTACAAAATTTCAATTTTTCGGATTCGTTGGAAAGATATTTTTTAACGGATTCTAATATTTCTGGTTTCACTAAAATTCGATTTATTTTGCATCCTGTACATTCAGTCAAAGTTCAAATTCAAATTTTCAAACTACCGCAGTATTTCTAACTCCTTTTAAAATTAAAATAAATATATTCGTTCTAACTTCGATTTAAATAAATTTTTAATCGTTATTATTTAAAATAAATTATTTTTACTATTTAAAATTCAATAAAATAGCCAAAATAAAAATTTTAAATTGGCTCTGATTTCTGGGTTGTTACATCACGGTTCGTGACTTGTAATAGCGGCCCGTGGCATGTGCTCGTGCAACCCCGGTTCGTGGTACATAGGTCACGAGGCGGTCGGCTCGTGGGGTGCTTCACGATCGGGGTGGAGGGGCGGAGGTCTGACCAATTTCCTGCAACATTTCCAGTGAGCTATTTACGCCATATGACGACATTTTTGACCATTCTAACTTTCTTATGCACTCACAAATCATACCAAACAATAGTAATTACACATAGGATCAACCATAAACACCAAAACAATAATTTAGCATGTTATAATATGGATCAAACATACCTAAAACCCAGGTTTTCCCCTTAATTATGTTTAACTATATCTAGCAATAGGTTTAACATACTTAATCCAAATTAACCAAAATTTCTAACATAGGCATAAAACAATATTTTAGAATTTCTACATATTTTTCCAGATTTTTATGATGCATAATTTCGCTAATTATCACTAATCACCCTTAATTGGCCGTAATTAGTGAATAAACGTGCAAATCACTCACCTTAGCCACAAATAAATTTCAGATCTGAAACTCTAACTAAGTTAGCATGGATCCCAATGTATTTCAGCAACTCTATCTTTATTTCTATGCTAATCCGCCTTAATTTGACGTAGATTTGGCTTATATGTGATTAGAAAGTGATTAAAGATGAATTTAGAAGGTGGAGCCCGTTGCTTGGGTTTAAGAGTGGTTAGTGGTGCCTGGAAAACTGAAATGAAATGTTTTCTCAAACCCTTTAAGCCCTCTCATAACCCTAATCCCGAAACGGGTTATGGGCCTAGCTGCTAATCACACTATTAGGTCCGGTTAAGTTGTTTTTCCATCTTTAAACCTTATTTCAACTATATCTCCCAAATGGTAAGTCCGTTTGATTAATGTGACCACTCTACGGAAAGGTAAACCATCATCCGAATCTAATGGAAGTGGTTTTAGGTAAAAACACCTTTCCAATCAAAAATTATAGGCAAAACAAGATTCGTTACGGGCAAAACGGTCATTTAAAATTTGGCAAAAATCATGAACATGGAAAATCACCCCAATAGTCGTTCCCCAAAGTTACACGACCATATGACTTCGTATGAAAATGAAATAAATATTCTACGATCCTCCGATGAATAAAATGCGAGTCGTTACAATACATCCCTGTTGCCATAACTTCATCTTCCCCGTTCTCCTCTATCTTACTACGGAATCATACAAAACCACCACCATTCTTCATCTCCATGCAAGCACTTTCTCCCCATTACTAGGATGAAATAATCAGCGTTTCTTTAGGAAACACTTCGCCAACCACCATTCCTACCAAGCTATATTGGGTGCGACATATATATGGACGGAACCCAACTAAAAATAGCTGCAAGGTGCCTTCTGTAACACCCCGTAATTTTAAAGGACATTATTAACAATAAACTAAAGGATACTTAATTAAATATTGGGATTTATGTAACACGAGCAGTACCATTGCATTCATCTCAGAATTCTAGTTAAGATAGACTCCGAGTTTGCATAAAACGAACATCGTATGAGAAAGATATAAAGGTTAGAAGTTTGTATTCGTATAAGAAGGATATATGTAAATACAGACCAAAATAGTTCAAAATAAATCAAATAAATGAAGCGAGAAGATGAAAGAGACAAGGCAGGAAGCAAACCCATTAAGGGTCGACCTACGCCTGGTCTGGGTTGACCTATGGGTCGACCCAAGGTCAGGTGTGTCGACCCAACCTCAATCTGGCAAAATGCATTTCTATGGTTCTGGACTATTTTGTTAACCGGGTTCATTATTTTACTGTGCTGTTGGATTTAAAAACAAAGATCTAACGATTAAGGATTATCTTGTAAACTCTATATAAAAGCATGCACTCCTTTCAAATCAATTACACTTCTTCATACTTATTCCTCAAACTCTTGTTCTAAAAATGTAAAATGGAGATGGGGAGATGCTGCCGAAATTTGGATTGAATCAAGACAATTCTTATCTGACTAATAAAAGTTTCCCTTCTGCATCATCAGCATATTATGCTCTATTCTTTAAATCCAATCTCGGTGAGCTCATGTTACTTTTAGGTATAAAATTTACCAGTAATCCTGACCTGTTAATAAACCTAGATCTAAGCCTATGCCTGTTTATATTTAAACTGTTCTGATATATTTACAGGTATTTTTCTATACACCTGTTCTGCTATTCAGTTGTTATTATATGCCCATTTCTGTTATTTTATGTCCATTTTTGTTATTGTATGCCTTTTTCTATTCTTTTCCCTCTCTTATTCCCTTTTTATTTAATAAACTTAGGCTACCTTCAAGCCTCGGCCAATCTCGTTGAAACAAGCATACAAACGAAATTAAAATAATTTGGGAATGATTGGGAATGATAATTTGGGGGCATATCTTATACTGTGAAATATGACTGGAATTTGCGGGTATATCTTATACTGTAAATATGACTGGAATTTGGAGGCATATCTTATACTGTGAAATATGACTGAAAGCTGGGGGCATATCTTGTACTCTGAATTATGACTGGAAATTTGGGGGCATATAAATCTGTAGGCTTAACTCAAGGATTAAGCAGAACATGTAAATAAAATTGTAAGTAACCTGTTAACTTGTTTAATTTGTTGGGGTTATATGAAACTTGTTTAATCTTTGGGGTTATATGAACCTGTAAACTTGTTTAATCTGTTAAGATTATATGAACCTGTAAACTTGTTTAATCTGTTGGGTTTATATGAACCTGTTAACTTGTTTAATCTGTTGGGATTTTATGAACCTGTTAACCTGTTGGGGTTATATGAACCTGTTAACCTATAATACTTGACATGTTTAATCTGTTGGGGTTATATAAACCTGTTAGTCTGTAAGACTTAACCTGTTAAACCTGTGGGGGTTATGTAAACCTATTAAATCTTTGGATTTAAGTTAATCTGTTAAATCTGTGGGGTTAAGTAAACCTGTTGAATCTATGGGGTTAAGTAAATCTGATAAGTCTGTGGGAGTTATACGAACCTGTTAACCTGTAAGACTTAACCTGTATAATCTGTTGGGGTTATGTAAACCTGTAAATCTATAAGGCATAGCCTGTTAAAAATCCTAGTTAGTTGGGGACACAAACCTAGGGGTTTAGCTTATGTCATCTGTTGTGTTGGTCCCATATCAGTCAGTAACCCATTCTGGTATCAAACAGGGACCCCGCTCTAGGTAGGGGTCAGGGAACGCTTACTGAATTGATTGTAAGAGGTTAATCTGGGAGGGGGTGTTTGTTGGCGCGTTCGAACGGAGTCATGTGTGTGCATGGTTCTGGCTTGCCTGGGAAAATAAGGCACTGTAGCACCATCAAATAGGTATGTGTCCTTCTATAGGTTGCCACTTTAGGGAGTAATACACCCTACCGTGGGGTCGACACAGGGTATTTACACAGTTAGGGAGCCGATCGCTGGGGGTAGTAATTAGGGTACATCTAGTCCTGTCTGTTTTCTATTTAAGTACCTATTATTTCTGTTTGGGGTAACACTCGTTATTTCTATGGAGGTACATGTTATTTCTATTCGGGGTATAACCCGTTATGTAACTAGAGTACACCAAGAACTACCATTATGTTTCTGTTGGGATCATCCTGTTTCTATTTAGTAATAAGGGGATACCTAATCCTATCACATATCTGTTATACTAGTATTGGTGCAAAGAAAGGTAACTGAGAAGCATAGCTTGGTCCATATTACCCTGTTTATTCTGCTTATCATGTTCATACCTGCCTGTTTATACTTGTTATATGATACTTTATCTCTCGTCCAGTTTTATCTGCCTGTCATGATGCTTTTACTTCTTTATATGCTAAAAGTCATTGGACTTGCCAAACTTTATGTCTGACCCTTTTTGTTCTCATCCTCTCTTTCCTTCCCCCCAAGTACTCAAGATGGGAATGCTCAGTCATGATTAGGACTCTCTCTCTCTCTCTCTTTGTTTCTGCTTGGATCTGGATCTGCTTTGATGTATCGCTATGATTAATTTACTATTTTTATATGGATATTTTAGGGATTATGATTTTACATTTCTGTACTCTGATGATATTTAGCGCAAGATAGATGCAACGTCCCGGATTTTTAGTGATTAAATAATTAATTAATTTAATTATTTAAATGTTGATTTGGTAATTTAAAATGACTTGAACTAAATAATATTGAATATTTAATTAATATGAATAATATAATAATATATTTAATTCTAAAATAATCACAATTAAGTTGAATTGACATTTTTGTGTGCATCGGATAGTTTAAAAGATTTGGTTGAGTTTAGATTCGAATTATAATAACGAATCTATTTAATAAACGACGTTAGTAATATAATTTAAAATGAGCTCATAATGTCTCGGTAATTCGTAATATTGAGTTTTGAACTTCAATTGATTATACAGAATCCGTTTTAAGTCGGATTTCTTTGAAATAAGAAACGTTCGAATCTGTTGAACGATATTTTTGTAATGGAAGAGAAAAATTGATATTTCGTGTTATAAATTGTAAGTTATGTCCAATTCAATTTTCCAAAAAGTCGCTATGGAATTCGTTTATAATACATAACGATTTATTTATATAATAAAAGGATTTTTATATAAAGTGAGTATCGATTTAACCTAGGTTTGAAATATCGAGTTATAAATCCAGATACATTTTTATTTTGGAGCTGTACTATATTATATTTGGATATATACAAAAATAATAATTTATTATTACTTAAATTAAACTGTTTTTGGATATATTAATATTTTATTGGTTTATTTAGACCTTAGAAAATAGCCATTTTTGCAAACAACCTCCGTTTTCGACGAAATTAATTTTGTTGGATCCGGAATATTAAATTATTGTTAAATTTCCAATTTCCAATTTTGTTGGATCCGGAACCATTAGCCAAATTGAATCAAAATATTGAACTGAATTGAAAATTGTTTGAAATTGCTTACATGTACATGCATATATATTGAACATGTCATTGCAAGGAGGCTAGAGAAGAGGAATAAAATTGTATGCTCGACAAATAGGTACATGTTTACAAATTTATTGGGTTTGGATGATTTTATGAGCCGATTGGCTAGCCGCTTGGCTTTTTCTTTTTCTTTTTGAGATGAGAGGGCCTATGTGGCGGTTTGGGGATTTTCCCAGTGCTCCCGTACAAAGGAGGTTATGGCGAATTTTTTCGAAAATTTACGGTGTTAGCCAAATTTTTGAAGAATTGGAAAATTCTTAGAAACTGAAAAGTTAAAGAGTGAAATGCAAACTGAAAGTTGAGTTGATTGGTTAAATAACTTTCAGCTCCATTCCTTTTCAAGGATGAAAAGATTTTAAGTGTGACAACCCGGAAAATCAGAACCAATTTAAAATTTTTGTTTTGGCAATTTTACTAAATTTTGAATATTTAAAATGATTTATTTTAAATAATAACGATGAGATATTTATTTTGAATAGAATTAGAATGTAGATATTTATTTGAATCGACGTTAGAATATAAATATTTATTTTAATTATAAAATAAATTGGAAATGGCGTGGTAGTTTGAAAATTCGATTTCAAATTCCAAATGAATGTATAGGATTAAATATAAACCAGATTTTAGTGAAACCAAAAACATTAGAATATATTTGAAAATATCTTTCCAATGAATCTGAAAAATCCAAATTTCATAGTGGGAATAAAAAGTTATGCCCAGTTGAAAATTCAGAATAGTCGCTACGGAAATATAAAGGCCTTAAAAATAGCCATTTTGCAAACGACCTTCGTTTTCGATAAAACCACTTTTTTTGGATCCGGGATGTCAAGTTATTGCTAGATTCCAATTTTCATAATTTTTGAAATCAATATGTGAGTGTGGTGCAAGAAAACGTGTTTTGACAGTTTTAGTCAATTTAGATCGACCAGAAAATGATCATTTTTCAAACGATCTTCAAATCTAAGGAAATTAGTTTTGTTAGGACCGTATCATCGATACGAAGCTAGAAATAATTTTTCTGGAATTTTCAGAGTCCGTATGTGGCCCCGGTAAATTGAAAAGTACGTTTAAAATAGAATATATAGATTTAAATTTTGATTTAAACGGAAACTGATCAAAACTAACAAATTGGCTTACGATACATGACCCATTGTATTCGGAATAGGGGTAATTAGCTAGGGGCGGCAGTCACAAGGTCCAATTTCAAGTTCGAAAGAAAAGTGAACTTTTATGAATTTAATTAAATATTAAAATAAATATATTTATTATTACAAACCCCCCAAATCTTTCTCCCTCATCCAGTCAACTCCCAAAATAAAAAAAGAAAAAAAAAAGAAACGCGCCTCTCGTTCAAACCCCCCGCCGCTAGGCATTTGCCCCATGCCGCCACCGTGCGGTCTGCCGCCGATTTCCACCCTCGCGTCCCTCTCTCCCCTCGCCCCTCCTCCTCTGTATGAACCGCGCCACGCCCCAAACAAACCCATGCCCTAAACCCTAGAACCGCCAAAACTGCCGCCACCTCCCTCACTGAGCCCACCGCCGGTGATCCCCGCGCCTCCTCCACCCCCAAGCCGATGTGAAACCCCTCCTCCACCAAATCAATGTAAGTTCTTCGATTTTTATTTTTAGAACATGAAGCATATGATTTTTAAATCATAAAGTAGTGATTTTTAACATGAAAGGTTTAATTTTTATAAACAGGAAAGGTTTCATTTTTATTAACATGAAAGGTTTAATTTTTATAAATAGGAAAGGTTTAATTTTTATTAACCTAAAAGGTTTGATTTTACTTATAAAGTAGCGGTAAAAAAATTTGGTCCTTATATTTGGAAAGGCGGAATAAAAATACGATTTTTATTTATATAGATTTGAATAAAGATTATATTTTTAAACGAGGAAAGATTATATTTTTATACATGAAAAGAATATATTTTTATAAATGAAATGAATATATTTTTATATATGAAAGGTTTATATTTTTATAATAGAAAAGATTATATTTTTATAGAGATAAAAATATGATTTGTAAGATGTTTTCATTGTGATAAAAATATGATTTTTTTATATATAATAGCGATACAAAAATATGATTTTTAAAATATGAACATCATATTAAAAATACGATCTTTAATATGAACAGCGTGAAAAGGACTACGTTGGAATTTCGAACAAATCCAAACCGTTCAGAAATAAAGAATGATGGAGTGGATCCCAAAGATGAGAACTCCTCACTATAATTTTCTTTGTACAGTTTTTTATTTTATAATTGCATATATGACTATTCCCCGTCGTCGACTTGTTTGATTGTTTGGTTTGGCTGATTAGATTATTAGGTTGAATTTGGTTGTTTGGTTGAAATGAATTGATTAGAATTGTTATGTGTGTATGGCGCGAGACAATATCAGGAGAGGGGTAATGTTAGACATTACCCGATTTTGATATCGCGCCGTTATGCCGCCAAAATTTTCTAAAATATGTTAGAACAATAAAAATATTATTTTTATTGTGTAAATGAGTTGAAATAAGGTGTATATGAATCAAATAAATATTTATTTACAAATCAGACGATTTGTTTATGAACACTCATTTTAATGATATGGATTGGGACGATATATTTTATACATCGCCCAACTGCACAAATAATATTCAGTATTTGTTGGTTGAAACCTCACATGGGTGTTGGGTGATATTTGACGTACACTAATCCCAATTGTTTAGTTGTATGTCGATCGATTGGTCGACAGGATGGTGTAAGAGTTAAATACTTATATTTAATGCTTATGCAGTGTAGAATGCACTCTGGATGATGGTTGATTATTTATCGTTGTTGTTGTCTACATGTATTTTATGAAATCCATATAATCAACATTATATGGTAATTGATTGTGTCTGGTTCCAGGTCAGAAGGAACAAATAATATAAAATAACGAATATTTCAAAAAAATATGTAGAAAAGAATCAAAACCTGATTTTGATGTCCAATTTGGGATGGACACGAATATATTTAAATATATAGAGCCATATTGATTAGATTAACGCCATTTTGACGTGAACGATATCTGTATCGATTTTATTCATTTTTATAATGAATACGGAAAATGAAGTGATTTCAAAATATGATGTTTGAAAGTATTATCATTTATATGCTAATGATATGGAATATACAATTTTGATTTAAAATGGAATATGAAGTTGAAACCGTTTTGAAAATGAATTTAAAACGATTTATAAAATACGTTTTAAATGGAAATCGACGAAATATATATTATATATGTATAATATAATGGCTTGAATAGAACGCGCCGCGTTGCGGCAGTTCGCGAATTTCGACCATTGACTTCGAATGGACATTACAGGAGATCCGACCGTCAGATTCTCCTAAAACCAGAACCGTTGGGTTCGTATTGAAATGAGCTTTCTAAGATTATTAGAGATTTGAAATCTAATGGTTGGATTTGGAATTATATCCAAATCAAATTTCGAAAAGGTCGTTGTAAGCGCAGTTCGATGGCCGTTTATGGAAATCGACTGTACGGGCCTTGATAAAATTATTAAAAATATCAATAATTAGTGTAAAATCATAAGAAATGATTTAGAAAGAATTGGGATGAAAATTCCATATTTGAAAAGATAAAAATAGATTTTTGTCGAAATGAACTAGTTATGAACTAGAATTATATTCCAGTTATTTTTAAATGAATAAATTGAATTTGAAATGGTTTTAAAAATAACCAGAATTTCCAATATATGAATTGGAATGGATTTGAATCGAAATTATCTTCGGAATATTTCGATATTGGATTCCGTGATTATACATGCATTGTGGAGGAATTTGGAAGATATATATATATATATATGTTAGACCAAAAAGTGGTTCTAACACCCAAATTGACTAAAAACAGAATGAAATAAGATCAAAAGTAAAATAGAGACACAGAATTTATAGTGGTTCGGCAAAGAAAAGCCTACGTCCACTTGTTAATCACTATTCTGAATGATATTGTTGCAGTTACAATGAGATATTCACTCAATTTCTCTCACAACTTACGTACATTCACTCAATTGTCTAAAAACAAATGTTGAAAGACGATTTGGATTATCCGGGAGTGCTGGAATTCGAGTTATGAAAGTGGTTGAACTCTCAAAGTGCCAAAAAGAAGATCCTTTTCATTGTCTCCAAACAGGGTATTTATAGGTGAAAATTTGCTCAGAACCCGATCCGGATCAGAGCCACGTGTCATCCATCCCATTAGCCTCGGGTTCGGATGGATTTCTGTGTTGACAACGCATCAGAGCAGTGGATGTTGTGGGTAGGAACTGGTCGCAACCGCTCCGCATCTTCAGGGATCATGGGGGAAAGTGATGTGGATTACTGGTTCGGTTCGGAGGAACCTGCACAGGGGGTTCGGATCGGAGTACCCGATCCGACCCGGATTAACTTAGGGCTAATTCTTTATTTACTTTGCTCCGCTCCGCTCCGATCTATCTCTGTAGCAAGTGGGTGGCCCTCCGCTCCGATTAACAGTAAGCAACGCTCCGATCTGGATAGCAGTGTCTCCTTGAACCAAATAGTAGCGGCACTCCGTTCCAATCAGCAACGTATCTCCGATCCGACCCGCTTCATTCTTCCGATCCGACTCGCTATGATGCTCTCTAAGTTCTTCAATGTTTCACATCTCGACTTTGTGTTGCCCAGTTCACAAAGTGGGCTAACATTTTGCCCCCTCAAAGGATGCTTCTGTTGGAGACGGAGCATTCTTTGATTGCTATTGTACAGCGTCTTCTAGGTAATTTTTCCTTTGATTTTTCTTGTGTTTTCATCTTCTTCTTCGAACTTCAATTTAATTCACTGCTGAGTTACAGAATTCGGTTCGGTTCGAATTCCGATCCGAACAGTCCCATTCTTCTTTCTATTTTTCATCGGACTAATGGGCCAAGCTCTGCTACTGGACTGTCGATCCGATCCGAACGGGGGCTCTGCTACTGGACTGTCGGTCCGATCCGAATGGGGAGACGAATAGTCACTCTACTTCTCAATATAAACTGGGTCTTCTTCCTTCTCTCATTTCCTTTTATTGTTTTATCGCTCCTCAAGTTTTGCAAAACGAAAAACCCTAATTCCTGAAGCATCGAAATTCCTCTTAATTCGCGAAGTAGTTACATAGGTAGGTTACAAAACTTTAGATAATTCCTTTTTTAATTGATCTCGATTCGAATTCGTAGATGATTAGGACGATTTGAGCATGAAACTTGGATGACCTCGACACCGTGACCCCCCCTCGTCATCGTCGTTAGTGGCCTCGTCGCCATCTCGAGGTTGTAACGGAGGGGTTAGAATCAGTTGTTGAATGTGCCAGCGCATAAATGCTTGGCTTTGATTTGGGTGGTTGGCACGAGACTAGCTTTGGTGTTGGCTAGGGAGGAAAGAAGATGGAGGAGAAGAAGAAGAGGATTGAGGGGATTGGTTCGGGCTGGAATATCGAAGATGGATGAGAGGGAAAAGAAAAGAGGTTCAGGAAGTCGGATCGGGTCGGGGCAAATAAAGAAAGGGAAAAAGAAAAGAAAAGAAGTTCAGAAGATTGGATCGGGTCGGAGCAAGTAGTTAAAAAAAAGGGGGAAGGGAGCCTTCCTAACCTGGTCGGGTCGGATTGTAAGATAAAAGGAGGAGAAATATGACTACGTGATCCGATCCGAACCGTTAGGAGACTCTACCTCCAAGCCGATCCGATTTTGATTTCTGAGTTCCACAGTTTATCCGAGCCCAAGTCGAGGCCGCATCCCCGATCCGATCCCAATGAACGCGCCCGAACCGAACCGAAGAGCAGTCCACCTTAATGCATAAAAACTTGTTTAACTGGCCCAATCAACTTTTGGCATAATCTTCAACTTAATGGACAGTTAGGATAGTGCCTTGCGAACGTAACTGGACATCAAGGACTACTTCAATTCTTTATATTTTGCCAAACTCTTGCGTCGCACTTTTAAACATTTAATTTGCACTTTCCGCATACATTGTTTACACTTTAGTTTGCACACATGCACGGGGGGATACGGGCTAATTTACTCTAATTTGTGCTATTGCTTCTTCAATAGTTTTATGACAATGAGACCTAGATGCTCTTCCAGACTAGCCGAGAAGAAAGAGGCCCCGGAAACCTCCAACAAAATTACTCTTGAGGACATATCTTCTCCGTCGGATCCAGAATGGGATAATGAGGGTTCAGACTACGAGGTTGGAAATCGTGAAAGTGACGAGGTATCTTCGGAGAATGAAGTTTCTCTAGGTTTTGAAGTGGAAGGAGGGATAGGTGACGACCGGGCTCCTAATGAGTTTGAATCGGCTGTCATATTGGAATCACCCCAAGATTCTGTTGAATCAACAATCGACGACGACCGGCTTATCCGAATTTGTTTAAAATACGGAATAATGAAAAAGGACACTCTAGTGCCTTCGAGATCTGACCGTCCCCACAACCCTCCAGAAGGATACATGGCAATCACTCGGTTGATGTGCATGGTCGGTGCTATCCCTCCATTTTCTCCCTTCATCGTAGATTTTCTAAGACAAATGCGGATTGCCCCCATGCAGCTGCATCCCAATTCTTATGCCTACTTACACACTTTATATATAGCATACCGTGAGATCCTAGGCATAGAGCTCACTTTCGATGACGTTCATTTCTTCTACAACATCAAGCATCGGACTCGAGAAACTCCTTCTTTTTGCTATTTTAAGTCTGTTCCTAAGAGGAAGATAATTTCAACGCCATTCAGTAGTAAAGCTGGAGATTCCAGACTGGAATGGTTTTACGTGAAGCGACAACCTGGGTGTGCCGGGAGATGGACAAAATCAAGTAAAGCACTGATTTTCTAAATCTTGGCTCTATACATTCAAGTCATCGCCTTAACTTGTTTTTCTTTGTGTTTGCAGTCGACAACCCAAAACAAATATCAGATCAGGTGTTCTTTGACCGGATACACCAGCTCCTTAATGGCGATCAGAAGTTTCTGACTATTGATGAAGTCCTTAAGGACGAATATCTCACTTTCATGGACTACTATCTGTTTTTCGTAGTATCGGTCATGGGACGGCTCCATACGTATATATTCCTCCAGTGGATGTAGTCCTAGAGAAAGGAGAAGGCTCGGGAGCTCCTACAATGCCTCTTCAAACTTCACCTTCTCCATCTTCTACTCAAGACGACGAATTGGCTAACTTGGCCAAAAAGCATCGCGAAGGATATACTGCTCCTAAAGATGCCATTTCTCCAGAAAGGTCGACGTCTTCCAAAGAGTCGCCACTTGATGCTTCCGAGGGAGATGTCCCTAGTACTGATGACCCATTATTTCAGGGTTTGGGGGATCTCCCCTTACCTGAAACTATATACACTTCAGAGGATTTTAGGAAGGATCCTTTAGTTTTCACCTCTTCTGAAGAAACCACTCCTGCTAAGGCCAAAGAGCCTGCCCGTACTAGTCTAGCTTCGGACTCGGGTTGGTTGGGGGGAACACACCACTTAGGACACACTTTACACAATAGCATTAATATTCATCGCACCTCTCTCTCTGTGAAACTATTGATTCTGAATTTCATTTGTCTTATTGTGCAGGCACGATGTCCCGATCCTACTATGATATCAAGAAGCTCCGCCGCAGCATGTCTAACCCACCTCAGGATATTGAGTATGATCGCCGCGACGATCGCGGTAAGGAGGAGAGAAGGCCTTATGAACCCTATCGCTCTCGAACCTCACGCTCTCGCTCTCCGGTTCGGGCGGACCCAGAGAGATATAAAGGTTATCAAGGTCGTAGGGATGAGAACAGGCTGCAACCAAGAGATTCCACCTTTTCTCAAGAAAAGCGCAGCAGGGAGAGAAGCCCGCCAAAAGATACTGAGTCGCGAAGTAAACGCAAAGTCCCTGCTAAATGGCCTAGAACCGATAAAGAGTCTATTGAATCCTCCACGCACAGGGATACCGAGTTGACGATCCCCGCCCCTCCACCACTAGACGCTGAAACCGCAATCAAGCGGGCATATTTGGAGGAGCAATTTCCCGAACATTATTTCGAGACCTTGACTTTTTTACCTGCCCTTGAACCTGTTTCTTCCAAGTGGGCAGATGAGGCCAAAGCAAAGATAGACGCGGTCGAAAAACAGTATTCTGAAATGTTCAAATATTCACGTAACCTTTCCAGAATCATTCGTACTCTAATCACGAATGCTGATTCAATGCAAAAAACCGCGGAAGAAGATGCAAAGGCCTTAAAGAATCTAGGAAAAGATTTAGAGGATACACAGGCCCAGCTTGTTATTGCTCAAAGGGACGCTACTAACTTCAAACAACAATTTGAAGATATGAAAAAACGCTATCATGATTTGCTTGAATCTCACAATCAAGAGCGTTCTGAGTTAAAAAAGCAAGCTAATGATGCTAAGTCAGATGCTGCTAAGACGCGCCTTGCTTACACTGACCTTGAACGGAAAAATGCCGAGTTGGCAAGGAGAAATGCTGAGCTAGAAAAGAAAAATGCTGACTTGGCTTCAAAGCTAATGGAGGCGGAGAACAGAGCTGCCCTGGCGGAGGGTAATGTGGAATGTGCTATCAAATCCGCTGAGGAGGCCCGCAAACAATTGTCAGAGGCGGAGGCAGAGATTCAGGGTTTCGGCGAATTAATGATTGAATTCTTCGCACATATCATCCGTCGCCGAAACATTTCTTGGATTGAGGATTATCCATCTACTCTAGTCCAAGTATGGAGTCAAATCGTTGAGTCGGAAAAAGAAGAGCTCAAGGTTGATTCCATCGATGAGGACAAGCTGATGGAGAAATACTTACGGGATGATGAGTCGGAACGCCTAGCTGAAGGGCGCCGCCTCATTGCTGATGCTATGGAAGAAGAGAGGCGGAGGACTAAACAGAAGAATGTTCCCGAGGCTGGTTCCTCTTCTACTGCCCCCGCAACTTTTGAAGTAGAGGGGTATGATCCTGAAAATCCAGGAATCCCTCGAAAAACTCTGCTATCCCCTATTCCTGAAACGGCATCAGAGACAGCAGTTACCCCTGCCGTGAAGTCTTCGGAAGGTATCCCTACCTTTTCTCCTCAATTCGTCAAGGCTATTTCTACCTTTCGCCACGTGATTGAGCAATCGATGAAAAACCCATTATTTTCTCCTGAGTATATAACTGTTGCTTCTCACTCTGTAGGTATTGAGCCATCCGGAAAGACAGATGTGACTCAGGGAGCCGCGTCTAGGGCAGAGCCTACGGAGAAGGAAAAGGAGGGGAAGGACAAGGCTGCTCCTATAGATTTGGGAGAAGGAAGCGAACCATCTAAGGCTGAAACTCCCCATGAGGAAGAAATGATAGCAGCCTTAAAGGATGATGGCGGCGACGGAGGACATGAGGAAGATCCAGAAGTAGCAATTGTCGGGGAGTCGAAAAGTGCAGATGATGTTACTTTGGCTGCAATGAAAGCTGACCAAGATAAATGCTTGCAGTTAAAAGCTAAAGACTTAGACCCTGAAATCCTCAAGCCTCTCGCAGTTGTTGATGCGGGATCAAGGTTAGTTGTTAAGCTTTCAACTAGATCTATTACAGAGGAACTCGCTAAAAAATCTTCTCTTGATTCCAGCGCTCCGCCCTCCGGGAAGAAATCAACCGACTCCAGCGCCGCATCTTCAGGAAAGAAAAAATCAAAGCGCATCTTGACGGAGGCCGAGAAAGAGGCAAAGGATGCAGAGAAAGCCACCAAGAAGTCCAAGCATCACTCGAAATCTAAATAGTGGGTTGTCTCGTGTTGTTTTAGCATTTGGTTGACCAATAATTGTTGCTATAAGGGTGGCTCTTGCACCTTCTTTTTGGCTGTTTTCCTGTACAAACTCATTCATTCGTAAATAAAGAATAATTCATTTTCTGCAATGTCTGTTTGTCATTAGTTCTTCACTTATGTAAGAATGCATGTCTTATTATAGTTGTGTAATGAAGTTACGAAGGGAGGAAATATGTGTATACATATATGCCCCCAGTCAATCTCAAAAAACCATTCAAGGCTCAATCAAGTAATCTGAATGCTCCCGATTTTCTGACGGGATTGCATTTTCTGTGTCGTCAATGCCTGTCATTTTTTCTGGCATTTCTTTTATACTCTCCTGTCTTATACTCAGGTTAGAGTTCTTACTGAGGCAGTCTCTTGTCTGGGTGCACCTTCACGCCTCAGAGGACGTCGTCTTCCCGTCCTTTTATACTCTCTCTCTCTCTGGAGAGTTAGAGTTCGGGCTCAGCAATTTATTCACTCCCCGATCCTTCAGCGGGGAAGGATCTCTTTCTCAGCGCTCAATCGGAGACGTTTTTATACTCTCTCTCTCTCTGGAGAGTTAGAGTTAAGAATGTCGTTTTTTCATTCTTTTATGTCTTGTCGCACAAATAGTCGTTGTGCTTTTTCTTACGTTTAAACTGTTTTCAACCTTTCAGGTTTTGAATCATCTTATATTCCATAATCACAATAGAATAATCGATGAATGTATATATATAATGCATAAAAGTAAATAACACACGATATTTTTATAGTGGTTCGGCTAAGTCGTAGCCTACATCCACTTTATAGTCCTTTATTCATATCATCAGATTTTCCTAAGGCAAGTCGTGCCTTTTTACAGAGTTCATAAGAAAAATAACAAAGAGTACAACATTTCTAATCCAAATATCGCATCAAGTGTTGGGCATTCCGTGCCCTAGGGACTTCTTCGCCATCTACGGTCGTTAACTTGAAGGTTCCTTTTTCAAGTTTCCGTTGGATGACAAAGGGTCCTTCCCACTTCGGACCGAGGTGAGGAAGGGATGGAAAGATTCTCTTTAGCACCAAATCTCCTGGTTCAAAAGTCCTAAGGTGAACTTTTTTGTCGTAATAGTGTGCCATCTGACGTCGATGTCTTGCCGCACGCAAATCCGCTTCGTCCCTTTTTTCTTCGATTTCATCAAGGGACTCGAGTAAAAGCGCCCGATTCGTCATCGGGTCATAATACGTCACCCGGTGGGAAGGAACTTCAAGCTCTACTGGAATTACTGCTTCTGAACCAAAAGAGAGAGAAAGGGGTATGACCAGTAGCTGTCTTAAATGTTGTTCGATATGCCCACAGAGCTAAGGGCAATTCGTCAACCCATTTTGCCTTTGCGCGCTCTAACCGTTTCTTGAGGATGGATTTTATAACTTTGTTTATTGCTTCTACTTGCCCGTTCGACTGCGGATAAGCAACCGCAGTATATCGTTTGTCGATCTTATATTTCTGCCAGAAATTTCTGAATTCAGCACCATCGAACTGGGTTCCGTTATCAGTTATAATAGTTCTTGGGATCCCGAATCGGCATATAATATTTCTAACCACAAAACTTATCACCTTCCTTGCCGTAATCTTGGTTAGGGGCTCAGCTTCCACCCACTTTGTAAAATAGTCCACAGCAACTATTGCATATTTCGCAAATCCTTTAGCAATCGGTAGAACTCCAATGATATCAATTCCCCATGTGGCAAATGGCCAAGGACTCACCATTGATTTGAGTTGGGTTGACGGTGCTCTGGGGATTTTGGCGAATCTCTGGCACTTATCGCAGCGTCGTGAATAATCAGCTGCATCTTTATTAATTGTGGGCCAGAAGTATCCATATCGCAATATCTTTTTCGCTAAAGTCTGGCCTCCTGTATGATCCCCACACTCACCTTCGTGCACTTCTCTTAGTACACGTTCGATGTCGTCGTGTGTTATACATCGTAATAGGGGCATAGAAAATCCTTGCCTATAAAGAGTATCATCTTGTATGACATATCTGGTAGCCTTGCGAACTATAGCCCTTTTCTCACTCTTCTTTGATGGGAGTGTCCCATTCTTAAGGAAGTTCTTAATTGGGGTCATCCGCGACTCCTTCTCCGGTTCCGCTTCGAAAGCGAACTCAATTTCCATCGACTCAAAGCTTGGCGATTCCCACGTTTCAATTGGAATTATTTCAGTCTCTTCTGGATTGTCAGAACTAGCTAGCTTTGCCAGCCTGTCCGCCTTCTGGTTTTCGGCTCTTGGGATATGTGTTATACTGTACCGCTCCAGGTTGCTCAATAGCTCTCTCACTTTCCCGAGGTAGGCGATAAGTCGAGGTCCCCGAGCCACAAATTCCTCTCGCACTTGGCAAACAACGATTTTGGAGTCACAGAATATGTCCAACATTTTTATTCCGAGGTCTTTAGCAAGCTTCAGCCCGGCAATCAGGGCTTCGTATTCAAAGTCATTGTTAGTCGCTGAAAATTCTAATCGTAGAGCGTAATATAACGATCGCCCTTCAGGAGTAACCAAGACGATTCCAGCTCCGGACCTTCGGTCGTTTTTGGCTCCATCTGTGTATAGCTTCCATGAATCTATCTTTAACTCATCTTCGGACTTGACCACTTTGTCGTTGATCACTTCCTCCTCTGGGATAGTGAACTATGCTATAAAGTCTGCCAGAGCTTGCCCCCTGATCGATCTTCGTGGTTGAAAATTTAAATCAAACTGACTTAATTCTATATTCCATTTGATCAACCTTCCCGATGCTTCGGGTCTCTGCAATACCTGCCTCAGAGGCTGGTCCGTGTATATAGTTATTGGATGAGCTTGGAAATAGTGACGAAGTTTTCGGGATGCGATTAGGAGGCTGTAAGCGAGCTTCTCAATCTTTGGGTAATTGCGTTCTGCCGCTGCCAATTTCTTGCTTACATAATATATTGGCCTTTGCACTTTTTCTTCTTCTCGAACCAAGGTTGTGCTAACAGCGTGAGCCAAAACTGCCAAGTAAACAAATAACTCTTTGTGATCCACTGGTTTTGACAAAATCGGTGGTTTTTCTAGCAATTCCAATAAATTTTGAAAGGCCTCAACACAATCCGGAGTCCACTCGAAGTTTTTCTTTCCTCTTTTGATCAAATCAAAAAACGGGACGCATTTGTCCGTGGCTTTGGAGATAAATCTACTCAACGCGGCTACTTTCCCTGCAAGACTTTGGACATCTTTAATTCTTCTCGGCTCTTCAATGTTTCTAATCGCTGCTATTTGGCTAGGATTGATTTCAATTCCTCGGGAACTCACAATGAAGCCGAGAAATTTTCCCGATGCCACTCCAAATGAACATTTCAAAGGATTCAACCTCATCCGATACTTTCGCAGGATACCAAACATTTCTGCCTAGTCTTGCGTATGGCTGGAGGACTGTTTTGATTTGACAAGCATATCATCCACATAAACTTCCATAGTCTTCCCTATTTGATTATAAAACATTCTGTTCACTAAGCGCTGATAAGTGGCTCCGGCGTTTTTCAATCCGAATGGCATTACAACATAACAATATAACCCTAAATTTGTAATGAAGCTCGTATGTTCTTGATCTGGCACATGCATAGGAATTTGGTTGTATCCGGAATATGCATCCATGAAAGAGAGAAGTTCATGACCCGCTGTCGAATCTACAAGCTGGTCAATCCTGGGAAGTGGGAAACTATCTTTTGGGCAAGCTTTGTTCAAATCTGAAAAATCAATGCAAGTCCGCCACTTTCCATTCGGCTTCTTTACTAAGACGGGATTCGATATCCAGTCGGGATATGTTGAATCTCGAATAAATCCGTTCTGTTTCAGCTTCTCCACTTCTTCTTTGAGAGCAGCCGACCTCTCTGGGCCCAGCATACGTCTCTTTTGCTTCACAGGCGGATGTTTCGGGTTTACATTTAGTGAGTGACTTATGATGGATGGCGATATCCCACACATGTCAGCGTGGGTCCAGGCAAACACGTCCAAGTTCGCCTTCAAGAAGTCTGTTAGTTCTTCGGCCCGTCGTGGATCTAATTGAGATCCAATCTTCAAAACTCTTGTTGGATCAGCTTCATCAATGGGAATGTCCACTGTCGCTTCATTAGGAGTTGCATTTCTAGTCTCTGGTTCCTCGTCTTTTCTAGGATCCAGGTCCTCAGGCGTTCCTTTTGGCAACTCCTTCGGGGCCGATCCCTCTAATTGCTACGCCGAGCCCTCCTTTGGAGGGGGCGAGGCATCTTTACTCTCGATGTTAAGTCCTTTCATCAACATCTTCAATTCGGCAACATAGTAGGCCCGTCCAGAGACTTGATCCCCTCTCATTACCCCAGTTCCGGCTTCAGTTGGGAACTTAAGCAATAAACACCAAGGGGCGATGCAAGCCCTGAATTCAGCAAGGGCAGGCCTTCCCAAAAATGCATTATAAGGCGAGTCTACGTCCAACACTACGAATAGAAGCATCCGTACTCTTCGGCGTTCTCCTTGCCCCAAGGTTACGGGCAATTCTATGTACCCCATGGGAGCTGTTGACGCCCCGTTGAAGCCTCGGATCCAACCTTCACACGGCTTCAAATCTTCAAATTCAAGCTTCATCTGATCGAATGACTTTTTAAATAAAATATTAACGGAGCTTCCGTTGTCTACTAACACCTTATGAACCAAGGCCAGCCCAATGGTGGTAGTAATGACCAATGGATCATCGGTGGGTGACTGGATCCCGGTATTATCTCTGCTACGGAATACCACGTCGTCAAACATTGTCTTCTGTTGTTTTAGGGGCGATATCCTCCAAATCATCACCTTCATTCACATCTACGTGCTTGGCAGCATTTACATATTGATCCATTGCTCTAAAACTACGGATTGCTGGGTGGGGTCCACCCACTATGGAGTTGATAACAATTCCCTAGCCTTTCTACTACGCTGTAGGCTTGGGAGCAGATTGAATCAGTTTTGGAGCCTGCTCTCCTTGCCCTTTGTCCCTCGGGGCAACCTTAAATTCATCTAGTTTCCCTTCGCGCAGCAGCTTCTCAATCACGTCTCTCAAATGCCGACATTCATTGGTTGAATGCCCATGAGTTCCATGAAACAAACAAAACTTCCCAGTTGCCATTTCTTTCTATGTTGAGTCGCGAGGTGGCGGTCTTTTATATTGCAAAACATTGTATGTGTCCAAGTAAATGTTCTCCAGAGTGTCGTTCAACGGTGTATAATTCTCATAAGTCTGGAATCGGGGTCTTTTGTTAGGATCACTTCCCCTATTTCTATTTCTTCTGTTACCATTCGCATTACGGTTATTGTTGTTGCCCCCGTTTCCAGAATTGTTGTTTCCACCCTTGTTTCCCACATTTACTTCAACTTTTCCGGAACTTTCCCCAGACTGCTTCACGGTGACGTTACTCTGAACATTTTCTTTTGAAGCCGCTTCAGATTTTCTCTTTCGGTTTGCCCTGGCCTCCTCTCGTCTTAAATAAATATCGGCCTTTTCATAGAATATCTCTCTCGTGGAGGAGGTCTTCCCAGAAAAGTAATCTCTAAACTCGGATTCAGGATCGACCCCTTCCTTTAATGCCATCAAAATGGTGGTCTCATGCGGGTCACTAACTTCAGTCACAGCTAAGTTGAAACGGTCAAGATATGACCTCAAAGACTCTCCTGGAGCCTGCTTAATTCTTGATAATTCAATAACACTTTTGGACTTTTGGGTATGGAGTCGGAACTGATTCATAAAACGTTCGCTCAATTCCCTATAATTCGAAACCGAACGAGGGGGAAGTCGGGTAAACCAGAACATCGCCACATCTTCTAAATAGATCGGGAATGCTTTGCACTTCACTGCATCAGGAGCAGCAGCAGCATTCATGAGCCACGAGTATCGCAACAAATGCTGTCCCGGGTCAGTTCTCCCATTGTACTTGTCCATCTGCGGCAGGTTAAAACGTCGGGGAAATTGAAAATTGAGGATGTCGTCAGTGAAAGGAGTATGGCTTCGCTCAATGCCGTAATCTTCATTGGTATAGTTCCGGCTCTCAGACATAATCTGGCGTACCATTGCCTGTACATCAGCATTAGTTAGGGGTCGTTCAGGCTCCATGGCCCTGGTATCCGGGTTCCTTCTGGGCTCTTGTTCAGGAGATGCCCTTCTTCTTTGAGCTGCTTCTTCTCTACTTCGTTCCCTACGCTCCCGGTCGAGCTCGGGAGGAGGGGGCTGGAGCCTTTGCCCCTGAGCGGGATCGTTGTTTCCTAGTGCTCGTGCAATATCCTCGCGGGACCCCAAAGATTCGAACGTCAGCTGCTCCAAATTCTGAGGTCATTCGAGTGGCCTTCGTTCACGGGGCCGCTCTTCCTCAGAAGATGAAGACTGGTCCATTGGTGTGTGGCGCACCGTGGATGGGGTTCTCTGCCTACGGAGTTCGCTAATCTCCCTGCTCATGAGTCTCATATTTTCCTGCATCATGAGATTGGTGCGCTCGTGGATTTTCATAGCCTCCCTGGTACTTTCAAGCATGTCAAGTAGGCGCGAGAAATCTCCTTGAGTAATGGGCGCGGATGGATTGACCTGATCATTGACCCTGGTGGCTGGAATCGGAGCATTTGTAGGGGCTCGAGTAGAGGTTCCAACATCACCAAGTGTCGGATCGGTTCGGAGATGGGAAATCGGGTCGGTTCGGAGCTGGGAAGCCTGTTCGGGTCGGAGCTGGAAAGCCAGGTCGGGTCGATGTAGGGCAAGTTGCTCGGGTCGGTTCAGGCTGGGGGAATGCACTGCTTCAGATTCTCCAATTCGGATCGGATCGGAGCTCTCCCCCTGAAGGCGGTTCGGGTTTCCTGCATCGGTCCGTCCTGCTGCTGAGCTCTGCCTACGAGACCTTGTCACAACCGCATTTTGATGATCTTCGCCAACTCCATTTCCTCGACTAGATTGAACTTCTTTGCCTTTTCCTTTGGCCATAGCTCTTCAGCAATCAATTCAGCAAATATCCAAGAGCGTCGAAACTTGAGGATTAACTTCTTTGAACTCAACGGTCCAAAAAGTAGAACGATAATCCCAAAAACAGAGAATTCAGATTTTTCTCAGTGAAAGCACCAAAATGTTAGACCAAAAATTGGTTATAACACCCAAATTGACTAAAAACAGAATGAAATAAGATCAAAAGTAAAATAGAGACACATAATTTATAGTGGTTCGGCAAAGAAAAGCCTACGTCCACTTGTTAATCACTATTCTAAATGATATTGTTGCAGTTACATTGAGATATTCACTCAATTTCTCTCACAACTTACGTACATTCACTCAATTGTCTAAAAACAAATGTTGAAAGACGATTTGGATTATCCGGGAGTGCTGGAATTCGAGTTATGAAAGTGGTTGAACTCTCAAAGTGCCAAAAAGAAGATCCTTTTCATTGTCTCCAGACAGGGTATTTATAGGTGAAAATTTGCTCAGAACCGGATCCGGATCGGAGCCACGTGTCATCCATCCCATTAGCCTCGGGTTCGGATGGATTTCTGTGTTGACAACGCATCAGAGCAGTGGATGTTGTGGGTAGGAACTGGTCACAACCGCTCCGCATCTTCAGGCGATCATGGGGAAAGTGATGTGGATTACTGGTTCGGTTCGGAGGAACCTGCACAGGGGGTTCGGATCGGAGTACCCGATCCGACCCGGATTAACTTAGGGCTAATTCTTTATTTACTTTGCTCCGCTCCGCTCCGATCTATCTCTGTAGCAAGTGGGTGGCCCTCCGCTCCGATTAACAGTAAGCGACGCTCCGATCTGGATAGCAGTGTCTCCTTGAACCAAATAGTAGCGGCACTCCGTTCCGATCAGTAACGTATCTCCGATCCGACCCGCTTCATTCTTCCGATCCGACCCACTATGATGCTCTCTAAGTTCTTCAATGTTTCACATCTCGACTTTGTGTTGCCCATTTCACAAAGTGGGCTAACAATATATATATCGTTATTCCAATACAATGTTTGTTGAGTTTAGAATTTGATATTGAATATAAGCCAATATATTTTCTATTCAGAGCCTTGTATTTAATATCAAATGGGATTTTGGGTTTGTCGTGAACGGTGTCTTCAGTAACACTATTCTGAAACCCCATGTGAAGAGAATAAATATTTTAATTAAGATTTTTTGTGTTTCCAATTATATTTAATAACTGGAATAAAATGGAATGTGAATTGGGTTTATCGTGAACTATGTTTTTAGCAAAATTCGTTCTTTAACCCGATTTACAATGAAATGTGATTTGGAATTTATAAATCTTTTGTTAAGATTTAAAGGAGATTTTCCAAAGTAAAGTTTTCCAATTTAACATATTAAATTGGAATTGAATGGAATTCAATTTGGTAATAATCGAAGTGAGCTTCTGTAGAGGAAGACTGTTAATATATATGGAATTTAAAAGGCCTGGCCGTTATTCCATTTATATTATCGGTTGGATATGGAAGTTCATATCGATCATATATATTGACCTGTATTCCGTGAAGTTTCCATTGTAATGGAATGTGATTTTGGGTTTATCGTGATCTATGTTTTAAATGACATTAGTTCTTTAACCCATTTAAAGATAAGATTAATATCTTAACATGGAATAATCATTAAGTAATGATTTTCGAGATTAAAACTGAATTGGAGTTTTAATGAATCTTTAATTAGATTGAAATGAGAATGTGATAATTTAAATTATCAAATTTGGGAAATGATCAAGAATGGAGTATCACCAGTTTTGCTCCAAGCGATAGTTAAATATTTAATTAGATTTTAACGTGAAATGGTAATTAATTTTATCGATAACACTGTGGTGTTAGATATGAAGTATTACCAGTTTTACTTCATGGGATGAATAGTATGGGATTGGGAAATTTAACAAGTGATTACTTCGGTATGGTTCGCTAATCCCGACTAGTTTAGATAAACCATAATTTGGTTTGAATTGATATCCAAAGGAAAATTAAAGAATAAATTTAAAGAATTTATCTTTGATAAAATTAATTGGAACCTTTCCCAAAGGTTATGAATATTTAAATAAAAGAATATTCAGAATTGGAATGAGGCATATGTTGTGTTTTTATAGCACTTGTTTATTATATACACGAGTTATTCAGAAAGACCGGGTTTATCCCATTCTGAATAATTGGTTCAACGATAAGTCGAAGATGAAGACGATGGTTGAAGACCGGAGGTCTTCACATCGTTTGGATGATTACTAATGTCTTGATTGGGCTATACACCCAAGACAAGGTAATAAGTGGTGATCGTCCAGACGTACTTGGAGATCGACCGGATATGCGAGGACCTCCCTCCTGTACTGGACATATGGGACAAGGAATAAGGTGCCTCCGGTTTCGTTCAGACCCAGAACGAACTAGTAAACGGATGTGTGTCTAACATCGGATTTCATTCTGTGTGATTGATAGACATCGGTTGCATAGCGTGAATTGCCTGTATGGCATGCTGAGATGCAAATGATCAAGGCTTCTGTTGAAAAGCAGAGTCTTGTGGTTGATGATCAAAGAACAGCTTTAATATAGCATAGCTTTGTGTAGCGTTAATTCGCGAGCCTTACACCCCGGTGTGAACCAGAAATGGGAGAAGACCTCATGGAGGGCATGCATTTCCTTCTAGCTAGGAGTGGTGTCATCGTTTTGCAAGCCCTGACATTTTACTTATGTGGATGATGGATAGCGATGCGCCTCGGTTATTTCGGTCTCTGCGGAGCCGATGGATGGTCTTTATACAGACCGGATTTACGCCCCATAGGGTGGGGAAACGCAGTGTTCTGGCATTTTAATCCACACCGTGTAGACCGGCCCTGACGATCCAAGGGCCCACCTGAGTCTGGTCCTTGAGGCATGGTAGGCTAGATTGTCTCGAAGCGGTAAGGACAATCACTTGCCTTGGTTCACAGACGGAAATCCAACTTCCAATATGTGACTTTGCGGTTTTGATTTTAGAGCCTAGTATTGGCGACATGATATACGGTACCTATGCCGCCTAGGATTGATACATTTATATTTGAAGTTGTTTTATATACTATGCACTTATAATAATATCAAAAGATTTGTTTTAACGTACGAAGCATGTTAGGCTATTATAAGGGAAAACCCTATCCTTCGGCTTGCGTTGCATTGTGTGATGGGACCTGGGTCTTATAATAGCCTTATTTTTTCAAAAAGCATTGCGCTGTTTTGTTATATGCACTGGTATTATTGGGAGGAAACCCGTTCCGTGTTATACGGCATGGTCCCTTAATATACCTGATTTAAAGTAAAGTTTTAAATAACTGTTTTAGTTCTCACAGCAGTCACATGACTGACCTGGAGTTTATTGTTTTCACCTAAACTCTGGGTGCCCCTATTTTCCATACGGCTAGCTAGTAGTTTTGGTTTTGCAGATTTATATTCATAGGATCCTCGTTTACAACTGGAATGATATTCAGAAAGCTCTGTATCTTTGTATTCCTTTCAGTTGTGTTTTGTATTATTTTCCGCTGCATTGTAATTTGTAAATCTCTGATATTTGTCAAATGTATAATATTTATTCATACTCTGTTATATTCTTGTATTCTGATGAAATTTTTGTAATAACAATGAAATGTTCTTCTGGTTGTGTTCTGATTTGTCGTGTTCTCAAAGCAATCCAGGTTTTCCTTCACACGGAAGTTCGGGTCGTTTCAATATGTGACCGTATGATTTTTTAACGGATAAATACAAGCAGCTATTGATTTAAAATAGAATATAAAATCAAATAAAAAAATATATTAAATCTACCTATAAATATCCTACCATCCTCCTAACCCTAACAGTTAGCCTGCTTTGTGACCAGGCTACCCAAAGCAAAGAGCATGTTGATACACCTCTGGGTAAATGCTATCTCATATGGAATCTCTAGATAACATCGCTCTCCGGCATTGGAAGCATCATCAGAAGACACAAGGCAGTTTGGTCAAAATCACAACATCAGTATAAACTGGCCCGAAACCCCTATCAAATGACCTCATTGGGTCTATTATCCTCATATACTTGTAGCCCTTTGAATTAGCTTCAGTTTGATCTTCGGTTTGGCTCAATCGGACCTACGGTTTGAAAGTTACGCCCATTTCCGTGAACGGGTGTAAGCTGGCATATGACCGCGATCCGATCCGCCCTTGCCTACGCGATCCGATCCGACCTTGCCTACGCGATCCGACCTATGACCGCGATCCGACCCATGACCGCGATCCGACCTATGACTGCGATCTGACCCATGATCGCGATCCGACCCATGACCGCGATCCGACCTATGACCGCGATCAGACCTTCGGACCTGTTCACACGCAGCTTGTTTTGACCTATTCTCAAGGCTACTGGCTCTCCTATTTTTCTGGATCGCCTGCCACGTACCCCATCACGAACCAGTCCTCCCAGGAGCTTTCCTACAGCTATAAATACACCTTCAGAAGGCATTTTCAGGGGACTTCTGACATCTCAACATCCATGGCTGCCATAGCCAACACTTCTCCATGAATAACCACCATCTTCCTCAATAAATTCAATGGATTCGGAGAGAATTATTCGTTGAATTCAAGTGATTGAAAGACAATATTCATTGTAATTGTAATCCATGAGTGAAATGAGAAAATATGAAGTGGACGTAGGCTCATTAACGCCGAACCACTATAAAAATCCTGTTGTCTTGCTTTTCTCTTATTTTTTCAGTTATTTCTTCATATCCTACGCTCTAAATACGATAATTTGGGTGTTAGGACCATTTTTTGGTCTAACATTTTGGTGCTTTCACTGAGAACCGAATTCTCAACCTATCGGATTGTTATTCTACTATTTGGATGTGAGAGTCCGAAGAAAACAGTCCGCGTTTCTACCATTTTTTGAAGACATCGTTGATTTCAGAAAATCAGAGTTTCATGCCTTCGAAAAAAGCTAAGGGTTCACAAGCTTCACGACCAATTGAGGATAATAAAAGAAAATGTGCTGGAGCGGGTCGAGGGGCTCGCGGATCGCAGATCGCGGGGGAGACCACGATCCGGTCTCAAGATGAACTCACGACCCGACCGAATAAGGAAGTCGCGATCCGACCCGGTGATACTTACACGACCCGACCTGGAGCAATTGTTGTGAACATATCCACGAACTGGAGAAGACCACGAACCGATCCGAAGCTGGAAGGTTGGAGTATCCCGATCGCCAGGCTGGACCACAACCCGAAGAAGTTCAGCGAACCGCGACCCGAAGGAGCTCAACCACGAACCGAACCGAGTCTAGAGAGCTGTCACGAACCGTGAACCGGAGGACAGTAGCCAACTGCGACCCGGAAAAATGACGATGAACAAGGGTCACGACCTGATCCAAAAAAGTCACAATTTTTGGAAAAAATACAATTTTCAGATCATTTCAGAAAAGGCTCCATCTTCCAAAATCGAAAAAATCGTGCGGTGCCCACATTTCATCTGGGACTGCGGGGCCCCGGACCCCCGCCGGCGCTGCGCCCGGACCCGCTAACGGCCTCGCCTTCGGCTCGGAGCACGGCTCGCCTTCGGCTCGTAATACGTTTTGGCGTACAATCATCACAAATGCTTAACAACCAAGATTCAGTAGATAGCCTGAGGAAATCGACAGCAAATTGGCAACGACGGGAGTTCTTCCTAGAGCCATAACACCTATTTACTGATGTTATTCAATGTGAGGAGCTATAGAAAAGATTCAGCATGCTGGCTATGATGATATACGAAGTAAAGATTATCTCCTGGCAACCTCTTCTTCCAGAGCTCCGATGGTGTATAGATTTCACCAATGCAACCGATGATGTTCCTGAACGAGTGGTGATCACCTAGTTACGTGGCTTAAACATGTCCAACAGGCGGAGTCCCAGATGCCATTGACATAGAACGATCCAGGCACTACTCTAAAGGTGACTCAAAAGATCCCAATGGCCATGATTCTCAATGATGGGATATCCAATAGCAAGTAAGGATCCTAGCACTACAAAGTTACCCTTCGCTTGAATGACGTGGTGAAAAATATATGTCCCACGGTTCACTCCTTGAAAAGCTTAGCTAACATTTGCAATGCCTATTTGTCGTCAACCACATCAAGGAAGACTGATTTCCATAGAATGAAGGGTAGATCAATGTACTTTGATGCCCAGAGTTAGGTACCAATTGAACCACCGTGGGCCATGATCAGGCATATGGATCCTTGCCCGGGCGATAGCAATTTGACTGCTCACCAGCCACCATACGATCTCGATTGAGAGATGAGAACTTGAGACCAACACAAATATGAACCAACCATTAGCTATCCACTTCATACAACAGTTATGACAGAATGTATGAACATTACTTGAAGCCTTGCAAGCCATGCTATTGCATTCAAGCTTATCTGATCGTGGTCTCAACCAACCAGGTCTAGCGGAATTTAGAGCTTACATAGCATCTTGGTGTTAACCATTAAATATCCCTACCGAAGACGGAGTGAGACTGGTCTATGGTGACCAAGTTATTGGAGAAGCCGACTAATTAGGAAGGATGGAATATGCTACGCAACAGAGATTGCGCGAAACCCAAAGACGCTTCCCCTCCAGATGAAATGGAGTGTGAAGGAGGTGTCAATATTGCGAATAATGGGAGCATCGCAAAAGGAATTGCCAAACGACCTGCCCGAAGACATAGATCCCAGAGAGGATGGTGATTCGGGATGAAGAAGGGTGACATCTAATAATGCAACTGCACGTGTTCCGACTGGTGACGCCGACCTGACTAAGGTCTTCACATCGGATCTCATTTAGACCTCTTCCGAACGAGAGAACTTATATGCTTTCTGTAGGCGAGCCTGGATGTGTTCGCTTGGACCAGTGCTAATATTTGCGGGATTTTATCCCAAATTATGAGTCATTTCTTGTGTATAAACCTAAAGTGTGCTCCTGTCAATCAAATAAGACGTATGCAGTAAGTTCACTATCGCGGGATTTTATATGGAGTTGCCATTCGAAATGAAAGATGAAAAGATGCACCTGGAAGTTGTAATCAGACAGTGCAAATAATGATCGACCGTCTGACGCCGTTGTTTTATTAATAACTCCTGAAGGATGGTCAATTTACTATGCCTTACAATTGAAATTCTTCTCTACTAACAACGGTTCCGAGGACGACACCCTGATTACCGAATTGAAATTCGCTAAGGAGTTGGGAATATTGGCATCGAACATATTTTATGACTTTTATATCGTTGTTCGCCAGGCTCGAAAGGAATTCCAGGCGCAGGAACCACCACTCGCAGCTTGCCTAGAACCGGAAGAAGGGCTGTTGGATGTATTGGAACGTTACAACATATCTCATGTCCTACGAGCAGAAGATCAGAAGGCGGATAATCTGACCAAGTTAGAAGGGTCCGACAATCTAAAAAAGATAGAGATGATCCCTATCAAGACACTATAAAATACAACCATTGATCAGATGGAAGTTGATCCAACGTTGGAAGACCGAACCCGGAAGAGAGTCATGGATAACCCCATGATGAACTTCCTATAGCACGTAATGCATCCAATAAGGTGAAGTGAAAGGCGTGCCATCGTTCTTTATGCCTCAAGATATGACATGAAAGTCGACATTGCTTGTTTTCCCTGGAAGGTTATCCCAAGACAGACACCAATGAGCCCCATTGCCGAATTCACCACCTTGAATGATTCGACAAAATCACTAATTAACTTCCCGCTTGAAGGGAGATATATGCGAATGAAACATCTAGTGAGCGATGTTTTGGATTTAGAAAGTGAAGATTCACACTTCCACTCCTTTTGTCAATTATTTGCCAAGTAACTCATCCCCCAAATGCTGGGGGAAACTGGAGATTTGATCATGGATCGGTCGAAATTGCATCATCCATTCCAAAGATGATACATCAAAAACTTGCATGACTGACTGCCGCGGTCTGGCTCGAAGATTGGCAAGTTAAAGGTTTGGAACACTCAAGCCTGGATGCTGATTGATAGTCCGTGCACCATACTCTTATCCCTGACATGGAATCAAAGGCACATCAATGGATCTGTGAAATATGAATATCCCCCCAACAACCATATCCTATTTCCCAGCATGGAAATCACAAAGTTTCTATAAGTATGGATCCATTGTTCTGCTGCCAATTACCGGCCTAACACCAATGTGATGGTGTCCTACCATTAGCGGTACAGGCATGCCTACATGACACTCAATCCTTCCCTTGACATGGGGGCAAAGATGCGATTCAAAGAAAATCTCATCACTTGCTTATATTACCTACCTAACCGCCTTTGCCATCTCAAGATCCCGATTCATTTTTTGGGACTGCCGCCCCCATAATAGTTTGAAAAGATATCCTTCATCTGCTAAAAGATTCTGGCAGCCATCCCCTGGCAGAGACAGGACAATACAAAATGGACTTGCAAAGAACCTACAATGCCATTTCTGCTCCAAATGATATTCATTCCTTTAACAGGATCATTCTCCAACCATGACTCTTATATTTACAAGCTTTGTGAGTTATTGATGTAATTAACTCAGATGAATTAATATGTGGACGGTGTAGGTACCTCGGATCTGGTATCAATCATACTTTTAACACCCGCATGCAGAATTATGGAGCACTGCCATAACGGGCCCAACTGAACTGCTCGTTAGCAAAGCCCCGGCCCCCGTCTAAAGAAAGTCATATAGCTCAAGGTGGATGCGGAATGATCATCCGATCCTTGGCTCACACGTGGCGGACCGCAAGACAATTGTACATAAATCATTGAATCGCAAAGTCGTAGTCCGACTCCAGACGAACGCGGTGTGACCGCCTACATGGCTCGATCCTATGCTCGACGCCACTAGATTACATGAATTCAAATAAAGGAGGCAACACTGCCCCTTGATATGCTCACTTTTCAATCATGCAATTTACTTTCACATGCTTTCCGAGTTGTTGACATGACTAACTCGTGCGATATGAATGACTCAGGTACCCGAAGTTTGGTGCCAGCCAATCCTCCCAAAGACTGTTCGGAGGAACGCAAAGCCTTGGCAAACGTTTTCCAACTGTTTGTCTGACTGACGTTAATCCTCAGAGCTTGGATTAAAATATATAAACATAGGATGAGTTTGATGGGCGTGCATGATTGAAGACCGCTCGATCCATGACTCTAACTCTCAAGAGCCGAGAGAGAGTATAAAGGACGCGAATATGACATCCACAAGGCGCGAAGGTGTACCATGATAGGAACCACCTCGACAACACTCTAACCTCGGCGACTGCCAGGAGAGTATAAAAGCGTCCCTGATTGTGCGCTGAGAAAGAGCTCTTACCCCGCTGAAGGGTCGGGGAGCGACAGAACTGCTGAGCTCGAACTCTAACCTCGGCGACTGCCAGGAGAGTATAAAAGCGTCCCTGATTGTGCGCTGAGAAAGAACTCTTACCCCGCTGAAGGATCGGGGAGCGACAGAACAGCTGAGTTCGAACTCTAACCTTGGCGACCGCCAGGAGAGTATAAAAGCGTCTATGATTAAGTGCTGAGAAAGGTGCTGGAGACTCAGCACCCCCCATAATTTCTGCTCCGCTGAAGGATCGTTGAGCATATCATGAAACAAGCTAGAACTCCTACCCCGCTGAAGGATTGGGGAGCAGATTGAAAGCTGAATTCGAACTCCAGAGAGAGTATAAAGGCGCTAGAGACTTAGCGCCACAGGGGCTCCTACCCTGCCAGAGTGTCGGGGGACTAACTGAACTCCGAGCCCGGATCCTCCATGTCCGGACATGGGGGCAAAACAGTTAAGATCCTAATCAATCCTCAACAAAGTCCTGGCCAGGCACTAAGTTAATGATTGATTGGGAGCATACCTATACACACATACTACTTTAGTGCATTTTCATTTATAATTGCATTGACTACTTATAATGCTTCATTACTTATTTGCCCATTCGCAGGTACAAGACAATGCGAAAGGAACAAATTTTTTATTACTAAACGCAGGTTTACAAAAGATAACTAGTCAAGAATGCGAGGGCCTCACTCGCAATGATGGCAACATGCTAATGGAGAACGAACAAAGGGTCGCGTCTAGAAGGATGATGCAGGCCCCTTGAAGACCAGAAAGCAGATGCAAAGAGAACGTCCATCTGCTGATCCCAACTTACTTCCAGAATGGGAAGCTCAGATAAGGCTGGATATATCCCACGTAATAATTGAACATGATGCAACCATTTTGTCCCCGACCTTTCCCTTGATGCAAAGAGAAAACGGGAGCACTCGAGGCGACTACAATCTGACCCTTCACCGCTTGATTTCTGTCCTCGGAGCTTGGATAGGAGACTAGGGCTTAGCATGGGCTGAATACCAACAATTCATTTTTGCACTCAACTCCGGCTCTTGATGCGAGAAGTGAACATGAATCCAGAGAAGACATGAATTCGAAGTGTACTGCTCAACAAAACCCCCTATGGATAGGGGGCACATGATACGAGCCTTGAGCAGCATAGTTCAATTACTCGATGCCTCCGTTCCCAGCAGAATGACAAAAGCCTGATTGACAGCTAATGCTCGTGTAGAATCAAGAAGCCCGAGGCCGACCTTCACCTATTTCAGGAATGAACTGGAAGGCCGAGCAACAATCATCAATTCACTGGAAACGATAAAATTGAAGTTCAGGTAGTGACGAACTTGGCACAGTCAGATATCAACCATCAGCTTGGGTTGAACACAAACCAATCAGCAGGCGCGCAGCATGAGATTTCGATTCCCTACGTCATGGATGGAAACACGGGCAACGGAACAGCTACCTGCAACATCCTAGATGAGAATGCAAGAATTGTGACAAACTCAGATCATGCACAACCAGTTTTAACTCCAACTCGAATGAATACTCGAGCGATATTTCATACTCAGCTCCAAGAAAGAACACAACAATTCGAAAAACAGGAACCCGGTCAGGTCAAATGACTCGAACCATGACCCGGGGGCAATATCGACGTGGAAACAAGAAATCAGCAAAGACCCCCTTTGTAATCTCATATTCGATGCTGGGGACACCAGCCAGGATCTTGATAATGTGCATCAATTCTTTGATGGCAACCTGCTCGCTAGTTTGATTCGGCGCCTCTCGAGAGGCGGCACTTCTCGAGATGATATGGATAACAACAATTACAGCCCCCACACGTGGGACGTCAGGATCCCCTGTTATTCCCCCGGACTTTAAATTTTCTCTATAACAAGACTTGCTCAGAGATTTTGATGAATTCAACCCTGAAGTGGATTGACTTTCATGACAAAAAGGTGTTAGCGTCGAGACGAATGACCTAGATGCCTTCCAGACTAAAGAATGGAGTACCTTCTAATTCCTAAAATGATAAGGACAAAGGAAAAGCCCTGGAAAACAATGACAAGAATGTGCAATTCCAAAGAGAATCTATACCACTTATCGAGCCCATGATCTTGTTTGTCAAGCACAATTGAACCGAGCATGAGAAAGAGACTCAATAAGACTGTGATAACCATTTCGGACTATGCTGAAGCATAAACGGTGGGGCCCAACTAACTTCATAACGACATTTATTCACTCGCATTCAACAACCTTACTTGACTCCGCAACTGATCTGATGAGAGTAACCGAAGTCGCTAATGTCCGATGAGGCAATCCTCACTATCTGACTAAAGAGAAGAGATGATATCAAAGGAAATGTGGTTCAACCATTCGCATATACAATTCCGATTTTTGCTAAATTGAGAAACAGTACAGAATGATCTGGGTCGACTAAGATTGCTGAACCTGCAACTCTTACCAGATGCAACGACAGGAAGTATAAAATCTTCAAGATTAAATGACTTATTGACTAAACTCAACCCCCATCGATACTGGGGGCATAAGTACTAACCTCGCTTATCCTTCGATGGCACTGAGAGCACAAGTGTCGGTTCATAGACTAACTTTGAAGACAATCCTGGCATGAAATGGGATTCAAAACATGTACGTCATGCCTCCGGAGTACAACCTTACTCATCTTTGCCTACCAAGCGAGCTAGCTTGTGGATAGAATGTGAACTTAAAGACTCAAACTACACCGAATGGAAGGTGTGACAAACCTATCTACTACCTTGCGATGGTGATGATCCTATAGGCACTGGTCCACATAATTTTAACAACATCCCTTACTGACTACTTCATATGTGAATGTAGGATTAAGAAATGATCCATAACAATTGTGGATTCCCTCAACTGCGATCCATAGTGATCATGGCTTTCGGATTCCTTACTGTTACGATTCAATGCAATTTTAAGATCCTAGATCAATATCAAGATATCAAGCTAGTCCAAACTTGAGTATAAATGAAAAATTCATATGTTGATTCTAATATGCTCGGTACCAACCATCCAGATACCGACTCAAAGCACGAGGATTCTTGAATTACCTAGTAATTTGGATGGTTACTTCGTACATTGACCTATATGTAAAAGAAAGTCTGGCCCGACGATGCACTCAGCTTACGAAAAATGATACAATTGTTTGGCAACGACGTGTGCATGTAGAATCACACTCGGGAGCCAACGATTTAGCATGACTTTTGACGAGTGAATTAGACCTTTTGATTCGACAAGGCATAAACAATTACTTGATCATCTCGAATATTCCTTCCAGAGAACACGGCTCGACTAGCTCCCAGGGATGCAATGCAACAATTGGATAAAGACTGCTCAAGGACGAATAATGACATTCCAAAAAGATTTAGCTCAACATATTCAAAGCACATCTCATTCTCGATAAGATGTACTTTGGGGGGCAAAATGTTAGCCTGCTTTGTGACTAGGCTACCCAAAGCAAAGATCATGTTGATACACCTCTGGGTAAATGCTGTCTCATATGGAATCTCTGGATAACATCGCTCTCCGGCATTGGAAGCATCATCAGAAGACACAAGGCAGTTTGGTCAAAATCACAACATCAGTATAAACTGGCCCGAAACCCCTATCAAATGACCTCATTGGGTCTATTAAACTCATATACTCGTAGCCGTTTGAATTAGCTTCAGTTTGATCTTTGGTTTAGCTCAATCGAACCTACGGTTTGAAAGTTACGCCCATTTCCGTGAACGGGTGTAAGCTGGCATATGACCGTGATCCGATCCGCCCTTGCCTACGCGATCCGATCCGACCTTGCCTACGCGATCCGACCTATGACCGCGATCCGACCCATGACCGCGATCCGACCTATGACTGCGATCTAACCCTTGATCACGATCCGACCCATGACCGCGATCCGACCTATGACCGCGATCCGACCTTCGGACCTGTTCACACGCAGCTTGTTTTGACCTATTCTCAAGGCTACTGGCTCTCCTATTTTTCTGGATCGCCTGCCACGTACCCCATCACGAACCAGTCCTCCCAGGAGATTTCCTACAGCTATAAATACACCTTCAGAGGGCATTTTCAGGGGACTTCTGACATCTCAACATCCATGGCTGCCATAGCCAACACTTCTCCATGAATAACCACCATCTTCCTCAATAAATTCAATGGATTCGGAGAGAATTATTCATTGAATTCAAGTGATTGAAAGACAATATTCATTGTAATTGTAATCCATGAGTGAAATGAGAAAATATGAAGTGGACGTAGGCTCATTAACGCCGAACCACTATAAAAATCCTGTTGTCTTGCTTTTCTCTTATTTTTCAGTTATTTCTTCATATCCTACGCTCTAAATACGATAATTTGGGTGTTAGGACCATTTTTTGGTCTAACATAACCATTTCTTTCTTTGGTCAAAACCCTTCATGCCGCCATCGATTTATTTCACAACAAACGTCCATGAATTTGAAAATTTGTGTAAAATCAAAATAAATTCCTTAAATCATGCTAAGAATATTTTTGGATCCCTGTCGACCTTCTCTTCACACTCGTATACCTTTTGCTGGGTTCGATTACAAACTCGTGCGCAGAAATACTGTAGACGCGAGCTAGGGTTCGTCAAATAAGGAGTTTGAAGCTTCTTTGCATGAAACATAGATGATAAATGGATTGAGGGAGTTAAGAGGAGCTTGCATGCAAATTTTGGTGGGACAAGGTGATGGAATGGGTCGCGGGATGGTTGGGTGGTGTGCATAGTAGCAGGCGACCCATTTGAAAATGGTGAGTCGAGTTTTGTGTTTTAGGGATGAGGTTAGAGAGGGTTGAAGGAGATGACATATGGTTATTGTAACAACCCGGAAAATCTGAACCAGTTTGAAAATTTTAAATTGGCTATTTTAGTGGATTTTAAATATTTAAAATAAATATTTTAAATAACAACGACGAAAAGTGAGTTTGAATCAACGTTTGAAAATAAATATAATTACTTTGAATTATAAACAAGGCCTGAAATGGCGTGGTAGTTTCAAAATTTGAATTCAAACTTTGACTGACTGTACCGGGTGCAAAACAAAACGGATTTTAGTGAAACCAAAAATATTTAAATCTGTTAATGAATATCTTTCTAACGAATCTAAAAAATCGAAGTTTCATAGCGTGAAGCAAAAGTTATGGCTAAATGAATTTTCAGAAAGGTCGCTATAGAGTTTGATGGCCCGTGAAAATAGACATTTTGCAAACGACCTCAGAATTCGACGAAACCACTTTTGTTGGATCCGGGGTGTCAAATTATTACTAGGTTTCAAATTTCATAATTTTTGAAGCTAGTATGTGAGCGCGGCAAAGGAAAATGTGTTTGGTCGATTTCTATTAAATTGGATCGACCAGAAAAGGGCCATTTTTCAAACAGTCTCAGAATTCGACGAAACTAGTTTTGCTGGGACCGTATCGTCAAAACATAGCAGATTTATTTTTCGGGAATTTATAGAATCAGTATGTGGCCTCGGCAAATTGAAATGTACGTTCAAATTAAATATTGAATGTTTTATATTTTAATTTGAAGAGAAACTGACTCAAACAGTCGAATGGGCCTTCGAAACATATCCCATTGTGTTCCCCTTTCTCCTCAATTCCTCCAAATCCACGCATCTATAGCCTTCCCTCCAGTTGAAGAAATTGTAGATCTCCTCTCCACCTTCAAATCGATATATAGTTTGTATTTTTTCGTTCAGAATTGGGGGAGAAATCAAGTCCGTAAGTTTCGAACTTCAACCGACCGCCGACGTCAGCTCCGACCACCGAGTGGGCCCCTCCGCCGCGCGCAGGTGCGCTGCTCCTCCCCCTTTGACACTGCATAGCCCGATCCTCTTCAAGCTTCACGGATTTCGAGAAAAATCGAAACCTAGTTTTGAAGGTTTCGTGGAGGTAACGGCTGAATTATTTTAAACTATTCTATAGCAATTTAAAGCGCTACGGTTTTTGATTTCACTGTAAAAATCATATCTTTTTCGTTTCTTGACGAAATTCAGTGAAACAAGAGACAATGGACTCGTGTGGATGTCTTCTACATTCTAGAAGAGACCGCATATTTTTCTGAGCCTTCTGCTATTTTGTTGGAGTGGACCCAATGTGAGATTTCTGAATTATAAACGATATGGAAATGACGATGTATAAATTATATATTCGAAATATGAGTTATATAAGCGTTGTACACCTCATATATAAGCGTTGTATAAGTTGTATGTTCGATGTATAAGTTATATATGCATTGTAAAAATTATATATGTGTTGAAATGGCAGTGAAATATACTTATATATATATATACACACACGCCCCTCGTCTACAAACCATGGACGATATTTATTGGTTGTGATTGGTGTGAAAATTGGTTGATAGCGAATGATTGATTAGAATTGTTTGTGGTTGAAATTGATTGATTGTGGTTGAAAAATACCCGTTTGTGGTTGAGAATTATTTGGTTGAAACCACATAGGATTAGTTTTGTGGAAAAAGAAAATAAACATGCCGCCTGCGTGCGAACTAGATGCATGAAATCCCCATTGTCAAAAGATGCGAGGCTTTAAGGTAGAGCGAGGAGCCGTACTAGGGACGGCCCCGGTTTTAACTACCCTACCGTTATGTTGTCGAAATTTTGAATAATATTCATATGTTAGAATTATTTTCATGCGTTGAAACTATATTCGTGTGTTGAATAGAAGTTCATGTGTTGAATAGAAATTCATGTGTTGAACGACATCCATGTTTTTGAAATAAATTGTTTTATAATAAAAATCATATTTTTACCATCTATATGAACTATATAAAATAGTCGCGATTTGAAATAAATTGTTTTATAATAAAAATCATATTTTTTATCATCTATATGAACTATATAAAATAGTCGCATTTTGAAATAAATTGTTTTATAATAAAAATCATATTTTTATCATCTATATGAACTGTATAAAATAGTCGTGTTTTGAAAGAAATTGTTTTATAATAAAAATCACATTTTTACCTTATATATAAACTATATAAAATAGTCGTGTTTTGAAATAAATTGTTTTATAATAAAAATCCCATTTTTACCTTATATATAAACTATATAAAATAGTAGTGTTTTGAAATACATTGTTTTACAATAAAAAATCACATTTTTATTATATACATGAATTGTTAAAAATTGTGAAGTGTTGAAAAAAATGTCGGTTGGATAAAAATATCATTTTTATCAAATATATGAAGTGAATATGGTTTTGAAATCGAAGAATCGATTATATTTATATATATATATATATATATAAATTAAAATAAAATGAATAACAAAGCTGCAGTTCGTGTTTTGAAACCGTGATTTCAAACGATTAGTGCGGGAGATCCGACCATCGGATTTTCCCGAAACCGAAACCGTTGGGTTCGCCTTGGAAATATCTTTCCAACGACACCCACTTTGTGAAGATTCCAACAGTTGGATTTTCTGGAATGTTTAATTCAAATCTGAAGAAAAACATCGCCAGAATCAATCATATTTTTATATATATATAATTAAATTAAATCGAATAACGACGCTACAGTTCGTATTTTGAAATCGAAACTTCAAACGAGTGTACTGGGAGATCCGACCGTCGGATTTTCCCAAAACTGGAACCGTTGGATTCATTTTGAAAAGATCTTTCTAATGATATAAATTTTGTGAAGATCCAACGGTTATATTTTCAGATATTTGTAAATCAAATCTGAAGAAAAACAGCGCCACGGCCGCGTTATGGCCCGAAGCGTCGTTTGAATAAATTGGCTATTTTTAAATAAATAAAAATTAGGCATAAATCATTATAAAATATTATAAATGATATGGAATGTGAAATTTAGAAATTAGCTGAAGATTAGCTAAGTCGAATGGTTTCCTGGGTTTTGATCTGATGTTGGTTTCGGCCTTCAGGGTTAATATTTGGGAAATCTTCCCTTACTAATTCACGGTTAGTGACTATTGAATTGGAATAAGGCGTATGTTGTGTTTGTGTATGTAACACCCCACGTCCATTAATGTCACTCACGAAGGGAATGCATTAACTTCCATGGAGGTTATAAGTGAATATAGAACAGAAAAATTACAACAAGACAGATAGTAAATAGTACTTGGAAATCTAAAACTTCATTTTATTGCAGCGGAAATTAAACATGTTTGTTACATCATAAAATCATATATCATAACCAAGTACAATATCCATCTTCATAAAAACAAAATACATAATCCCATTACATAAATAGCCATTAAAAAGATAACAAGTTGGACTTTACTTCAACGGTCCAAGCTTTCCAAAGAGAAATGAAGCAATTCAATCAAACTCCACTAGAGCTGGGCCCAACCTGAGGACCTGGAAGGGGAAAAAGGATAGAAATAGAGGGGGTCAGACATAAAGTCTGGCGAGTATGATAATTCTAACAATACTATTATCAAAATAACTAGACTAAGGCATAAGCTGGAAGACAAGTAAATGTCTATGAACTCTTAGGAAGATAAAGATAACGTTTAAGATAACGTTAAAGATAACGGTAAAGGCACACCTAATTACTAACGAATGATTACTACACTGCACCGCACATTACTACACTGCACCACACCAGTCACCCTATTGTTTGATCCCACTTGCTTCACACAGAAACTTTATAAATAGCCTTACTACCCCTAGCTGACTACATAGGTGCCGTCTGCCCCTATCTCCACTAGGTGTACCCCACTACCCACTTTCGATCGGCTCCCTATTCGTAGATACCCGTGTTGGCCCCACAGTGGGGTGTATCACTCCCCTAAAGTGGAAACCCGATACAACTTGAGAATGCACGGCTTATACCTACACGATGCAACAACGTCTTACCTACCAGCCCAGGTCCACACACACATATGAAACCCATTGGACTTGCGTTGCCACCGCTCCCGTTTTGGCCTCTTACAGTCGAACCCAGCTTGCGTGTCCCGTCCTCGACTTGGGTCGAGCCCACAAAGATACGTTTGGGATACTGGTCGAAATGGGCCCCCACAAGCTACCCACCTAAGCTTGTCACTAGTATATCCCACTTAAACCTCTTAGTCATGTTCATTTACATGTGTGTTTGGTTAATTCTTACTAATCGTATTTCACATGCCACTAAGGGCACCCCCTAGATTCCTCATGCCACCCAAGGCACCTACTTAACCCCCATGTCCCACTTTACATGTTTATCTGGTTAAGTATTTCTTAATTCATTCAGGCCATAACCTCATAAAGACCTCTCACATTACATTGGCATTTATGGCAGCTGGATTTGCCGGGCGGGTCCGGGCGGTCTTACACCATAAAAGAGTCTAACGTCGTGTCTTTACAACTGTTATGCTTTAGTTTAGGCCTAGGACCTCTCACATTGGGCTGACATTTGTGACCACTGGATTTGCCAGGCGGGTCCGGGAAGGTTTACGTCACAAACGAGTCCAACCTCGTGTCCTAAGCATTGATTAACACTTAAAATCTTTTACCCCAGTTTTAATAATTCCCTATTCAAATTATTAATTAAGTCAACTTTTAATGATGTCCATAATTGACTCAATTATGGCCATCCACTTATGGCATGCAAAATCATATCAATTGCACCCCAACTTTTTAATATTAAATCCTTAATATTACCCCTACCCTACGTTTATACGTTCGCTTATTCAACGCATAATATAGGCTAGACTTGTATAGTATAACACCTAGCACAAAGATAAATTATCACAACATATAGACAATTAAAATAAATCTAATCATAATAGGGGTGAAACTTGCATAAACTACACATGTTAAGGATCAAAAGGTGTCAACTTGTTAAATGTCTCAGTTTACATGATATGATCATAGCCCAAATCTATACATAAACTTGCATATGGGGTTTTTAGGCAACATAATGATGGTGTGCACTCGCATAGGATATCACATATGTCATAGCATAATTCTAGATGTCATGATAGATGTCTTGGCATATGTTCATAACTTTTCTAATCAATCTAACTTGCATATGTGACTTCTCATATAGATCAACATAACCCAAACATGATGATTTAATTAATATGAACTAACTAGCATAGATGGTAACATCATGGCCTTTTTAACATGTATGATTCATCACAACTTAGCATAGAAACTTTCAACATACATAACATCATCATAGCATGATTTACAACATATAAGATATTATCATCACATAACATTGGATTTACAATATACATGATAGCAAAAGGGGTTTACAATAACATATATGATAATTCACATCATCTACTCATAATCCGTTCATAACTCAACCTAATTAAAATGATAATAATCTTGTTAAGATCATCATACTCACAATTTAGAGAAGAAAAGAGAGAGTTTTGCTTTGCTTTAGGGTTGAGAGAATTAGAATTGAATTTGCTTTTCTTCTTTCTTAGTTGGCGGCGGCTCCATTCATTTCCATGGCGGCGGTATGACGGTAACTATTCTATTTTAATTAGGTTTAGGGTTAGCATTAGGATGTATTTATAGGTGTAGGAAGTTATTTAGGACCATTAGATTAACCCTGAACCATGAGAACCAATCAAATGCAAAATCTGCATTTGAGCGAATCGGCCCACGGGTTGACAGCCAAACACCCTGGATTAACCCCTAGTCGACCCAGCGGGGCTTGGGTCGACCTCAAAAATGGGCCGGTTCGGTTATTTCCCCTCCCAATTCGTTGTTTTGAACTTTTTCGCATATTTATTTATTAATTTTTAATTTATATATATATATATATATATATATCAATATATATATATTTCTCTGCGCAACCCATTTCACTTAATTCTTTTCTAAAAATTAAGTATACTTTAATTTGTGAATTTTAATGTTATAAAATTATGGGGTGTTACATTCTCCCCTCCTTAAAGGATTTCGTCCCCGAAATCTCCAAGTCAAGAAGAATGTATATCCTACCATCTAATCGTCCATCTACTCAACCATCAAACACCAGCATCCATTGTCCTTAAAAGACTTCTAATGCTTTAATGTTTATATGCACAGTGTGTGTATATGTCCATATCTAATGCAAAATTAGGCGGTCTACTGATTCAGTCGACCTCCTTAGTGAAATTCATGATAGTGCCATGCGTCCAATATGTATGCAAAAGATTCCTAATGATACATATTAATTCTATATGCGTGCACAACCATCCACCCGAATGCAGCAACTATATGATAATACAACCATTATACATCCATTTTACTAAATACATCCATATATATGCAATATGCAATATGAAGTGACTGAGCCGATCTGGTGCCTAATAGTGTGTGTATATGCATCCACGAGCAACCACTAGCAAACACTTGCATCCACTTTGCATCCACCATACATAACATGTCTCAAACACATGTTTCAACCAAAGGATTATCCTAACTAAAGGTCAAAGATACTAGCGAGAGGATATACTAAAGATAAGACAAGTACAAGCTAAGCGATAAAGGAGAAATTAAAGGACATACCCTCAAAAAGAAAAGGGTATCGTGAACACATCTTCTCTTCTGTCTCCCAAGTAGCGTTGCTCTCATCATCTCCCCATTGCACTTTGACTAGTCTGACCTCTCGATTCCTCAACCTCTTGATCTCTGACCCAAGAATGCGCGTAGGAGCTCGTCGAATTGTCGCATCATGCTCTATCTCCACCTCTCTAAGAAAGCTCGGCTCTACCACTTCCGCCGTCTCATGCAAGCACTTCCTCAAATGTGACACATGGAATACGTCATGTACAGCACTAAGTCTCTTGGGCAACTCCACTCTATACGCCATCCGTCCAATCCTCTCCTTAATAGGAAACGGCCCTACAAACCTTGGTGCTAATTTCCCAACGGACCCAAAGAGAACAACGTTTCGTTATGGAGACACTTTGACAAAGACCATGTCCCCAACTTCAAACTCGAGATCTGTCCTCCTCTTATCCGCATAAGATTTCTGCCTATCTTGCGCTGCTTTCATCCTCCTTCGAATCAAGTCGATCTTCTCCGAAGTCTCCCTAATCATATCGGGCCCATGTAAGATCTTATCCGTAGATTCCCACCAACATGTAGGTGAACGACAAGGTCGTCCATATAGAGCTTCGAATGGTGCCATACCAATGCTGGACTGAAAGCTGTTATTATATGTGAACTCCACCAGTGGAAGATGCTCTTCCCACGTACCCCCAAAGTCTAGGATACATAGCGTCAACAGATCCTCTAGAATGCGATTCACCCTCTCAGTCTGGCCGTCCGTCCGAGGATGATATGCAGTGCTCAAACATAACTGAGTCCCTACCACCTCTTGTAAGCTTCTCCAAAATTCGCTAGTGAAAATAGGATCGCGGTCGCTCACTATGCTAGAAGGAACACCGTGCAAACGAACTATTTCTCGGACATATACAGAAGCTAACCATGGAGCAGTCCTCTTACTCTTCACGGGAATAAAATGGGCGCTCTTAGTAAGTCTATCTATTATAACCCAAATTCCCGTATTACCCTTCCTCGATCGCGGTAATCCATCCACAAAATCCATCGAGATGCTTTCCCATTTCCATAGTGGAACCTCCAATGGGTGAAGCAACCCACCGGGTTTCTTTTGCTCCGCTTTTACTTGTTGGCACACCAAGCATCTAGTGACATACTCGGCCACGTCTTTCTTCATGCCGGTCCAAAAGTAAACTCTCTTCATGTCTTTGTACATCTTGTCCCCGCCGAGATGAATGGCCATCTTCGAACGATGTACTTCGTCAAGAATAGTCTTCCTTAGGTCATCGTCTTTTGGTACACAAAGTCTACCGTCCCTACATAACCAACCCTTATCATCTAGGGTATACCTACGGAGATAGCTTAATGACTCCCCTCCTTTGAGCTTTTCTACTAACTCAACTAACTGTGGGTCGTCTCGCTGTGCCTCGTCAATCCGTCCCAAAAGCGTAGGTCTGACCTCCAAGGATGCTAGCAAACCGGGTACGAAGTCAACGGAAGGTCTAAAGTCAAACATCGAAATGAATTCTAAACTTTGCCGCTCAACAAACAAAGGACTTAAGGATAATCTTTTTCTACTTAAGGCATCGGCCACCACGTTACCCATGCTAGGGGTATATGCTATCTCAAAGTCGTAGGACGCTAAGAACTCCATCCACCTTTGCTGCCTTAAGTTCAAGTCCTTTTGAGAGAATAGGTATTTAAAAGATTTGTGGTCAGTGAATAGTTCGAATTTCTCGCCAAGAAGATAATGACGCCAAGACTTAAGCGCGAAAACAATAGCGGCCAACTCTAGGTCATGTGTGGGGGTAATTCTTCTCATGCGCTCTCAACTGCCTTCCACCATAGGCTATTACCCTGCCCTCTTGCATTAAGACTGCGCCTAGTCCTGTCCCACAAGCGTCAGTATAAACGGTAAACGGCTTACTCCCGTCTGGCAATACTAAGACTGGGGCTGAAGTAAAAGCTCTCTTCAAACGTTGGAATGCATCATCACAATCTACGTCCCATGTGAAAACTAGGTTCTTCTTCGTCAAGCGTGTCAATGGAGCTGATATCTTTGCGAAGTCTTTGATAAACTTCCTATAGTAGCCAGCCAACCCCAAGAAACTTCTCACTTCGATAGCATTTTTAGGAACCTTCCAATCTTGGATGGCCACCACCTTCGCGGGATCTACAGCTATCCCTTCTTTGGAACCCACGTGTCCTAAGAACCGTACTTCCTTCCTCTAAAAGTGACACTTAGAAAATTTAGCTTTAAGCTTATGCGCTCGAAGAGTCTCCAACACTTCCCTAAGATGTAGGGCATGCTCTTCTTCATCCTTAGAAAAGATCAAGATGTCATCTACAAAGACTACCACAAATTTGTTAAGGTACTCCCTAAACACCCTACTCATAAAATAAACAAAGTATGCGGGGGCATTTGTCAAACCGAAGGGCATCACTAGCCATTCATAGAAACCGTCCGGAGTCCTAAAGGCAGTCTTGTCCATGCTATCCTCAGCCACTCTCAACTGATGGAAACCAGTGGCTATGTCCAACTGCGAAAACACTGAGGCGCCAACTAACTGATCGAAGAGATCGTCAATCCTCGGCAGTGGGTGTCTGTTCTTCTTAGTAAGCTTATTAAGTTATCTATAGTCCACACAAAGTCTAAGGGACCCATCCGCCTTCGTGGCAAATACTACTGGAGCACCCCACTCCGATATACTTCGTCTTATGAACCCCTTCTCAAGTAACTCCTTCACTTGCTTACCGAGTTCCCTCCTTTCACGTGGAGCCATGTGGCGTACTGGCAAAGATACTGGTTTCGCATTATCCACAAGATATATTCGAAAATCTATCTCCCGCTTCGGAGGCAAGCCCTTCACCTCCTCAAACACATCCGAATATTCTCGGACCACTCTAACAGATCGTAGATTTTCCTCAGACGCGTCAAGCGATTCTAGATAACTTAGCATAACCGAATTTATGGGATTACAAAAGATTTCGAGAGTGTTGCCAAGGCGAGTCACGAGCTTAACTACTCTCCTTTCACAATCAAGAACGACCCCATTTCTGGATAACCAATCCATTCCTAAAATTAGCCCATAGCCCATGAAGCCCAACACATAAGCATCACATCTAAATTCAAAGCTAAGTATGGAAATTTTCAAATCCAAACACATCATAGACAAATAAGCTGAGCCCCCAATTGGATTCGAAACAACTAAGGGATCCTCTACTAAGCTGGTGTTTAAGTGCAGTGATTCAACTAATGATGTAGAGATAAACGAATGTGATGCGCCCGAATCGAATAAGGTACGGACAGGATGATCAAACAGAAAAACTAAGCTTTCAACAGAAATGGTTCTACCTTGTTCTTGCAGCGGTGGGATCGCGAGAGCCTGAACTTGTCCCCTAGCCTACCCTGGTGCCATAAGAGCCTGCACCTGTCCTCCCGAGGTAGCTCCTGCCCTCTGCCCCTTCTTTGGGCAGTCCTTCACTAAATGTCCCGCATCGCCACAATGAAAACAACCTGTCTTCTTTTTCTTTCGGCAATCCTTGCTGAGATTGCCTGGGGTTCCACAGTTAAAGCACTTCTTCTTTCCCTTGCCATTATTGTCTTTTCCACCCTTCTTGTTTTGCTGTTGTGGTTTCTTCTGATCCCTCTTCTTCTCGGGTGCCTTATCAGCTTTAGCGCTTTTCTCCTCATGCATGAGCGCCATTTCTACTAACTTCTCAAAGGTGGCCCCCATCGGGATGTGGGTCATAGCCAACCCTTGCAATGGTTCATTCAAGCCATTCACGAACCTTAGAGCCTTCTTCTCCGGCGTGTTTACTAAGTCCAAGCCAAACCTTGTTAACTGATTAAATTTATTGACATATTCTTTCACTGATGAGCTTCCTTGCTTCAATGTCAAGAACCTTTCCATATATAGATTTTCTTCTGCCCTTGAGAGAAACTTCGCCTCAAACCTACGTCTGAAATCCGCCCATGAGTCAACAGGACGCTCCCCATTAGTGACCTCCCACCAAAATGAGGCCTCTCCCTTCATCAACCAAGATGCTAATCGAACTCTCCTCCCTTCTTCTACTTCAAAGATTTCTAGCAATTCTTCCACCTCCTTAAGCCAATCTCTAGCTTCCACAAACAATTCTGACCCTTGAAATGGTTTTCCACCCATAGCCTTGAATTCCTTGCACGTCTTTGCAAAAGTATCTACGCGAGGAGGAGGAGGAGGAACGGGTGCAACTGGTGGTGGAGGAACATTGGCTGGACCTGCAGCGGCCCTAGCCTCTAATAACCTCCTATACCATCATGGTATCGTTACACCGTCGGGTAGATTAAGATCTTCAGCCATGCTGAAACGAAAAAGGAAAGATTCAGAATGGAGAATTCGAAAGATAAAGATATGGGCTATTGGGGATTATGTTTTTTTCTTAAAAACTTTTCTCTTTAAATTTCTCATTAAAACATGTTTTTGAAAGCACTTCTTCCAAAAATAACTATTTTTCTAAAGTATTTTTATCTGTTCTGGTAACCTTAAGCTCTGATACCACGTGTAACACCCCACGTCCATTAATGTCACTCACGAAGGGAATGCATTAACTTCCATGGAGGTTATAAGTGAATATAGAACAGAAAAATTACAACAAGACAGATAGTAAATAGTACTTGGAAATCTAAAACTTCATTTTATTACAGCGGAAATTAAACATGTTTGTTACATCATAAAATCATTGATCATAACCAAGTACAATATCCATCTTCATAAAAACAAAATACATAATCCCATTACATAAATAGCCATTAAAAAGATAACAAGCTGGACTTCACTTCAACGGTCCAAGCTTTCCAAAGAGAAATGAAGCAATTCAATCAAACTCCACTAGAGTTGGGCCCAACCTGAGGACCTGGAGGGGGAAAAAGGATAGAAATAGAGGGGGTCAGACATAAAGTCTGGCAAGTATGATAATTCTAACAATACTATTATCAAAATAACTAGACTAAGGCATAAGCTGGAAGACAAGTAAATGTCTATGAACTCTTAGGAAGATAAAGATAGCGTTTAAGATAACGTTAAAGATAACGGTAAAGGCACACCTAATTACTAACGAATGATTACTACACTGCACCGCACATTACTACACTGCACCACACCAGTCACCCTATTGTTTGATCCCACTTGCTTCACACAGAAACTTTATAAATAGTCTTACGTACCCCTAGCTGACTACATAAGTGTCGTCTGCCCCTATCTCCACTAGGTGTACCCCACTACCCACTTTCGATCGGCTCCCTACTTGTAGATACTCGTGCTGGCCCCACAGTGGGGTGTATCACTCCCCTAAAGTGGCAACCCGATACAACTTGAGAATGCACGGCTAATACCTACACGATGCAACAACGTCTTACCTACCAGCCCGGGTTCACACACGCATATGAAACCCGTTGGACTTGCGTTGCCACCGCTCTGCGTTTTGGCCTCTTACAGTCGAACCCAGCTTGCGTGTCCCGTCCTCGACTTGGGTCGAGCCCACAAAGATACGTTTGGGATACTGGTCGAAATAGGCCCCCACAAGCTACCCACCTAAGCTTCTCACTAGTATATCCCACTTAACCCTCTTAGTCATGTTCATTTACATGTATGTTTGGTTAAGTCTTACTAATCGTATTTCACATGCCACTAAGGGCACCCCCTAGAATCCTCATGCCACCCAAGGCACCTACTTAACCCCCATGTCCCACCTTACAGGTTTATCTGGTTAAGTATTTCTTAATTCATTCAGGCCATAACCTCATAAAGACCTCTCACATTAGACTGGCATTTATGGCAGCTGGATTTGTCGGGAGGGTCCGGGCAGTCTTACACCATAAAAGAGTCTAACCTCGTGTCTTTACAACTGTTATGCTTTAGTTTAGGCCTAGGACCTCTCACATTGGGCTGACATTTGTGACCACTGGATTTGCCGGGCGGGTCCGGGCAGGTTTACGTCACAAACGAGTCCAACCTCGTGTCCTAAGCATTGGTTAACACTTAAAATCTTTTACCCCAGTTTTAATAATTCCCTATTCAAATTATTAATTAAGTCAACTTTTAATGATGTCCATAATTGACTCAATTATGGCCATCCACTTATGGCATGCAAAATCATATAAATTGCACCCCAACTTTTTAATATTAAATCCTTAATATTACCCCTACCCCACGTTTATACGTTCGCTTATTCAACGCATAATATAGGCTAGACTTGTATAGTCTAACACCTAGCACAAAGATAAATTATCACAACATATAGACAGTTAAAATAAATCTAATCATAATAGGGGTGAAACTTGCATAAACTACACATGTTAAGGATCAAAAGGTGTCAACTTGTTAAAAGTCTTAATTTACATGATATGATCATAGCCCAAATCTATACATAAACTTGCATATGGGGTTTTTAGGCAACATAATGATGGTGTGAACTAGCATAGGATATCACATATGTCATAGCATAATTCTAGATGTCATAATAGATGTCTTGTCATATGTTCATAACTTTTCTAATCAATCTAACTTGCATATGTGACTTGTCATATAGATCAACATAACCCAAACATGATGATTTAATTAATATGAACTAACTAGCATAGATGGTATCATCATGGCCTTTTTAACATGCATGATTCATCACAACTTAGCATAGAAACTTTCAACATACATAACATCATCATACCATGATTTACAACATATAAGATATCATCATCACATAACATTGGATTTACAATATACATGATAGCAAAAGGGGTTTACAACAACATATATGATAATTCACATCATCTACTCATAATCCGTTCATAACTCAACCTAATTAAAATGATAATAATCTTGTTAAGATCATCATACTCACAATTTAGAGAAGAAAAGAGAGAGTTTTGCTTTGCTTTAGGGTTGAGAGAATTAGAATTGAATTTGCTTTTCTTCTTTCTTAGTTGGCGGCGGCTCCATTGATTTCCATGGCGGCGGTATGATGGTAACTATTCTATTTTAATTAGGTTTAGGGTTAGCATTAGAATGTATTTATAGGTGTAGGAAGTTATTTAGGACCATTAGATTAACCCTGAACCATGAGAACCAATCAAATGCAAAATCTGCATTTGAGCGAATCGGCCCACGGGTTGACAGCCAAACACCCTGGATTAACCCCTAGTCGACCCAGTAGGGCTCGCGTCGACCTCAAAAATGGCCCGGTTCGGTTATTTCCCCTCCCAATTCGTTGTTTTGAACATTTTCGCATATTTATTTATTTAATTTTTAATTTATATATATATATATATCAATATATATTTCTCTGCGCAACCCATTTCACTTAATTCTTTTCTAAAAATTAAGTATACTTTAATTTGTGAATTTTAATGTTATAAAATTATGGGGTGTTACAGTGTAGCACTTGTTTATTATATACGCGAGTTGCTCAGAAAGACCGGGTTTATCCCATTTTGAATAACTGAATTACCGATAAGAAGTCGATGATGAAGACGGTGGTTGAAAACCGGAGATCTTCACCTCGGTTGGATGATAACTGATGCCCTGATTGGGAGGCATCCCGAAATATGGATAATGAGTGGTGATCGTCCAGGCGTACGTGGATGTCGATGGGTATGCGAGGTATATAGTGCTTCCGGTTTCGTTCAGACCCAGAACGGACTTGTAAATGGACTGTGTGTCTGACATTGGAATTCATTCTGTGTGATTGATAGCCATCAGTTGCATAGTGTGTATTGCCTGTGTGGCATGCTAAGATGCAGTGATCAAGGCTTCTATTGAAAAGAAAAGTCTTGTGGTTGATGATCAAAGCACAGCCTGTGTGGCATAGCTTTGTGTATAACGTTGATTCGCGAGCCTCACACCCCGGTATGAACCAGAAATGGGAGAGGAGCTCAGGGAGGACATGCGTTTCTTTCTAGCTAGAGGTGGTGTCAGTGCTTAAATTGGCTGACATTTATACTATTTTTCACCTATGTGGTTGTTGCTGTTGCGAGGCGCCTCGGATATATCGGTCGATCCGGGACCGATGGAGTCATTCGTTGGTTCACTTATGCCCCAAAGGGCGGGGAAACGCAGTGTTCAGGAATTTTAATCCACATCGGTGGACCAGCCCTGTCGCTCTAAGGGTCACTCGAGCTCTGATCCTGAGGCTCGGGCTAGACAGTCTCGAATTCGGTAAGGACTATCTTTTGCCTTGGTTCATGATGGAAATCAAATTTCCAAATACGTGACTGTGCGGTTTTGATTGTATATATATATGGCGACATGATATATGGTACTCATGCCGTCTATGATTGATAGTTATGATTGAAATTGTTTTTGAAACATACAAACACTAGTAATAATATCAAATTCTTTTGTTTTATTCGTATCAAGCATATTTTGGCCATTATAAGGTAAAACTCTATCCTCCGGTTTGCGTTGCATTGTATGATGGGAACTGAGTCTTATAATGGCTTCATTTTTATAAAAAGCATTGTGATGTTTAAAAGAATTACTTATTTTAAAGCACTGGCAATCCAGTGGAGTAAACCCGTTCCGCAAAAGTGGCGTGGTCCTGTGATTGGCCATATTATAAAATGTGTTAAGAAGATTTATCATACCAGTCCCATGACTGACTCGTAGTTCGTTTCGCTTGCAAACTCGGGTGCCCCTCTTTCTACACGGGCAACCTTGTATTCAAGATTTAGCAGGCTCTTTCTGGATAGCTGGAGCTGAAGATGGATTCTATCATTTATCTCTTTTTATGCTGTTCAGCTCCTATTGTACATATTATGTTTGTTTTCCGCTGTAGACATTAATGTATAGCTGAACTGTATTTGTACTAAGTATGATCCTGTATACTGTGTAACTCTGATGATTATTGTTTATCCAGTGATTATTTTTTCATTATCTGGTGTATTTATTCATTTCTGTTCTGCTATTATCTGTTTATGTGTTATATTCCAAAGATTACCCTTGCCACCGTCAGCACGGGGTTTTGGGGTCGTCACAGTTATTTTTATAGATTTTATAATGGGAGGGAGATGGAGAATCGATCAAGGAAAAATATCGGCCATGGGTTGTTTGTGGCGCGGGATAATAGCAGGCATATGGCGAAGGCAGTCATGAGCAGGTGATTAGTGTTGTATATAACGTTGTTGTATATAATAATTATATGATTTTTGTTTGATGATAACAACCAAATATATATTATTATAAATGTGTTTGTTATTGTACTGTTTCATATATACATCACAAAATGGAATATAATATTTATATTTAAAAAGAATACTGCGGTACATGAATTTAAATATTCAAACAATATTTTATTTTACTATAATATTTTATTTCAACATTTCAATCAGTACAAATTTATAACTCCACTATTTTTACAATTTCACTGATATACAATTCGTATACATTCAGTTTTATACATTACTCCTCAATACAATTCACTTAGTCATTCACTATACAAATTCATTTGTACAAACATTCTGATTCACACTCATATGCAGTTACACTGCTTCATCTTCTGTCTTCACAGCTTTCAGTCAATCCAGTCATGCATACCTTTCATGAACAGAAACACACACAGTACACTGCAATAGAAATAAAATTGAAGTGCATGCAAATACAATTTTATTTTAGAATTTATTTGCCTTATAATTTCGGTGTGTTTCTCATCATTTTTCATGACTTGATCTGATATGTACATATACTACACATGCACGATACATGTATACACATACATGTATATGTATATACACATATTACTGTGCACGGGCACTATGGTCAGAATGGGGAAAATATATCGTATATGTTGTGTCAAGTAATGCTTGACAACATTTTCATGCGACAATCATCCATGAACACATAACAATGCATATCGTTAGGTATTGCGGAATGGATCGTTAAGGCAAAACAAATACTATAGGGGGGGTGAATAGTGTTTTTGAGAATTCAAACAAAATCTAAAATATATGGGATAAACTATATGAATCAAACACCATAGAAACAATCACAAATGCAGAATCAAACACAGATGCAAAATAAACAGTAATAAAAATGCAAAAAAGGAAAGAACACACCGGATTTTATACTGGTTCGGATTGCTCCTACGTCCAGTCCCACGCAACGCTGGATTGCGTAGAGTTTTATTACTATATCAATATTCAATTACAACCTCCTTAATTTCACGGCTACAATGGATACCACCGATTACCCATCCTTGATTTGACGCCTACATGGGATATTACTCGTCCTTGGTTTCATGACTACATGGGATACCACCGATTACCCGTCCTTGATTTCACGGCTACAAGGGATACCACCAATTACTTTACTCAACCCAAACAATTACAAACAGCTCTATAACTCTTCAATAACACATGATTGAAAGAGTAATGAGTAGAGAGTGTAGAAAGAAGAATATTGGTGAAAACAGAACTGAATTCGGCAGAGTATAGGTGTAGAAATCATAAAAATGATAGAGAAAAATGGTGTAATGAAAGAAAGTGATCATAGAGAAGAAGAGAAGATTAAAAATTCAAATTCAATCCCATTTTATAGCGTGTAAAAGGTTGCAATGCTTCAAAACCATCACAATTAGTGAAAAGACACTTCCTCTCAAATTTAAATTTCTAACAGTTTTATGTTGACATAAAAATAAGTATATGTCGACATATCTATCATATTTTTCTTTTTTTAACTATTTTTTAAAGTATTTAAATCAACATTTAAATTTTGGAAATTCCTGAAACAAAACTAGTTGTTAAAACAATATTTTTCAAGTATAAAAACATAAGAAAATATTATTTAAACATATGATTAAATACTTAATATATATGTGACGTGAAAACTATATATAATATAATTATAAACATATATAATATAATTATAAACATATATATAGGAATTTATAAAGAAATATTTATAAACTATATATATATATAAACAAAAGGTTATATGAATAATCAAATATAAACTTGAAATATAATTAATAAAACTATAAAAATAAGAATACTTATAAATTAGGAAATATATTCGAAATCATAAGTTTGAAATACTTTAATCAAGTCTTAATAATATAAATAAATATTCTAAAGTGTAAAATCATGTGAAATTATATACATACTTATAAAGTTATAAGGTTTAAAACTATAAAACTATAAATTATATAAACTTATATAAACTTATATAATATAATTAAAACATTAAACTTATATTTTTGAAATCATAAGTAAAATAATTTAGAATTTGAAATTTGAAAATTTGAATTTTGAAATTTGAAAATTTGAAAAAGAGAATTTGAAATTTGGAAAACAGAATTTGAACCTGTAGTGCTATTTAAAGTCTTACATAAACTAGACTCTGTTACTATATTTATCTTGAGTCTTGAACTCTTGAAATCTTGATTAATCACGAGTCTTGAATCTCTTGAAACTCCAAAACTGTACAGTCTTCAGTACTTAAGTCCTGTATACAAATCCTACATTATATCTCTATATATTCTAGATAGAGATGTTAGTACATATTTTATAATCAATGATAATTGAAATAAGGTTGTTGTCATCAAAACTCCATTCTCCAACAATCTCCTCCTTTTTGATGATGGCAACCTTAGTTTATAAAATATCATACCTGTTCATACCTGAAGATGATGATCCTTCTAATACTCCCCTTGACTATATGAATCCTATAAACTATGTCTATATTTTATAATTTCTCCCCCTTTGGCATTATTAAAAAGAAACTCTAAAACTACTCCCCTTAAATCTTATAACTATCTAAGTAATTCCTATACTAAAGTAAAGTACTCCGCCTGAATTCTAAATCTATCTATACCTTATAAAATACTCCCCATAAATTTATGCCTATATAATATCCTAATTCTATATATAATGTCCCCTAAATATATAATTTTATATAAATTTCTATAATTCCCCCTAAATCTATGACCACACTAGTCTAATAACCTTAATAGAAGGAAAAACTAAGTAAACCAATCAATCAGAACAAGCAAACAAACAACTAATTCAAACAGACAACCAATTCAAACAAACAAGCATTCAAACAAACAAATTCAAACAAACAATCATTTCAAACAAGCAATTCAAGCAATTCAAACAATCAAATTAAATAATTAAATCAACCAAAGTATTCTAGAACTTTCAACTAATCCTTAGAAAATCTAAAATTCCCCCTTAATTTGATACAAGACTAAACCTATCCTATATTCTAATTCCCTTTAAACTATAATAAGACTTTGATCTAAACTAAGAAATAACTCTAATATGATATCCTTAAAATTATGATATAAGCAAAGCAATTTAATCCAAACAATCAATCAATTCAAACATAAAACCAAACATTTCTTGTACTTCTATTTATCCTAAAACTTATAAAGCTCCTATCAACCACTAATAAAATTTAACCATGTCAAGTAAGTCAATCAAGTTATTCAAGTCAAACAAATTAAACAAACCAAACAAGTCAATTAATTCAATCAATTTAATCAAGCCAAATAAGTCATTCAAATTAATCAAGACAAAGTAAATATGTTATGTATTTGATTAATAATCCTATATTTCTAATTAGCTAAAAACATTTCATACTATATACTTGTTATGTGTGTAGTTAAAGTTAACAAGTAATGTGTTAGTTATAATACAGTATGTCATATGCAAATTTATATGAAGTGATATACTGAATGAAATGCACCTTGTGATGTGAACGATTTTAATTTGAGATGTACTGTAATGATGTATATTATGAAATAAGATGTGTAATGATATAATGGTAATAATATATAGAATGATTTGATGATGATATGTATTTCTGTAAAAGATACTTAAAGTAATATCTAACTATTATGCATATAATAAATTATTTGAATCAAACAAGGATAATATATATTAATTTCTAGACTTTAGTTAATGATACTTATGAAAGAGATTGAAAGGATATTAAAGATAAAAGTATTATGTTATTCATAATATATAATAAAATATTTAAAATAATTCTGTGAGAAATGTGGAGTTAAATAATCTTAATAGGGTGCTTCTTTAATATAGTAAAAATTGAAGATCTTTTTGAGGAGAATATAGAATTGTATCATATAAAGTAAACATATAGTCATAATTGTATATTTTTTTTTTAAATATTTAAAATTTAATTTATTATGAAATATAAATCAATCTTTTGATACAAATCAATTTTAAATTTAAACTTTTAGAAATCAAAATATATTAATTTGTTAAGGAACCATTTATATATTCAAACTTTAGAAAGAAATCTATAGTCATAACAAAATTATGAAATCTGGATATATATTAAACTATAAAACTATAATTTCTTGCATTTAAGACATAAAATCATATATATATATATATATATATATATATATTATTTTTATACCAAAATACTAGGTTGAATATTTAAGCTTTTATAAATCTTAGTAAGAAATCAAAATAAGTATATAAGTTATAAATAATATTTGTGATAATGTAACCCAAATTTGTTTTGAAATCATATGAATAATATATAAGTTAAACTATGCATGTTTAAACTATATAAAAGATGAATAAATTTATATTTTATAACAATATCAAAAAGTTATATAAACTTTGTATATCATATTAAAATGTTTATATAATTTTATTAATTTATATACTTTTAATATATATATATATATATATATATATATATGGAAACAAGGTATAAGAAAATAAATAGACAAATAAAGTTAATAACTAGAATTAGAATTGACATTTTCTTATTTAAAGGATGGAGGGAAGTTTGAAAATTCAAATTTGAATTTATTGGAACATATGTCAACATACATGTATAATTTCAAAGGACATATGGTTTTGTGACTCTTGGTTTTAAATTATCGATTTATTTTTCAGGTTTAACTATTTCCTAAAATAATATTAATCCTAACAAACATTCAAAATTTTGTTATTATATTTATTATTATTGTATGACCCATATTTTTTGCGATATATAATTAATCTATTTAATTATATAAATAGTAATTAGGAGAACTAAATGGTCGTTAAAATAAATTATAAGGAATATTTAATTAAAATAATAATTAAATAATATATTATAATCCTGAAATAATCAGAACAAAGTTGAATTTACCATATTGTGTGAATTTGATAAGTATAAGAGATCTGGTTGAGTTTAGATTCGAAATATAATAACGTATATATTGAATCGACGACGTTATAACGTATAATTATATTATAATTATAATCGAGCTCGAAATGGCGGTGTAGTTCGTAAATTGGCAATTCGAAATTTAAGCGAATATAAAGAAGCTGTTTTAATTCGGATTTCTGTGAAACAAGAAACGCTAGGAGCTGGTGAAGTATACTTTTCTGATGGAAGAGAAAAATCGGGATTTCGTCGTGCAGATTTTGATTTGTGTCCAAATCAAATTTTAAAATAGTCGCTATAGAATCGTTTATCGACAGTAACGGTTTATTCGATATAACTAGATATCGGGTTTGAATTTAGACAAGGTTCTTTTGAGACATAACGATAAATTAATTTTTAGAATTTTATGGTAATTTTTAATTAATTAAATAAGCAACTTTTTATCTGGAGTATTTTGCACCCTGTAATCAACATTTTGGGGTTTCACAAAATGAGTTGAACTACCGATATTATTATATTTTTGTGATCGTGGCACCTTACTGAATACCATGGTATCTTTATTTCTGTTCGTAGCATTACGTAAGTATACAAATTTATAAATTAGATAATGACTTCAATGATTTTTCTAAAAAAATTCTACCAAAATATCCTAGCTAATTACAAGGTCAAAAAGGAAGCCACGTGATTGTCTTTTCAGCCAAAATATTTATCAAAAACGTGGATGGTTACCATCCTCTTAATCAAAATGAAAACACACTATATAATAACCTTAACTTCCTAACCTAATTCTAACTTTTTTGGTCAACCGATTTGTGGTCGTCATTCTTTTCTTCCTCTCAGATAAAAACGAGAGCTGTAGAAAATCATAGTAATTCAAAAACTTGGTGAAATCGAATCCTGTGTGATTCTTTAGCCTCCATGAAGTTCGAACTTCAATCCGGTATCAACTAGAAGGGATTCGGCGCATTTCTTATGTGTTGTGTTTTTTTTATGGTGACCTAGGGCTAAGTTTATCAGGAGAATTAAGGCGAGATTTGAGAAACGGAGTTTAAGAATACATTTTTGGTAGAAAAGAGCATCTCGTCTAAATAGTTTCGGTGATTTCGAACATATTTATGTCGATCGAAATATGTGGAGGCTCGAAGAGCTCTTGTTGGGGCGCTGGTAGTAGGATGATTCGAGTTCAACATTTGGGGAATTGGCGAGAAAATAGTGCGGGTTTCAGTTGTAAAACGGGAAAGAGCTTCGGTGAATACTGCGTTGATGAAATGACCCGAACTTCCCCGGTGAGGAAAGCACGGATTGAATTGAGGACAAGACAAATCAGAACGCAAACAAAAGAACATTTCATTATTTATTACAACAATTCCATCAGAATACAAGAATATACATAGTATGAATAAATATTACACATGCGATGAATATCAGAGATTACAATAAATTACATAGCAGCGGAAAAATAATACAAAACACAATTGAAAGCAATACACGGATACAGAGTTTTCCGAGCATCGTTCCAGTTGTAAATCATGATCCTGTGAATATAAATCTGCAAAACCAAAACTACTAGCTGCCCGTGCGGAAAATAAGGGCACCCAGAGTTTAGGTTAAAACAATGAACTCCAGGTCAGTCATGTGACTGGTGTGAGAACTAAAACAGTTATTTAAAACTTTACTTTAAAAGAGAGCAATTCAAGGGACCACGCCGTATAACACGGAACGGGTTTCCTCCCAAGAATACCAGTGCTTAGAATAAACAACGCAATGCTTTTTCGAAAAATGAAGCTATTATAAGACCCAGGTCCCATTACACAATGCAACGCAAGCCGGAGGATAGGGTTTTCCCTTAAAATAGCCAAACATGCTTGGTACGTTTAAAACAAATCATTTGATACTATTATAGTATAAAGTGTCAAAACAACTTCAATCATAAATATCAATCATAGATGGCATAGTATCCCATGCTACTATGTCGCCATACTACGCTCTACAAATAAAACTGAAATATCTCGTATTGGAAATTGGATTTTCGTCATGATTCGAGGCAAGGGGCAAGCTCCTCTCCGCTTCGAGACACTCTAGCAAATGCCTCAGGACTACACACTCTGGGTAACCCTTGGATGCTTCAGGGCCGGTCCTCCCTTACTTTGAGGATTAATTATTCCTGAATACACGTTTCCTGGTCGTAATAGACCTATATCCGAGGCGCCTCGCATTCCAACAACCACATAGGTAAAAATAATATAAATGTCAGCCAGTTTAAGCACTGACACTACCTCTAGCTAGAAAGAAACGCCGTGCTCTCCCTGTAGTCCCTATCCCGTTTTTGATTCATATCGAGGTGTGAGGCTTACGAATCCACGCTATACACAAAGCTATGCCGCGTAGGCCGTGCTTTGATCATCAACCACAAGATTTTGCTTTTCAACAGAAGCCTTGATCAATTGCCACTTAGGTGTGCCACACAGGCAATTCATACCATGCGACTGATGTCCATCGATATACAACCTCTGAGCTCGTACGTCTCAGAGAAGGGCGCTAAGCAAGAGAATAAATTCTCCGCCGCCAAACAGATGTATATTTAATAGAGATCAATCAATATAGAATAAAATCCAATGTCAGACACACAATCCATTTACAAGTTCGTTATGGGTCTGAACGAAACCGAAGGCACTTTCCTCGCATATCCATCGATCTCCAAGTACGTCTGGACGATCACCAACTGATTCCCTCCTCTTGGGTGTACAGACTAATCAAGATCATCAGTAATCACCCAAACGATGTGAAGACTTCCGGTTTTCAACCACCGTCTTCATCTTCGACTTATCGCCGAATCGGTTATTCAAAATGGGTATAAACCCGGCCTTTCTGAATAACCCACGTATATAATAGACAAGTGTCATACAAACACAACATACGCCTCATTCCAATTCATCAGTCACTAACCGTAAATTAGCAAGAGAACAATTCCCCAAATATTAACCCCGAAGGCCGAAACCAACATCAGATCCATACCCAGGAAACCATCCTTCTTAGCTAACCTACAATTAGTTTCAAAATTTCACATTCTTAGGGAAAGGTTCCCATTAATTTTATCAAAGATAAATTCTTCTAAATTTATTCTTTAATCTTCCTTTAGATATCATTTCAAACCATGTTAAGGTTTTCCAAACTAGTCGGATTAGCGAACTACACCGAAGTAATTATTTATTTTAATTCCCAATCCCAACCTATTTATCCCATGAAGCAAAACTGGTAATACTCCATATCTAACACCACGGTGTTATCGGTAAAATTAATTACCATTTCACGTTCAAATCTAATTAAAGATTTAACTATTTCTTTGGAGCAAAACTGGTGATACTCCATTCTCAATCTTTTCAATCTAATTAAAGATTCATTAAAACTCTAATTCAGTTTTAATCTGGAAAATCATTTCTTAATGATTATTCCAAGCTAAGAAATGAATCCTATCTTTAAATGGGTTAAAGAAGCAATGTCCTTTAAAACATGATTCACGATAAACCCAAAATCAATTTCAATTCAATTCCAATTAAATCTAAATAAAAAGATTTAATCTTTTCTCAACTGGGTTCAAGAACAGTGTTATTTAAGACACCATTCACGACAAATCCAAATCACATTTGATATTAAATACAAGGGTCTGAATAGAAAGTATATCGGCTTATATTCAACATCAAATTCTACGACCAAAAAATATCGTATTGGAAATAATGATATATATATATATCTTCCAAATTCCCTTAACCATATCTGTATAATCACGAAATCCAACATCAAAATATTCCGAAGATAATTTCGATTCAAATCCATTTCCACTTTATATATATTGGAAATTCTAGTTATTTTCAAAACCATTTCAAATTCAATTTATTTAATTCAAAATAAATTGATTTCAATTCTAGTTCAAAACTGGTTCATTTCGATAAAAATATATTTTTATCCTTTTAAATGTGGAATTATCGATATTTTTAATAATTTTACCGAGGCCCGTACAGTCGATTTCCAATAACGGTCGTCGAACTGCACTTACAGCGACCTTTTCCAAATTTGATTTGGACATAATTCCAAATCCAACCATTAGATTTCAAATTTCTAATATTCATTGGAAAGCTCTTTTCGATTCAAACCCAACGGTTCCGGTTTCAGGAGAATCCGATGGTCGGATCTCCCGTAATGTCAATTCGAAGTCAATGGTCGAAATTCGCGAACTGCCGCGGCGCGGCGCGTTCTATTCAGGCCATTTAATATATATATTATATATATTTCATCGATTTCCCTTTAAAACGAATTTTACAAATCGTTTTAAATTCGTTTTCGAAACAAATTCAACTTCATATTCAATTTTAAATCAAAATTGAATATTCCACATCATTGATATACAAATGATAATATTTTCAAAACGTTATATTTTGAAATCACTTCCTTTTCCATAATTATTATAAAAACGAATATAATCGATATAAATATCGTTCGTGTCAAAATAGCGCATCTCTAATCAACACGGCTTTATATATTTCAATAACTTCTTTATTCTATTCAACAAATGAATATTTATTCTATTCAACACATGAATCTATATTCCTATCAACACATGACTAATCTCAACACATGAGTACTGTCAACACATGACTATTTTTGTTATTTAATATATTTTATAAAATTATGATTTCTATCGTTTAATTCTTAATCGGACTCCAACACGGCTTTATATATTTCAATAACTTCTTTATTCTATTCAACAAATGAATATTTATTCTATTCAACACATGAATCTATATTCCTATCAACACATGACTAATCTCAACACATGAGTACTGTCAACACATGACTATTTTTGTTATTTAATATATTTTATAAAATTATGATTTCTATCGTTTAATTCTTAATCAGACTCCAACCGTAAATTAGTAAGAGAACGATTCCCTAAGTATTAACCCCGAAGGCCAAAACCAACATCAGATCAATACCCAGGAGACCACTCATCTTATCTATTTTCCTGTTAGTTTCTAATTTTATATTTGATAAAGATGTAAATTTTGTTGTTAAAATATTTCGTTCAACATATGAATTGATATTTCCTCCAACACATGACTATTCTCAACACATGAGTACTGTCAACACATGACTATTTTATTTTTTAATATTCTTTATTTTCCCAATTGGAATGAGACCCAATCAATTACCATATAATGTTAATTATATGGATTCCATACAACAAATGTATATAATAGCAACGATAAATAATCAACCATTATCCAAAGTGCACTACACAACTGCATAAACATTAAATATAAATAATTAACGCTTACACAGTCTGTCGACCAATCGATCGACATAAGACTAAATAATTGGAATTAGTGTACGCCAAATATCATCCTAACGCCCATGTGGGGTTTCAATCCACAAACACTGAATATTATTTGTGCAGTTGCGCGATGTGTAAAATTTATCGTCCCAATCAATATCCTTCAAATAGGTGTACATAAACAAACCGTCAGGTTTGTAAATGAATATTTATTTATTCACATTCACGTTAAAAATTATATTTCTAACGATAAATTCTTCTATTTCAACACATGAATTTCTACTCAGTTCATTTATTCAATAAAATGATATTTTTATTTTTCTAACTTATTTTAGAAAATTTCGGCGGCATAACGGCACGATACTAGAAACGGGACAAGGCCTAGCCTTATCCCCGGTCTAATAATGGCCCACGCCATACACATACTAATTTAATCAATCCCGTTTCACATCCCAAACAAATTCAATCAAATTCATCAACCAAACAAATAAATCAATAACCAAACAACCAACTAAACAAACAAGCCGTCCATGGTCTGTGGACGACGGGTGTCGGGTGCTGCTAAGCACCGTCTGCATCCTAGTATATATTTATAACTAGAAAACAAGATTTAAAGTAAGGAGTTCTCACCGACTAGCTAAACCAAACGCCACGACTCTTCTTTGTAGAAATCTTCGTCGTGCTCTCCTTTTGTCACTTTCATTGTCCGTAGCCACTACATAGATAAAAATCACATTTTTACATTGCCATTCAAACGATAAAAATTATATTTTTACTTTGATACATATATGATAAAAATCACAATTTTATATCGTCGCTTCATATGTAAAAATCGTATTTTTATCCTATCGCTATAAATATAAAGATCAAATTTTCACTTCATTACATATATAAAAATCATATTTTTATTATCTCTATAATATAAAAATCATATTTTTTATTATCTCTATAATGTAAAAATCATATTTTTATTAACTTCACATGTAAAAATCCATAGAAACTTTAAAACGGAGAAAACTCACATATTTTCTATCGCCCGGATTTGCTGTTCTGGTTCCAGAATTTGCAAACGATTTTCAATCTTCACACCATCATTTATTCTAGCTTAAACGCGCCATTCCGGACAACTTTCGCCTAGTGGTCTTCCTGCCGAAAATGTGCCATTTCGCCGGAAATCGCGAAAAGACAGCATTTTGACAGTGTTTGAACAGCAGACTTTGGTCGCGTTTTCCCGACAACTCCGCAATGCAAAATGAGACTATCATATACCAAATCGAAAAGAAAATCGTGCTCTTCAACTTTGGTCTTGAGGAACTTTGGCTAGAAACGCACGATTTGGGAGTTATTCGCGAAATAGTGACAGGGTGTTTTGTGCAAAACGGGAAATTAGTGAAAAATGTGATTTTTGAGGAGGAGGGGCCCACGGCCGGAGTTGGGTGGCCATAGGGGGGCGCCGGACCTGATTGGAGGTGGGGAGGTGGCTAAGGGGCGGCGGTGGTGGTGGCGGCTCCTAGGGTTTAGGTTTGTGAAGGGAGAGAGAGAAAGAGAAGAGGAGAGAGAAGAGGAGGAGGGTGGCCGGAGGGAGGCGGCGGTGCTGGTGGAGGCCGGCGGTGGCTGAGGTAGGGGCGGCAGCGACGAGGAGGGCGGAGGTGCCCATTAAAGAGGAAAATGAAAAAAGGAGGAAGGAGGAAATTATGAAGGAATTGGAGGAAAAGTGATTATATGCTCGTTTCTCGCCTATCGTCCGAACGCCGACGATATCCAATTACCGCGGATTTCGGACACGACATAGTAAACGTGAAGACGAGTCCAACAAAACAAGTTTCGTCGAATTCCGAGTTCGTTTGACCGTCCTTTGAAATTCTCAAAAATGCTCAGACAAGCTCTAAAAATGCTATTTTGGCGCATCATTTCTTCTTGCACGCTCACATGATAACTCCAAAAATCAAGCCCTCTTGGATTTAACCATTATTAGATGATACGAATCTAGAAAAAAAACGAAATCGAATTCTGAGGTCGTATCAATAATATTCCTTTGTAAAATGACTGTCTGTTTTAGCTCGCACAGCCACATACTAACTTCGTTCGACGCGCCCTTTGGAACTCAACAATGATTTGTTGTTATGAATCCATAAAAATTTATCTCGTCGAATTCTGAGCTCATATGCAAAATTTCACTTTTTAAGGGCTATGTATTGCTAACCGAAAATCCCAGCCAATTGCCACTATTCCGGATATCAGAATATATCGAAGCTTATACTTTTCGGAGTTCTAAACAGCATTTTGAACTCAATGGAAGTGGTTTCGAGTCCAAATTCATCTGTATGCAAAATATGACTTTTTTGGGTTATATATAATTTCCATAGCGACTATTCTGAATTTTCAACTGGGCATAATTTTTGATTCCCACTGTGAAATTTTGATTTTTCGGATTCTTTGGAAAGATATTCTCAATTAGATTCTAATATTTTTGGTTTCGCCAAAATCCGTTTTATTTTGCACCCGGTAAATTCGTTTGATCTTTGAAATCGAAATATCGAACAACCGCGCCATTTTCAATTCCTTTTATATTTAAAATAAAATATTTATATTCTAACGACGATCTATATAAATATATACGTTCTAATCTATTCAAAATAAATTTCTCGTCGATATTATTTAAAATAATTCATTTTAAATAATCAAAATTCATCAAAATTGCTAAAATAAAAATTTTAAATTGGTTCAGATTTTTCGGGTTATTACAATCTCCCCCGCTTAAAACTTTTCGTCCCCGTAAAGGAACGAAGCCGAAAGTTGTTACACAAATCAACTCAACTTCCCGTATTTTCATTACGGCTTAAGTTCTTCAACTTTTCAGTTTCTAAGAACTTTTCAGATTCTTCAAAAATTTGGCTAACACCCTAAATTTACAAAAAAATTCGCCATAACCTCCCCTGCACCGGGGACTTCGGGATATTTCCATTAGCCTCCCATGGCCCTTATCAATCCAAAAAGAAAAAGAAACAGCCAAGCGGCTAGCCAATCAGCTCATAAAATCATCCAAACCCAAAGAAATAAAATAAATATGTACCTATTTGTCGGGCAAACAATTTTATTCTTCTGCTCTAGCATCCTTGCTATGACCTGTTCAATGTAAGTACATGTATATGCATGCATTTGTAATCATTTTTCAATACAGTTCAATATTCGGTTCAATTAGGCCAAATTGTTAAAAATATCAAACAAATAAACAAACAACACAACCATCAATCAATTAGCGAATTAACGTTTCAAATTCATAATTTTGATACATATAAAGAAAATCATGTTTCTGATGCCAAATCACAACAATAAACCTATCTAGTTTTGGTTCTCACACCAGTCTAATGGAAATATATAGAAATCCCACTTTCGAAACTCGAACATAAATACTGATGATGTGGCCACATCATCAGAATTACCCCCGGGTGTGTAGAATGTGATTCTATATCTATCCAGTATATTAAAACTTCGAATATACGTTCATGACGCGTATATGCAAAATCTTTATATACTCGATTGTCCAAATTCAATATAAATAAAACATTCAAATACGTATAAAATGGTTTAAATTTTCAAAACAAAATTAATTTCATTTGAAAAAAATATACTCTTCACACTAGTTCTAGGATACTACTGATCCTATCTCTAACGAGTCATTCTCATTGGATATTACTAATCCAATATCTGATGAATTCTTTCGTATGGTTCTAATGTGTCTTGTTCTCGAGCTTTGCAAACCAAAGCTCTGATACCAAATGAAACGACCCGAACTTCCCCGGTAAGGAAAGAACGGATTGAATTGAGGACAAGACAAATCAGAACGCAAACAAAAGAACATTTCATTGTTTATTACAACAATTCCATCAGAATACAAGAATATACAGAGTATGAATAAATATTTCACATGCGATGAATATCAGAGATTACAATAAATTACATAGCAGCGGAAAAATAATACAAAACACAATTGAAAGCAATACACTGATACAGAGCTTTCCGAGCATCGTTCCAGCTGTAAATCAGGATCCTATGAATATAAATCTACAAAACCAAAACTACTAGCTGCTCGTTGGGAAAATAAGGGCACCCAGAGTTTAGGTTACAACAATAAACTCCAGGTCAGTCATGTGACTGGTGTGAGAACTAAAACAGTTATTTAAAACTTTACTTTAAAAGAGAGCAATTCAAGGGACCACGCCGTATAACACGGAACGGGTTTCCTCCCAAGAATACCAGTGCTTAGAATAATAAACGCAATGCTTTTTCGAAAAATGAAGCTATTATAAGACCCATGTCCCATCACACAATGCAAAGCAAGCCGGAGGATAGGGTTTTCCCTTATAATAACCAAACATGCTTGGTACGTTTAAAACAAATCATTTGATACTATTATAGTATAAAGTGTCAAAACAACATCAATCATAAATATCAATCATAGACGGCATAGTATCCCATGCTACTATGTCGCCATACTAGGCTCTACAAATAAAACCGAAATATCTCGTATTGGAAATTGGATTTCTGTCATGAGTCGAGATAAAGGGCAAGCTCCTCTCCGCTTCGAGACACTCTAGCAAATGCCTCAGGACTACACACTCTGGGTAACCCTTGAATGCTTCAGGGCCGGTCCTCCCTTACGTTTGAGGATTAATGTAACGACAAGGAATTTCACTCGATCCGAATCGATCGTTAAACCGACTAAGACCGTTCGAAAACCCCTGATCGTTTGAGAACATGACACATCGGAACGCAGACGGAAGAAGATTTCATTGTTATTACAACAAGTCCATCAGATAAAAGAATATACAAAGTATAAATGAATAAAATACATTTGATAAATATTAGAGATTACAATAAATTACATAGCAGCGGAAAAATATACAAAACACAACTGAAAGTGATACACGGATACAGAGCTTTCCGAGCATCGTTCCAGCTGTAAATCAGGACCCTGTGAATATAAATCTGCAAAACCAAAACTACTAGCTGCCCGTGTGGAAAATAGGGGCACCCAGAGTTTAGGTTAAAACAATAAACTCCAGGTCAGTCATGTGACTGGTGTGAGAACTAAAACAGTTATTAATCTTGGTTTTAAAGTTCGGTAAATCAAGGGACCACGCCGTATGACACGGAACGGTTTTCCTCCCAAGAATACCAGTGCATAAAACAAACAGCGCAATGCTAAATAAAGAAAAATGAAGCTGTTATAAGACCCAGGTCCCATCACACAATGCAACACAAGCCGGAGGATAGGGTTTTTACCTTATAACAGCCAAAGCATGCTTGATACGTTTAAAACACATTATTTGATACTATTATAAGTGTATAGTGTCAAAACAATTCAAATCATAAATATCAATCAAAGGCGGCATGGGTACCATCTATCATGTAGCCATACTAGTTCTACAATTAAAACCGCAATATCACGTATTGGAAATTGGATTCCATCATGAGTCGAGGCAAGGGGCAAGCTCCTCTCCGCGTTCGAGACACTCTAGCAAATGTCTCAGGACCCCACTATGATCCTTGGATCTTCAGGGCCGGTTCTCTCTTACTTTTGAGGATTGGCAATTCCTGAGCACACGTTTCCCGGTCCTAACACACCTATATCCGAGGCGCCTCGTATCCAACAACCACACAGGTGAAAAGTATATAAATGTCAGCCAGTTTAAGCACTGACACCACCCATAGCTAGAAAGAAACGTCGTGCTCTCCCTGTAGTCACTATCCCGTTTTTGACTCATACCGAGGTGTCAGGCTCGCGAATTCACGCTATACACAAAGCTGTGCCACACATGCCGTGCTTTGATCATCAACCACAAGACTTTGCTTTTCAACAGAAGCCTTGATCAATTGCCACTTATGCGTGCCACACTGGCAATTCACTCCATGCGACTGATGTCCATCGATATACAACCTCTGAGCTCGTACGTCTCAGAGAAGGGCGTTAAGCAAGAGAATAAATTCTCCGCCGCCAAACAGATGTAAATTTAATAGAGATCAATCAACACAGAATAAAATCCAATATCAGACACACAATCCATTTACAAGTTCGATCTGGGTCTGAACGAAACCGGAGGCACTTTCCTCGCATATCCATCCATCTCCAAGTACGTCTGGACGATCACCAACTGTTTCCCTCATCTTGGGTGTACAACCCAGTCGAGATCATCAGTAATCGCCCAAACGATGTGAAGACTTCCAGTCTTCAATCACCGTCTTCATCTTCGACATCTCGTCGAATCGGTTATTCAGAATGGGTATAAACCCGGCCTTTCTGAATAACCCACGTATATAATAAACAAATGTTATACAAACACAACGAACGCCTCATTCCAATTCAGAATATTCTTTTATTCACAAAATCACATTCTTAGGGAAATGTTCCCATTAATATTATCCAAGATAAATTCTTCTAAATTTTTTCTTTAATCCTCCTTTGGATATCATTTCAAACTAGTCGAGATTAGCGAACCACACCGAAGTAATTATTTATTTTATTTCCCAATCCCAACCTATATATCCCATGGAGAAAAACTGGTAATACTCCATATCTAACACCTCAGTATTATCGGTAAAATTAATTACCATTTCACGTTCAAATCTAATTACAGATTTAACCATCGCTTTGGAGCAAAACTGGTGATACTCCACTCTCGATCACTTTTCAGATTTGATAATTTAATTTATCAATTCACATTTTAATCTAATTAAAGATTCATTAAAACTCCACTTAGTTTTAATCTTTTCAAAAATCAACATCCTTCCTTTAACTGGGTTAAAGAACCAATGTCATCTAAAACACGATTTCGATAAACCCAATTCACATTTGATATTAAATACAAGGCTCTGAATAGAAAATATATCGGCTTATATTCAATATCAAATTCTGAAACCAACAAATATCGTATTGGAAATAACGATATAAAATATATCTTTCAAATTCCCATAACAATATCTGTATAGTCACGAAATCCAACATCGAAATATTCCGAAGATAATTTCGATTCAACTCCAGTCCAATCCACGTATTGGGAATATTGATTATTTTTAAAATCACTTTCAAATTCAATTTATTTATTCCAAAAATAAATTGATTTTAATTCTAGTTCAAACTAGTTCATTTCGACAAAAATCTATTTTTATCCTTTCAAATGTGGAATCCTTCAGCCCAATTTTTCCCAAATCATTTCTTATGATTTTACACAAATTATTGATATTTTTAATAATTTTATCAAGGCCCGTACAGTCGATTTCCATAAACGGCTATCGAACTGCACTTACAGCTACCTTTTCTAAATTTGATTTGGACATAATTCCAAGCCCAACCGTTAGATTTCAAATTTCTAATATTCATTGGAAATCTCTTTTCGATACGAACCCAACGGTTCCGATTTTAGGAGAATCCGACGGTCGGATCTCCCGCAACGTCAATTCGAAGTTAATGGTCGAAATTCGTGAACTGCCGCGGCGCGACGCGTTCAATTCAGGCCATTATATATATAATATATAGATATTATATATATTTCGTCGATTTCCTTTTAAAACGAATTTTATAAATAGTTCTAAATTCGTTTCAAAAACAATTTCAACTTCATCTTCAATCTCAAATCGATTTGATTTCAATTCAATTCGAATTCATTTCAATTTTTATTTAATTCGAATTCAAATTCGTTTCAATTCAAATTCTAATTCGTTTTAATTCAATTTCAATTTAATTCAATTTGAATTCATTTCTATTTAATTCGAATTCAAATTCACTTTCTATTCAATTTGAATTCAAATTCACTTTCTATTCGATTCGAATTCATTTCAAATTGATTCAATAAAATTTCAATTTGAATTTTTAATCTAATTTAATTTGAATTTCATTTCAAAATATCAAATTTTGAAATCACTTTTCAATATTCATTATAAAACGAATAAAATCGATATAAATATCGTTCGCGTTAAAATAACGCATTTCTAATCAACACGGCTTTATATATTTCAATAAATTCGTTATTCTATTCAACAAATGAATATTTATTCTATTCAACACATGAATCTATATTTCTTTCAACACACGACTAATCTCAACACATGAGTACTGTCTACACATCACTATTTTTGTTATGTAAAATATTTTATAAAATTATGGTATCTATCGTTTGATTTTTAAATCAGACTCCACCGTGAAGTAGTTCTAATTTTAAATATGATGAAGATGTAAATTTTATTATTAAAATATTTTACTCAACACATGAATAGTTTCAACACATGAATTTTCTTTTATAATATTCATTATTTTCCCGATTGGAATGAGGCCCAATCAATCACCATATAATGTTAGTTATATGGATTCCATACAACACATGTATATAATAGCAATGATAAACAATCACTCGTCATCCAAAGTGCACCACACAACTGCATGAGCATCAAATATGAATAATTAACGCTTACACAGCCTGTCGACCAATCGATCGACATACAATTAAATAATTGGGATTAGTGTGCGCCAAATATCATCCCAACACCCGTGTGGGGTTTCAAATGAACAAACGCAGATTTTTATTTGTGCAGTTAGGCGATGTGTAAAATTTATCGACCCAATCAATATCAGTCAAATCAGTGTATATAAACAAATCGGCCGATTTGTTTATAAATATTTATTTATTCACTTTCACGTTAAAAAATATATTTTTAACGATAATTTATTTATTTCAACTATCCACATTTATTTTCGATTTCACATCAACATCACAGACAATTTTCACAACACATCAATCAAACAAACAAGCCATTCATGGTCTGTGGATGACGGGTGTCGAGTGCTACTAAGCACCGTCTGCATCCTAGTATATATATAACTAGAAAAAGAAATTTAGAGTGAGAAGTTCTGTAACGACCCAGAAAATCTGAACCAATTTAAAAATTTTAAATTGGCTAAAATAATGGATTTTAAATATTTAAAATAAATATTTTAAACAATGGCGATGAAAACTGAGTTGAATCGACATTTGAAAATGAATATAATTAAATATAATTATATATAGAATTGAAAATGGCGCGGTAGTACGATAATTCGATTTCAAACTTCAAATGAATATACCGGGTGCAAAACAATCCGGATTTTAGTGAGACCAAAAACATTAGTATCTAATTGATGATATCTTTCTAACGAATCTAACCAATCGAAATTTGATAGCGGGAATCAAAAGATATGTCCAGTAGAAAATTCTGAATAGTCGCTATGGAATTCAGGCCCTTAAAAATGGATATTTTGCAGATGACCTCGGATTTCGACGAAACCACTTTTGTTGGGTCCGTAGTGTCAAGTTATTGCTAGGTTTCAAATTTCATAATTTTTCGAATCAATGTGTGAGCGTGGCAAAAGAAAACGCGTTTGACCAGTTTTCGTTGATTTTAATCGACTGGAAATTGGCCATTTTTCAAACGGTCTCAGAATTCGACGAAACTAGTTTTGTTAGGACCGTATCGTTGATACGAAGCTAGAAAATATTTTTCTAGAATTTTTCTAGTTAGTATGTGACCCCGGTAATTTGAAATGTGCGTTTAAAATTCAATATAGTGATTTAAATGTAAATTCAAAAGGAAACTGATTGTAACGATCAAATCAGCTTGCGATACATATCCCATTGTGTTCGGAATGGGGGTAAAACGCTATGGACGACAGGCGGTAGGCCTCGTTTCGAGGTCATATGTAAAAGTCAACCTTTTGCGAAATTTAATAATTAAATAAAAAAAAAAAAAAAATAATACTTTCCCTCCCTCCCTCTTATCTTCTGCTTGCCCCCCCCCCCCCCCCGTTCGTTATAATTCATAACAGAAGGAAAAAAAAAAAAACCAAACCCTAAAACTATCGAATCGCCGCCGCCCCCATCCCGAAGCCACCCTCGAGAGCCCGCCTCCGACGAACTGCCGACCGCCACCCCGAGCCGCCGCCCTCATCGCGACACCACCCCCGAAGCCCCAAATCGCGCGAACTTCGACGAAGAGGAAGCCACCGCCGACCGCACCATTGCTCCGCCTCCTGCCGTCGCTTCTGGCCGTTATCCCCCCCCCCCTTCTTCGCAGGTAAATAGTTTTTATTTTTATTTTATTTTCATCTGAAAATTTCGTTTTTTAATAGATTTAAAAACTGTTGTTCTAAATTGATTTTTAAACTGAATTGATGTTTTATGTTTAAGTATTAAAACTGAAATTGTTTAAAGAATTTAAAAACTGTTTTATGTTTAAGTATTAAAACTGAAATTGTTTAAAGAATTTAAAAACTGTTTTATGTTTAAGTATTAAAACTGAAATTGTTTAAAGAAAAAAACTGTTTTATGTTTAAGTATTAAAACTGAAATTGTTTAAAGAATTTAAAAACTGTTTTATGTTTAAGTATTAAAACTGAAATTGTTTAAAGTAAAAAAAAAAAAAAAAAACTGTTTTATGTTATAAGATTAAAACTGATTTCTTTTAAAAGAATTTTAAAACCTGATTTTTAAAGTTATAAAAACTGAATTTTTAAAAGTATTCAAAACTGAATTTTTAAAAAAGTTAAAAACTGATTTTGTTTTAAAATAAAAACTGATTTAGTTTTAAAGGTAAAAGCTTTAGATAGGAAGAAAGGTTTGAACTTTCAAGCAAAAGCAAAAATCATATTTTTTTTATATATGAAAGCAAAAGCAAAAATCATATTTTTATATATGAAAGCAAAAGCAAAAATCATATTTTTATATGTTGAAAGTCAAAATAAAAATCATATTTTTTATATGTTGAAAGTCAAAATAAAAATCATATTTTTTTTTATGTTGAAAGTCAAAATAAAAATCATATTTTTATATATTGAATAGCGAAGTCAAAATTCGATTTTTATATATTGAATAGCATAGTAAAAATTCTATTTTTACATGTGTAGAGAATACGGGTGAAAGCAACAAAAGGCGAAGATTTCTATTAGGAAGAGTCGTGCAGTTGGATAGCTATTGGTGAGATTTCTGATTTTAAAAATATAAATATATGTGTGTGAATATGAAAGTGAATTGCTATATATAAATATATATATATATATACGCCCCTCGTCCACAAACCATGGACGATATTTATTGGTTGAAATTGTTGTGATAATTGGTTGATAACGAATGGTTGTTTGGGATTGTTTGTGATTGATATTGGTTGATGGTGGTTGAAAAATACCCATTAGTGGTTGTGAAATATTTGGTTGAAACCACATAGGATTAGTTTGTGGTAATGAAATAAATATATACATGCCGCCTGCGTGCGAACTAGATGCATGTTTCCCATTGTCAAAAACCGCGAGGTTTTAAGGTAGAGCGAGGAGCCGTACTAGGGACGGTGCCGGTGTAACTACCCTGCCGTTATGCTGCCGAAATTTTGAATGATATTTGTGTGTTTGACTTATTTTCATATGCTTAAACTATATTTATTCCTTATATAGAAAACATTCATGTGTTGAATTGATATTCATTCGTTGTTTAGAAATTCATGTGTTGAATGGTATTCATATTTTGAAATAAACTGTTAGATAATAAAAATCACATTTTTTATCTATATATAAAAACTATAGAAAACATTCATGTGTTGAATTGATATTCATTCGTTGTTTAGAAATTCATGTGTTGAATGGTATTCATATTTTGAAATAAATTGTTTGATAATAAAAAAATCACATTTTTATCGATATCTAAAAACTATTGAAAACCTTCATGTGTTGAATTGATATTCATTCGTTGTTTAGAAATTCATGTGTTGAATGGTATTCATATTTTGAAATAAATTGTTTGATAATAAAAAAGCACCTTTTATAGACTATATGAACTATATAGAAAAATAGTGTTTTGAGATAAATTATTTTACAATAAAAATCACATTTTTATTGTATGTATAAATCGTTGAAATGTGAAGTGTTAAAATAGCCACTTGTTCAAAATAAACATATATGAGTTGAAATATTCATTAATTAGCTAATGAAATGATTTGCACCTATTTATGTAACATTAGAATGAATGGAGTTTTTAAACCAAATAGAAATCAAATATGAAGTTGAATAGAAAATGAAAAATGATATGAACTGTATATATATGTACATGCATATTCATTGAACAGGTTATAGCAAAGGGGCTAGAGAAGAGGAATAAAATTTTGTGCCCGACAAATAGGTACACATTTACTGATTTGTTTGGGTGATGATTTTGAGCCTGATTGGCTAGCCGCTTGGCTTTTTCTTTTTGAGATTAGAAGGACCGGGACGCTATTTGCGATTTCCCGACGCTCCCGGTGCAGGGGAGGTTATGGCGAAATTTTTCCAAAATTTAAGGTGTTAGAAAAATTTTTGAAGTGAAAACGATATAGAAATCATTGAATGAACTATATTTATATAACTATATAAATATAAATAAAATTAAAACGAAACGAGGCCGTGCAGTTCGTATTTTGAAACCGTGATTTCAAACGACTAGTACGGGAAATCCGACCATTGGATTTTCCCGAAACCTCAACCGTCGGGTTCGCCTTGGAATAATCTTTCCAACGGCACCAACCTTGTAAAAATCCAACGGTTGGATTGTCTGGAATGTTTAATTCAAATCTGAAGAAAAACAGCGCCAGAAACGATTATATTTATTTATATATATAAATAAAATTATATTTAATCGAATAACGACGCTGCAGTTCGTATTTTGAAATCGAAATTTCAAACGATTGTACCGGGAGATCCGACCGTCGGATTTTCCCGAAACTGGAACCGTTGGATTCGTTTTGAAAAGACCTTTCTAATGATGTAAATTTTGTGAAGATCCAACGGTTAGATTTTCAGATATGTGTAAATCAAATCTGAAGAAAAACAGCGCCACGGCCACGTTATGGCCCGAAACGTCGTTTTGAATATATTAGCTATTTTAAAATAAATAAAAATAGCGATAAATAGTTATAAAATATCGTAAGCGATATGGAATGGAAATAAACTGAATTTGCTTGATTTATGTGATGTTTGATGGTTGAATGTGTTTGGTGTGAAAACTATATAAAGAACACAATTGGTGTTGTCGAATAATTTAACCATTGAAATAAATCGATTTGAAATTCTAAATATACGTGAATTATTTGAAAAGGCCGAGTTAATTCTCATTTCGAATAATCGACCGACGATTGAAATTCGAAGATGAAGACGATGGTCGAAGACCGGAGATCTTCACCTCGTTTGGATGGTAACCGAGGTCCTGATTGGGAGGCATCCCGAAATATGGATAATGAGTGGTGATCGTTCAGACGTACGTGTTGATCGAAGGGTTTGCGAGGTATTTAGTGCCTTCGGTTTCGTTCAGACCCAGAACGGACTTGTAAATGGACTGTGTGTCTGACATAGGATTTATTCTGTGTGGCATGCTAAGATGCAGTGATCAGGGCTTCTGTTGAAAAGCAAAGTCTTGTGGTGATGATCAAAGCACCGCCTGTGTGGCGTAGCTTTGTGTATAACGTGAATTCGCGAGCCTCACACCCCGGTAGGAACCTAAAACGGGAGGAAGGACCTCAGGGAGGGCATGCGTTTCTTTCTAGCTAGGGTGGTGTCAGTGACCTACCAGCCCTGACATTTATATACTTTTCACCTATGTGGTTGTTGCTGTTGCGAGGCGCCTCGGTTTGATCGGACGATCCGGGTCCGATGGAGTCATTCGTTGGCTCGTTTGCGCCCCAAAGGGCGGGGAAACGTATTGCTCAGGCATTTTAATCCACATCGGTGGACCGGCCCTGACGATCCAAGGGTCACTCGAGCTCTGATCCTGAGACATGGTAGGCTAGATTGTCTCGAATTCGGTAAGGACTATCTTTTGCCTTGGTTCATGACGGAAATCCAATTTCCAAATACGTGATTGTGCGGTTTTGATTGTATACCTATATATGGCGACATAGTGGTATGGGGCATTAATGCCGTCTATGATTGATAGTTATGATTTGAAATTGTTTTCAAAACATATATACACTAGCAATAATATCAAATGCCTTTGTTTTATTCGTATCAAGCATATTTTGGCCGTTATAAGGTAAAAACTCTATCCTCCGGTTTGCGTTGCATTGTGTGATGGGAACTGAGTCTTATAACGGCTTCATTTTTATAAAAAGCATAGCGATGTTTAAAAGAAAGATTTGTTTTAAAGCACTGGCAATCCAATGGAGTAAACCCGTTCCACGAAAGTGGCGTGGTCCTGTGATTAGCCAAATTATATATGTGTTGAGTAGATTTCTCATACCAGTCCCATGACTGACTCGTAGTTTGTTTCACTCTCAAACTCGGGTGCCCCTTTTTCTACACGGGCAGCCTTGTATTCAGGTTTAGCTGGTTCTTTCTGGATAGCTGGAGCTGAAGATGGATTCTATCATTTATTTCTTTTTATGCTGTTCAGCTCCTATTGTACATATTTTGTTTATTTCCGCTGTAGACATTTATGTATAGCTGAACTGTATTTGTACTAAGTAAGATCCTGTATACTGTGTAACTCTGATGATTACTTTTATCCAGTATATTTTGTTGTTCATTCTGGTGTATTTATTTAATTCTGTTCTGCTATTATATGTTTCTGTGTTATATTCCAAAAGATAACCTTGTTTCCGTGAGAACGGGAAATCGGGTCGTCTCAACGTGGTATCAGAGCTTTGGTTAAGCTTAGTTCTGGAATATAACATTTGAACGAACTCGTCAGAAATAGAACCAGTAGTGTTCTAGGACGGGTAACTCAATACAGATAGGATCAGCAATATCCTAGTATGAGTAAAGCAGAATAAATTACACCTCGATAGACACATTTACATTTGAAGTATATGTTTCTATGTTTGAAAATTTTCTTTTCTGTGACCTGACACTTGATCTGCTAATTGCAGAAGTACTAGAAAAATGAGTGCCAGAAACAGAAGGAATACAGAACCCGATCTAGAGGCTCTATTAAAGAAATATCGAAATCTGAACGGAGCGCAATTCTCGGGCAATGAATCTATTATTCAAACTCAAGCTTGGTTGAGTTCTGTCGAAAGAATCTTTGAGCATATCCAGCTGAGAGATGACCAGAAACGGTTAGTAGCATCTTGGGCGCTCAAAGAAGAAGCTTTAATCTGGTGGGAAACAATCATCAAAGATAATCCAGAAGGTGATATCACCTGGGACAGATTCAAAGTGATTTTCCTAGAGAGATTTACTCCTCCCGAAGTAACCGAGAGATTATGTGATGAATTTTCTTATCTAATACAAGGTGATATGACCATTCCCGAATATCATAAGAAATTCAATGAACTTGCTCACTTTGCTCCTCATCTAATTCAAAATCCGAAGAGGAAAAATATGAGATTTATTCACGGGCTTCAAAGGAAATACCAGAATAAGGTATTGGGGCATGTGAAGCTTCCTTTTTCTGAAATGATATATATGGCTTATCAATATGAAGACCTCCATAAGAAAGGCATGTTGCGGGACGAAGAAGAAATCAGCTCTAGCAGCAAAAGAAAATTTGAGGCTGATAGCCCAGAGACAAGTGAGCAGCCTGAAGCTAGTACGAAGGCTGAAGTCAAAAAGAGGCCGAAGATCAATCAGAAAAGGGTAAAGGCAGTCGTATGTCTAAAGTGCAATCAGCATGGGCATTCGATGAGAAACTGCAGATCTTCGAACAGACGAAAGGATGGCGAGTCTAAATCCGGAATGAATTTTCAAGAAAATAGGAAGTGCAGTCAATGCCATCAGGTCGGTCATCTTTCTAAGGCCTGCCCGTTAGTTAGAAAACCTGAGGCAGTGCATGTGAATGAAGTGGCAGAAGTGCCTACATCTTCATCTACTCAAGAAAGACCCGATGTTTTAGAAGGCACGCTTACTGTCAAAGACATCCCAGTTAAAGTACTGTTTGACACAGGCGCGTCAAGAAGCTTCATTGCCAAAGATGCAGCTAAGAAACTGGATTTGAATTTGAAAAAGCTGAAGGAACCCATGACCGTCCAGAATCCGGTTGGGGGTTCCATTGATCTCAGTTGGGTTTGTGGAGTGCCAGTTTCTTTCTCTCGTTATCGGTTTCCTACCATCGCCGTCGTTATGAATTTTAAAGAGTTTGATCTTATCTTGGGGTTAGACTGGTTGACCAAATATGAAGCTGAAGTTAAATGCGCCGACAGAGTCGTAAAGGCGAGGATTAAATCAGGTGATTATATAACCATTCCCTGTGAAGGTCAGAATGCTAATAGAAAAGACTTCTGGGCAGCTTTGGATGTTTCTCCAGCCCAAATTGAAAATGTCCCTGAAATCACTGAGAATATTCCTGACCTCATCAAAGATATTCCTGTCGTCAAGAATTATGCGGATGTGTTCGAGGAAGTTGTTCGCTTACCTCCGCAGAGAGAAATAGATTTCAAGATTGCTTTAGTTCCCAATGCAAGGCCGGTAGTTCATGCTATTCGAAGAATGTCCTTGAAAGAGAAGGAGGAATTAGACAATCAAACACGACAGCTTGTATGGAAAGGTCTGATCAGGCCTAGTTTCTCTGATTGGGGTGCAGCAGTGGTATTTGTCCCAAAATCTGACGGTACTCTACGGCTATGTGTGGATTATCGTGATTTAAACAAGCAGACTATAAAGAACAAATATCCATTGCCGCGGATTGATGATTTGTTGGATCGATTAAATGGAGCACAAGTATTTTCACGAATGGACCTAGCTACAGGTTTCCATCAACTTCGAATTGCCGAAGAGTGTGTTCCAATGACAGCGTTCAGAGGCCCCGACTTATTCTACGAGTGGTTAGTAATGCCGTTCGGCTTATGTAACGCTCCCGCTTACTTCGTCGATCTAATGAACAGAGTGTTCAGAGGGGTTTTGAATAAATTTGTTCTGGTTTTTATTGATGATATTCTAATCTTCTCTAAATCAAAGGCCGAACATGAAAAGCATCTGGAACAGGTGTTAGAAATCCTCAGGAGAAATGTATTGAAAGCAAAGTTTTCCAAATGTATATTCTGGCAAGATGAAGTGAAATTTCTGGGCCATGTAGTATCGAAAGATGGAATCGCTGTGGATCCAAGCAAAATCACAGCTATTCAGAATTGGAAACAGCCCAGTACTCCCACTGAAGTCCGCAGTTTTCTCGGATTGGCTAGCTATTACCGAAAGTTCGTTAAAGACTTTTCGAAGATATCTGGTCACTTAACGAAGCTTACAAAGAAGCATTCTAAGTTCAAGTGGACTCAGGAAAGTGAGGAGGCTTTCGAAGAGCTAAAGTTGAGACTAACAACAGCTCCAGTGTTAACCATCATCGATGGCAACCAAGATTTAAAAGTCTGGACTGATGCTTCTAGAGAAGGCCTCGGCGCAGTGTTAATGCAAAGAGGCCAAGTGATTGCTTATGCTAGCCGTCAACTGAAGCCGCACGAGAAAAACTATGTAACTCATGATCTTGAGTTATTGGCTATCATATTCTCTTTGAAAATCTGGAGACACTATCTTCTGGGCGAGAGATTTGAACTGTTTACAGATCACCAGTCGTTAAAGTATCTGTTCACTCAGAAGGACTTAAATTTGAGGCAGCAACGTTGGCTGGAGTTTCTTGCAGCATATGACTTTGAAATTATATACACTCCAGGAAAAGCCAATGTCGTGGCTGATGCGTTAAGCAGAAAGAACGTAATGATCGCCAGCTTTATTATCACAACTTCCTTGATTGACAAAATATCTATTCTTCAGAAGGAGGATAACTTTATAAAAGATATGATCAAAAGGATTCGGAAAGGCGAACCCTCGTGTTTTCAAATAGATAACGACGAGACCTTGAGGTTAAAAGGAAGGATTTGTGTTCCTGACGTTCCTGAGCTAAAAAGGGAAGTGTTAGACGAGTGTCACAAGTCCAAGCTGAGTATCCATCCTGGCGTGGCCAAAATGTATAACGATCTCAAAAGAACATTCTGGTGGAAGGCTATGAAGAGGGACGTTTCAATATATGTTAGTCGATGCCCTACTTGCCAGCTAGTTAAAAGCGACCAACAGAAATTGGCTGGATTATTACAACCGCTAGAAGTTCCTGGCTGGAAGTGGGAACATATTTCTATGGATTTCATTGATGGTCTGCCCAGAACCAGAAAAGGAAATGACAGTATTTGGGTGATCGTGGATCGTTTCACGAAGACCGCCCATTTCATACCTGTCAAATCAAATAGAACTGCTCAGAGTCTGGCGCAGATTTACTTCAGGGAAATAGTTAGACTGCATGGAGTGCCGCTCAGTATAGTAAGTGATAGAGATACAATATTCACTAGCAAATTCTGGGAAGCATTTCAAGTCGAGCTGGGAACGAAGTTAAACTTGAGCACCGCTTATCATCCTCAGACAGACGGTCAGACTGAGAGGGTGAATCGCATTTTAGAAGACCTATTGCGGGCTTGTGTTATAGATTTCGGTGGATCATGGGAAGACCATCTACATTTGGCTGAATTCTCTTATAACAACAGCTATCAGGCGAGTCTGACAATGTCGCCATTCGAAGCATTGTATGGTAGACCGTGCCGATCTCCTGCTTGTTGGGTCGAGCCTGGAAATAGACTTGTGTTGGGTCCCGATATGATTCGAGAAGCTGCCGACAAAGTCGATTTTATTAAGAAGCGATTACTCGCCGCTCAAAGCCGACAAAAGAGCTACGCCGATAAAAGAAGAAGAGATATATCCTTTGAAGTTGGCGACTATGTATATTTGAAAGTATCGCCGATGAGAGGAGTTATCCGGTTCGGTAAAACTGGAAAGTTGGCACCCAAATTCATTGGTCCGTTTCCTATTCTGGAACGGATTGGAACTCTCGCATATAGGGTCAAACTGCCTGACTGGTTGCCTGGAGTTCATGGTGTGTTTCATATATCTCAACTTCGAAAGCACGTTCATGATCCAGACTTGATCGTGGAAGAAGCAGCTCAGCAGGATATTGAAATTACTCCAGAATTAGCTGTGAGGCGAGAGCCGCTAAAGATCATCGGCAAAGAAACCAAAGAGTTGAGGAACAAGAAGGTTCACTTAGTCAAAGTGCAATGGAGTGGAGATCCGCGCGATTGTACTTGGGAAACTGAGGAGAGCATTCAGAAAGCTTACCCCAGATGCCGAGTGGATATCTCTGATTGACTCTGGTGCAAGGTACATTTACTTTACCTTGCATTACCATTTAATTCTCTATTCTGTTGCTATTTTCTTCCCATGGATGTGCATTGTTTATTCTATACTCTGAATATTAGAAACAAATTGGTTGTTGTGTTGTATGATTGTAGATTTATCAAACCACTTTCGACTTTATTCCTTTTCGGGGACGAAAAGTTTTAAGTGGGGGAGATTGTAACGACCCAGAAAATCTGAACCAATTTAAAAATTTTAAATTGGCTAAAATAATGGATTTTAAATATTTAAAATAAATATTTTAAACAATGGCGATGAAAACTGAGTTGAATCGACATTTGAAAATGAATATAATTAAATATAATTATATATAGAATTGAAAATGGCGCGGTAGTACGATAATTCGATTTCAAACTTCAAATGAATATACCGGGTGCAAAACAATCCGGATTTTAGTGAGACCAAAAACATTAGTATCTAATTGATGATATCTTTCTAACGAATCTAACCAATCGAAATTTGATAGCGGGAATCAAAAGATATGTCCAGTAGAAAATTCTGAATAGTCGCTATGGAATTCAGGCCCTTAAAAATGGATATTTTGCAGATGACCTCGGATTTCGACGAAACCACTTTTGTTGGGTCCGTAGTGTCAAGTTATTGCTAGGTTTCAAATTTCATAATTTTTCGAATCAATGTGTGAGCGTGGCAAAAGAAAACGCGTTTGACCAGTTTTCGTTGATTTTAATCGACTGGAAATTGGCCATTTTTCAAACGGTCTCAGAATTCGACGAAACTAGTTTTGTTAGGACCGTATCGTTGATACGAAGCTAGAAAATATTTTTCTAGAATTTTTCTAGTTAGTATGTGACCCCGGTAATTTGAAATGTGCGTTTAAAATTCAATATAGTGATTTAAATGTAAATTCAAAAGGAAACTGATTGTAACGATCAAATCAGCTTGCGATACATATCCCATTGTGTTCGGAATGGGGGTAAAACGCTATGGACGACAGGCGGTAGGCCTCGTTTCGAGGTCATATGTAAAAGTCAACCTTTTGCGAAATTTAATAATTAAATAAAAAAAAAAAAATAATACTTTCCCTCCCTCCCTCTTATCTTCTGCTTGGCCCCCCCCCCCCCCCCCCGTTCGTTATAATTCATAACAGAAGGAAAAAAAAAAAAAAAAACCAAACCCTAAAACTATCGAATCGCCGCCGCCCCCATCCCGAAGCCACCCTCGAGAGCCCGCCTCCGACGAACTGCCGACCGCCACCCCGAGCCGCCGCCCTCATCGCGACACCACCCCCGAAGCCCCAAATCGCGCGAACTTCGACGAAGAGGAAGCCACCGCCGACCGCACCATTGCTCCGCCTCCTGCCGTCGCTTCTGGCCGTTATCCCCCCCCTTCTTCGCAGGTAAATAGTTTTTATTTTTATTTTATTTTCATCTGAAAATTTCGTTTTTTAATAGATTTAAAAACTGTTGTTCTAAATTGATTTTTAAACTGAATTGATGTTTTATGTTTAAGTATTAAAACTGAAATTGTTTAAAGAATTTAAAAACTGTTTTATGTTTAAGTATTAAAACTGAAATTGTTTAAAGAATTTAAAAACTGTTTTATGTTTAAGTATTAAAACTGAAATTGTTTAAAGAAAAAAACTGTTTTATGTTTAAGTATTAAAACTGAAATTGTTTAAAGAATTTAAAAACTGTTTTATGTTTAAGTATTAAAACTGAAATTGTTTAAAGTAAAAAAAAAAAAAAAAAACTGTTTTATGTTATAAGATTAAAACTGATTTCTTTTAAAAGAATTTTAAAACCTGATTTTTAAAGTTATAAAAACTGAATTTTTAAAAGTATTCAAAACTGAATTTTTAAAAAAGTTAAAAACTGATTTTGTTTTAAAATAAAAACTGATTTAGTTTTAAAGGTAAAAGCTTTAGATAGGAAGAAAGGTTTGAACTTTCAAGCAAAAGCAAAAATCATATTTTTTTTATATATGAAAGCAAAAGCAAAAATCATATTTTTATATATGAAAGCAAAAGCAAAAATCATATTTTTATATGTTGAAAGTCAAAATAAAAATCATATTTTTTATATGTTGAAAGTCAAAATAAAAATCATATTTTTTTTTATGTTGAAAGTCAAAATAAAAATCATATTTTTATATATTGAATAGCGAAGTCAAAATTCGATTTTTATATATTGAATAGCATAGTAAAAATTCTATTTTTACATGTGTAGAGAATACGGGTGAAAGCAACAAAAGGCGAAGATTTCTATTAGGAAGAGTCGTGCAGTTGGATAGCTATTGGTGAGATTTCTGATTTTAAAAATATAAATATATGTGTGTGAATATGAAAGTGAATTGCTATATATAAATATATATATATATATACGCCCCTCGTCCACAAACCATGGACGATATTTATTGGTTGAAATTGTTGTGATAATTGGTTGATAACGAATGGTTGTTTGGGATTGTTTGTGATTGATATTGGTTGATGGTGGTTGAAAAATACCCATTAGTGGTTGTGAAATATTTGGTTGAAACCACATAGGATTAGTTTGTGGTAATGAAATAAATATATACATGCCGCCTGCGTGCGAACTAGATGCATGTTTCCCATTGTCAAAAACCGCGAGGTTTTAAGGTAGAGCGAGGAGCCGTACTAGGGACGGTGCCGGTGTAACTACCCTGCCGTTATGCTGCCGAAATTTTGAATGATATTTGTGTGTTTGACTTATTTTCATATGCTTAAACTATATTTATTCCTTATATAGAAAACATTCATGTGTTGAATTGATATTCATTCGTTGTTTAGAAATTCATGTGTTGAATGGTATTCATATTTTGAAATAAACTGTTAGATAATAAAAATCACATTTTTTATCTATATATAAAAACTATAGAAAACATTCATGTGTTGAATTGATATTCATTCGTTGTTTAGAAATTCATGTGTTGAATGGTATTCATATTTTGAAATAAATTGTTTGATAATAAAAAAATCACATTTTTATCGATATCTAAAAACTATTGAAAACCTTCATGTGTTGAATTGATATTCATTCGTTGTTTAGAAATTCATGTGTTGAATGGTATTCATATTTTGAAATAAATTGTTTGATAATAAAAAAGCACCTTTTATAGACTATATGAACTATATAGAAAAATAGTGTTTTGAGATAAATTATTTTACAATAAAAATCACATTTTTATTGTATGTATAAATCGTTGAAATGTGAAGTGTTAAAATAGCCACTTGTTCAAAATAAACATATATGAGTTGAAATATTCATTAATTAGCTAATGAAATGATTTGCACCTATTTATGTAACATTAGAATGAATGGAGTTTTTAAACCAAATAGAAATCAAATATGAAGTTGAATAGAAAATGAAAAATGATATGAACTGTATATATATGTACATGCATATTCATTGAACAGGTTATAGCAAAGGGGCTAGAGAAGAGGAATAAAATTTTGTGCCCGACAAATAGGTACACATTTACTGATTTGTTTGGGTGATGATTTTGAGCCTGATTGGCTAGCCGCTTGGCTTTTTCTTTTTCTTTTTGAGATTAGAAGGACCGGGACGCTATTTGCGATTTCCCGACGCTCCCGGTGCAGGGGAGGTTATGGCGAAATTTTTCCAAAATTTAAGGTGTTAGAAAAATTTTTGAAGTGAAAACGATATAGAAATCATTGAATGAACTATATTTATATAACTATATAAATATAAATAAAATTAAAACGAAACGAGGCCGTGCAGTTCGTATTTTGAAACCGTGATTTCAAACGACTAGTACGGGAAATCCGACCATTGGATTTTCCCGAAACCTCAACCGTCGGGTTCGCCTTGGAATAATCTTTCCAACGGCACCAACCTTGTAAAAATCCAACGGTTGGATTGTCTGGAATGTTTAATTCAAATCTGAAGAAAAACAGCGCCAGAAACGATTATATTTATTTATATATATAAATAAAATTATATTTAATCGAATAACGACGCTGCAGTTCGTATTTTGAAATCGAAATTTCAAACGATTGTACCGGGAGATCCGACCGTCGGATTTTCCCGAAACTGGAACCGTTGGATTCGTTTTGAAAAGACCTTTCTAATGATGTAAATTTTGTGAAGATCCAACGGTTAGATTTTCAGATATGTGTAAATCAAATCTGAAGAAAAACAGCGCCACGGCCACGTTATGGCCCGAAACGTCGTTTTGAATATATTAGCTATTTTAAAATAAATAAAAATAGCGATAAATAGTTATAAAATATCGTAAGCGATATGGAATGGAAATAAACTGAATTTGCTTGATTTATGTGATGTTTGATGGTTGAATGTGTTTGGTGTGAAAACTATATAAAGAACACAATTGGTGTTGTCGAATAATTTAACCATTGAAATAAATCGATTTGAAATTCTAAATATACGTGAATTATTTGAAAAGGCCGAGTTAATTCTCATTTCGAATAATCGACCGACGATTGAAATTCGAAGATGAAGACGATGGTCGAAGACCGGAGATCTTCACCTCGTTTGGATGGTAACCGAGGTCCTGATTGGGAGGCATCCCGAAATATGGATAATGAGTGGTGATCGTTCAGACGTACGTGTTGATCGAAGGGTTTGCGAGGTATTTAGTGCCTTCGGTTTCGTTCAGACCCAGAACGGACTTGTAAATGGACTGTGTGTCTGACATAGGATTTATTCTGTGTGGCATGCTAAGATGCAGTGATCAGGGCTTCTGTTGAAAAGCAAAGTCTTGTGGTGATGATCAAAGCACCGCCTGTGTGGCGTAGCTTTGTGTATAACGTGAATTCGCGAGCCTCACACCCCGGTAGGAACCTAAAACGGGAGGAAGGACCTCAGGGAGGGCATGCGTTTCTTTCTAGCTAGGGTGGTGTCAGTGACCTACCAGCCCTGACATTTATATACTTTTCACCTATGTGGTTGTTGCTGTTGCGAGGCGCCTCGGTTTGATCGGACGATCCGGGTCCGATGGAGTCATTCGTTGGCTCGTTTGCGCCCCAAAGGGCGGGGAAACGTATTGCTCAGGCATTTTAATCCACATCGGTGGACCGGCCCTGACGATCCAAGGGTCACTCGAGCTCTGATCCTGAGACATGGTAGGCTAGATTGTCTCGAATTCGGTAAGGACTATCTTTTGCCTTGGTTCATGACGGAAATCCAATTTCCAAATACGTGATTGTGCGGTTTTGATTGTATACCTATATATGGCGACATAGTGGTATGGGGCATTAATGCCGTCTATGATTGATAGTTATGATTTGAAATTGTTTTCAAAACATATATACACTAGCAATAATATCAAATGCCTTTGTTTTATTCGTATCAAGCATATTTTGGCCGTTATAAGGTAAAAACTCTATCCTCCGGTTTGCGTTGCATTGTGTGATGGGAACTGAGTCTTATAACGGCTTCATTTTTATAAAAAGCATAGCGATGTTTAAAAGAAAGATTTGTTTTAAAGCACTGGCAATCCAATGGAGTAAACCCGTTCCACGAAAGTGGCGTGGTCCTGTGATTAGCCAAATTATATATGTGTTGAGTAGATTTCTCATACCAGTCCCATGACTGACTCGTAGTTTGTTTCACTCTCAAACTCGGGTGCCCCTTTTTCTACACGGGCAGCCTTGTATTCAGGTTTAGCTGGTTCTTTCTGGATAGCTGGAGCTGAAGATGGATTCTATCATTTATTTCTTTTTATGCTGTTCAGCTCCTATTGTACATATTTTGTTTATTTCCGCTGTAGACATTTATGTATAGCTGAACTGTATTTGTACTAAGTAAGATCCTGTATACTGTGTAACTCTGATGATTACTTTTATCCAGTATATTTTGTTGTTCATTCTGGTGTATTTATTTAATTCTGTTCTGCTATTATATGTTTCTGTGTTATATTCCAAAAGATAACCTTGTTTCCGTGAGAACGGGAAATCGGGTCGTCTCAAGTTCTCACCAATAGCTATCCCAACTCCACGACATTTCATTTATAGAAATCTTCGTCGTTCTCGCCTTTTTGTCACCTTCGTTGCCCGTATTCTCTACATATGTAAAAATCGAATTTTTACTTCGCTATTCAATATATAAAAATCGAATTTTTACTTCGCTATTCAATATATAAAAATCATATTTTTACTTTGTTGCTATGTATATAAAAATCCTATTTTTATAATCACGCTATATGGATAAAAATTCTATTTTCACACCGCTACTATATAGATAAAAATTCTATTTTTACATCGCTACTATATAGATAAAAATTCTATTTTTATATCGATGCTATATAGATAAAAATTATATTTTTATCACGCTATTCTTTATAAAAAGATTTCGCCTTTCATAACATAAAGATATCGCCTTTTCCTACTTTAAAAATGTCATCTTTCACTACATAAAAATATCGTCTTTTTATATCCTACCATATAAAGATCACATTTTTATTATCTATATAATATGAAAATTATATTTTCAACCTTTACATGCGATAAAAATTATATTTTTAACTTCTACAATATAAAAGATTATATTTTTATAACCTACAATATAAAAGATTAAATTTTTATAAACTTCATGTTGTTTAAAAATCAATGCTTTGTTATTTAAAAATCAATCAAAACTTTTCACTTAAAAATATAATCTTTTCAATTCTATTCATAAAATAAAAATCGAATTTTTATTCCTTAAACAACTATATAAAAATCACTGATTAATTACATATTAAAAATAAAATAGATAAAAAGAAAAGGACTCACCCTTTTTTTTTTGCATTTTCACGGAAGGGGGAGGTTCACCGTCGGGTTTGGGTGGTGGGGAGGCTCCACGGCTGTGCTGGGGAGGGGGTCGCTACAGTCAAGGCCGAGGTGGTGCTGTCTGGCGGGGTGTGGGTCCAGGGGGGCGCCGTTCGATTGAGGAAGGGAAGAGGAGGGATCGAAGGGGAAAAGGGGGAGAAGAAGAAGAGAGGGAGGCGGCGGCAGGTGGTGGCTCCCCACCTGCGGCGGCGGCGGCTCTTCGCGGGGGGGGGGGGGGGGGGGGGGGTCGCGATCCCCCCCGTTTCTCCCTTCTTTTATTTTTTTATTTTTTCTTTCTCTGCTGAAACGATTTTTGAAAAGGGGGGCCTGGTCAATGTAAGGAGAGGGTTTTATTATATTTTTTTATTTAATTATTTTATTTTCCACCAAAAAGCAACTTTTATTTACGACCTCAAAACGAGGCCCACCGCCTGTCGTCCATAGCTAATTACCCTCATTCCGAACACAATGGGATATGTATCGTAAGCTGATTCGGCTGTTACAATCAGTTTTAGTCAAAATCAACATATAACTCTATATATTGAATTTGAACGTGCATTTCAATTTACCGGGGCCATATACTAACTCTAAAAATTCCCGAAAAATATTTTCTAGCTTCGTATTGATGATACGGTCCTAACAAAACTAGTTTCGTCGAATTCTGAGACCGTTGGAAAAATGGCCAATTTCCAGTCGATTAAAATCAGCTTAAACTGGTCCAACGCGTTTTCCTTTGCCACACTCACATATTGAATCTAAAAATTATGAAATTTGGAATCTAACAATAATTTGACATAACGGATCCAACAAAAGTGGTTTCGTCGAAATCCGAGGTCGTTTGCAAAATTCCCATTTTTAAGGGCCTGAATTCCATAGCGACTATTCAGAATTTTCAACTGGACATATCTTCTGATTCCCGCTATGAAATTTCAATTTTTCGGATTCGTTAGAAAGATATTCTCAATTATATCCTATTATTTTTGGTTTCACTAAAATCCGGATTGTTTTGCACCCGGTATGTTCAATTGAAGTTTGAAATCGAATTATCGAACTACCGCGCCATTTTCAATTCTATTTATAACTATATATATAATTATTTATATTCTAACGACGACGTATATAATATATACGTTCGATTCTATTCAAAATAAATTTCTGGTCGATATTTTTTAAAATAATTCATTTTAAATGTTCAAAATTCGCTAAAATTGCCAAAATAAAAATTTTAAACTGGCCCAGATTTTCGGGTTGTTACAATCTCCTACACTTAAAACTTTTCGTCCCTGAAAAGGAACAAAGTCGAAAGTGGTTTGATTAATCAACTCTACGTTCGATCTGGCTTCCATTCTCCAACTTTTCAGTTTCTGAGAATTTTCAAATTCTTCAAAAATTTGGGTAACACCCTAAATTTCCGAAAAATTTCGCCATAACCTCCCCTGCAACGGGAGCAACGGGAAAATCCCGAAATTGCCATATAGGCCTTCTGATCTCAAAAAGAAAAAGAAAAAGCCAAGCGGCTAGCCAATCGGCTCATAAAATCATCATCACCCAAACAAAACAGTAAATTATAGTAAACATGTACCTATTTGTCGGGCAAACAAATTTTATTCTCTGCTCTAGCCTCCTTGCTATGACCTGTTCAATGTAAGTACATGTATATGCAAGCAAATGCGACTAATTTTCAATACAATTCAATATTCGGTACAATTAGGCTAAATGGTTCAAAATTATCAAACAAATAAACAAACAACACAAACATCAATCAATTAGTGAATTAGAGTTTCAAATTCATAATTTGATATATATACAAAAAATCATGTTTTTGATGTCAATTCACAACAGTGTATACTAGCTATATTAGTTTTGGTTCTCACACCAGTCTAATGGAAATATATAGAAATCACACCTTCAAAACATGAACATAATTACTGATGATGACGCGTCAATCATCAGAATTAGGTCCGTGCGACTAGAGTGTGATCCTATTTCTATCCAGTATATTAAAACCTCGAATATACGTTCATGACGCGTATATGCGAAATCTATATATACTCGATTGTCCAAATTCAAAATAAATAAATAACCAAATACGTATAAAATGGTTTAAATTTCAAAACAATATTGTTTTCATTTGAAAAATATACTCCTCACACTCGTTCTAGGATACTACTGATCCTATCTCTAACGAGTCATTCTAATTGGATATTACTAATCCAATATCTGATGAATTCTTTCGTATGATTCTAATGTGTCTTGTTCTCGAGCTCTGTAAACCAAAGCTCTGATACCAACTGTAACGGCAAGGAATTTCGCTCGATCCGAATCGATCTTTAAACCGACTAAGACCGTTCGAAAACCCCTGATCGTTTGAGAACAGGACACATCGGAACGCAGACAGAAGAACATTTCATTGTTATTACAACAATTCCATCAGATACAAGAATATACAGAGTATAAATGAATAAAATACATTCGATAAATATCAGAGATTACAATAAATTACATAGCAGCGAAAAAATATACAAAACACAACTGAAAGTGATACACGGATACAGAGCTTTCCGAGCATCGTTCCAGCTGTAAATCAGGACCCTGTGAATATAAATATGCAAAACCAAAACTACTAGCTGCCCGTGTGGAAAATAGGGGCACCCAGAGTTTAGGTTAAAACAATAAACTCCAGGTCAGTCATGTGACTGGTGTGAGAACTAAAACAGTTATTAATCTTGGTTTTAAAGTTCGGTAAATCAAGGGACCACGCCGTATGACACGGAACGGGTTTGCTCCCAAGAATACCAGTGCATAAAACAAACAGCACAATGCTAAATAAAGAAAAATGAAGCTGTTATAAGACCCAGGTCCCATCACACAATGCAATGCAAGCCGGAGGATAGGGTTTTTACCTTATAACAGCCAAAGCATGCTTGATACGTTTAAAACACATTATTTGATACTATTATAAGTGTATAGTGTCAAAACAATTCAAATCATAAATATCAATCATAGGCGGCATGGGTACCATCTATCATGTCGCCATACTGGTTCTACAATTAAAACCGCAATATCACATATTGGAAATTGGATTCCATCATGAGTCGAGGCAAGGGGCAAGCTCCTCTCCGCGTTCGAGACACTCTAGCAAATGTCTCAGGACCCCACTATGATCCTTGGATCTTCAGGGCCGGTCCTCTCTTACTTTTGAGGATTGGCAATTCCTGAGCACACGTTTCCCGGTCCTAACAGACCTATATCCGAGGCGCCTCGTATCCAACAACCACACAGGTGAAAAGTATATAAATGTCAGCCAGTTTAAGCACTGACACCACCCATAGCTAGAAAGAAACGTCGTGCTCACCCTGCAGTCACTATCCCGTTTTTGACTCATACCGAGGTGTGAGGCTCGCAAATTCACGCTATACACAAAGCTGCGCCACACAGGCCGTGCTTTGATCATCAACCACAAGACTTTGCTTTTCAACAGAAGCCTTGATCAATTGCCACTTACGCGGGCCACACTGGCAATTCACTCCATGCGACTGATGTCCACCGATATACAACCTCTGAGCTCGTACGTCTCAGAGAAGGGCGTTAAGCAAGAGAATAAATTCTCCGCTGCCAAACAGATGTATATTTAATAGAGATCAATCAACACAGAATAAAATCCAATGTCAGACACACAATCCATTTACAAGTTCGTTTTGGGTCTGAACGAAACCGGAGGCACTTTCCTCGCATATCCATCCATCTCCAAGTACGTCTAGACGATCACCAACTGTTTCCCTCATCTTGGGTGTACAGCCCAATCGAGATCATCAGTAATCACCCAAACTATGTGAAGACTTTCGGTCTTCAACCACCGTCTTCATCTTCGACATCTCGTCGAATCGGTTATTCAGAATGGGTATAAACCCGGCCTTTCTGAATAACCCACGTATATAATAAACAAATGTTATACAAACAAAACGAACGCCTCATTCCAATTCAGAATATTCTTTTATTCACAAAATCACATTCTTAGGGAAATGTTCCCATTACTTTTGTCCAAGATAAATTCTTCTAAATTTATTCTTTAATCCTCCTTTGGATATCATTTCAAACTAGTCGGGATCAGCGAACCACACCGAAGTAATTATTTATTTTATTTCCCAATCCCAACCTATATATCCCATGGAGAAAAACTGGTAATACTCCATATCTAACACCACGGTATTATCGGTAAAATTAATTACCATTTCACGTTCAAATCTAATTACAGATTTAACTATCGCTTTGGAGCAAAACTGGTGATACTCCACTCTCGATCACTTTTCAGATTCGATAATTTAATTTATCAATTCACATTTTAATCTAATTAAAGATTCATTAAAACTCCATTTAGTTTTAATCTTTTCAAAAATCAACATCCTTCCTTTAACTGGGTTAAAGAACCAATGTCATCTAAAACACGATTTCGATAAACCCAATTCACATTTGATATTAAATACAAGGCTCTGAATAGAAAATATATCGGCTTATATTCAATATCAAATTCTGAAACCAACAAATATCGTATTGGAAATAACGATATAAAATATATCTTTCAAATTCCCATAACAATATCTGTATAGTCACGAAATCTAACATCGAAATATTCCGAAGATAATTTCGATTTAACTCCAGTCCAATCCACGTATTGGGAATATTGATTATTTTTAAAATCACTTTCAAATTCAATTTATTTATTTCAAAAATAAATTGATTTTAATTCTAGTTCAAACTAGTTCATTTCGACAAAAATCTATTTTTATCCTTTCAAATGTGGAATCCTTCAGCCCAATTTTTTCCAAATTATTTCTTATGATTTTACACAAATTATTGATATTTTTAATAATTTTATCAAGGCCCGTACAGTCGATTTCCATAAACGGCTATCGAACTGCACTTACAACGACCTTTTCCAAATTTAACTTGCACATAATTCCAAGCCCAACCGTTAGATTTCAAATTTCTAATATTCATTGGAAAGCTCTTTTCGATACGAACCCAACGGTTCCGGTTTTAGGAGAATCCGACGGTCGGATCTCCCGCAACGTCAATTCGAAGTTAATGGTCGAAATTCGAGAACTACCGCGGCACGGCGCGTTCTATTCAAGACATTATGCATAATATATATATATATATATTATATATTTCGTCGATTTCCTTTTAAAACGAATTTTATAAATAGTTCTAAATTCGTTTCATAAAAAATTTCAACTTCATCTTCAATCTCAAATCGATTTGATTTCAATTCAATTCGAATTCATTTCAATTTTTATTTAATTCGAATTCAAATTCGTTTCAATTCAAATTCTAATTCGTTTTAATTCAATTTCATTTTAATTCAATTTGAATTCATTTCTATTTAATTCGAATTCAAATTCACTTTCTATTCAATTTGAATTCAAATTCACTTTCTATTCGATTCGAATTCATTTCAAATTGATTCAATAAAATTTCAATTTGAATTTTTAATCTAATTTAATTTGAATTTCATTTCAAAATATTAAATTTTGAAATCACTTTTCAATATTCATTATAAAACGAATAAAATCGATATAAATATCGTTCGCGTCAAAATAACGCATTTCTAATCTACACGGCTTTATATATTTCAATAAATTCATTATTCTATTCAACAAATGAATATTTATTCTATTCAACACATGAATCTATATTTCTTTCAACACACGACTAATCTCAACACATGAGTACTGTCTACACATCACTATTTTTTTATGTAAAATATTTTATAAAATTATGGTATCTATCGTTTGATTTTTAAATCAGACTCCACCATGAAGTAGTTCTAATTTTAAATATGATGAAGATGTAAATTTTATTATTAAAATATTTTACTCAACACATGAATAGTTTCAACACATGAATTTTCTTTTATAATATTCATTATTTTCCCGATTGGAATGAGGCCCAATCAATCACCATATAATGTTAATTATATGGATTCCATACAACACATGTATATAATAGCAATGATAAACAATCACTCATCATCCAAAGTGCACCACACAACTGCATAAGCATCAAATATGAATAATTAATGCTTACACAGCCTGTCGACCAATCGATCGACATACAATTAAATAATTGGGATTAGTGTGCGCCAAATATCAAATTAGTGTGCGCCAAATATCATCCCAACACCCGTGTGGGGTTTCAAATCAACAAACGCAGATTTTTATTTGTGCAGTTGGGCGATGTGTAAAATTTATCGACCCAATCAATATCAGTCAAATCAGTGTATATAAACAAATCGGCCGATTTGTTTATAAATATATATTTTTTCACTTTCACGTTAAAAATTATATTTTTAACGATAATTAATTTATTTCAACTATCCACATTTATTATCGATTTCACATCAACATCACAGACAATTTTCACAACACATCAATCAAACAAATAAGCCATCCATGGTCTGTGGATGACGGGTGTCGGGTGCTACTAAGCATCGTCTGCATCCTAGTATATATATATATATATATATAACTAGAAAAAGAAATTTAGAGTGAGAAGTTCTCACCAATAGCTATCCCAACTCCACGACATTTCATTTATAGAAATCTTCGTCGTTCTCGCCTTTTTGTCACCTTCGTTGCCCATATTTTCTACACATGTAAAAATCGAATTTTTACTTCGCTATTCAATATATAAAAATCGAATTTTTACTTCGCTATTCAATATATAAAAATCATATTTTTACTTTGTTGCTATGTATATAAAAATCCTATTTTTATAATCACGCTATGTGGATAAAAATTCTATTTTCACACCACTACTATATAGATAAAAATTCTATTTTTACATCGCTACTATATAGATAAAAATTCTATTTTTATATCGATGCTATATAGATAATAATTATATTTTTATCACGCTATTCTTTATAAAAAGATTTCGCCTTTCATAACATAAAGATTTCGCCTTTTCCTACTTTAAAAATGTCGTCTTTCACTACATAAAAATATCGTCTTTTTATATCCTACCATATAAAGATCACATTTTTATTATCTATATAATATGAAAATTATATTTTCAACCTTTACATGCGATAAAAATTATATTTTTAACTTCTACAATATAAAAGATTATATTTTTATAACTCTACAATATAAAAGATTATATTTTTATAACCTTCATGTTGTTTAAAAATCAATGCTTTGTTATTTAAAAATCAATCAAAACTTTTCACTTAAAAATATAATCTTTTCAATTCTATTCATAAAATAAATATCGAATTTTTATTCCTTAAACAACTATATAAAAATCACTGATTAATTACATATTAAAAATAAAATAGATAAAAAGAAAAGGGCTCACCCTTTTTTTTGGATTTTCACGGAAGGGGGAGGTTCACCGTCGGGTTTGGGTGGTGGGGAGGCTCCACGGCTGCGTTGGGGGGGGGTCGCTACAGTCGAGGCCGAGGTGGTGCTGTCTGGTGGGGTGTGGGTCCAGGGGGGCGCCGTTTGATTGAGGAAGGGAAGAGGAGGGATCGAAGGGGAAAACGGGGAGAAGAAGAATAGAGGGAGGCGGCGGCAGGTGGTGGCGCCCCACCTGAGGCGGCGGTGGCTTTTCGGCGGCGGCGGCGGCGGTGGGGGGGGGGGGGAGGGGGGGCGGTCGCGATCCCACCCCCTGTCTCTCCCTTCTTCTTTTTTATTTTTTTTTTCTCTGCTGAATCGATTTTTGAAAAGGGGGCCTGGTCAATGTAAGGAGAGGGTTTTATTATATTTTTTTTATTAAATTATTTTATTTTCCACCAAAAAGCAACTTTTATTTACGACCTCAAAACGAGGCCCACCGCCTGTCGTCCATAGCTAATTACCCCCATTCCGAACACAATGGAATATGTATCGTAAGCCGATTCGGCTGTTACAATCAGTTTTCGTCAAAATCAACATATAACTCTATATAATGAATTTGAATGCGCAATTCAATTTATCGGGGCCATATACTAACTCTAAAAATTCCCGAAAAATATTTTCTAGCTTCGTATTGACGATACGGTCCTAACAAAACTAGTTTCGTTGAATTCTGAGATCGTTGGAAAAATGGCCAATTTCCAGTCGATTAAAATCAACTTAACTGGTCAAACGCGTTTTCCTTTGCCACACTCACATATTGAATCTAAAAATTATGAAATTTGGAATCTAACAATAATTTGACATCACGGATCCAACAAAAGTGGTTTCGTCGAAATCCGAGGTCGTTTGCAAAATTCCCATTTTTAAGGGCCTGAATTCCATAGCGACTATTCAGAATTTTCAACTGGACATATCTTCTGATTCCCGCTATGAAATTTCAATTTTTCAGATTCGTTAGAAAGATATTCTCAATTAGATCCTATTATTTTTGGTTTCACTAAAATCTGGATTGTTTTGCACTCGATATGTTCAATTGAAGTTTGAAATCGAATTATCGAACTACCACGCCATTTTCAATTCTATTTATAATTATATATATAATTATTTATATTCTAACGATGACGTATATAATATATACGTTCGATTCTATTCAAAATAAATTTCTGGTCGATTTTTTTTTAAATAATTAATTTTAAATGTTCAAAATTCGCTAAAATTGCCAAAATAAAAATTTAAAACTGACCCAGATTTTCGGGTTGTTACAATTAATTATTCCTGAACACACGTTTCCCGGTCCTAACAGACCTATATCCGAGGCGCCTCGCATTCCAACAACCACATAGGTAAAAATAATATAAATGTCAACTAGTTTAAGCACTGACACTACCTCTAGCTAGAAAGAAACGTTGTGCTCTCCCTGCAGTCCTTATCCCTTTTTGAATCATACCGAGGTGTGAGGCTCGCGAATCCACGCTATACACAAAGCTATGCCACGTAGGCCATGCTTTGATCATCAACCACTTTGCTTTTCAACAGAAGCCTTAATCAATTACCACTTAGGCGTGCCACACAGGCAATTCATGTCATGCGACTGATGTCCATCGATATACAACCTCTGAGCTCGTACGTCTCAGAGAAGGGCGTTAAGCAAGAGAATAAATTCTCCCCCGCCAAACATATGTATATTTAATAGAGATCAATCAACACAGAATAAAATCCAATGTTAGACACACAGTCCATTTAAAAGTTCGTTCTGCGTCTGAACGAAACCGGAGGCACTTTCCTCGCATATCCATCGATCTCCAAGTACGTCTGGACGATCACCAACTTATTCCCTCCTCTTGGGTGTACAGCCCAATCAAGATCATCAGTAATCACCCAAACGATGTGAAGACTTCCGGTCTTCAACCACCGTCTTCATCTTCGACTTATCGCCGAATCGGTTATTCAAAATGGGTATATACCCGGCCTTTCTGAATAACCCACGTATATAATAAACAAGTGTCATACAAACACAACATACGCCTCATTCCAATTCATCAGTCACTAACCGTAAATTAGCAAGAGAACAATTCCCCAAATATTAACCCCGAAGGCCAAAACCAACATCAGATCAATACCCAGGAAACCATCCTTATTAGCTAACCTACAGTTAGTTTCTAAATTTCACATTCTTAGAGAAAGGTTCCCATTAATTTTATCAAAGATAAATTCTTCTAAATTTATTCTTTAATCTTCCTTTGGATATCATCTCAAACCATGTTAAGGTTTTCCAAACTAGTTGGGATTAGCGAACTACACCGAAGTAATAATTTATTTTAATTCCCAATCCCAACCTATTTATCCCATGAAGCAAAACAGGTAATACTCCATATCTAACACCACGGTGTTATCGGTAAAATTAATTACCATTTCACGTTCAAATCTAATTAAAGATTTAACTATCTCTTTGAAGCAAAACTGGTGATACTCCATTCTCGATCTTTTCAATCTAATTAAAGATTCATTAAAACTCTAATTCAATTTTAATCTGGAAAATCATTTCTTAATGATTATTCCAAGCTAATAAATTAATCCTATTTTTAAATAGGTTAAAGAAGCAATGTTCTTTAAAACATGATTCAAGATAAACCCAAAATCAATTTCAATTCAATTCCAATTAAATCTAAATAAAAAGATTTAATATTTTCTCAACTAGGTTCAAGAATAGTGTTATTTAAGACACCATTACGACAAACCCGAATCACATATGATATTAAATACAAGGCTCTGAATAGAAAGTATATCGGCTTATATTCAACATCAAATTCTACGACAAAAAAATATCGTATTGGAAATAATGATATATGTATATATCTTCCAAATTCCCTTAACCATATCTGTATAATCACGAAATCCAACATCGAAATATTCCGAAGATAATTTCGATTCAAATCCATTTCCAGTTTATATATATTGGAAATTCTAGTTATTTTTAAAACCATTTCAAATTCAATTTATTTAATTCATAATAAATTGATTTCAATTCTAGTTCAAAACTAGTTCATTTCGATAAAAATATATTTTTATCCTTTCAAATGTGGAATTTTTCACCACAGTTCTTTCAAATTCATATACTACGATTTTACACAAATTATCGATATTTTTAATAATTTTACCAAAGCCCGTACAGTCGATTTCCAATAACGGTCGTCGAACTGCACTTACAGGGACCTTTTCCAAATTTGATTTGGACATAATTCCAAATCCAACTGTTAGATTTGAAATTTCTAATATTCATTGGAAAGCTCTTTTCGATACGAACCCAATGGTTCCGGTTTCAGGAGAATCTGATGGTCGGATCTCCCGTAATGTCAATTCGAAGTCAATGGTCGAAATTCGCGAACTACCGCGGCGCGACGCGTTTTATTCAGGCCATTTAATATATATAATATATATTATACATATTTCATCGATTTCTCTTTAAAACGAATTTTATAAATCGTTTTAAATTCGTTTTCAAAACAAATTCAACTTCATATTCAATTTTAAATCAAAATTGAATATTCCACATCATTGATATACAAATGA